>CM058237.1:54014433-54614433 GCA_030180135.1 Orychophragmus violaceus | reverse complement strand
ATTCAGTGGGACTGTAGAAGAGGAACTTGAGAAGAGGTTGTTTGGTATTAAACAAACTGGTTCTATTGTGGATTATGTACATGAATTCAAAGAGTTGACATCTATTGTTCCTCAAGTAGGTCATAAAGCTGAAAGAACCACAGGGCATTAGGCAACATAAGAGTGCTGTGTTGAAAATGGAGTCCAGCGTTCTTTGCCAATTGTTAAGTGGTCAGGAGAAGAAGCGAACAAGTGCAAAAGCATCATATCCATTACGTTCTTCATCCAGTTATAACGCAAACCGCAATTGGTCTAGGTCAGCAATACGGTCTGATACAACATCTCAACAAATGACCGAGACAAATAAAGGAGTGACTCAAGAGAATAAGCCATATCGACGACCACAATGTAAACTGTCTAAAGATGAGATTCGTCAGAAGAGGAAGGATGGAATTTGTTTCACATGTGATGCTAAGTATACTCCAACACATGATTGTCCTAACAAGGAGTTGCAGGTCTTAACAATCATTGATGGTCTCATGGTAGAGGTATTGGATGATGAAGGGTATGCTGAAATGGAAGAGCAGATTAATAATGAAGACACCTTGTCGTTATCATTGAATTCTTTTTTGGGGATTTATTCTCCTACAACAACAAAGATGAGAGGTGCAGTGGGTCGCAATACTGTAGTGATCATGTTGGATAGTGGAGCAACACATAATTACATTACTCCTAAAGCTGTGGCAAGATCAAAACTGAAGTCATTACCAGCTCAACACTTACAAATATTATTGGGCAATGGAGTATCTGTAGAAGGACAAGGAGTGTGTAAATCAGTAGCATTTCATATCCAAGAGTTGGAGTTCGTAAGTGATTTTGTTACATTGGAGTTGGGTGGTGCAGATATCATTCTTGGAATCCAATGGCTTAGAACTTTGGGGAAATGCTTAGTAGACTGGGAGTTACATGAGTTCATTTTCGAATACAAGGGACAGAAGGTGAAGTTATGTGGGGATCCTTCTCTTTATACACCAAGGATTTCTTTGAAGTCCTTACAACCAGCGAGAGTTTTGAATCAAAGAGGAGTATTGATGGAGTTTGCTTCTCACATATTGACAGTGGATAGTCCTGCAACTGAGATAAATGAAGTTTTGCAGAAATATCCGGCAGTATTTGAAGTACCACAGGATCTTCCTCCTGTGCGAGGTAATGAGCATGCTATACATTTGCAAACTGGGGTATCAGCGATATCAGTACGACCATATCGCTATCCACATGCCACCAAAGCAATTATGGAGCAAATGGTGTCGGAGATGATGAAGACAGGGATTATACGTCCCAGCACAAGTCCTTTCTCAAGCCCAGTTTTACTAGTGAAGAAGAAGGACAATAACTGGCGCTTCTGCGTAGATTACCGTGCTTTGAATAGGGAAACAATACCTGATAAATTTCCAATCCCTGTTATCGATCAATTACTGGATGAACTTAATGGAGCAGTCATTTTTTCCAAGCTGGACCTTCGATCTGGTTACCATCAGATTCGAATGAAGGAGTGTGACATTGAGAAACCGCATTCAGGACTCATGAGGGAGATTAAGAGTTCTTAGTTATGCCTTTCGGCTTAACCAACGCGCCAGCTACGTTTCAAGCTTTGATGAATAAAATCTTCAGACCTTACCTGCGCAGACTTGTGTTGGTTTCCTTCGATGATGTGTTGGTTTACAGTAGATCAGTGGAAGAACATGCTGAACACTTGTCCTTGGTGCTTAAGATATTCGAAGCTCAGAAGTTGTATGCGAATCAAAATAAGTGTTTGTTTGGCAAGAGACTGATTGAGTATATCGGCCATATTATTTCAGCCCAAGGAGTAGCTACTGATGCTTCTAAAACAGAGGCCATGAAGAATTGGCCAACGCCGAAATCTGTTAAAGGGTTGCGTGGATTTTTGGGACTGACGGGGTATTACAGGAGATTCATACGCAATTATGGAATCTTAGCAAAACCTTTAACAGGTTTACTGAAGAAAGATTGTTTTGAATGGACTGAGGTGACACAGACTGCATTTGATAACCTGAAGCGAGCAATGTGTGAAGCACCGGTTCTGGCTCTTCCAGATTTTGACAGGATTTTCATTGTCGAAACAGATGCATCTGGATTTGGGGCTTGGCGCCGTTTTGATGCAGGAGAAACAACCTATTGCTTACTTCAGTTATAGCATGACAGCTAGAGAACAAGTAAAACCCATTTATGAAAGAGAATTGATGGTCATTGTTCTCTCGGTGCAGAAGTGGAAGCACTATCTATTGGGGAGGAAATTCTTAGTTCACACAGATCAGAAGAGTTTAAAGTTCTTGTTGAATCAGAGGGAAGTGTCGATGGATTATCATAAATGGTTAACCAGGTTGTTGGGTTATCAGTTTGACATCATCTATAAACCGGGTATTGATAACAAAGCTGCAGATGGTTTGTCTCGAAAAATGCAAGATGAAATCGTAGGAGGTGGGGCTCAACTATTGGCGTTGGTAGTTCCTAAGGTGATACAGTTGGAGGATATATATGCAGAAATAGATGCAGATGTGGGGTTACAAAAGCTGAAAAAGAGAATTCAGAGCGGTGAAGTAACTAAACCAGGGTATGCGATCGTACATGACCGAGTTTGGTTTAAGGGCCGCCTGATGTTACCTGCAAATTCGAAGTGGATTAAACAAATATTACAGGAGTATCATGACTCGTTAGAAGATGGTCATGCAGGTGTAATCAGAACGTTGAAGAGAGTACAAAGGGTTTTCTTCTGGAAAAAAATGAAAGACTCGGTTCAGAAGTATGTGGCTGCTTGTGCTGTTTGTCAAACTCATAAGTACTCCACCCTTTCTCCAGCTGGGTTATTACAACCTCTACCTATTCCTACACAAGTATGGCAGGATTTGAGTATGGATTTTATAGAGGGATTGCCAGCTTCTGGAGCTTACAATGTCATCTTTGTAGTTGTGGACCGTTTGAGCAAGTATGCTCATTTCTTGGGGCTGAAACACCCATTCAAGGCTACTGATGTGTATGCTTTATTTGTCAAGGAGATTGTCCGCTTACATGGTTTTCCAGCAACTATAATCTTTGATAGAGGCAGTGTGTTCTTGAGTTCATTTTGGAAGGAAAATTTCAGGTTGTCAGGTACATCGTTGAAGTATAGTTCAGCATATCATCCTCAAACGGATGGCCAAACGGAAGTACTAAACATGTGTTTGGAAACGTATTTACGTTGCTATGCTTCATCACATCCTATCATACAGCTCTAAGAACATCGCCTTTTAAGGTTGTTTATGGTCGTGATCCGCCAACACTGCTGCAATATGAAGTAGGCTCAACCACTAATTTCGATTTGGAGGTGATGTTAAAGGACAGAGATCAAATGCTGGCTGATATAAGGAGCTTCACTAAACAGAGCACAGGGGATAATGAAGGAGAATGCAAATCACAGTCGCCGAGATGTGGAGTTTAATGTGGGAGATAAGTTGTTTCTAAAGCTCAGGCCGTATCGCCAACAGACAGTGCAATCGAGAGTATGTCAGAAATTGGCAGCACGATTTTATGGCCCATTTGAGATACTTGAACGGATTGGTAAAGTTGCCTACCGCTTGAAACTACCAAAGTCATCAAAAGTCCATCCTATTTTTCATATTTCCCAACTTAAAACAGTGGTGGGCAATGATCTTCAGGTTACTCCATTACCAAGCTCTTTCTCTGATGTTGGTCAGTTTGTGCTTACGCCATAGAATGTCCTATATACTGGCTATGATACGAATGGGTACTTGGAAGTTCTAGTTCAGTGGCATGCATTGCCTTTACATGAGAGTTCATGGCTGAAATGAGAGGAGTTCATGAACCATTTTCCAGAGTTTAATCTTGCGGACAAGCTTCGTCTTTTGCGGCCGGTTATTGATATGCCCCAAAGAGCTTACACGAGTAAGAGAAAAATTAACAACAACAACTCAGAGTCAACGATGGAAGTTGACCAGGATGCTGACTAGACCAACGAGTGAAGAATAAGGATTCGGAGAGTGTTAGTCAGTTAAATAAGAGTTGTTGCAATTTACTTTTCTTTTATGCATTTTCTTGTTAAGAACTGGGATTGAGAGCTGGTAGCTCATCCAAGGCGATTTCTGTGAAATCGAGCTGGGAATTCTGATTTGTTGTGATCAATCGATCAGATTCTTAGTGATAATTGAACTTCTGGTATTGTTCTCTTACAATTTCTTGATACGAGTGCATCTGGTTTGTTCAATGGATAGAAGAACGATAGTGTGAACATATCAGTAACCCTAAATATGATACAAATTTCACTCCTGCGGATGGGGGAAGTGAAGGCAAAGATTCATTCAACCTGCCAACAACCTACTTGGTACATGAGAAGTATCAGAACCAGAGAGAAGAGTATTAATTGGAAAGTTGTAGCCACAATACTCAAAGCGTAATCAATAACACCACCAATTTAGGTTTCTTCATACCACCACTAGGCATACACTTAGGCATCTCAGACAAGCCGTTAAGTAACTGCAAGCTCCAACAATAACCCCACCAGAAAAGCAAGCAAAGAGTGTGAGAAAACGATCATTTAGCTATAGTACAAGTACCTAAAGGAAAAAAGTCAGCAACATACACATCATTGGAGCATCAAAACTGATTCCAAGACAGAGAATGTAGATTGCATTGTCTATCTTTTTTCTTTCTCTGATTCTCTCGCTGCATTACACAACCAACTTCCACTTTCAGAAAAAATGGCAATTTAATAACTCTAAGAAGTTGTAAAACAAATAGTAAGTAGATCACTACTCACCTTGGCGCTCTCTGAACTAGTCCTTCTCCAAATGGTTGTAAGAAATGGTTACTTGCATCAGCTTGTCAATTGTGTACGAATCACTGTGGCCTAGCAATATCAGCTCATTGTGATGTGTAAATTGGTTATTGAAACACTAATAGCAATAGAACCCATGACAGCATCAACATCAAACAGGAACTCAATCGTCGAGCTCTTCTCCTTCTTTTGGTTTTTTTTTGGGGGACAAAAGGTCTGCTTCTGCTGCAGCTAACTTGGCTTCTGCTTACATAGCCTTGGATCTGAAGATAGCCTGTAAACATGAGAACGAACCTGTGAGAGACAGTAAAAAAAGATATGGAAGAAGAGAAACAACGAATAGACTAGAACCATCAAATTTGTCATTCGAATTGAGAATATTTTCCTTCCTCAATGAACCAATTTTGTATACACAGGAAAAAATAGATCTTAAAACTAGGACAGAGAAATCTCTCAAAAATTCGTCATGATATATGGAAGAGAGAGTGAGAGATATAGATGGCGGTGGAGAAGAGTGCCGGCGGAAGGCAGAGGAGCTACGAGAGAGATATGTTAAGAGAAGGTTTTTTCTTGGTTAA
Organism: Orychophragmus violaceus; assembly: GCA_030180135.1. NCBI lineage: Eukaryota > Viridiplantae > Streptophyta > Magnoliopsida > Brassicales > Brassicaceae > Orychophragmus > Orychophragmus violaceus. The sequence goes on along the minus strand of CM058237.1, from coordinate 54,609,027 downwards.
CATCAACATTAGAATATCCCATGTTTTCACATAGGTTCTTACCGCTTGTTAAGATTTTGAGAACCTGAGTAACCATCATTTTCAGCTCTACAATTTCCATGGAAGTTGAATCTGTGTTGAAGTCTACCTCGTCTTTCACATGGCCTAGACATGAGTTTCTATTTCTCTCAGTCCAGTTATCAATGAGGACATTATCTTGAGCAACGGTGTTGGTCATGAAGTCTCTGTAAGAATATTAGAATTAGAGAGTTATATGAGAGATTTAGCAAGAGAGAAAAGAAGAAGAAGAATTGCACAAGAGGAGTATGAGGGAAAAGCTTTCCCAAGTGTATATTTTTCTTATTGATATTACAATGAATATATAGACAAAAAATAACTTAAATTTGTGGCTACTACATTCAAATTCAAACTCTAATGACAAAATAATTCTAAAGACACCTTTGGACAAAAGGGTGAAGCAAGTAGGGAAGGGAATCTCCATTTGAATTTGAATCTTGTCTCCTGGTACTGTTCATCCGTGGAGTCAAGCTTCTAGAAGATCTTTGACTTGGTTAATGGTAACTTATCCTTTTACCACTTAACCATAAGATTAAACTCTCTCCCTTTTACTTATTTACCTCTTCTTCTTCTGATCGGATCAAAGGACTTCACATTGATCTGAACACTTAAGGTGTTCATCTCAATACTCAATAATTGTAATCTGATGCAAGTAATGATCTCCATTCCAATACTCCCCCTCAAGCTTGAATTCAAGAGTTGAATCAAGCTTGGAATGACAATGGAGATCTACCTCATTAAAAACCTTCATGAAGAAAACCTCATGGGATAAAACTTCATGAAGGGAAAAAGAGTCTAGACTTCATGGCATTAGAGGATTCTGGAAGCTCCATGAGTCCAAGATTTGTGTGAATGGACTCACACACCTTCAAGCTAGCTGCCTTGGTGAACACATCAGCTAGTTGTTCCTCACTTCTTGTGAAACATGGCAACACCACTCCTTGCTCAATCATCTGCCTAACCTTGTGACAATCAACTTCTATGTGCTTGGTTTGATAGATTTAGAGTATGAACATTGAAAGAATTAGGGTTCTTGAGCTTATTGGAGGCGCAAAAGAGAGAGGGGAGAATAAGAAACTCAAAACCCCTTATCATTAATCATTCTCGGTTACAATGCTTTTATAGGAGAGACAATGTGCACAATGTTTAACCTAAAGAGAGAAAAAGACAATTGCACTAGGAGCCAAGAGACTCTGAACCGTGGCAGAGGAGAGAGAGAGGGTTTGGACCACTTTGTGGTCCTTACAAGTCAACACTCTCTCTTAACCCTAACGGCTCTCTTCTCCTTAAGCTTAACCGAGACTTGTGAGTTCAAATAGTTGGCGCCTCTTCATGAGATTAAGTCCCCAACTTTTCACTTCATCAATGTGCAAGACTTGAGCATTTTGTGATAATGCACAATCTTAACACATTGGTCTTCTCATGATCAATACTCCCCCTCAAGTTCAGACTTTGGAATCACCCTAAAGGCTGAACTTGGAATGATCATGGCAACACCTCATTAAAAACCTTGATGTGGAAAACCACTTGGGACAAAACCACATCAAGGGAAAAAGAGTATGCTGCTCATGAATCAGGAGAGTTCTAATCATGAATAGCTACCAGACCTAGTTTGCCAAAGACATGAGTGCAAACCTTAAGACTAGCAGCCTTAGTGAAGATATCCGCAAGCTGATCTTCACTCTTTGTGTAGCAAGGCAGAATGGTTCCATCTTCAATCTTCTCCCTTACCTTGTGACAATCAATCTCAATGTGTTTGGTTCTCTCATGAAACACTGAGTTGGTTGCAATGTGAATAGCAGTCTGGTTGTCACAATGGAAGGTGATTGGACTTGATTGCTCTATGCCAAAGTCCTTAAGCAAAGCCTTCAGCCATGTTAACTCGGTTGCAAGCTTCCTCATGGCCTTATACTCAGCTTCAGCACTAGAACAAGATACCACCTTCTGCTTCTTTGTCTTCCAAGTCACCAAGTTGCCTCCAATGAAGGTGCAATAGCCGGTTGTTGATCTCCTATCACTCTTGTCACCAGCCCAATCTGCATCACAATAGCCAACAATTTCTGTGCTCTCATTCTTACCCATCCAAATGCCTTGTCCAGTTGATCCTTTGAGATATCTGAGGATCCTCTCAATCAAACTCCAATGATACACTGTGGGTGATTGCATATGTTGGCTAACTTGATTCACAGCAAAGCATAAGTCTGGTCTTGTGAGAGTGAGGTAGATAAGCTTCCCAACCAGCCTTCTATACAATGAGACATCCTTGAAATTTTCATCTGATTTCTCCCCCTTTCTATTGACTTGGTAGCCATCTTCAAGAGGAGTCTTTGCAATCTTGCAATCTTGCATACTTGTTTCTGTCAACAAGTCTTTAACATACTTCCTTTGGGACAGAAACAATCCATCATTGAATCTGCATACTTCAATGCCCAAGAAGTACTTCAACTCACCAAGGTCTTTGATATCAAAGGAACTCTTGAGGAAAGCCTTTGTGGATTGAATCCCATCATTATCACTTCCTGTGATAATCAAATCATCCACATAGATCAGAACTACCACCTCTCCTAGAGCACTTTGAAGTGTGAACAATGTGTGATCAAATTGAGACTTCTTGAAACCATGGTCCATAAGTGTATGACTGAGCTTATGGTACCAAGCTCTTGGTGATTGCTTCAAGCCATAAATCTCCCTTCTCAGCCTCAATACCTCACCATCCTTACATAAGTGTTTCAATCCTGGTGGTGGAGTCATGTACACCTCCTCCTCAAGTTCACCTTGTAGAAAAGCATTCTTCACATCCATTTGCCGTAGATTCCTTGAGAGGTTTGTGGCTAAGCTCAATGTGACTCTTACTGTGTGAAGTTTAGCCACTGGTGCAAAGGTATCCGTATAGTCTTCTCCATAGGTTTGAGTAAATCCCCTTGCTACTAGCCTTGCCTTGTACCTCTCTATGTCCCCATTGCTTTTATACTTGATTGTGAAGACCCATTTAGAGCTAACAGTCTTCTTCCTTTTTGGCAGCTTCTCCACAATCCAAGTGTGGTTCCTCTCCATAGCTTCTTTCTCATCCTTTACTGCATCCATCTAGACCTTGATACCCTCAGCCTCTTCATAAGTCTTAGGAACGTGGTTGAGCTCAATCTTTCCAAGAAAGGCCTTGTGACTAGATGGTAGCAAGTCAATAGAACAAGTAGACTGACTAGGATGAGCTACTGCTTGGTTGTTGTAGTAGACTCTTGTCTTCTTCCATTCTGATGGATCTTTCTTTTCCCTTGTGCTTCTCCTGAGTTGCTGAACCTGTTGATCAACCACCTCCTCATTACCCACTGCCTCTTGATAAACCATCTCATCCTCATTTATATCCAAGTCCACTTGGTTCTGATCTTGAGGTAGAGTGTCTTCTTGAGTTTGAGCCGGTTCATGTGTGTGTGTTGCTGGTTCAGTATCCTCTTGTTGAGCTTCTTGGGTAGTTGTTTCAGGCTTCTCTGGCCGTGGGGTATCATTTCCCAAGTGATCCAACAAGTACTTCAAACTTGTTGCCAAATCAGAAGGTGATCTTGAGAGATCCTTCAAACCTTCCCAATCCCTCTTCTCATAGTATCTCTGCCCCTCAATGAACTTAACATCCCTTGAAACATAGGTCCTGTTGTTGCTTGGATCAAAACACTTGTAGCCCTTCTGAGTTGTGGAGTATCCAAGGAACATACACCTTGTGCTCTTAGCATCTAGCTTGTTCCTTTGATCTCCTGAGATATATACAAAACAAACACAACCAAACACACGTAAGTGTTCAATAAATGGTTTGGCTTTGTTTAATACCTCATATGGTGAAATGTCTTGAAAGACTCTAGTTGGGATCCTGTTGATAAGATAGCATGCTGCCAACACTGCATCTCCCTAAAACCTCTTAGGAACATTGGTGTGGAACATCATAGACCTAGCAACCTCCATTAGATGTCTATTCTTCCTTTCAGCCACACCATTTTGTTGAGGAGTATGTGGGCAGCTTGTTTGATGTAGGATCCCATACTTGTTCAAGTGAGCTTTGAATCTTTGGCTTGTGTACTCTCCTCCATTATCTGATCTAAACACTTTAATCTTGGCATTAAACTGATTAGTAACATAGTTTTGAAAGTTTAGAAATGCATCAAACACCCTATCCTTAGATGGAAGCAATGTTACCCAAGTATATTTTGATTTCTCATCTATGAAGGTCACAAAATACTTGTTCCTATCTCTAGAAAGACAAGGTGAAGTCCAAACATCAGAGTGCACAAGATCAAAGCAATGTTCATAGATAGTAGTTGATTTAGGAAATATAGTTCTACAATGTTTGCCAAGAATACAAGCTTCACAAGTTGAATGATCAAAGCTAACATTAGGCAACATTAAGTTCAAAGCACGAGCATGAGGATGTCCTAGTCTAGCATTCCATAGGACATTTTGATTGAAAGAAAAACAGGATTTAAAAGCTAAGGTATCCGGGTTGCTTGGAGAAGTATCTTCAAGGAGGTAAAGCTCATCTTGTGTACCACCTCTTCCAATAACCTTTCCATTCTTAATATCCTGAAAACAAACTTCATTAGGCCCAAAGATAACATTGCAATTCAAGTCTTTAGTGATCCTCTTAACCGACAGCAAGTTAGATTTAAACTTAGGAACATAGAAAGCATCACTTTCCTTGTTAAACAATCTTAACTTTCATGTACCTATTATCGGAATCCCTTGACCACATCAGCTATAGTTACTCTTCCTAGGGCAGGTTTAATCTCTTTTAACAACTTAGCATCACTAATCATGTGGTGAGAAGCTCATGAATCTACTACCAACTTATGATCAGTTTTAGCAAGCAATTTATGAGAAAATAAAGAGATACCAGAGAGTTTAGAGGCATAAGGCTTGATGAGGTCCTCAAGGTCACTCTTCCTAACATACTCAGTGTTGGTGTAGAGTGCAAGCTCCCCTCCTTGAGTTGAAGTAGAGGCTGGCTCAGTCACAGCTTCTTGGGAGATGTTTGCATTTGCCCTTGAGTCCTTGAACTTGGATGGTTTGAGGTGGGGATGAAGAATCCAGCACTTATCCTTGGAGTGGCCTTTCCTCTTGCAATGATCACAAGCTGCAGCCTTCCTCTCCTCAGGTTTGAAGCCGGCTTTGTTGGCAGTCACCAACTCCCCTTTTCCTCCAAACAAACCAATGTTTCCTTCCTCCTTTTGGATCCTTGAACACACCTCTTCAAAATCAGGAAGTGTAGTCTCCCTTAGGATCTTCATTAGGGCATCATTGTAAACCGGATTCAAGTTGAGTAGAAGGCCAAAGATCTTGTCTTCCTCCTTTCTCTCAATGAGAACCTTAGGGTTCATAGTACTTGGCCTTAGCATCTCAAGTTCAGACCATGCTGAAGAGAACTTCCCAAGATACTTAGTAAAGTCATGGTCTTCTTGCTTCAGCTCACTTATGGCTTTCTTCACTTCATACACCCTGCTCAGATTAGAAACATCTCCATAAATCTTCTTGAGAGTGTCCCACAGTGACTTGGCTGTCTCACAATGAGAATAAGCTTCAAGGATAGATGGGTCAAGAGAGTTTTGGAGAAAGCCAAGCACCAGCTGATCTTCTTGAAACCATTTAGCCTCTGCCTTCTTGGTTTCCTCATCCTTCTTCTTGGTTACCTCTTCTTCAGTTGGTGTTTTGTCCTCCAAGATGTGATCCCACAAACCTCTTCCACAAATGGCAGTCTTGATGGTCCTTTGCCATGTCCTATAGTTGATACCTTTGAGCACAACAGGGATGACAGTAGGCCTCAAGCTTGAGCTGATGTGAGTAGAGTCTTCCATGGTGAGAGCTGGAGAGAATGGATGAAGGATGTATAACCGAAAGAGAGAGTAGTCGTTAGGGTTTTAGGACCGAGAGAGGGATGGACCGAGAGAACAAAGGGTAGGACTTGAACTTCTCTGAGCTTATGAAGAGAGATGAGAGCTTGAGAAACCGTGAGAGATTGTTGAAGAAAGATGGACAGAGAGTGTGATGAAGAATTAAGGTTTTAGGACAGAGATGATGAGAAACCGAGAGAATAAGAAGTTAAGACCGAGAGTATGGTAGAACAAGAATAGAAACTTAAGAGAATAGAGATCTATGCTCTGATACCATGATAGATTTAGAGTATGAACATTGAAAGAATTAGGGTTCTTGAGCTTATTGGAGCGCAAGAGAGAGAGAGGAGAGAATAAGAAACTAAAAAGCCCTTATCATTAATCATTCTCGGTTACAATGCTTTTATAGGAGAGACAATGTGCACAATGTTTAACCTAAAGAGAGAAAAAGACAATTGCACTAGGAGCCAAGAGACTCTGAATCGTGGCAGAGGAGAGAGAGAGGGTGTGGACCACTTTGTGGTCCTTACAAGTCAACACACTCTCTTAACCCTAACGGCTCTCTTCTCCTTAAGCTTAACCAAGACTTGTGAGTTCAAATAGTTGGCGCCTCTTCATGAGATTAAGTCCCCAACTTTGCACTTCATCAATGTGCAAGACTTGTGCATTTTGTGATAATGCACAATCTTAACACATTGGTCTTCTCATGATCAATATGGTTCTTTCATGGAAGACTGAGTTTGAAGCAATGTGTATGGCTGCTTGGTTGTCACAATGCATGGTGATTGGCTTTGAAGTCTCAATCCCCAAATCCACAAGAAGACCTTTGATCCACGCCAATTCTGTTGCTAGCTTCCTCGTTGCTCTATATTCAGCTTCAGCACTCGAACATGACACTATCTTCTGCTTCTTGCTCTTCCAAGTAACAAGGTTGCCTCCAATGAATGTGCAATAGCCAGTAGTAGACCTCCTGTCCACTCTATCTCCTGCCCAATCAGCATCACAATACCCAACTATCTATGTGCTTTGGTTGCAACCCATCCAAATTCCTTGACCAGGAGCACCACTTAGGTATCTAAGTATCCTTTCAACCATGTTCCAATGATGCATCTTGGGTGCTTGCATATGCTGGCTCACTTGGTTCACTGCATAACACACATCAGGTCTGGTTATGGTTAAGTAAATGAGCTTACCAACCATTCTTCTATACTGAGTAATGTCCTCAAATGGTTTGTCCTCAAGCTCCCCCTCTCTTATGACTTTGTAACCTTCTTCCAATGGTGTCTTAGCCTGTTTTGATCCAATCTTTCCTGCTTCAGATAACAAATCAAGTGTGTACTTCCTTTGAGATAAGAAGAGTCCATCATTAGATCGACAAACTTCTATCGCAAGGAAGTACTTTATAGAGCACCAAGGTCTTTAATGTCAAAAACAGATTTGAGATAAGCCTTAGTGTCTTGTATACCTGACTTGTTGCTCCCTGATATGATAATGTCATCAACATAAACAAGGATGACAATGATACCTTCCTGATCTTGAAGAGTAAACAAGGTGTGATCTCCTTCAGACCTCTTGAATCCTCTTTGCATAAGTGTTGAGCTCAGTTTATGATACCAAGCTCTAGGTGATTGCTTTAATCCATAGATAGCCTTCTTGAGTCTCAACACCTTCCCTGGTTTCACAATGCTTTCAAGACCAGAAGGTGGTCTCATGTATACCTCATCTTCAAGCTCCCCTTGAAGGAATGCATTCTTGACATCCATTTGCCAAAGTTCCCAATCAAGGTTTGTTGCTAAAGACAAGATGATCCTAACTGTGTGAAGCTTAGCTACTGGTGAAAAGGTGTCCATGTAATCCTTTCCATAGGTTTTAGTGAAGCCTCTTGCAACCAACCTTGCCTTGTATCTCTCCACTTCTCCATTACTTCTATACTTGATGGTGGAAACCCATTTAGAAGTCACTGCCTTCTTTCCTCGAGGAAGTTCAGCTTCATACCAAGTCTCATTGTTGGTCTCTTCATCCACAGCTTGCATCCACCTCTTATCTCCCTTTGCTTCTTCATAGGTTGTTGGTACATGTTCTTGATCCAACTTCCCAATGAACACTTGATGCTCCAAAGGTACATGAGCTAAGCTACAAACAACTTGAATGGGATGAGCTACTGCCTTGCTGTTGAAGTAAACCCTAGTCTTCTTCCATTCTGATGGATCCTTTTTCTCCCTTGTACTCCTTCTTAACACTTGAACTTGTTGCTGCTCATTCACAACCGGCTGTTCAACCTCTTCATTTTGATGATCCAACTCCTCAGGTTCTTCCTCATGTTCCTCATGCTCCTCATTTTCAGCTTGATCATGTGTTGAAGGATCAGCTCACTTGCGGTTCTGATGCTGATTCATGAGTGTCCCCCTCATGATCAAGATGGGAATGTTGAGGAGCTTCTGAAGTTGGAGCAGAGACTGAAGTAGGAGAACTTCTCTTGACCGGTTGTTGGGGCATACTAATACCAAGAGTTTCCATGATCAGCCTTAGGTTAGCAGCCCTATCTGATTGAGAAGTAGGAAGATCCTTCAAGCTATCCCAATTCTTCTCCTCATAGAAACTCCTTATCTCCATAAATTTCACATCTCTTGAGATCAAAACCTTCCTTGTTTCAGGTACATAACACTTGTATCCTCTTTGTGTTGTGGAGTAACCAATGAACATAGCTTTGGTGCTCTTAGCATCCAACTTATCCCTTTGTTCTCCTGGTATTAACACAAAGCAAATACACCCAAACACACGTAAGTGATCAACTAATGGATTGGTCTTGTTTAGTACCTGAAATGGAGATTGATCCTTAAGAACTCTTGTCGGAGTTCTATTGATCAAGTAGCAAGCAGTCATGACTGCATCTCCCCAAAACTTCTTAGGAACATTCTTGTAGAACATCATGGACCTTGCCACCTCCATTAAGTGTCTGTTCTTTCTCTCAGCCACTCCATTTTGTTGTGGAGTGTAAGGACAGCTTGTTTGATGAAGAATCCCATGTTTGGACAAGTGTTGTTTGAAAGCATTGCTTGTATACTCACCACCATTGTCTGATCTAAAAATTTTGATCTTAGCATTGAAATGGTTAGTAACATGACTTTGAAAGTTCATAAAAGCTTCTAACACTCTATCCTTAGTTTGCATCAATGTTATCCAAGTATACTTAGATTTTTCATCAATGAAAGTGACAAAGTACTTATGATTCTCTCTAGACATACAAGGAGCAGTCCACACATCAGAATGAATAAGATCAAAGCAACTTTCATAAGTAGTTTTAGAAGTTGGAAAAACAGATTTGCAATGTTTCCCAAGAATACAAGCCTCACAATCATCATTCTTAAAAGAAACATTAGGTAATAAGAGTCCTAATGCCCTAGAGTGTGGATGTCCTAGTCTAGCATGCCAAATAGAATCATCCACACCAACACAAGTAGATAAAGCAGTAGATAATTCAGAAGAAGGGTTGGTGTCTTCAACCATGTAGAGCTCATCCTTTGTCACACCTTTCCCAATCAACTTACTTGTCTTAATATCCTGAAACACAACATCATTAGGACTAAAAACAACATTGCAATTTAGATCAGCGGCTATTCTTTTCACAGATACTAAGTTGGAAGTGAAGCTAGGCATATAGAAAGCTTTAGATTCTTTGTTAAACAAGTTCAGATTTCCTATGCCTTGTATTGGAATTTTATCACCATTTGCAATCACTACACTTCCTAAAGCAGGTTCAACATTGTTTATCAACCTAGAATCTCTTATCATATGGTGTGAGGCTCCTGAATCAATGATCAAAGGTTTCAATTTGTTTGAAGCAAAGAGTGAAGTACCAAGAACCATACCAGAGTTATCCTTGAGGGCTTTGATGAGAGCCTCAAGGTCTGAACTTCTTACCACATCACTTTGAGCAGTCATGGATGGAGCTTGATGGACCACCATTGCTCTCCCTTCATCACATTGTTGCATTGAAGAAGAGCCTGGTCCAGCTGCACCATAAGAGTAGTTTGCCCTTTGATCTTTGTGAAGGGAATGTTTAGTGTTAATCCAGATTCAATTCTCAGATTCAACAGTCCTAAACATGCAGATCTAGGTTCTCTTGATTAGAAACTTAATGGATCTCACCTGTTACCTTTTTGTGCAGCGGAAATATGAAGAACAGGTCAGAGATCAGAGAACCACCAAGTGATAGCTCCTCCAAAGGTTCACACACGCACACCAAGCAGGAAGAAGGCTGCTAGACCGAGCTGGGGAGGCCGCAAGAGAGAGAGAGAAATCGCAGAGGGGCTAGGGTTCTTGGGACTCAGACTTAAGTTTTATTTATAAAACTTGTCTAGTTCCTTTTGGGCTTTTGGGCCCAAATACCAATCTGATTAAATCCCTTTAGATTCAATCAGACCCATTAATCTCTCTCTAAGTACGACAAATGCCTGGCACTTTTACCGTACTTCTGCTAAGCCGTTCCAACACATTTTCCTGTTAGCTTAGGCGTGTGACCCATATGGGATCATATAATAAAGGCAATAAGTCCAAGACTTATAGATCATGAGCGGACTCTAGCAAGCCATCATGACCCCCAGTATTATATGACTTATGTCTGATCATTGACATACTCTTACTTTCTAGAGACAGTACAGAGATTACTGGACATAATTCCAACAATCTCCCACTTGAACTGGAATCTCTGTATTCATAATCCTTTTGTCTCAATATCTCGATTAGTCATAAGGCAAGATTAGTGTCATCCTTATAAAGCCTAATCTTGTTCATCGGACTCTGATTTGATACTGACAATCCAAACGACTCGGGAAAGTCCGTTTGAGCATGGCCATGCATTTTCCAGTATTCAAATCTCCGATTGGCCTAGAGATATTCACTCCATTTATATTGGAGGGACAAATCCCGTCTTGTTCCATCACTGTAAACTACTCATTTCATAATACACCCAAACAAGGTCCTTATAACTATCGCTTAACGACAGCATTAGACAATGATCAAAGCGCATTAGTTCATGTGCAGTCACATGCATGCGAACTCAGGTCTAAGGACTATACTCTATAGTCGTAGTAAGAATCTCTTATGACACAGATATAAATATCCTGAAGAGTTCTTATAATCGGGTCTTGTCCGGTCGTATGTACCCTACATACACCTATGTACTGACTTTGATGCCGCACATCTATGACACACTGAGACTTTGTCATAAGTCACATACCAATCTAGTCTCACGCGGTTGTTGGTGTTCCAATTTCAACAACCTTCGACTAGGGACATGATGATATAAGCCATCTATCAAATATAGGGTCTCATGATCAAGCTAAATGACTTTGATAACTCAAGATCAAGTCACTTACTTCGATGACCTATAAAATGGTTCATATCACTTTGGAACGATTATTTCATCACAGTTAAAATAATCTTGAAATAATAATTTCAATAAACATCATAAAATGTTTTACTAGAACATATCTATAACTAAATAAAGCCCTTTATTAACTCCCACTGAAATTTAGACTACATCTTAATTTCACTTATCCTACAGCAACAGTCCGCGACTCGTGCTTAGGCCTAAGGAGTGGCTTCGTTAATAGATTAGCAACGTTCTCATTCGTTGAAACTTGCTGATCTACTTAACATCTCTGTCATTTATCTCACGGAATAGGTTATACCTATCCTCAAGGTGTTTGGACCTCTGATGTGCAGCTAGTCTCATCTATGCTGGGAATCACATCGAGTTCAGTGATGAACTCTTCTTTCCAAACAACCTCTTTCGCCGTTATCCAAACTGCGAAATGTTCAGCTTAAGTCATGGAGTCAGCAACAGTGCCTTGCACCGCCAGACAGACACAAGATATAGCCGGACTGTGACCGGAAATCATCTTTGTCTGTTGGAAACTTGCCTTTCAGACTCTACTGACCTGTAGCACCTCACTTTCTCCGTAAATCAAGAACTTATCCTTAGTATTCCTCAAATACTTTAGGACATTCTTTACGGCAATCCAGTGATTCTTTGCTGGATTTGACTGGTCTTTACTTGTCTTGCTTAACATTAAAGCAACATCAAACAAGTACGTTTCATGGCATACATGATAGATCCAATTGCCGACGCATATGGAATCTTATCCATGCATTTAAGCTCATCAGTTATCGTAGGACACTGTGTCTTGCTTAACGTAATGCCATGTGACATTGGCATAAAACCCTTCTTGGAATGCTGAAAACGTGTAGGACTTTGTCGGGATAAGAATCCTGACTTTGTCCTACCAGCTCTTTCGGATCTCTATCTTTAGATCCAAAATCCAAGAACATACGTGGATTTACCCATGTCAATCATTAGAACCAACTCCCAAGCCAGTCCTTTACCGACTGCAGCATTGGGATGTCATTTCCGAGAATCAGTATGTCATCGACATACAATATGAGAAATGCAATATCGCTCCCACTAATCTATTAGTAAACGCACAGTTCCAATTCGTTCCTGTTCAAGTCAAAACCTTGACTACTTCAACAGAACGAAGATTCCAACTCCGATATGTTTGCTTCCATCCATGAATGGATCGATGAAGCTAACTTACATAAAATGTAATTTTTCGGAGTCCGGGCTCACTTTCGCTTCTTTGAATTTCGCAGATTCGTCGCTTTCAATGATCATCAGATCATGCGAACTTTCAATGATCATCAGTTTCAACTAATGACGAGAAATCACTCTCGGATTAGTAACTGATTCATTCATATCTGCGAACTTCAGGCTCTACAGGTGTAGATTCTACAGAAATCTGTAAATCCATCCGTTGCTCTCCCTCAACAGGTTGAGCGGCCTCCTGTATTTCTCGAATTTCTTCGAGTTATACTTTTACTCCCACTGTTCTTCTTGGAAAATAACTTCCCTTCTTAGAAAACAGAATGGACGTAAAAGTAACAAGCCTTGGTTTCCCTAGGAAAAACAGCGAAGTAGCACAACTACAAATACTCAGTAAAGACGAATTTGGATCGATTCCAATCCACATTTACGTGGTGTCTTTCAACTGATATTGGTGGAACTTTTTTTCAGCGTAAACTTAGATATTTCTAGAGCGTTATTCTTAAATAATATCATGGAAGATTCGTGTGACTCATCTTTAATCATTTCTAATAAGATCTGATTCTTTCTCACAGAAACACCTCAAGGTTTTCAGGAGAATTGAGCTGTGAAACGACTTCACACTCATTCAGATGATCACACCATTAATGACTCAAGTATTCTCACTCGTGATTTAATTCAGAGTCTTAATACTTCTGTCACTGAGATTCTATACCTCATTCTGGAACTCTTTCGACCATGTCAAAGAATTCTGACTTGTGTCTCATCAAATGAACACAGTCTTATTCACTGAATTAATCAGTAGAGACAATGAAGTACAGGAAATTTTTCTCTGGCATTACTGCTCATCGGACCACATACATGAGTATGTTCAATCTCCAATAAGCCTTTGGGCCTTTCTCTAGCTCGGCTAAGATAGGCCCCTTTGTCTTTTGGTCCAGTAAACAGAATTCAAGTCTCATAAGATATCCGATCAAATGAGCCCAAAAGTCCATAACTATGGGGTTTCTGAATCCGACTTACTCTTTGACCAAAACATTTATGCCAAGAAAATCAGGTTTAATTCATCAGATTTAAACCAATTCGGTATTTATGTTACATTTAGGCACTCTTTGGTTTAAGATATAAAACCCATTCCTTGAATGGGGTGCTACAATTAATATTTCATTAAGATCAAAAGAACAAAACTTGTCTTTTATCAAAATGAAAAACATTCAAATTCTTACAAGAAAATGAAAGACAACTCTGCTTAAAGCAGGTACATTGTAGCAATTACTTAATAAAACCAAGCCTCAAAGGCATCTACAAGTGAAAACCCTACGGCTGAGGAAGCATCCATAGCTCCTTCCAGATATGTAGTTCCACTTGCCCTTCCTTCAACGTTCTACTGTTGCTTAGGCTCTGCATATTATCACAAATATCATTGCCACAACCAGTATCCAATACCTTTAAGGTAGAACTTGAAGTAATAACATGAATACCTGAGGAAGTAGTCGCATACATCAACTTCAACTCCTCATCATCTTCCATGAATTTAATGCAATCTCTCTTCCAATGCCCTGTCTCCTTACAGTAGCAGCACTTACCAACGTAAGAGGTATCTGACTCGGGCTCAGAAGACACACGCTTGCCATGATTCAAAATCTGGACAACTTTGCCTTCACCCTTGTCAGCATTAGGTTTATTAAACCTACCCTTCTCATTCATGAGATTATTCAGGGTACTCTTCACGTTTGGCTCAACTGTCTTGAGCATATCATGCAGTTCAGTCAGCGTCTTCGTTAAGCCTTTCTTGATATAGTTCCTTCTGAACTTATCATAGCTTGACGGCAGTGACTGTAGAATGATCTCAGTTGCCAATTCTTGGCTAACTGGATAATCTAGTTTCCTCAGGTTATCAATGTAACCCATCATTTTACTGACATGAGGACTCACTGGATGATCATTTGGTAGCTTGCAGCTAGTGAGAGACTTAACCAACCGGTATCTCTCCACTCTTATCTGCTCCTGAAATTTCAATTTCAGGCTGCTGATCATCTCTATTGGCGACTCCATGTTCTTATATTGCTTCAGCAAATCTGAGTCCATGGTAGCCAATATCAGACCACGCACGTCTGCCGTATCATTATAATGCTTATTCCAAGCATCATATACTGCATGAGAAGCATTGGACCCGATCCTCACGGGGAGAGATCTCTCAAGGACATAGTCCTTTCTCTCCTGCCTGAGGACTAGCCTCAGGTTCCGCGACCAAGTCAAGAAATTTGATCCGTTCAGCTTTTCCATCTCAAGGACAGACCGGATCGAGAAAGTGTTTTGATTGTTTGTGCTAGTCATAACTGAAATTTAAGATAAAAGAATTTTAGTTAATGTGTTCAACATGATTAATCTCGTATTATATTTAATATGATTAATCACGCATTATATTCAATAACTTAAGTTACCCTCAATAGAATATAATGATTCCAAGATCCACATATAACTAAGATCAAAGTGGGCCACTGGCCATCACCCAACCTTAGCTTATATCGGTAAGCCCTATGTCGGCTAATTATATCCGTGATATAACTCTTGGTTGTGAATCTGGGCCCGAGGCCCAATCCACTCTGATGTCTCAAGGCCCGGGACTCCCGATGGCCTAGTCAAGAAAACCAGACTATACAGTCATGTAATCATTAATGTCTGGGACTCCCAATGACATTTATGAATCACAAACCGTCTTATCCACGCAAAAGTAGACACCCTCACACTGTAAGGCCATGAATACAATTGAATGGGCTTCGACAGCTGACATAGACTGGACAAGACATCCAACGCTTGATATTATTTGAGGTTTGTAGGTTTATTAAAATCTTATCCCAAAATAGAAGATTACTATTTTGGGAAACTTTCCTTTTTGGGAAACCTACTAATTTTGGAAACTTTCTAATTTTGGAAACTTTCTAAAAATGGAAACTTTCTAAAATTGGAAACTTCCTAAAATCCAAAACATGCAAATCTAGAAACTTCTATTTTAAGAAACTTTCTAATTTCAAAATTTTGGAAACTTATTAATTTTAAAATCGATTTTTATAATTATTTTATAAAAATAAGTTTTTAAATTAATCTGATGAAAAGACTCAAATAATTGGCCCAATTGTTTTAACTTCTTGGCCCGAGGCCCAAGAATTGGTTCATGTCCAAGACATAACCCAATTGCCCAATTAAATGACATAACCGGTCTGGTTCATTAAAATTGGTCTTAACCAAAATTAATTACTACGATGACCACAATTGTCAACCGGTTATTTACTAAACCGGATTTTTTCTCAATTTATTTGGTCCAACCAAATCAAATTAGAAAATCTGGTTTAGGCACAAAATCCAATTTTCGACTTTGGATTTCTTATCCCGGTTTAACCAGAACTTAATAAATTTATTAAGTCTGTTTATTAAACCGTGACGATTTGATTTTAGTCAAATTTTAAACCGAAACGTCAAACGAACCGAACCGGCCCATTAGGTCACGAACCGATCACGGCTTCACGTGATCGAGCAACAATCGCGCAGCCGCAAGCCGAGATCGGGACGGGACGGGACGATGGTCAGGACGAGTGATCGGGACGGGATGCAGGACGCGTGATCGGGCCGAGACAACATGACGCAGTCCATGCGATCGGTCTCTCGCGCCTCACGGTCGATCGATCGGGACGTGAGCAAGCGACGATCGCGGTCGATCACACGATCGGATCCATCGCTCCTCTCGGTCCATCGACGATCGTTTGCGCCGTGCCGTTGATCGTGTCGACGACACGATCCGATCCATGATCGGTTCGTTCGTCAAAACGATCCGGACGTGTGATCCGAAACTGATCAACACTCCGACGCATACCAATTCATATAGATTGGATCATGCGATTTCTTGTTTGTTTAGGTTTTTAATTCTTTTTGTTTCTTAAGTGTTTTTCCTTATCAGTAGATTGATTCAAAAACACTTCTTAAACAATCCTAAACATGAATCTAAACAAGAAAAACCACAGAACCAATGGCTCTGATACCACTGAAGGGAATGTTTAGTGTTAATCCAGATTCAATTCTCAGATTCAACAGTCCTAAACATGCAGATCTAGGTTCTCTTGATTAGAAACTTAATGGATCTCACCTGTTACCTTTTTGTGCAGCGGAAATATGAAGAACAGGTCAGAGATCAGAGAACCACCAAGTGATAGCTCCTCCAAAGGTTCACACACGCACACCAAGCAGGAAGAAGGCTGCTAGACCGAGCTGGGGAGGCCGCAAGAGAGAGAGAGAAATCGCAGAGGGGCTAGGGTTCTTGGGACTCAGACTTAAGTTTTATTTATAAAACTTGTCTAGTTCCTTTTGGGCTTTTGGGCCCAAATACCAATCTGATTAAATCCCTTTAGATTCAATCAGACCCATTAATCTCTCTCTAAGTACGACAAATGCCTGGCACTTTTACCGTACTTCTGCTAAGCCGTTCCAACACATTTTCCTGTTAGCTTAGGCGTGTGACCCATATGGGATCATATAATAAAGGCAATAAGTCCAAGACTTATAGATCATGAGCGGACTCTAGCAAGCCATCATGACCCCCAGTATTATATGACTTATGTCTGATCATTGACATACTCTTACTTTCTAGAGACAGTACAGAGATTACTGGACATAATTCCAACACTTTGAACCGGTTGTTGTGAGATGAAGGTCTGAGGTTCGGATGAAGGCGCCAGCATCTGTCTTTCAAATGCCCACTCTTCTTGCAAAAATCACACATCAAGACTCCTCTCTTGTCACCTCCATTGTTCTGCCTCTCCTCAGCCTTGTACATGACTTTGTTGGCGGTTACAAGCTCACCTTTGCCCTTGAATAGTCCAAATGAGCCTTGCTCTTTCTGAATTTTTCCACACACATCATCCAAGTCAGGTAGAGTGTCTGTCCTTAGGATGTGCTTAATCAACCCATTGTAAGATGAGTTCAAGGTGAGCAGAAGAGAAAAGACTTTATCCTGCTCTCTTCTCTCTTGTAACACCAATGGATCACTGCTTGGTGGCCTCAACATTTCCAACTCTGCCCACAGTGAGCTAAACTTACCAAAATGAGCTTTGAACTCCATGTCTTCTTGCTGGAGATTGTTGATGGCTAGCTTAACCTCAAAGACTCTGCTCAAGTTTGATTTATTCCCATAAACCTTCTCAATAGTATCCCACAGCTCTTTGGAAGTCACACAATATGAGTAAGCTTCCAATAGGTGCTGGTCAAGTGAGCTTTGAAGTATGGAGAGGACATTCTGATCCCCTTGAATCCACGCTTCTTCTTCAGCTTCAGATGTGTCCTCATGAGACTCAACATCTTCTTTAGCTTCAGCCTCAGTTCCAACCTTAGCTTTAGCCTTCACCACCTTCTCTGGAGATGTGCTCCTCATTATGTACTTCCATAAACCTCTGCCTCCAAGAGCAGACTTCACCATCCTGGCCCAAACAATGTAGTTGGCACCTTTAAGAATCACAGGAATGATTACTCTTGAGTTCTCCATTGCTAAGACTGATTTGTTGCAAGGAGGGAGTTTTCAAGGTAAGCTTCTGAATAAGCAAGTTCTCAACTCACAGAGAACACACACCAGATAAAATAAACCAAAGAAGAATGCTTGAGAGCTTTAATACTTTCAAGAACAAGGACAAGAACTTTCAAGAACGCTTTCAAGAACAAGAAGAACAAGAACGAGAAAATCAGAGTTTATGAATCAGAGTATGCGGAAATGAATAGGTATAGGAGCTTAAAGCTCTGATACCATGTAAGAATATTAGAATTAGAGAGTTATATGAGAGATTTGGCAAGAGAGAAAAGAAGAAGAAGAATTGCACAAGAGGAGTATGAGGGAAAAGCTTTCCCAAGTGTATATTTTTCTTATTGATATTACAATGAATATATAGACAAAAAATAACTTAAATTCGAGGCTACTACATTCAAATTCAAACTCTAATGACAAAATAATTCTAAAGACACCTTTGGACAAAAGGGTGAAGCAAGTAGGGAAGGGAATCTCCATTTGAATTTGAATCTTGTCTCCTGGTACTGTTCATCCGTGGAGTCAAGCTTCTAGAAGATCTTTGACTTGGTTAATGGTAACTTATCCTTTTACCACTTAACCATAAGATTAAACTCTCTCCCTTTTACTTATTTACCTCTTCTTCTTCTGATCGGATCAAAGGACTTCACATTGATCTGAACACTTAAGGTGTTCATCTCAATACTCAATAATTGTAATCTGATGCAAGTAATGATCTCCATTCCAATAGTCTCCTTGACTTGCCAGATCAAGTGCCATCTTGAATTTCTCGTTAACTCCTCTATAGAAGATGTTTAACAAATTCAGATCGCTAAAACCATGGTGAGGAGAATCCATCTTGTACTACTCAAAATGTGCAGTAGCTGTGAGATTTTACAGTGTGAACATTAGGGTTCTTGAGAGAGTTTGAGATTGGTGGCGCAGCAAAAGAGAGAATGAGGTTTCAAAACCCTTAATTGATTCATTTGGTGTTACAACATTTTATAGGGGATACTAAGACCCAAATGCTTAACCTAATGTAGCTAAAGACCAAATGAACAAAAGGACAAAGTCTGGACAGGTCAGACCGTGGTGGGAGAGAGAGAGAGAGAGAGAGAGAGAGAGAGAGAGAGAGAGAGAGAGAGAGAGAGAGAGAGAGAGAGAGAGAGAGAGAGAGAGAGAGAGAGAGAGAGAGAGAGAGAGAGAGAGAGAGAGAGAGAGAGAGAGAGAGAGAGAGAGAGTGTGGACCACTTTGTGGTCCTCACAAGACAAATGATGAGGACATCCAACCCAGCACCCATCCACAAGCCATACCTGAGGTCAAGGAAGCTCCAATGACTCGATCTAGGACAAGGAGGCTCAGGGAAGGATTCAACACTGCAGTAGAGAACCTCATGAACTCAATGGAACTTGGAGACTACCTCAAGAATGAGCCCAAGAAGCGAGAGGCGATAGAAGACTTGGGCTGTGTAAGAAATATGGATAACACAGGAGATTTGGACCGTGTAAGCGACGTGGATAGCACAGGGGACGTGGACTGTGTAAGCAACAAAGGAGTTGGACCTTCTCATCCAAAGACACGGGCCGGACACTGCCAAGTCTTTACCATCCGGCTCGGCCCATGCTAAGTCCGAGAGTTGGTGGACTCTCTTGCACTCTTTTTCCCTTGGGTGGTTTTATCCCAAAGTGGTTTTACTCCCAAGGTTTTTAACGAGGCAAGTCGGCCCACCCACACCCATAACTCAAGGATTGGCTGCCAAGGAAAGATTACACACTTTCCTTTTCTGTGTAACTCGGCGATTCTCATTCAAGGCCGAGATATTTGTTTTTCCTTTTTGTTATTCTTTGTTTCTGTACTTAAACAACTTTGTATCATTGTGTTAGTCAGCTTTTTGATATCAATAAACCCTTTTGCGATTTTCGCCCTTCTTGAGCAGCAGCCGCCTGTTCTTGTTTTGCTTGTTGTTCCTTGTGTGTGATTCACAAAGAGGACAAGTGTTTGTGCAGTATCAGAGACCCGTTCATCATCTCTGTGGTGCCTTCGATCCACCAGCCTTACCATCAACTGATTCAACAGGAGAGAGCGTCAAAGCCAGCCTGTTCGATCCCATCTCTTACACACGACCATCCCTTGAGTAACAGGAGAGAGCGACATAGCCAACCTGTTCCTTCCATCAACCACCGAGTGAGGCTCCATCGTCTGAGTCTTACATCATCTGGTATCAGAGCCAAAGGTTCCTACCTTTGGTTTTCTATCCCTTATCTTTTGTTTTGTTTTGCTATTGCTTTGATTGAATCTAAAATCCAAAAAAAAAAAAAATTATTAGGTTTGTTTTGTTCTTGCTTCTGTTTTTGTTTAACTTATAAGAAAAACCCATAAAAATCTTGTTCTTAGCTCCCTGGTCGAATTTCTTTTTGAGAATTAGTAGATTTCCTGTTTTTTGATTCTATCTTGCTAGTTGTTATTCCATAAAACCCAGAAAAGCCAAAAAAAATTTGTCAATTTTCCAATTCTGTCGATTGCACTGATTTCCGTCTTGTGTTACACAACCCTGTCTCTGTTCTTGTTTTACACAATTAACTATTCTGTGGTACCTTGATAGCTTGTTGTTTTTGTTGAGTGCAATAAGAACCGGTTTACAACAAGGATAGACACCATGGGAGATGAAGGACGCCAGCCCGCTGATCCTATCATACAAATGATGACTGCTATTAGAGAAGAGATGAATAACATCAACCAGCAAGTTGGCACAATGCGCCAAGAGTTTGGTGAGCGTATAGGACGCATAGAAGCTCCACCGAGGAGAGGACCAATCCGAGGAGCACCTATACCACCAAGATATCCAGCTGGAAATGAAGATGATGATATGCAGGATTTAGAGGAGGATAGGCAACCGCCTGACCCCCTTAGACGTCCACAGCCAAGGCGTCAAGATCCTTTATGGAGGAACCCAGCCCGGGAAGGTGAGGCTAGAGAAACAAACCGTGATATCAAAGTAACCCCTCCACTTTTTGCAGGAAAGTCAGACCCAGAGGCGTACATGGACTGGGAAAGAAGGCTGGAGCATATCTTTGAGTGTTATGGCTATGGAGAACGCAAGAAGATTGCTGTTGCTGCTGCACAACTCACTGAGAACGCGTTAGCTTGGTGGGACAGAACTATAGCTGAAAGGAGAAGGCAACGCTTTGGAGCAGTAGCCACTTGGAGTGACATGAAATACCTTCTACGACTTAGGTATGTCCCTGAACATTATCATAGAGACTTACAAAAGCGGTTCCGTAAGTTGTCACAGGGTACAAGAAGTGTGGATGAGTATTTTGAGGAGTTTGAGAAGCTCATGAACTCGCTGGAGTTAGAAGAATCCGAGGAAGCTCTCATGGCACAGTTCATTGATGGTCTACAAGAACGCATTGCTAGGAAGGTGGAGAGAGCTCAGTATGGGGGGCTACATGAGCTGTTGCATCTTGCTGTCCAAGTGGAACAACAGATCAAGCGTAAGACAGCCATGACAAGTCGCAGCAAACCAACACAACCGTGGGCTGCAAGTAGCTCCAGACCATTTGAGAAAGGGAAGACCGTGGAGATTGACTCACGGTTCAAAGGCAAAACAGCCGAGGCTCCCAAGCCCAACCGGCCAGAACAAGGTAAGTTCCCTAGCACTAATCAGAGAACTCGTGACATCACTTGTTTTAAGTGTCAAGGCAGGGGACACATGGCTAGAGAGTGCCCAAACCAGAGAGTAATGATTATCCACAACGATGGAGAGTATGAATCACAAGATGAGCTTGAGGATGATCCAAACGAACCAGAAGAAGAGCTTGCATATCCTGACGTTGGAGAGTTGCTTGTGACCAGGAGGATGTTAAGTGTCATGATCAACCCTGAGGCAGCTCAAAGGGAAAACATCTTCCACACTAGATGCACTGTCAAGGACAAGGTATGTAATCTGATCATTGATGGAGGTTCTGTAGGATTATGTGTGTTCATTGGTGTAATTATCAGATTACAACCTAACATAATCAACTAGGATCTAGGTGATTTGCAGATGAATCATAAACAGATCAGGATGGTTACCTTGTGATTGCAGCGGATTAATCAAAGGAATATCGAGATCTGTAAGAGCTGATGATATCCGGCTCCTCCTTGGTATCCACACGCTTACAAGCTACGTATCAGGCTGCTAGACCAAGTCAGGAATCAACAGAGAGAGAGAGGACGGCTGGCTGTCAAATCGCAGAAGCAAGAAAGCCTTAGGGTTTTCTGGCCTTTCCTCATCCTTATATGGGCCCAAGTAATTAAACTAATGGCCTATTGGGATTTTGGGCCCAAGACCCAAATCAGACAAAATAACTGTATTTTGTCTGGCCCAATTCTCTGTACAAATACAGTAAATGCCTTGCATCTTACCGTATTATTTCCTTGTTAACTTTCCCGTTAGCTATGGTGTGTGACCCTTAGGGATCATACAATACTGGTAATAAGTCCTAAACTTATAGATCATGAGCGGGCTCTAGCAAGTCATCATGATCACCCAGTATTTATGACTTATGTCTGATCTCGACACTTATCATACTTTCTAGAGATAGTACAGTAGATTTCAGGACATTCCCAACAATCTCCCACTTGTACTGGAATCCTACATTCCCTAATCCTTTTGTCTCAATATCTCGATCTGGCATAAGGCAAGATGCGTGTCATCCTTATATAGCCAGACCATGTTCATCGGACCAGATTTGATACTGACAATGCAAAGGACTTGGGCAAGTCCGTTTGGGAGTGGCCACTCTCTTACCAGCTATCAAGTCTCCGATTGGCCTAGAGATATTACCTCCGTTAAACGGCAGGGACAAATCCCATCTTGTTCCATCACTATGAACTACACACTTTATAATACACCCAACCAAGGTCTTTATAGCTCCCAGTTACGAAACAGCGTTAGACAATGATCAAAGTGCATCAATCCATGTGCAGCCACATGCATGCGAACTCAGGTCTAAGGACTATACTCTATAGTCGTATATGAGAACCTCTTATGACACAGATATTAATATCTTGTAGAGTTCTCATCAGCGGGCCATGTCCGGTCATATGCTCCCCTACATATACCTCTGTGTCGACTTTGATGCCGCGCATCTATGACCCCTCGAAACTTGGTCATAAGTCTCAACACACTCTAGTCTCAAATGGTTGTTGGTGTTCCAATTTCAACAACCTTCGACTATGGACACTATGATTTATGTCATTTCGTTAAATATGGGCTTTCAGGATCAAGTCTACTCATGTACTTCGATGGCCCATATATAATGACATGAATCATTTTGGAACGATTATTTATATCACAGTTAAAATAATCCAGAAATCATAAATTTCTTTAACATAAAATATTATGTTTACATGAACCTTTCAAAACAACTAAATAAAGCCCTTTACAAACTCCCACTGAAATTAAGACTACATCTTAATTTCACTTATCCTACAGCTACAGTCCGCGACTCGTGCTTAGGTCTAAGGAGTGGCTTCGTTAATAGATTAGCAACGTTCTCATTCGTTGAAACTTGCTGATCTACTTAACACCTCTGTCATTTATCTCACGGAATAGGTTATACCTACCCTCAAGGTGTTTGGACCTCTGATGTGCATCTAGCCTCATCTATGCTGGGAATCACATCAAGTTCAGTGATGAACTCTTTTTTCCAAACAACCTCTTTCGCCGCTACCCAAGCTGCGAAATGTTCAGCTTAAGTCATGGAGTCAGCAACAGTGCCTTGCACCGCCAGACAGACACAAGATATAACCGGATTGTGACCGGAAATAATCTTTGTCTGTTGGTAACTTGCCTTTCAGACTCTACCGACTTGTAGCACCTCACTTTCTCCGTAAATCAAGAACTTATCCTAAGTATTTTCCAAATACTTGAGGATATTCATTACGTCTATCCAGTGATACTTTGCTGGATTTGACTGGTCTTTACTTGTCTTGCTTAACATTAAAGCAATCATCAAAACAAGTACGTGTCATGGCATACATGATAGATCCAATTGCCGACGCATATGGAATCTCATCCATGCATTCAAGCTCAGCAGTTATCGTAGGACACTGTTTCTTGCTTAACGTAATGCCATGTGACATTGGCATAAAACCCTTCTTGGAATGCTGAAAACGTGTAGGACTTTGTCAATATAAGAATCCTGACTTTGTCCTATCAGCTCTTTTGGATCTCTATCTTTAGATCCAAAATCCAAGAACTTACGTGGCTTTACCCATATCAATCATAAAACCAACTCCCAAGCCAGTCCTTTACCAACTGCAGCATTGGAACGTTATTTCCGAGAATCAGTATGTCATCGACATACACTCTGAGAAATGCAACATCGCTCCCACTTATCTATTAGTAAACTGATAGGTTCTAAGTTTTCCCTATACTAAAACTGCAAGTGAACAGCAATGTCAAAGTAGTATATAGGGTTATCGAATCCACAGGGACACTTGGTCTCAAGAGAATCAAACTATAGGAATAAATACTAGAAATAAGCAAGTAGTGAATGAAATAAATTGCGGTGCGAGAAAGTAAATCAGTAGCAGAGATTAACGGTTGTGAAGCAAGTAATTAAAAGCGTCAAGCCTAGGGTATTCTCAGGAAATCAGACAAGCAGGCAGTTCATTCAGCAAGGATCTAATTAAGAACGGTTCTAGAACTCAAAACACAGATATAGAATTAACCAAATTCCTTTGCGATAATTCTCTAAGTCTAAGTGCAGCAAACCAAACTTTCGTTTGCGAGAACTAACAGATTAAACTAGCAATAAGTCCAAGTTTGATATGTTCACAATTATCCTAAACCAAACTTCCGTTTGCGCAAAGTTTAATTGCCCAATTTAATTAGTTCAGATTCCTAAACCCCACTTCCGTGACGTATTTAGCAACCTAAGATCTAGATTCTAATTGATCAGGTTAGAACTAGCTTTAAGCACAATTAAATTGAAGAACAGATATAGTTATGAATCCTTAACTGAATTTGAACAAGTCTAGCAAGTCATGAAATCCTATGTGAGAAACCCTAAACCTAACTATGGATCTACTCAGACATAGATAATGAAAACATAATCATAGAATGAATAGATTGCATAAAAGAATAAGAGTAAAAGGGGTTCGAAATCTTCTCCAAATACAGATGATGTAACAGGTTCAGATCAGCCCCAAAAAGCTCTAAAATCCTCTGCTCTTAATTATCAAAGTGTATGGTAAAAAGTATCAAGCGTATCTAATAAAAACACTAAAAACTCTATTATATAGGCATAATCTCGGCCAAGGGCTTCTTTGTAAATATCAGGAACTTCAGGATCAAAGTGCAAATTCTTCACTCTTCTAAACGGCCGAGTTTTTGGCCCATCTCGCTGGTGCATCGATCGATGCTAGAGTGCAACGATCGACACCTTCCTCTGTTTCGGACAGTGAACTCTATCTCTCGGCCAAACACTCCAAAAATCTCCAAAATGCTCCATTATCTCCAATTCAGCTCCCAACCTGATTATACCTGTAAAAGACTCTAAAAGAACACAAAAGACACTAAAAACACACTTATATCATGGTCTAAAACTAGTAAAAACCATGATATATCAACTCCCCCACACTTAGCCTTTGCTTGCCCTCAAGCAAAACAGAGAACTAAAACATGGTGAAGAGGTTTGAAAACTCTTCAGAAACTCATTTCATCCTAGAAGCTACAATACTCAGATTCCCCTTAGTAAACCACTGAAAGAATCAATCACAGGATATCAAGACCACAATGTACTTCCCCCACACTTAGCAACTGTCCTAGGTAAACTCCACAATCACATTCAAGCATTCAAATTCTCCCTACTGACTTCTGCAAGTATTTAAGTGCGGTCTCACCTAAGGAGTATCGATCTAAAGGCACATGGATTCTTACCTTATCAGCTCTAGACCACCATACTATCTTTCTCTAGTCCCTTTCTTCTCTTTCCCTTCTTTAACAACTGATTTTTCCCCACTGGGTATCATTTTATTTTTTTTATCAGTGTTCTTCCCGTTATGGGGTATACTTTGGACACATTCCATGGATCACATGAGAGATAATAGTGTTTGCTACTATTCCCATGACCACTTCGGAGTTACTAACTCATCCTCAGTTTATTATTATTTTTTTTTTTTACTTTACAGAAGGGGAGAAGGGGACTAAATAGGACAGGTTTACAGGCTGTGTCAGAACTAACAGGGAATCCGACATAAAGCATACCAAGCCCTTAGGTGAGAAATCTAAGTCAGTATTAAGGTTGAAGTCAGTAAAGGATCCTCTGATACCTGAAGTGATGTGGGTGTTCCCAGTAGGTTGATCTGTGATGGGGTTTTCTAATAGTCATAGATAGATCCTACAACTTCATCCCAATGGTTACTTAAGTTCCTGCAAGTCTTGTAAATCTTCTCAGAAAATCATAGTTTCTTACTTAAACAATTTTGACTCAATAAAACAAAAATTTTGAAAAACGGACTGACTCTTAAGAAAACAGAAAGATATAAGTCAGTAGCACCTCCCCCACACTTAAGACACACTGTCCCCAGTAGTGTCCAACGAAGGATCGGTAAAAAGAAAATAAAAATTGAAAAGGTGAAATTATGTCTGTCGGGTTACCTCTGTCGCTAAGCATCGACCGTTGCACTAAGTGCATCGACCGTTACTTGGCGATTTTCGTGTATAGTCGATCGTTGCTCAGGACCGCAACGATCGCTGCAATGCGATTACTTTCGTGTTGTGTCGATCGATGCAGAAATGCATCGATCGCTGCACTGCGATTTAACCGAGACCTGCAATCATAAACTCACCAGAAACAAAAACAAACGTAAAATCCTAACAAAAACACCAAAAATGAAAAAGAAAAACACTAGTACCTAATGGTGGGTTGCCTCCCACCCAGCGCTTGTTTAAGGTCAATAGCTTGACCGGACGGATGAGATCTTTCAAGTAGAGGGTGCAGCATCCAGAGGCAAAATCTGACCTCTTGGAATCTCGGCCTTAGCCCAATAGTGTTTTACCCTCTGCCCATTAACAGCAAACTCATTACCTTCCTTGCCAATTAAAATGACAGCTCCATATGGACGCACTTCTTTTATTGTGTAGGGACCGGACCATCTTGATTTCAGCTTCCCTGGAAACAAATGCAGACGAGAATTGTACAGAAGTACCTGGTCATTAGGCTCAAACCGTCTAGAAACAATCTTTTTATCATGATAAGCCTTAGTCCTTTCCTTGTACAGCTTTGAGTTCTCATAGGCAAGATGTCTAATCTCATCCAACTCATTGAGCTGTATCAATCTCCTCTCTGCAGCTGGTTTGAGGTCAAAGTTCATCTGTTTTACAGCCCATGCTGCTTTGTGCTCAAGTTCCACTGGCAGATGACATGCTTTCCCATACAGCAAATGGAATGGAGTAGTCCCTAATGGTGTTTTAAATGCAGTCCTGTAGGCCCATAAAGCATCATCAAGCTTAGCTGCCCAATCTTTCCTTGTCTTCCCGACTGTCTTCTCCAAGATCTCCTTGATTTGTCTGTTAGAAACCTCTACATGTCCACTAGTCTGTGGGTGATAAGGAGTAGCAACTCGGTGATGCACTCCATGCTTCTTCAGGAGCTTCTCAAAAACCTTATTAATAAAGTGAGATCCTCCATCACTAATTACTATCCGGGGTACTCCAAATCTAGGGAATATGATAGATTTAAACAGCTTAATGACTATTGAAGAGTCATTGGTTGGACTGGCTATTGCTTCTACCCACTTAGAAACATAATCCACAGCAACTAATATGAATTTATTCCCATAAGATGAGGGAAAGGGACCCATAAAGTCTATGCCCCAGCAATCAAAAACCTCAACCTCAAGAATGAAATTCTGAGGCATCTCATGCTTCCTGCTAATTTTCCCTCTTCTCTGGCAGGCATCACAATGAGAAATAAAGGAATGAGTATCAGCGAACATTGTAGGCCACCAGAAACCTGCTTGCAAAACCATAGACACAGTCTTAAATGTAGCAAAATGTCCTGCATAATCTGAACCGTGACAGTGGAAAAGGATATCTGGAACCTCTGACTCAGCAACACATCTTCTATAAAGGCCATCCGAACAATGCTTATAGAGGTAAGGTTCATCCCAATAGTACCTCCTAAGTTCTCTGAAGAACCTCTTCTTTTCATATCCTTTCAGATTATCTGGTTCAGTCTCTGCAGCTAGATAATTGGCTATGTCTGCTTACCATGGTCGATCATTTGTTGCGACAGCGTACATCTCGAACTCATGCTTTCCAATCCGCACCATAAAAGTTTCTGGGTATGTATTCGCACTGCAACGATCGTCACAGTCAGGTGTATCGATCGTTACTGCCCCGATAGATGCATCGATCGACGCTGATGTAGCATCGATCGACGCAACGCGATTAATCCGACAGTTCTGCAGATTTCTGTCCAAATCTGTCTCACAGATTGTCCCAACCATATTGACGTTTTCTTCAGGCAAGTAGTCATTAATTGGCACGTCCTCCTCTACTAGCATCCTCGAAAGATGATCAGCAACTCCATTCTCAACCCCTTTTTTGTCTCTCACTTCAATATCAAATTCCTGAAGCAACAAGATCCATCTCAGCAGTCTTGGCTTAGCATCCTTTTTCTGCATCAGATACTTCAGTGCTGAATGATCAGTGTGTACAATCACCTTGGAGCCAACAAGATAAGAGCGAAATTTCTCAAATGCAAAGACAACTGCTAGCAACTCCTTCTCTGTAGTTGCATAGTTTCTTTGTGCATCATCCAGTGTCCTACTGGCATAATAGATAGCATGAAGCTTTCTATCTTTGTTTTGTCCAAGAACAGCTCCCACAGCATAATCACTTGCATCACACATTACCTCGAAAGGCAAATCCCAATCCGGTGGCTGAACTATGGGAGCACTCACTAATGCCTGCTTGATCTGCTCAAATGCAGTTTGACAATCTGCAGTGAACTCAAATTTGGTGTCTTTACACAGCAAAGCAGTTAGTGGCCTAGCAATCCTACTCAAATCCTTAATGAACCGTCTATAGAAACCAGCATGTCCAAGAAAGCTTCTAATAGACTTAACAGAATCAGGTGCCTGCAGGTTCGTCATTACCTCGATTTTGGCGCGGTCCACCTCTATTCCTGCTTCGGACACTTTATGTCCAAGCACAATGCCATCTCTGACCATGAAATGACACTTCTCCCAGTTAAGAACTAAATGCTTCTCTTCACATCTTTTCAGAACCTTACACAGATTATCTAAGCATTCATTATAGGATGATCCATATACTGAGAAATCATCCATGAATACTTCCATAAAATCCTCAATCATATCTTTGAATATGGACATCATGCATCTCTGGAAAGTGGCTGGTGCATTGCAGAGTCCAAAAGGCATCCTACGGTAAGCAAAAGTCCCATATGGACAAGTAAAAGTGGTCTTTCCCTGATCCTCCGGATGGATGGGAATCTGAAAGAAACCTGAGTAGCCATCTAGGAAGCAGTAGTAAGGATGATTTGCTAACCTTTCGAGCATCTGATCAATAAAAGGCAAAGGAAAATGATCCTTCCTAGTAGCAGCATTAAGCTTCCTGTAGTCTATACACATCCTGTGTCCAGTCACGGTCCTAGTAGGTATCAGTTCGTTCTTCTCATTTTTCACAACTGTAACACCGCCCTTCTTTGGCACTACATGGACTGGACTCACCCAATCACTGTCATAGATAGGATATATAATTCCAGCGTCAAGGAGTTTCATAATCTCCTTTTTGACTACTTCCTGCAGATTAGGATTAAGTCTCCTCTGATGTTCGATTGATGTCTTGGACTCATCCTCAAGATGTATCCGGTGCATGCACAGCTCCGGTGAGATACCTGAAATATCATTAAGGGAATAGCCAAGAGCTTTGCGATGCTTGCGCAGCTTGCTTAGCAGTAAAGTGAGCTCTGCGTTGTTCAAACTAGCGTTGACAATCACTGGATAAGTTGAATTTGGTCCAAGAAATGCGTACCTTAGCCCGGATGGGAGTTGTTTCAGATCTAATTTCGGAGCTTTTTCCTCTGCCCAGTCTCTGTCGACTTGCAACGATCGTTGCTTAGTTGGTATCGATCGTTGCAGTCCCGCGTCAGACACTTCCACTTGCATTGCAACCTCGACAGAATCCATCAATCTTGTATAGCACATTGCAGGCTCGTCCTGCAGGTATTCCAACTCCAAAATAGAACTCAGTAAAGCCCTTTCTAGTGGGTCCTCAGCATGTGATTGATGGAAGTACTCTGCAGCCAAATCACCCAATGTGTCCACATAAAAGGTCTGCCCGTCGATGGTCGGTCTCTTCACCAGTTTGTTCATGTCAAAACTCATCTTCAGATCACCCACATTCAGGATTATCTTACCTCCTTGACAGTCAATCATCGCACCAGCTGTTGCTAAGAAAGACCTGCCTAGAATTAATGGGTCTTTTGGCTCCTGTCCATATTGTAGAACCACAAAATCAGTTGGGATTACGCACTTGCCAACTGTTATAGGCACATCCTCTATTACTCCTTCTGGAATCCTGACTGATCTGTCTGCCAGAACCAGTGATATCCTAGTTGGTATAAAATCTGTCATCCCCAGTCTTTTAGCAACAGAAAGGGGCATTAGATTTACACTGGAGCCAAGATCACATAGGGACCTTTCGAACCTCTCCTTATAGATAGCACAATCCAACACAAAGCTGCCCGGATCTTTCAATTTCTCTGGAATTCTACCTTGAACCACTGCACTACATATTTCATTGAGCATCATTATACTTTCTTCATCAGACCATTTACCAGAAATTGCATCCTTGAGGCATCTCTTCATCATGGGGGAAGTTTCAATGGAATCCAACAAAGGTACTTCAACCTTTACCTTTTTTATGAACTCCTTCCATTTTGCATATTGCCTATCATTCTTAGCTTTTCTGGGGTTCTTGGGATAAGGTATCTTAGGCTTGTATACTCTTTCAGCCGACTGTTTTGGGTTATCAGCACTCGAACTTTCTGAGTCACCTTGTGTCGATCGTTGCCTTTATTGCACCGATCGATGCTAGGCGATTTTGTTACGACCTCCGGTTCCTTGATTTCGCTTGGCAACGATCGCTGCTGAGATGCATCGATCGATGCTCGACGAATATCGCGTATCTCATCCTCCAATTCTTCAATTTCCACGAGTTCCTCAACGCTTAACTGCTTTTTCTCGCCAGATGACAGCTCCTTACCACTTCTTAATGTCACGGCATTGCATTGGTACTTAGGATTGGCATCAGTCCTCCCCGGGAGATATCCTTCTTCCCTTTGAGCATGTCCAACAGTTTTTGCAACCCTAGCATCAAGCTCTTTCATGTGCGTGTTCAAACTTTCAAACTTCCCATTCAGCTCCATGTAGATTGTATCCATCTTTGCATCAGCATCTGCTGCATACTTAGTCTGATTCTCCATCATTTGTCTTAGCATCATCTCTATTTTACTATCAGACTCATTGGCTTTCTTAAAACCACTTTGCTGAACTCCATTTGAGAATCTGTTTCCCTGTTGATTTCTAAATCTATTGCTTTGGAAACTAGAACTTCCCATGTAATTCACTTCTTCTTCCTGAGTGTCCTCCTCAGTCTGAATCACCTCTATATCTTGGGCAGAGTGGACAGCTTTTTTACTTGTCAGGAGATTGTAAACTGTGTCTAGCCTGGATCTAATCTCAGTCATGTTAGAATCCTCTATACTTCCACCGGATTTCTTCCTCTTTTCATCCATAGATTTGCAACTGTAGCTGTTAATAAGGTTCCCAATCAACTGCACAGCTTGTGTAGGAGTCCTGGTGTTGAAATTAGCATTACTGGAATTATCCAGCGCAGTCTGATAAGGAAGATCTATGCCTCTGAAGAAGATACCAATCAGCTGTACTTCTGTGAATCCATGGTGTGGACAGTCACGCTGATACTGCTTAAATCTCATCCAGGCAGTCTTCAAGGGCTCCACAGCTCCTTGGGAAAAGGTGAGTATGTCCTGTCTGGACTGATCCGAGCGTGCATCATCATAAAAGTGACGCAGGAACTCACTCTTTAAGGCTGTCCAAGTAGTATACTGACCAGGTGCCAGTTGTCTCAGCCATGCACTAGCGTCTCCAGCAAGACTGTGCGGAAATAGCTTAAGGAATAGATAGTCCGGGCATACTCCTTCGTACTTCATACCAATGACTATGTCTTCAAACTTGTCAATGTGATCCATAGGCTGCTCTGCTTGAAGACCATGAAAAGCAATCTGTCTCATCAGCTGGTAGTAGATGGTTTTTACCTCAAAATCATTCCTCTCAAAAGCAGGAAGCACTAGAGATGCTCGGTTTGCATGAAACTCATCAGGTCTGTTGTAATCAGCTAGTGTCCTCTCATGAACCACCATCTCTCTACCTTGGGCCTGTCCTTGACCCTGGTTTCGGTTCAGCTCCTGTTGCTCAGGAGGATCAGGGATTACATTCCCTTCAGCATCAACCCGATGCCCAGCAGCATTGTATGGGTTGTCATCTTGGTCCCTCAGGGTACCTTCAGCATCTGGTATCAAGATCAAACGTTCTCGTACCATTCTCTCTCTCTTTTCTCTTTTGTTAGTCCTTTCTAGACGTCCAAGTTCCTCTAGTCCGAGATTAAGCAAGCTCGAGTTCGGATTACTTCGAGTTTTCTGCGTTGGCATAAAATGTCTGTAATCGTCCAGCAACGATCGATGCTATCAGTGCAACGATCGATTCAATCTCAATATCGCCTAGTGACGATCGACGCAAGGTATGCAACGATCGACGCAGGGCGAAATTCGTACCTGCGACAGAAAGAAACCGAGAAAAAAGAAAATCAGCAAAATCAAAACAAAAAAAAAAAACGAAAAAGAACAAAAACAAAAAGAAAAATTTCTAGTAAAAACCCTAAGTTCGGTCCTATCGAAGACTCAAAGAGTCCCCGGCAACGGCGCCAAAAACTTGATAGGTTCTAAGTTTTCCCTATACTAAAACTGCAAGTGAACATCAATGTCAAAGTAGTATATAGGGTTATCGAATCCACAGGGACACTTGGTCTCAAGAGAATCAAACTATAGGAATAAATACTAGAAATAAGCAAGTAGTGAATGAAATAAATTGCGGTGCGAGAAAGTAAATCAGTAGCAGAGATTAACGGTTGTGAAGCAAGTAATTAAAAGCGTCAAGCCTAGGGTATTCTCAGGAAATCAGACAAGCAGACAGTTCATTCAGCAAGGATCTAATTAAGAACGGTTCTAGAACTCAAAACACAGATATAGAATTAACCAAATTCCTTTGCTATAATTCTCTAAGTCTAAGTGCAGCAAACCAAACTTTCGTTTGCGAGAACTAACAGATTAAACTAGCAATAAGTCCAAGTTTGATATGTTCACAATTATCCTAAACCAAACTTCCGTTTGCGCAAAGTTTAATTGCCCAATTTAATTAGTTCAGATTCCTAAACCCCACTTCCGTGACGTATTTAGCAACCTAAGATCTAGATTCTAATTGATCAGGTTAGAACTAGCTTTAAGCACAATTAAATTGAAGAACAGATATAGTTATGAATCCTTAACTGAATTTGAACAAGTCTAGCAAGTCATGAAATCCTATGTGAGAAACCCTAAACCTAACTATGGATCTACTCAGACATAGATAATGAAAACATAATCATAGAATGAATAGATTGCATAAAAGAATAAGAGTAAAAGGGGTTCGAAATCTTCTCCAAATACAGATGATGTAACAGGTTCAGATCAGCCCCAAAAAGCTCTAAAATCCTCTGCTCTTAATTATCAAAGTGTATGGTAAAAAGTATCAAGCGTATCTAATAAAAACACTAAAAAATCTATTATATAGGCATAATCTCGGCCAAGGGCTTCTTTGTAAATATCAGGAACTTCTGGATCAAAGTGCAAATTCTTCACTCTTCTAAACCGCCGAGTTTTTGGCCCATCTCGCTGGTGCATCGATCGATGCTAGAGTGCAACGATCGACACCTTCCTCTGTTTCGGACAGTGAACTCTATCTCTCGGCCAAACACTCCAAAAATCTCCAAAATGCTCCATTATCTCCAATTCAGCTCCCAACCTGATTATACCTGTAAAAGACTCTAAAAGAACACAAAAGACACTAAAAACACACTTATATCATGGTCTAAAACTAGTAAAAACCATGATATATCATAAACGCACAGTTCCATCTCGTTCCTGTTCAAGTCAAAACCTTGACTACTTCAACAGAACGAAGATTCCAACTCCGATATGTTTGCTTCTATCCATGAATGGATCGATGAAGCTAACTTACATACAATATAATTTTTCGGAGTCCGGGCTCACTTTCGCTTCTGTGAATTTCGCAGGTTCGTCACTTTCAATGATCATCAGATCATGGCAACTAATCACGAGAAATCACTCTCGGATTAGTGACGGATTCATTCAGATCTGCGAACTTCAGGCTCTACAGGTGTAGATTCTACAGAAATCTGTAAATCCATCCGCTGCTCTCCCTCAACAGGTTGAGCAGCCTCCTGTATTTCTCGAATTTCTTCGAGTTATACTTTTACTCCCACTGTTCTTCTTGGAAAGTAACTTCCCTTTTAGAAAACAGAATTCCGAACAACCTAACTTCGTTTTCGGAATGGACGTAAAAGTAACAAGCCTTGGTTTCCCTAGGACAACCAGCGAAGTAGCACAACTACAAATACTCAGTAAAGACGAGTTTGGATCATTTCCAGTCCACATTTATGTGGTGTCTTTCAACTGATATTGGTGGAACTATTTCAGCGTAAACTTAGATATTTCTAGAGCTTTATTCTTAAAGAATATCATGGAAGATTCGTGTGACTCATCTTCAATCATTTCTAGTAAGATCTGATTCTTTCTCACAGAAACACCTCCAGGTTTTCAGGAGAAATGAGCTGTGAAACGACTTCACACTCATTCAGATGATCACACCATCAATGACTTAAGTATTCTCACTCGTGATCTAATCCAGAGTCTCAATACTTCTGTCACTCAGATTCTATACCTCATTCTGGAACTCTTTCGACCATTTCAAAGAATTCCGACTCGTGTCTCATCAAATGAACACAGTCATACTCACTGAAGTAATCAGTAAAGATAATGAAGTACAGGAAATTTTCTCTGGCATTACTGCTCATCGGGCCACATACTTGAGTATGTTCAAGGTCCAATAAGCCTTTGGGCCTTTCTCTAGCTCGGCTAAGATGGGCCCTTTGTCTTTTGGTCTTGTAAGCAGAATTCAAGTCTCATAAGATATCCGATCAAATGAGCCCAAAAGTCCATAACTATGGGATTTCTGAATCCGACTCACTCTATGTGACCAAAACATTTACGCCAAGAAAAATCAGGTTTAATTCATCAGATTTAAACCAATTCGGTATTTATGTTACATTTAGGCACTCTTTGGTTTAAGATATAAAACCCATTCCTTGAATAGGGTGCTACAATTATTATTTCATTAAGATCAAAAGAACAAAACTTGTCTTTTATCAAAATAAAAATATTCAAATTCTTACAAGAAAATGAAAAACAACTCTGCTTAAAACAGGTACATTGTAGCAATTACTTAATACAAAACCAAGCCTCAAAGGCATCTACAAGTGAAAGCCCAACGGCTGAGGCAGCATCCATAGCTCCTTCCAGACATGCAGTTCCACTTGTCCTTCCTTCAACGTTCTACTGTTGCTTAGGCTCTGCATATTATAACAAATATCAGTGCCACAACCAGTATCCAATACCTATAAGGTAGAACTTGAAGTAATAACATGAATACCTGAGGAAGTAGTCTCATACATCAACTTCAACTCCTCATAATCTTCCAAGAATTTAATGCAATCTCTCTTCCAATGCCCAGTCTCTTTACAGTAGCAGCACTTACCAACGTAAGATGTATCTGACTCGGGCTCAGAAGACACACGCTTGCCATGATTCAAAATCTGGACAACTTTGTCTTCACCCTTGTCAGCATTAGGTTTAGTAAACCTACCCTTCTCCTTTATGAGATTATACAGGGTACTCTTCACGTTTGGCTCAACTGTCTTGAGCATATCATGCAGTTCAGTCAGCGTCTTCGTTAAGCCTTTCTTGATATAGTTCCTTCTGAACTTATCATAGCTTGACGGCAGTGACTGCAGAATGATCTCAGTTGCCAATTCTTGGCTAACTGGATAATCCAGTTTCCTCAGGTTATCAATGTAACCCATCATTTTACTGACATGAGGACTCACTGGATGATCATTTGGTAGCTTGCAGCTAGTGAGAGACTTAACCAACTGGTATCTCTCCACTCTTACCTGCTCCTGAAATTTCAATTTCAGGCTGCTGATCATCTCTATTGGCGACTCCATGTTCTCATATTGCTTCAGCAAATCTGAGTCCATGGTAGCCAATATCAGACCACGCACATCTACCGCATCATTATAATGCTTATTCCAAGCATCATATACTGCATGAGAGGCATTGGACCCGATCCTCTCGGGGAGAGCTCTCTCAAGGACATAGTCCTTTCTCTCCTGCCTGAGGACTAGCCTCAGGTTCCGCGACCAAGTCAAGAAATTTGATCCGTTCAGTTTGTCCATCTCAAGGACAGACCGGATCGAGAAAGTGTTTTGATTGTTTGTGCTAGTCATAACTGAAATTTAGAGATAAATAGAGTTTTAGTTATTTAGTTCATAAAAGAGTAATCTTAATAACTTATAAGAAAACTCGCATTGCATTCAAAATTTCTTTGTTTAACCTCATAAGAATGCAATGATTCCGAGACCCATGTTCAACTAAATC
The DNA here is from genome assembly GCA_030180135.1 of Orychophragmus violaceus. Classification (NCBI taxonomy): domain Eukaryota; kingdom Viridiplantae; phylum Streptophyta; class Magnoliopsida; order Brassicales; family Brassicaceae; genus Orychophragmus; species Orychophragmus violaceus. The sequence continues at coordinate 54,572,078 of CM058237.1, read as the reverse complement.
CAAAGTGGGCCACTGGCCGTCACCCGGAATTAGCTTTACTTGGTAAGCATACTCACAGCTAGTTATATCCATATAACTCTCTGTTGTGGATTGGGCCCAAGGCCCAATTCACCAGATGTCTCAAGGCCCGGGACTCCCGATGGCCCAGTCAAGGAAACCAATCTCTTACAGCCAAATAATCACTAAAGTCTGGGACTCCCAATGAAATTAGTGACTATATGCTACTTTACTTACGCAAAAACAGACACCTCACACTGTAAGCCATATCTGTAATTGAATAAGCGTTAAGTAGCTGACAAGATTGGGCAAGATATCCAAGCTTGATATTGTTTTTGAGGATTTTAGGTTTTCTTTCCAAAAATAGAAGATTACTATTTTGGGAAACTTACTTATTTTAGAAACTTTCTAAATTTAGAAACATACTAAAAATAGAAATTTCTAATTTAATATTTTATTAAAGTTTTTCGGTTGGGTCACAAATTATAGGCCCAATTCTTGGCCTAAGACCACAGAATTCCAATTGGCCCAATAATTTGACATAACCGAGTCGGTTCATTAATTCTGGTCCAAGACCAAATTAACTACTTAATCCAACTGGTTATTTACTAAACCAGACCAGCTTTAAATTATTTGGTCCAACCAAATCAAACTTAGACCAGCCTTCGGTTTAGGTTAAAATTCAATTTTGAATTTAAATCCGGTTTAACCAGAAACTAAATAATACCAATTGTATTAAATAATTTCCAGTAAACCGCGATTTGGGTTAACCGCTTGAACCATACATTAATAAAATAATTAATTGATTCATACAATAGAAACAAAACGATTTTGACCTTATTCCAATAATTGAATTTGACAAAAAAAAGATTCTCAATCTTAACAAATCCAACTAAATTATTGACTTTTCAAAATCGTATCACGTTCACTTAACAAACCTTATGATCATGACATACAATCAATCATGACATGACATACACTTAACAAACACTAACCATCAACATGCGATTCCTTTGATAATTAATGTTCCTAAAGTCAACAAGCGATTCCTTTGATAAAACGATTTTGACCTTATATGAATCGTTTGATAATTATTCAACTATCACTTGTTTATACGATCAACAGCAAAGTTAAAAGTAAAGTCAACAGCAAAAACATCGATTCTTACAATAAGACGATATCGACATTAATTATCAAGCTTTCATATCGATTCATACAATTCTAGGTTTTCAAAGTTTCAATCAATTTTATTCATTAAAATCGATTCATCAAACTAATAAACAACCTAGTATGATTCAAAAAGCAAAAACCTAACGACCTAGGCTCTGATACCACTGTAGGATTATGTGTGTTCATTGGTGTAATTATCAGATTACAACCTAACATAATCAACTAGGATCTAGGTGATTTGCAGATGAATCATAAACAGATCAGGATGGTTACCTTGTGATTGCAGCGGATTAATCAAAGGAATATCGAGATCTGTAAGAGCTGATGATATCCGGCTCCTCCTAGGTATCCACACGCTTACAAGCTACGGATCAGGCTGCTAGACCAAGTCAGGAATCAACAGAGAGAGAGAGGACGGCTGGCTGTCAAATCGCAGAAGCAAGAAAGCCTTAGGGTTTTCTGGCCTTTCCTCATCCTTATATGGGCCCAAGTAATTAAACTAATGGCCTATTGGGATTTTGGGCCCAAGACCCAAATCAGACAAAATAACTGTATTTTGTCTGGCCCAATTCTCTGTACAAATACAGTAAATGCCTTGCATCTTACCGTATTATTTCCTTGTTAACTTTCCCGTTAGCTATGGTGTGTGACCCTTAGGGATCATACAATACTGGTAATAAGTCCTAAACTTATAGATCATGAGCGGGCTCTAGCAAGTCATCATGATCACCCAGTATTTATGACTTATGTCTGATCTCGACACTTATCATACTTTCTAGAGATAGTACAGTAGATTTCAGGACATTCCCAACAGGTTCATGCACTAACGTGGCTAGCAAGCATATGGTAGACAGGTTAGGTCTTATTAAGACCAAACACCCAAGACCATACAGGCTGAGATGGCTCAATGATGAGACAGAGCTGAAGATTTCGGAGCAAGTCATTGTTCCATTCAGTGTGGGAATGTACCAAGACCAAGTTACTTGTGATGTAGTACCCATGCAAGCTGGACATATCTTGCTTGGCCGACCCTGGCAGTACGACCGGGCTACAAGTCATAATGGGCGTACTAACCAGTACACCTTCTTACACAAGGATCGTAAGTTCACTCTTGCACCTCTTACACCAACTGAGGTACATGATTTACAAGTACATATGAGCAAGGAAGTTGAGTCTAGCAAATCCAGTCTCTATATATCTCGTGGGGCTATTTGTAAAACTCTTAGTGCCAAGCGCACTGTGCTACTAATGTTGTTTAAGGAGTGTTTAAGTTCAGGTTCAGGTGAGCTTGTGTTACCCACAGGAGTACAGGCTGTGTTAGACAGGTTTCAGGACATCTTCCCTGAAGAGCTTCCGCCTGGCTTACCTCCAATCCGTGGGATTGAACACCAAATCGATCTTGTCCCTGGCGCAGCCTTACCTAACAAGCCAGCATACAGGATGAACCCGGAGGAGACTAAGGAGCTCGAGAGGCAAGTGAGAGACCTCATGGACAGAGGGTACATTAGGGAGAGCCTCAGCCCTTGTGCTGTGCCAGTACTCTTAGTACCCAAGAAGGATGGATCATGGAGGATGTGTGTGGACTGCCGTGCAATCAACAACATCACGATCAAATACAGGCACCCTATACCCCGCTTAGACGACATGCTGGATGAGCTAAGTGGTTCTACCATCTTCTCAAAGGTGGACTTGAAGAGTGGATACCATCAAGTTAGGATGCGAGAAGGAGATGAGTGGAAAACCGCATTCAAGACAAAGCAAGGATTGTATGAGTGGCTGGTTATGCCTTTTGGTTTAACTAATGCCCCAAGTACATTCATGCGACTCATGAACCAGGTTCTTCGTGCTTACATAAGTAAATTTGTAGTTGTCTATTTCGATGACATACTTATATATAGTAAGAACCTAGATGATCATATCTCACATCTTGAACTAGTGCTCAAATCACTTCGGAAGGAAGGCCTTTATGCTAACCTAAAGAAGTGCACCTTCTGTACTAACAAGCTTGTTTTCTTAGGCTTTGTAGTAAGTGAACAGGGACTACAAGTGGACGAGGAGAAGGTCAAAGCCATCCGTGAGTGGCCTACACCAACAACCGTCGGTCATGTAAGGAGTTTTCATGGCTTAGCTAGCTTCTATAGGAGGTTTGTGAGGGACTTCAGTACGGTGGCCTCACCTCTTACCGCCGTGATAAAGAAGAATGTGCCATTCTCATGGGGTCCAGCGCAAGAATCAGCCTTCAAACTGCTCAAAGAAAGGCTTACACAGGCGCCGGTTCTGGCCTTACCCGACTTTGAAGATGTCTTTGAGGTAGAGTGTGATGCGTCTGGCATAGGGATCGGAGCTGTGTTACACCAGAGGAAGAAACCAGTGGCCTTCTTCAGTGAAAAGCTCAGTGGTGCTTCTCTGAACTACCCAACCTACGACAAAGAATTGTATGCCTTGGTGCGAGCTCTAGAGACATGGCAGCACTACTTGTTATCCAAGGAGTTCATCATCCATACTGATCACGAGACACTTAAGCACCTGAGAGGTCAAACATCACTCAAGAGGAGACATGCTAAGTGGTTGGAGTTTGTAGAGACATTTCCCTATGTGATCAAGTACAAGAAGGGAAAGGAGAATGTGGTAGCTGATGCCTTGTCAAGGAGGCATGCCCTGATAGCTACCATGGAAGCCAAGGTTCTAGGATTTGAACACATCAAAGAGCTATACAAAGATGATCCAGAACTAGGAGAGGCTTACCAAGCCTGTGGAAGAGGAGCGTTCGGATCATACTATCTTCATGAGGGGTTCCTATTCCGAGACAAGAGGCTGTGCATTCCTCAATGCTCAATGCGTGAGCTACTGCTTAAGGAGGCACACGGAGGAGGTCTTATGGGCCATTTTGGAGTGGACAAGACACTAGCTGTGGTGGCTGATCACTTCTTCTGGCCGCACCTCAAGCGGGACGTTGAAAGGCATTGTGCAAGATGTGTAATTTGTCACAAAGCAAAATCCAGGTTACATCCTCATGGACTTTACCTACCTTTACCTATTCCTAACGCCCCATGGGTGGATATTTCTATGGACTTTGTGCTAGGGTTGCCTAAGATCAAACACAAAGACTCTGTCTTTGTTGTTGTGGATCGATTTTCCAAGATGGCTCACTTCATTCCATGTGACAAAACCAATGATGCCACACAAGTTGCTGATCTATTCTTCAAGGAGGTGGTACGCTTACATGGTATACCAAGGACCATAGTATCTGACCGAGACACAAAATTCTTGAGCCATTTTTGGAAGACATTGTGGAGGAAGCTCGGGACAAAACTTCTATTCTCCACAACCTGTCATCCTCAAACGGATGGTCAAACCGAAGTGGTAAACCGTACCTTATCTACTTTACTTAGGGTAACTCTTGGTAGGAACTTAAACACATGGTTAGATTGTTTGCCATTCATTGAGTTTGCCTATAACCATGCTACACATTCTGCTACGAAAATGTCTCCATTTGAAATTGTGTATGGTTTTAACCCACTAACACCTCTTGATTTGTCGCCAATTCCCCAAGTTGAGCAAGTTAATCTAGATGGTCTCAGGAAAGGAGAGTTTGTTAAGAAGCTACACCAGAAAGCAAGAGACAACATCCTTAAGAAGACTGAAGAGTACAAGAGGCGAGCAGACAAGGGCCGCAAGGAGTTAGTCTTTGAGCCAGGAGAGTGGGTTTGGCTCCACATGAGACCTGAGAGGTTTCCACGGGAGAGAAGATCGAAGTTGGCGCCTAGGGGAGATGGTCCCTTCAAAGTTCTAGAACGGATCAACAACAATGCCTACAAACTAGAACTCCCGGGTGAGCTCAATATTTCACATAGCTTCAATGTGACTGATTTGTCTCCGTATGATGCAGATGATCCAGTTTTGAGGACAAAACCTTCTGAAGAGGGTGGGAATGATGAGGACATCCAACCCAGCACCCATCCACAAGCCATACCTGAGGTCAAGGAAGCTCCAATGACTCGATCTAGGACAAGGAGGCTCAGGGAAGGATTCAACACTGCAGTAGAGAACCTCATGAACTCAATGGAACTTGGAGACTACCTCAAGAATGAGCCCAAGAAGCGAGAGGCGATAGAAGACTTGGGCTGTGTAAGAAATATGGATAACACAGGAGATTTGGACAGTGTAAGCGACGTGGATAGCACAGGGGACGTGGACTATGTAAGCAACAAAGGAGTTGGACCTTATCATCCAAAGACACGGGCCGGACACTGCCAAGTCTTTACCATCCGGCTCGGCCCATGCTAAGTCCGAGAGTTGGTGGACTCTCTTGCACTCTTTTTCCCTTGGGTGGTTTTATCCAAAAGTGGTTTTACTCCCAAGGTTTTTAACGAGGCAAGTCGGCCCACCCACACCCATAACTCAAGGATTGGCTGCCAAGGAAAGATTACACACTTTCCTTTTCTGTGTAACTCGGCGATTCTCATTCAAGGCCGAGATATTTGTTTTTCCTTTTTGTTATTCTTTGTTTCTGTACTTAAACAACTTTGTATCATTGTGTTAGTCAGCTTTTTGATATCAATAAACCCTTTTGCGATTTTCGCCCTTCTTGAGCAGCAGCCGCCTGTTCTTGTTTTGCTTGTTGTTCCTTGTGTGTGATTCACAAAGAGGACAAGTGTTTGTGCAGTATCAGAGACCCGTTCATCATCTCTGTGGTGCCTTTGATCCACCAGCCTTACCATCAACTGATTCAACAGGAGAGAGCGTCAAAGCCAGCCTGTTCGATCCCATCTCTTACACACGACCATCCCTTGAGTAACAGGAGAGAGCGACATAGCCAACCTGTTCCGTCCATCAACCACCGAGTGAGGCTCCATCGTCTGAGTCTTACATCAACAAAGCTCTTCCTTAACCCTAACGGCCATATTCCCTTTGCTTGATCCGAGACTTGTTTGAATTGTTGTTGGCGCCTTCTTATTCTCAACAGGAAGTCCCCAACTTTGCACATTATCAAATGTGCAAGACTTGTGCATATTTTGATAATACACAGCCTTTGCACATTTGATCTCATCATGATCAATACTCCCCCTCAAGTTCAGACTTTGGAATCACCCTAAAGACTGAACTTGGAATGATCATGGCAACACCTCATTAAAAACCTTGATGTGGAAAACCACTTGGGACAAAACCACATCAAGGGAAAAAGAGTATGCTGCTCATGAATCAGGAGAGTTCTAATCATGAATATCCACCAGCCCTAGTTTGCTAAAGACATGAGTGCAAACCTTAAGGCTGGCAGCCTTAGTGAAGATATCCGCAAGCTGATCTTCACTCTTAGTGTAGCAAGGCAGAATGGTTCCATCTTCAATCTTCTCCCTTACCTTGTGACAATCAATCTCAATGTGTTTGGTCCTCTCATGAAACACTGAGTTGGTTGCAATGTGAATAGCAGCCTGGTTGTCACAATGGAAGGTGATTGGACTTGATTGCTCTATGCCAAAGTCCTTAAGCAAAGCCTTCAGCCAAGTTAACTCAGTTGCAAGCTTTCTCATTGCCCTATACTCAGCTTCAGCACTAGAACAAGACACCACCTTCTGCTTCTTTGTTTTCCAAGTTACCAAGTTGCCTCCAATGAAGGTGCAATAGCCGGTTTTTGATCTCCTATCACTCTTATCACCAGCCCAATCTGCATCACAGTAGCCAACAATCTCTGTGCTATCATTCTTACCCATCCAAATGCCTTGTCCAGTTGATCCTTTGAGATATCTGAGGATCCTCTCAATCAAACTCCAATGATACACTGTGGGTGATTGCATATGTTGGCTAACTTGATTCACAGCAAAGCATAAGTCTGGTCTTGTGAGAGTGAGATAGATAAGCTTCCCAACCAGCCTCCTATACAATGAAACATACTTGAACTTGACTTCATCTGATTTCTCCCCCTTTCTATTGACCTGGTAGCCATCTTCAAGAGGAGTCTTTGCAATCTTGCAATCTTTCATACTTGTTTTTGTCAACAAGTCTTGAACATACTTCCTTTGGGACAGAAACAATCCATCATTGAATCTGCATACTTCAATGCCCAAGAAATACTTCAATTCACCAAGGTCTTTGATATCAAAGGAACTCTTGAGATAAGCCTTTGTGGATTGAATCCCATCATTATCACTTCCTGTGATAATCAAATCATCCACATAGATCAAAACTACCACCACTCCTTGATCACTTTGAAGAGTAAACAATGTGTGATCAGATTGAGACTTCTTGAAACCATGGTCCATAAGTGTATGACTAAGCTTGTGGTACCATGCCCTTGGTGATTTTTTCAAGCCATAAATCGCCCTTCTTAGTCTCAATACCTCACCATCTTCACAAAAGTGTTTCAATCCTGGTGGTGGAGTCATGTACACTTCCTCTTCAAGTTCACCTTGTAGAAAGGCATTCTTCACATCCATTTGCCAAAGATTCCAAGAGAGGTTTGTGGCTAAGCTCAATGTGACTCTTACTGTATGAAGTTTAGCCACTGGTGCAAAGGTATCCGTATAGTCCTCTCCATAGGTTTGAGTGAATCCCCTTGCTAATAGCCTTGCCTTGTACCTCGCTATGTCTCCATTGCTTTTATACTTGACTGTGAAGACCCACTTTGAGCTAACAGTCTTCTTACCCTTTGGTAACTTCTCCACATTCCAAGTATAGTTCCTCTCCATAGCTTCTTTCTCATTTTTTACTGCATCCATCCATTCCTTGATATCCTTAGCCTCTTCATAAGTCTTAGGAACCTGGTTTAGCTCAATCTTCCCAAGAAAGGCCTTGTGACTAGATGGTAGAAGGTCAATAGAACAAGTAGACTGACTAGGATGAGCTACTGCTTGGTTGTTGTAGTAGACTCTTGTCTTCATCCATTCTGATGGATCTTTCTTTTCCCTTGTGCTTCTCCTGAGTTGCTGAACATGTTGATCAACCACCTCCTCATTACCCACTGCCTCTTGATAAACCATCTCATCCTCATTCACATTCAAGTCCACTTGGTTCTGATCTTGAGGTAGAGTGTCTTCTTGAGCTTGAGCCGGTTCATGTGTGTGTGTTGCTGGTTCAGTATCCTCTTGTTGAGCTTCTTGGGTAGTTGTTTCAGGCTTCTCTGGCCGTGGGGTATCATTTCCCAAGTGATCCAACAAGTACTTCAAACTTGTAGCCAAATCAGAAGGTGATCTTGAGAGATCCTTCAAACCTTCCCAATCCCTCTTCTCATAGTATCTCTGCCCCTCAATGAACTTAACATCCCTTGAAACATAGGTCTTGTTGTTGCTTGGATCAAAACACTTATAGCCCTTCTGAGTTGTGGAGTATCCAAAGAACATACACCTTGTGCTCTTAGCATCTAGCTTGTTCCTTTGATCTCCTGAGATATATACAAAACAAACACAACCAAACACACGTAAGTGTTCAATAAATGGTTTGGCTTTGTTCAATACCTCATATGGTGAAATGTCTTGAAGGACTCTAGTTGGGATCCTGTTGATAAGATAGCATGCTGCCAACACTGCATCTCCCCAAAACCTCTTAGGAACATTGGTGTGGAACATCATAGACCTAGCAACCTCCATTAGATGTCTATTCTTCATTTCAGCCACACCATTTTGTAGAGGAGTATGTGGGCAGCTTGTTTGATGTAGGATCCCATACTTGTTCAAGTGAGCTTTGAATCTTTGGCTTGTGTACTCTCCTCCATTATATGATCTAAACACTTTAATCTTGGCATTAAACTGATTAGTAACATAGTTTTGAAAATTTAGAAATGCATCAAACACCCTATCTTTAGATGGAAGCAATGTTACCCAAGTATATTTTGATTTCTCATCTATGAAGGTCACAAAATACTTGTTACTATCTCTAGAAAGACAAGGTGAAGTCCAAACCTTGTTCACTTTTCAGGATCAGGAAGGTATCATTGTCATCCTTGTTTATGTTGATGACATTATCTTCTCAGGAAGTAACAAGTCAGGTATACAAGATACTAAGGCTTATCTCAAATCTGTTTTTGATATAAAAGACCTTGGTGCTCTAAAGTACTTTCTTGGGATAGAAGTTTGTCGATCTAATGATGGACTCTTCTTATCTCAAAGGAAGTACACACTTGATTTGTTATCTGAAGCAGGAAATTTGGGATCAAAACCGGTTAAGACACCTCTTGAGGAAGGCTACAAAGTCATAAGAGAGGGGGAGCTTGAGGATAGACCATTTGAGGACATTACTCAGTATAGAAGGATGGTTGGTAAGCTCATTTACTTAACCATAACCAGACCAGATTTGTGTTTTGCAGTGAACCAAGTAAGCCAACATATCCAAGCTCCCAAGATGCATCACTGGAGTATGGTTGAAAGGATACTCAGATACTTAAGTGGTGCTCCTGGTCAAGGCATTTGGATGGGTCAAAATCAAAGCACAGAAGTAGTTGGGTAATGTGATGCTGATTGGGCAGGAGATAGAGTGGACAGAAGGTCTACTACTGGATATTGCACATTCATTGGAGGCAACCTTGTTACTTGGAAGAGCAAGAAGCAGAAGATAGTGTCATGTTCAAGTGCTGAAGCTGAGTATAGATCTATGAGGAAGTTAGCAACCGAGTTGGCATGGATCGAAGCTCTTCTTGTGGACTTGGGGGTTGTAACATCAAGAACAATCACCATGCATTGTGACAACCAAGCAACCATACATATTGCATCAAATTCAGTCTTCCATGAAAGGACCAAGCATATAGAAGTGGATTGTCACAAGGTTAGGCAGATGATTGAGCAAGGAGTGGTGTTACCATGTTTCACAAGGAGTGAAGAACAACTCGCTAATGTGTTCACCAAGGCAGCTAGCTTGAAGGAGTGTGAGTCCATTCACACGAAGCTTGGACTCATGGAGCTTCTGGAATCCTCTAAGGCTATGGGATCTACACTCTTTTTCCCTTCATGAAGTTTTATCCCAAGTGGTTTTCTTCATGAAGGTTTTTAATGAGGTAGATCTCCATTGTCATTCCAAGCTTGATCCAATCTTTGGATTCAAGCTTGAGGGGGAGTATTGAAATGGAGATCATTACTATTGAGATGAACTCACGTTCATCCAAACTGAGCAAATGAATACCGGTTCGTACAAATAAGCAGTCCAAGTGAAGTATGATCAAACCTAACTTGTCTTGGACTACAAGCAAGAGGGGATTTCGAAATTGATCACTTCTTCAGACCTTATGGACTTTGAATTCAAATTGGAGAGTGGGAAAACAAGTGGTCCCATGAATAGTCACATGTTCCCTCTTTAATTTGAACCAAAGAGAGCTGTTATGTATTGTCTGTGTATTGTCCTTTCTTGTACTTGTATTTTCGTGTTGTCTTGTGTATTTTTGTGTGTCTATTTAAAGACCACACCTTGTAACATATCAATTAAGGGAATCTGAATTCTCTCTTCCCAAACTCTCTCCACTCTCTCTAAATTCGAATTCTCTTGTTCTTCATTAACATTCAGTTATAATCTCAGATTCTTACAATCCACACTCTCATTCTCTTATATTCTAACAATTCTCTCACTCTAAATCTCATATTCTAACATGGTATCAGAGCATTAAGCTCCTGTACCTATTCATTTCCGCAATCTTGTTTTAAAAACTCTGATTTTCTTGTTCTTGTTCTAAAACCTGTTCTTGAAATCTTGTTCCTGTTCTTGAAATCTTTAAGCTTTTAAGTCATTTCTTTGGCTTGTTTACTCTTGTGTGTGTTCTCTGTGAGTTGAGAACTCTCCTATTTGAAATCTTACCTTGAAAACTCCCTCCTTGCTACAAACCAGTCTTAGTAATGGAGAACTCAAGGGTATTTATTCCTGTGATTCTTAAAGGTGCCAACTACATTGTTTGGGCCAGAATGGTTAAGTCTGCACTTGGAGGCAGAGGTTTGTGGAAGTACATCATGAGGAGCACAGCTCCACAGAAGGTGAGGAAGGCTGAAGCTAAGGTTGGAACCGAGGCAGAGGCTAAAGATGGTGTTGAGTCTCATGAGGAGGCATCTGAAGCTGATGAAGACGCATGGATACAAAGGGACCAGAATGTGCTCTCCATACTTCAAAGCTCACTTGACCAGCACCTGTTGGAGGCTTACTCTTATTGTGTGACTTCCAAGGAGCTGTGGAATACTATTGAGAAGGTTTATGGAAATAAATCAAACCTGAGCAGAGTCTTTGAGGTTAAGCTGGCCATCAACAACCTCCAGCAAGAAGACATGGAGTTCAAAGCTCATTTTGGTAAGTTTAGCTCACTGTGGGCAGAGTTGGAAATGTTGAGGCCACCAAGCAGTGATCCTTTGGTGTTACAAGAAAAGAGAGAGCAAGATAAAGTCTTTGCTCTTCTGCTCACCTTGAACTCATCTTACAATGGGTTGATTAAGCACATTCTAAGGGCAGACACTCTACCTGACTTGGATGATGTGTGTGGACAAATTCAGAAAGAGCAAGGCTCATTTGGGTTGTTCAAAGGGAAAGGAGAGCTGGTAACTGCCAACAAAGGGGTGTATAAGGCTGATGAGAGGCAGAACTATGGAGGTGATAAGAGAGGAATCTTGATGTGTGAATTTTGCAAGAAGAGTGGGCATTTGAAAGATAGATGTTGGCGCCTTCACCCAAACCTCAGACCCTCATCTCACAACAACCGGTTTAAAGATCAAAGGGCAAATTTCTCTTATGGTGCAGCTGGACCAGGTTCTTCTTCAATGCAGCAATGTGATGAAGGAAGAGCAATGATGGTTCATCAAGCTCCAGCCATGACTGATCAGAGTGATGTGGTAAGAAGGTCAGACCTTGAGGCTCTCATCAAAGCCCTCAAGGAAAACTCTGGTATGGTTCTTGGTACTTCACTCTTTGCTTCAAATAAAATCAGACCTTTGATCATTGATTCAGGAGCCTCTCATCACATGATCAGTGACCCTAAGTTGATAGAAAATGTTAAACCAGCTTTAGGATGCGTAGTGATTGCAAATGGTGAAAAGATCCCAATTCAAGGCATATGAAATCTAAAATTGTTTGATAAAGAATCCAAAGCTTTCTTTATGCCTAGTTTCACATCTAACTTAGTATCTGTGAAAAGAATAGCCACTTATCTAAATTGCAATGTTGTTTTTAGTCCTAATGATGTTGTGTTTCAGGATATTAAGACAAGGAAGTTGATTGCAAAAGGTGTGACAAAGGATGAACTCTACATGATTGAAGACACCAACCCTTCTTCTGAATTATCTACTGCTTTATCTACTGCTTTATCTACATGTGTTGGTGTGGATGACTCTATTTGGCATGCTAGACTAGGACATCCACACTCTAGAGCTTTAGGACTCTTATTACCTTCTGTTTCTTTTAAGAATGATGATTGTGAAGCTTGTATCCTTGGGAAACATTGCAAATCTATTTTTCCAAGTTCTAGAACTATTTATGAAAGTTGCTTTGATCTTGTTCATTCTGATGTGTGGACTGCCCCTTGTGTGTCTAGAGAGAATCATAAGTACTTTGTCACTTTCATTGATGAAAAATCTAAATACACTTGGATAACATTGATGCAAACTAAGGATAGAGTGTTAGAAGCTTTTATGAACTTTCAAAGTCATGTTACTTAACCACTTCAATGCTAAGATCAAAATTTTTAGATCAGACAATGGTGGTGAGTATACAAGCAATGCCTTCAAACAACACTTGTCCAAACATGGGATTCTTCATCAAAAAAGCTGCCCTTACACTCCACAACAAAATGGAGTGGCTGAAAGGAAAAACAGACACTTAATGGAGGTAGCAAGGTCCATGATGTTCTACAAGAATGTTCCTAAGAGGTTTTGGGGAGATGCAGTCATGACTGCATGCTACTTGATCAATAGAACTCCTACAAGAGTTCTTAAGGATCAATCTCCATTTCCGGTATTAAACAAAATTAATCCATTAGTTGATCACTTACGTGTGTTTGGGTGCATTTGTTTTGTGTTAATACCAGGAGAACAAAGAGATAAGTTGGATGCTAAGAGCACCAAAGCAATGTTCATTGGATATTCAACAACACAAAGAGGATACAAGTGTTATGTGCCTAAAACAAGGAAGGTTTTGATCTCCAGAGATGTGAAATTTATGGAAACAAGAAGTTTTTATGATGAGAAGAATTGGGAAAGCTTGAAGGATCTTCCCACTTCTCAATAAGACCGAGCCTCTAACCTAAGGATGATCATGGAGGGTCTTGGGATTAACTTGCCTCAACAACCGGCCAAAACAAGTCATGCTCCTTCAGTCCCTGATGTGCCTTCAGAAGCTCCACAACAACCCATCCTGATCATGAGGGGGACACTCAAGAATCAGAAAAAGAACCGCAAGAATCTGATTCAAGTACACATGATGAAGCTGGTGTTGAGGAGCATGGGATAGAAACTGAGGAGTTGGATCATCAAAATGAAGAGACTGAACAGCCGGTTCTGAATGAGCAGCCAGTTCAAGTGTTAAGGAGAAACACAAGGGAGAGAAAGGATCCATCAGAATGGAAGAATACTAGAGTTTACTTCAACAGCAATGCAGTTGCTCATCCCATTCAAGCTGTATGCTCTTTGGCTCATGTACCCTTGGAACATCAAGTGTTTATTGGAAAGTTGGATCAAGCTCAAGTACCAACAACCTATGAAGAAGCCAAGGAAGATAAGAGGTGGATGCAAGCTGTGAATGAAGAGACTAAAGCAATGGAAAACAATGAGACTTGGTATGAGGCAGAACTTCCCAAAGGAAAGAAGGCAGTGAGTTCTAAGTGGGTATTCACCATCAAGTATAGAAGTAATGGAGAGGTGGAGAGATACAAAGCAAGGCTGGTAGCAAGAGGCTTCACTCAAACCTATGGGAATGATTACTTGGATACCTTTGCACCAGTAGCTAAGCTTCACATAGTTAGGATCATCTTATCTTTGGCAACAAACCTTGATTGGGAGCTTTGGCAAATGGATGTCTGATATATCATGGTTTTTACCGGTTTTATGCCATGATATAGTTGTGTTTTTAGTGTCTTTTGTGTTCTTTTAGAGTCTTTTACAGGTATAATCAGGTTTGGAGCTAAATTGGAGATAATGGAGCATTTTGGAGATTTTTGGAGTGTTTGGCCGAGAGATAGAGTTCACTGTCCGAAACAGAGAAAGGTGTCGATCGTTGCATGCCTAGCATCGATCGATGCACCAGCGAGATGGGCCAAAACTCGGCGGTTTAGAAGAATCAAGATATTGCATTTTGATCCAGAAGTTCCTGATATTTACAAAGAAGCCCCTGGCCGAGATTATACCTATATAATTAAGTTTTAGCTGTTTTTATTAGATACGCTTTGATAATTAAGAGCAGAGGATTTTTAGAGATTTTGGGGCTGATCTGAACCTGTTACATCATCTGTATTTGGAGAAGATTTCGAACCCCTTTAATCTTTTATCTTTTATGCAATCTATTATTTCTATGATTATGTTTTCATCAATCATGTCTGAGTAGATTCCTTGTTAGGTTTAGGGTTTCTCACATAGGATTTCATGACCTGCTAGACTTGTTCAATTTCAGTTAAGGATTCAAACTATATCTGTTCTTCAATTTAATTGTGCTTAAAGCTAGTTCTAACCTGATCAACTAGAATCTAGATCTTAGGTTGCTAAATACATCACGGAAGTGGGGTTTAGGAATCTGAACTAATTAAATTGGGCAATTAAACTTTGCGCAAACGGAAGTTTGGTTTAGGATAATTGTGAACATATCAAACTTGGAATTAAAGCTGGTTTAATCTGTTAGTTCTCGCAAACGAAAGTTTGGTTTGCTACACTTAGACTTAGAGAATTATCGCAAAGGAATTTGGTTAATTCTATATCTGTGTTTTGAGTTCTAGAACTGTGCTTAATTAGATCCTTGCTGAATGAACTGTCTGCTTGTCTGATTTCCTGAGAACGCCCTAGACCTAGCGCTCTCAATAACTTGCTTTCACAACCAACAATCTTTGCTATCTGCTTACTTTCTTGCATTGTTTTTAATTCAATTACATTGCTTTCTTCCTAGTTAAATTCCTGTTCTTGAGCTATTGAACACCGGAGTCTCTGTGGATTTCGATACCCTATATACTACATTGATATTGTTGTGCACTTGCAGTTTAGTATAGGGATTAATTCTTGACCTATCAAGTTTTTGGCGCCGTTGCCGGGGACTCTTTGAGTCTTCGATAGCTTCGAGCCTAGGGTTTTACTAGGATTTTTCTTTTTTGTTTTCTTTTTTGTTTTTATTTTATTTTCAGTTTTATTAATTTTCGTTTTTCTCTCTGTCGCAGGTACCGATTTCGCACTGCGTCGATCGTTGCACCCTTGCATCGTTCGTCACTAGGCGATTTGAGATTGAACCGATCGTTGCACTGATAGCATCGATCGTTGCTGGACGATTACAGACAGTTTATGCCAACGCAGAAAACTAGAAGTAATCCGAACTCGAGCTTGGTTAATCTCGATCTTTAGGAGCTTGGACGTTTAGAGAGAGCTAACAGAAGAGAAAGAAGAGAAAGAATGATGCGAGAGCGTTTGATTCTGGAACGCGATGCTGAAGGTGTCCTGAGGGACCGAGATAACAACCGCTACAATGCCGACTGGCAGAGGGTTGATGCTGAAGGGAATGTCATTCCTGAGCAACAGCAACAGGAGCATAACCAAAACCAGGGTCAGCAACGGGCCCAAGGTAGAGAGATGGTGGTTCATGAGAGGACACTAGCTGACTACAACACACCCGATGAGTTTCATGCAAACCGAGCAGCTCTAGTGCTTCCTGCTTTTGAGAGGAATGATTTTGAGGTCAAGACCATCTACTACCAGCTGATGAGGCAGATTGCTTTTCATGGTCTTCAAGCAGAGCAGCCTATGGATCACATTGACAAGTTTGAGGACATAGTCACTGGCATGAAGTATGAAGGAGTATGCCCGGACTATCTGTTCCTTAAGCTATTTCCGCACAGTCTTGCTGGAGACGCTAGTGCATGGCTGAGACAACTGGCACCTGGTCAGTATACTACTTGGGCAGCCTTAAAGAGTGAGTTCCTGCGTCACTTTTATGATGATGCGCGCTCAGATCAGTCCAGACAGGACATACTCACTTTTTCCCAAGGAGCTGTGGAGCCCTTGAAGACTGCCTGGATGAGATTTAAGCAGTATCAGCGTGACTGTCCACACTATGGATTCATAGAAGTACAGCTGATTGGTATCTTCTTCAGAGGCATAGATCTCCCTTATCAGACTGCGCTGGATAATTCCAGTAATGCTAATTTCAACACCAGGACTCCTACACAAGCTAAGCAGTTGATTGAGAACCTGATTGGCGGCAACAGTTGCAAGACAATGGACGAAAGGAGGAAGAAATCTGGTGGAACTGTAGAGAATTATGATATAGCTAATATAAGATCCAGATTGGACACAGTTTACAATCTCCTGACAAGTAAGAAAGCTGTCCACTTTGCCCAAGATGTAGAGGTGATTCAGACTGAGGAGGACACTCAGGAGGAAGATGTGAATTTCATAGGAGGTTCTGGTTTCCAAGGTAATAGATTTAGTAATCAACAGGGGAACATATTCTCCAATGGAGGACAGACTGGTGGTTTTCAGAAGACCTATGGACAAGGTACTCAGAGAACCTATGGATCTACATCCTATCAGACTCCTCCTGCACCTACAGCCCATGAGAACAGAATGGAGGCTATGATGGAACAACTGATGGAGAGCCAGACCAAGATTTCTGTGGACTGCAACAAGAAGTTGGACGCTGTCTATGAAGACCTCAATGGGAAGTTTGAGTCTCTGAGCACTCACATGAAGCAGTTGGACACTCAGGTGAACCAGATGTCCAGCTCACTGAAGGGAAAAGGAGTGGCAGACACTCATGTTAAGGCCTGGTCTGTGTACATTAATGATGGATCTCACCTAGGTGAAAGATTTGAGCTAAGTACAGCTGAGTTGGTGACAGAACAAGAATTTTCGGATATTTGTGAAAAACTCTCGGGTGAAATCTGCTGCAGTGCGTCGATCGATGCAACTCATGCGACGATCGATGCACCCGTCGGGAGGACAACGATCGATACTCCCATGGTAACGATCGGTGCAGGGCGAGAACGGACACATTCTCTGAGCGATGCTGGTATTGATGCAGATTTAGATTCTGATGACTTATGCTCCAGAACCTCTGAGATTTCTCAACAGGAGATTTATGCTCAGATCCTCAAGCAACGTACCTCAATTTCTGAAGTGATTAAGCAAGAGATTGAAGAGCTGAAGAAATTAGAAGAGATTGGTGAAGAATTGGAAGAAATTCCACCTTCTGAAGATCCACCTTATCATCCTTGTGTGCAGAGGTACCTGAACAAAATGTTGCCCCTGGATGATGATCTGAAAGACTGGGTGATAATAGTTCCTCAGCATATTAGTGATGTTCTGCTAACTAAGATCCCGAAGAAGCTGCCTGATCCTGGAGTCTTTGTGCTGGATTGTTCTATCTTTGAGGATAGCTTTAGGCGTTCTCTGTGTGATTTAGGAGCTGCTGGAAGCATAATGCCTTACTCTGTGGCAGAGAAGCTGGGTATGTTGGATTTTACTCCTACTAGGACTTCTCTTGTCCTAGCTGATCAGTCCATACGAGTTCCTGAAGGGCTCCTTATGGACATTCCGGTGAGAGTTGGAAACTACTTAGTTCCAACGGACTTCCTTGTGCTGAGATATGACTGTGATCCGGATGAAGCATTATTGCTTGGGAGACCCTTTTTGGCTACAGCAGGAGCGTTGATTGATGTTAGGAACAGCTTGATAGACCTCCATCTGGGAGATGAACCACTGCACTATGAGATGGATAAGCTGCGAAAGCCACTGATAGATGGGCAGACATTCACCATAAGGGACGCAGATTTTGAGCAGCCGGATAATACTATGGTTATAGATCCTGGAGCACATTTCACTCCATCTTTTCTTGGACATGAGCATTCCGCAACAGCCTACTCACCACCTTGGATGAGGAGACTTGAATAGAGACAGAAAAAGTCTCTGTCAGGACCTCCTGGTACCTGAAAATTCCCATCCGTCCGGTCAAGCTATTGACCTTAAACAAGCGCTGGGTGGGAGGCAACCCACCATTAGGTACTGGTGTTTTTCTACTTAATTTTTGGTGTTTTTGTTAGGATTTTACGTTTGTTTTTGTTTTTGGTGCAGTTATGTTTGCAGGTCTCGGACAAAATCGCAGTGCAACGATCGACTCACTTCTGTGTCGATCGTCACAACACGAAAGGAATCGCATTGCAGCGATCGTTGCGGTCCTGAGCAACGATCGAGCATACATGAAAATCGCCAAGTAACGGTCGATGCACTTAGTGCAACGATCGATGCCTGAGCGACAGAGGTAACCCGACAGACATAATTTCATCTTTTCAATTTTTTTTATTTATTTTCTTTTTACCGATCCTTCGCTGGACACTACTGGGGACAGTGTGTCTTAAGTGTGGGGGAGGTGCTACTAATGATTATCTTTCTGTTTTCTTATGAGTCAGTTTGTTTTTCATAAGAAAAAAAAAATTTTATTGAGTCAAAATTGTTTAAGTAAGAAACTATGATTTTCTGAGAAGATTTACAAGACTTGCAGGAACTTAAGTAACCATTGGGATGAAGTTGCAGGATCTATCTCTGACTATTAGAAAACCCCATCACAGATCAACCTACTGGGAACACCCACATCACTTCAGGTATCAGAGGATCCTTTTACTGACTTAGATTTCTCACCTAAGGGTTTGGTATACTTTGTGTCGGATTCCCTTGTTAGTTCTGACACAGCCTGTCAACCTATCCTATTTAGTTCCCTTCTCCCCTTCTATAAAGTAAAAAAAAAAAAAAGATAATAAACTGAGGATGAGTTAGTAACTCCGAAGTGGTCACATGAGTGGTAGAGACCCCTATTATCTCCTGTGTTATCCATGGAATGTGTCCAAAGTACACCCCATAACGGGAAGAACACTGATAAAAAAAAAAAAATGATACCCAGTGGGGAAAAATCAGTTGTAAAAGAAGGGAAAGAGAAGAAAGGGACTAGAGAAAGATAGTATGGTGGTCTAGAGCTGATAAGGTAAGAATCTATGTGCCCTTTGATCGATACTCCTTAGGTGAGACCGCACTTAAATACTTGCAGAACTCAGTAGGGAGAATTTGAATGCTTGAATGTGATTGTGGACTTTACCTAGGACAGTTGCTAAGTGTGGGGGAAGTACATGTTGGTCTTGATATCCTGTAATTGATTCTTTCAGTGGTTTACTAAGGGGAATCTGAGTATTGTAGCTTCTAGGATGAAATGAGTTTCTGAAGAGTTTTCAAACCTCTTCACCAAGCTTTAGTTCTGTGTTTTGCTTGAGGGCAAGCAAAGGCTAAGTGTGGGGGAGTTGATATATCATGGTTTTTACCGGTTTTATGCCATGATATAATTGTGTTTTTAGTGTCTTTTGTGTTCTTTTAGAATCTTTTACAGGTATAATCAGGTTTGGAGCTAAATTGGAGATAATGGAGCATTTTGGAGATTTTTGGAGTGTTTGGCCGAGAGATAGAGTTCACTGTCCGAAACAGAGAAAGGTGTCGATCGTTGCATGCCTAGCATCGATCGATGCACCAGCGAGATGGGCCAAAACTCGGCGGTTTAGAAGAATCAAGATATTGCATTTTGATCCAGAAGTTCCTGATATTTACAAAGAAGCCCCTGGCCGAGATTATACCTATATAATTAAGTTTTAGCTGTTTTTATTAGATACGCTTTGATAATTAAGAGCAGAGGATTTTTAGAGCTTTTGGGGCTGATCTGAACCTGTTACATCATCTGTATTTGGAGAAGATTTCGAACCCCTTTAATCTTTTTATCTTTTATGCAATCTATTATTTCTATGATTATGTTTTCATCAATCATGTCTGAGTAGATTCCTTGTTAGGTTTAGGGTTTCTCACATAGGATTTCATGACCTGCTAGACTTGTTCAATTTCAGTTAAGGATTCAAACTATATCTGTTCTTCAATTTAATTGTGCTTAAAGCTAGTTCTAACCTGATCAACTAGAATCTAGATCTTAGGTTGCTAAATACGTCACGGAAGTGGGGTTTAGGAATCTGAACTAATTAAATTGGGCAATTAAACTTTGCGCAAACGGAAGTTTGGTTTAGGATAATTGTGAACATATCAAACTTGGAATTAAAGCTGGTTTAATCTGTTAGTTCTCGCAAACGAAAGTTTAGTTTGCTGCACTTAGACTTAGAGAATTATCGCAAAGGAATTTGGTTAATTCTATATCTGTGTTTTGAGTTCTAGAACTGTGCTTAATTAGATCCTTGCTAAATGAACTGTCTGCTTGTCTAATTTCCTGAGAACGCCCTAGACCTAGCGCTCTTAATAACTTGCTTTCACAACCAACAATCTTTGCTATCTCCTTACTTTCTTGCATTGTTTTTAATTCAATTACATTGCTTTCTTCCTAGTTAAATTCCTGTTCTTGAGCTATTGAACACCGGAGTCTCTGTGGATTTCGATACCCTATATACTACATTGATATTGCTGTGCACTTGCAGTTTAGTATATGGATTAATTCTTGACCTATCAATGTCAAGAATGCATTTCTTCAGGGGGAGCTTGAAGATGAGGTATATATGACACCACCTCCTGGTCTTAAGGACATTGTGAAACCAGGAAAGGTGCTAAGACTCAAGAAGGCTATCTATGGATTAAAACAATCGCCAAGAGCTTGGTATCACAAACTAATCTCAACACTTATGCAAAGAGGATTCAAGAAGTCTGAAGGAGATCACACCTTGTTCACTCTTCAGGATCAGGAAGGTATCATTGTCATCCTTGTTTATGTTGATGACATTATCATCTCAGGAAGTAACAAGTCAGGTATACAAGATACTAAGGCTTATCTCAAATCTGTTTTTGATATAAAAGACCTTGGTGCTCTAAAATACTTTCTTGGGATAGAAGTTTGTCGATCTAATGATGGACTCTTCTTATCTCAAAGGAAGTACACACTTGATTTGTTATCTGAAGCAGGAAATTTGGGATCAAAACCGGTTAAGACACCTCTTGAGGAAGGCTACAAAGTCATAAGAGAGGGGGAGCTTGAGGATAGACCCTTTGAGGACATTACTCAGTATAGAAGGATGGTTGGTAAGCTCATTTACTTAACCATAACCAGACCAGATTTGTGTTTTGCAGTGAACCAAGTAAGCCAACATATCCAAGCTCCCAAGATGCATCACTGGAGTATGGTTGAAAGGATACTCAGATACTTAAGTGGTGCTCCTGGTCAAGGCATTTGGATGGGTCGAAATCAAAGCACAGAAGTAGTTGGGTATTGTGATGCTGATTGGGCAGGAGATAGAGTGGACAGCAGGTCTACTACTGGATATTGCACATTCATTGGAGGCAACCTTGTTACTTGGAAGAGCAAGAAGCAGAAGATAGTGTCATGTTCAAGTGCTGAAGCTGAGTATAGATCTATGAGGAAGTTAGCAACCGAGTTGGCATGGATCGAAGCTCTTCTTGTGGACTTGGGGGTTGTAACATCAAGACCAATCACCATGCATTGTGATAACCAAGCAGCCATACATATTGCATCAAATTCAGTCTTCCATGAAAGGACCAAGCATATAGAAGTGGATTGTCACAAGGTTAGGCAGATGATTGAGCAAGGAGTGGTGTTACCATGTTTCACAAGGAGTGAAGAACAACTCGCTGATGTGTTCACCAAGGCAGCTAGCTTGAAGGAGTGTGAGTTCATTCACACGAAGCTTGGATTCATGGAGCTTCTGGAATCCTCTAAGGCTATGGGATCTACACTCTTTTTCCCTTCATGAAGTTTTATCCCAAGTGGTTTTCTTCATGAAGGTTTTTAATGAGGTAGATCTCCATTGTCATTCCAAGCTTGATCCAATCTTTGGATTCAAGCTTGAGGGGGAGTATTGAAATGGAGATCATTACTATTGAGATGAACTCACGTTCATCCAAACTGAGCAAATGAATACCGGTTCGTACAAATAAGCAGTCCAAGTGAAGTATGATCAAACCTAACTTGTCTTGGACTACAAGCAAGAGGGGATTTCGAAATTGATCACTTCTTCAGACCTTATGGACTTTGAATTCAAATTGGAGAGTGGGAAAACAAGTGGTCCCATGAATAGTCACATGTTCCCTCTTTAATTTGAACCAAAGAGAGCTGTTATGTATTGTCTGTGTATTGTCCTTTCTTGTACTTGTATTTTCGTGTTGTCTTGTGTATTTTTGTGTGTCTATTTAAAGACCACACCTTGTAACATATCAATTAAGGGAATCTGAATTCTCTCTTCCCATACTCTCTCCACTCTCTCTAAATTCGAATTCTCTTGTTCTTCATTAACATTCAGTTATAATCTCAGATTCTTACAATCCACACTCTCATTCTCTTATATTCTAACAATTCTCTCACTCTAAATCTCATATTCTAACAGGGGTATCATTTCCCAAGTGATCCAACAAGTACTTCAAACTTGTAGCCAAATCAGAAGGTGATCTTGAGAGATCCTTCAAACCTTCCCAATCCCTCTTCTCATAATATCTCTGCCGCTCAATGAACTTAACATCCCTTGAAACATAGGTCCTGTTGTTGCTTGGATCAAAATACTTGTAGCCCTTCTGAGTTGTGGAGTATCCAAGGAACATACACCTTGTGCTCTTAGCATCTAGCTTATTCCTTTGATCTCCTGAGATATATACAAAACAAACACAACCAAACACACGTAAGTGTTCAATAAATGGTTTGGTTTTGTTCAATACCTCATATGGTGAAATGTCTTGAAGGACTCTAGTTGGGATCCTGTTGATAAGGTAGCATGCTGCCAACACTGCATCTCCCCAAAACCTCTTAGGAACATTGGTGTGGAACATCATGGACCTAGAAACCTCCATTAGATGTCTATTCTTCCTTTCAGCCACACCATTTTGTTGAGGAGTATGTGGGCAGCTTGTTTGATGTAGGATCCCATACTTGTTCAAGTGAGCTTTGAATCTTTGGCTTGTATACTCTCCTCCATTATCTGATCTAAACACTTTAATCTTGGCATTAAATTGATTAGTAACATAGTTTTGAAAGTTTAGAAATGCGTCAAACACCCTATCTTTAGATAGAAGCAATGTTACCCAAGTATATTTTGATTTTTCATCTATGAAGGTCACAAAATACTTGTTCATATCTCTAGAAAGACAAGGTGAAGTCCAAACATCAGAGTGCACAAGATCAAAGCAATGTTCATAGATAGTAGTTGATTTAGGAAAGATAGTTCTACAATGTTTGCCAAGAATACAAGCTTCACAAGTTGAATGATCAAAGCTAACATTAGGCAACATTAAGTTCAAAGAACGAGCATGAGGATGTCCTAGTCTAGCATGCCATAGGACATTTTTATTGAAAGAAAAACAGGATTTAAAAGCTAAGGTATCCGGGTTGATTGAAGAAGTGTCTTCAAGGAGGTAAAGCTCATCTTGTGTACCACCTCTTCTAATAACCTTTCCATTCTTAATATCCTGAAAACAAACTTCATTAGGCCCAAAGATAACATTGCAATTCAAGTCTTTAGTGATCCTTTTAACCGACAGCAAGTTAGATTTAAACTTAGGAACATAGAATGCATCACTTTCCTTGTTAAACAATCTTAACTTTCATGTACCTATTATAGGAATCCCTTGACCATCAGCTATAGTTACTCTTCCTAGGGCAGGTTTAATATCTTTTAACAACTTAGCATTACTAATCATGTGGTGAGAAGCTCCTGAATCTACTACCAACTTATGATCAGTTTTAGCAAGCAATTTATGAGAAAATAAAGAGATACCAGAGAGTTTAAAGGCATAAGCCTTGATGAGGTCCTCAAGGTCACTCTTCCTAACATACTCAGTGTTGGTGTAGAGTGCAAGCTCCCTTCCTTGAGCTGAAGTAGAGGCCGGCTCATTCACAGCTTCTTGGGAGATGTTTGCATTTGCCCTTGAGTCCTTGAACTTGGCTGGTTTGAGGTGGGGATGAAGGATCCAACACTTATCCTTGGAGTGGCCTTTCGTCTTGCAATGATCACAAGCTGCAGCCTTCTTCTCCTCAGGTTTGAATCCGGCTTTGTTGGCAGTCACCAACTCCCCTTTTCCTCCAAACAAGCCAATGTTTCCTTCCTCCTTTTGGATCCTTGAACACACCTCTTCAAAATCAGGAAGTGTAGTCTCCCTTAGGATCTTCATTATGGCATCATTGTAAACCGGATTCAAGTTGAGTAGAAGGCCAAAGATCTTGTCTTGCTCCTTTCTCTCAATGAGAACCTTAGGGTTCATAGTACTTGGCCTTAGCATCTCAAGCTCAGACCATGCTGAAGAGAACTTCCCAAGATACTTAGTAAAGTCATGATCTTCTTGTTTCAGCTCACTTATGGCTTTCTTCACTTCATACACCCTGCTCAGATTAGAAACATCTCCATAAATCTTCCTGAGAGTGTCCCACAGTGACTTGGCTGTCTCACAATGAGAATAAGCTTCAAGGATGGATGGGTCAAGAGAGTTTTGGAGGAAGCCAAGAACCAGCTGATCTTCCTGAAACCATTTAGCCTCTTCCTTCTTGGTTTCCTCATCCTTCTTCTTGGTGACATCTTCTTCAGTTGGTGTTTTGTCCTCCAAGATGTGATCCCACAATCCTCTTCCACAAATGGCATTCTTGATGGTCCTTTGCCATGTCCTATAGTTGATCCCTTTGAGCACAACAGGGATGACATTAGGCCTCAAACTTGAGCTGATGTGAGCTGTGTCTTCCATGGTGAGAAACTGAGGGAGAGTAGTTGGAGATTAAAGAACCGAGAGTACCCAAGTTTAGGACCGAGAAACAGAGGGTTTTCTTTGGACCGAGAGTATGAAGAAACTGAGAGAATGAGAGCTTAGGAACAAGTATGAGGGTTTTAGAACAGAGAGAATGAAAGAACTTAGAGAATGGAAGCTTAGAAACCGAGAGAATGAAGTGAGAGAGAGTTAGGGTTTTGGACCGAGAATAAGCTAGAACCGAGAGAATGATGAATCAAAGAGAGGAAATCAAGAGAATGAGGATCATTGCTCTGATACCATGTGAGATTTTAGAGTGTGAACATTAGGGTTCTTGAGAGAGTTTGAGATTGGTGGCGCAGCAAAAGAGAGAATGAGGTTTCAAAACCCTTAATCGATTCATTTGGTGTTACAAAATTTTATAGGGGATACTAAGACCCAAATGCTTAACCTAAAGTAGCTAAAGACCAAATGAACAAAAGGACAAAGTCTGGACAGGTCAGACCGTGGCAGGAGAGAGAGAGAGAGAGTGTGGACCACTTTGTGGTCCTCACAAGACAAAGCTCTTCCTTAACCCTAACGGCCATATTCCCTTTGCTTGATCCGAGACTTGTTTGAATTGTTGTTGGCGCCTTCTTATTCTCAACACGAAGTCCCCAACTTTGCACATTATCAAATGTGCAAGACTTGTGCATATTTTGATAATACGCAGCCTTTGCACATTTGATCTCATCATGATCAATAGTAGCCTCATCGAATGACTTATTTTTTTCTTCTCGAAAAGTTGAGATTCTCCTTCTCATTCAATTCAATCTCTCCTTTGGGTAAAAATGCTTCAAGAAAGCTCGTTTGTAATCATCCAAGTAGTGATGGAACCAGCAGGAAGAGACTTTATCCATCAGGCTTTCTTTACTAGAGAGAATGAGAATAATGTGCACTTTAGGTAGTCATGCGAAGCTCCATTGGTTCTCTTTGTAGCGCATATTTCTTCGAACTTCTTGAGATGGTCAATGAGTTTCTCCTCTTCAAATCCACGAAATTGAAATTGCTTGACTAAATAGATTTTTTTGAGCTAATATCAAACTCTCCAGAAGGTGGAAAAAGGCATATTTGATTTCGATTCATAAAGAAGACATACAACAAATAGAACTCTCATTTTGGAGGATCCATATGAATATGGATCTCAATTGCTTGCGCAATGTTTTTATCTCTTATTCAAAAAAAAACTCTTGAAACTCACAGAGACAGAGATAAAGGAAAAGAAGAAGAAAAATTACCTTAGTTTGAACTCTAAACTGAAACTCGCAGGCAATGTTAGAAGTCCCCTGCATTGGCGGAAAAAAAACTTGATGTGCTCAGGTTTTATTTTAACCCTAGGTATATGCAAGTGTACAAATTAGCGTTATAATACTTAGGGGTCGATCCATTGAAGACCAAGTAACTTCGGCTACAAATTTATGAGGTTAGAATTGAGTTAAGATTAGAAATAGGGCTATCTGTTTGGAGGCTGTGAATAGTGACGAAAATAGAAAATAATAAAGTTAAAATCGAGTAAATAACGAGATAAAATCAATATGGAAAACATTTGACGCTAGGGAATTATCATGAGATCATGGACCAACTAAATAAGATAATTAAACACAGAAATTCAATATATGTTATAGAATTCGAAACAAGACTAATCTACTCCCATAGTATTAATCATGAAATCTAGCAACTTAGATCACCTAACTCATGTTTGTTCTCTAAGTTTCTAAACATCATAGGTCGATAATTCTATAAAAATGCCTTAGATCAACTCTCGCATTCTATAGATAATTACTCGTCTAAACAGGCTAGGTAATTTAACAACACTTTTGGTGAGTAAATTAAACCTAATTTCAATAGCTAGGTTGTCAATCAAGCCATAAACACAAGTTCAGATTAAGAACTATAAAGATAAACCCTAATCTGATAACTTAACAACCAAACCATGAATTCCCCTAGAAACACTAAAAACCCAACAAGATAACTACTCACACTTCCAAATAGAAATCATAATAAATACTTGCATTAATTAAATAAATAATAAAATATCGGGCTAGAGATCTAGATCCTCAAAAGCTACCTAAAGAGTAAAAACTAAAAGAAAACTAAAAAAAATTCTGAATATAAGAGGTCATGATTTAAGAGGAGAGGGGTGACTCTCCTTATACTAGGGCCGAAAACTCTCATTTTCTTCATAACTTTCGATGTGGGACTTTGCTAACATCTCTAGGTAAGCTTAAATAATCAAAATAGCCAAAAAATGTAGTTTTGAGTCGGTTTGTCCCGGAGAGGTGTCTGGCTGCGACCACGTGTCCAGGTTGCGGCCAAGGGCTGTTTTCCCGCGGCCAGGGTAGTCCTCGGCAGCTTCACGGGCCATATTACTCCGGATTAATCTTGAGACCTAACTGTTGTATCGTCATCAAACAAGTTGCAAATCAAAGCTGGTATATCCCTCTATCTTGTGTCCAAGTTGGAGCATGATATATACATGGGAGGGTATCCGTTTGATGTCAAAGTTCTGACGGAAAGTGTAAGTGTAAAAATGTGGACTTCCTGACTTGTTTTACCCAATTTTCCGGAAAAACCAAATAAAGCTACAAAATTTGGAATCAATTGAAAACCATTAGAAAACACGTTAGAATACCATTAAAAGGTATAGAAATGATACCTAAAATGGTGTAAAACAGGTTATATCAAAACAACAGTTGTGAAAAATGTTGGGTCAAATATATTTCGCAGGAATCTAGAATCGTGAATCAATGAATTATTCATGACACAAAATAAGCAGGGTCTCAAACTCAAACATGAATATTCAGTTGCACAATCTACTATGTCTAATCAACCTAACTTCCGCTAGTGTTGCAGCCAAGCATTAATTTGTGAACATGTTCGATATGTTTACGATTTCAATAACATGTACTTTTGTAGGGTAATGACATTTCGATCATCTATGTTCTTTCCAGTTTTAATCAACTTCCATTGCGCTAACAACCTAAGATCTGAAACCGGGTGAGGTAAATAATTTTTCAGCCTTGCACACAACCATAAATGCAAACCTTATCTATGCCTAATTCACAGATCCACCGACTCCTTTGAAAACCCTAGACCTAACTAGAAGACTACTCAGACATAGAGAAGATAACACAAAGAAGAGATGAGAAATGCATAATCCTATTGAATGGAATAAAACAAGGGTTCAAAAATCTTCTCGAATTGGTAGAGTATGAATTCTTCTCCCAAATCCTCCAAAATAAATATATCTCACTCACAATGAAAATACATGAGTTCTCTCCCTAGGAAAGTAGAAAATAAATATAATAATGAGTGAATTCATCTTCTGGCGGCTGGGATGTATTTTCTTTATATACTTTGGGCGAATTAGGGTAACAAAATATTCTCCTTAGTTTTCTCGCAGATCGGTCGGTCTGATAGGAAGAGCAGTCGCTTTGGCTTAAGTACGGGGATCGATTGATCCATGATCAAAATGTTACAGCAGTTTCTTGGGCATATGGGATGGATCGATCTCTCTTTGATCGGTCGATCCTAAATCTCACGGTTTTCTGGTATTGCAGGATCGGTCGATCCGGTTTTGGGACTAGGTGCTCCTCTGTCTGGATCGGGTGGTCTGGACCACCTTCTACCAAAAACACCTTTTTGTACCAAATTAAGTACTTTAACGCCAGGTGATAC
Source organism: Orychophragmus violaceus (assembly GCA_030180135.1). Lineage (NCBI taxonomy): Eukaryota > Viridiplantae > Streptophyta > Magnoliopsida > Brassicales > Brassicaceae > Orychophragmus > Orychophragmus violaceus. Next base: position 54,543,348 of record CM058237.1, on the reverse strand, counting down.
AATCTTCATCCTAAACCATCATTCGACCTGAAATGAATCAAGAACGACCAAAAGACTCAACAAAGACTTGAAAACATTTTGGAAATAAGGGTTAAATCGTGGTCAAAATGCAGTCTATCATAGGGGCATCTCCGGCTCCTATGGGGTGTGGCCTTCTTTTAGGATGTATGGGCATCCTTGGTCCACCGGCATGTTGCCTTAGACCATCTTGATGTGGTAGCGGTGGAGCTTGTCCCTACTGTCTATTGATATATCATGGTTTTTCTAGGTTTTCAACCATGATATAGTTGTATATATTGAGTCTTTAACCTGGTTTTTAGAGTCTATTGAGTCTTTTACAGGTAGACTTGCGTTTGGAGCAAAGGATGAGATTATAGGACGTTTCTGGTGATTTTTGCAATGAGCTGAAGTTGGTGTCTCGACCACGATTGAGTGTTGACCGACACTGACTTGGATGTCGGTCGACACTGAGCGCAACAGAACAATATCCGCGAGTTAAAGACAAGTTTTGAAGATTTTCAGAATTGCCCAAAAGTTTTCCTTAATTCTAAACTTACCCCAAAACGTGTTTAAAGAGTTTAATTAGGTTTTCAGACTCATTCTACCTTTTATCTTGTTCTTAACTTTGTTCTTGCTTGAGAGATTTGGAAGGGCTGATTCTTGCTACTTGTAACATTGAGAGAAGGTTTTCTATTCATGATGTGTTGTTTGATTACTAATATGTCTGAGTAGTAACCTAGTTAAATTTAGGGATTCTCACAAAGGTTTTATGATTGTTTGATAACTGATTGATTAGGATTCACTATCCATTGTTCATCACCTAAGTGTTCTTAATACTGAATTCTAGACTGATCACCTAGGGTTTAGATCTTAGACAATTAACAATAGCACGAGAGTGTGAGTTATAATCTGAACAAACTTAGAGTGAGCAATTTGACTAGATACAAAGTGATTTGGTTTAGGAGAATTGTGAACCGATAGAACCTGTTCTTAATGCTAATTTAGAACTCTAGGATCACAAAGAGATTTGGATCGCTAAGTTTCTAGATATAGAAATAATCTCAGCGAGAGTTGCATTATTTAGCATTGTGTTTCTAGTTATTGAACCTGCTTTAATCTGAATCCGGTTAGTTAAATGTTAAGAATAGTATAATTCCTGAGAACTTCCTAAGTCTGACGCCTTTCTCTATTGAATAACCTTCATGTTTACTTGCTTTCATTTACTGCTTTCTATGGATTTGATTTAGCTTAACTTGACGGCATATAATCTATCGTGTGACCGTGAGTCCATGTGGATTTGATACCCTATGAACTACATTGCATAAGTGTGCACTTGCAGTAGAATAGGATTAAAACTCTGAGCCTATCAAGTTTTTGGCGCCGTTGCTCTGACTTCGCCAATAGATTTTGTTTTAGAGTTGAGTCTAGGTCGTTTTTATTTAGTTTGTTACTGATTTTTCTCTTGTTTGGCTAGTTTTTGTTGTTGCAGGATTCGACAGACGCATTCAATGTCGATCGATTCCTTCTTCAGTGTCGCTCGACATCGACCTCGGAACAGTGTTTTGAGATCAGTGTATGCCAAGTCGACATACTCGAAGCAACCAGAGCGAAGAACTCCTCAACCTCAAACTTGAGGAGCTTGCTAGACTAGAGAGAACGAACAGAAAGGGTCAAAGAACAAAAATGATGAACAATCGTTTAATTTGGAGACCTGATGTTGGGGGTGTTCTGAGAGACCAACAGAACAACGCCTACAATGATGACGGGCATAGGATTGATGCCCAAGGGAATGTAATCCCTGAACCTGCGCCTGAACCTGCGCCTGAACAGCCTCAAGGTCAGGGGCAGATGGTTATTGCTGAGAGGACTCTTGCTGACTACAACCGTCCGGATGAGTTATATGCTAACCGGCCAGCAATTTTTCCTCCTTCTTTTGAGAGGAATAACTTTGAGATCAAGACTGTTTACTAAACTATGCTGAGACAACACCCCTTCCATGGTCTCCCACATGAGCAACCCATGGACCACATTGAGGATTTCGAAGCCTTCATCACTGGAATGAAGTACAATGGGGTGGACTATAACTTCCTGTATCTGAAGCTTTTCCCATACTCTCTTGCTGGAGAGGCTGGTGCTTGGCTGAAGCAAACTCCACCTGGGAAGTTAACTACTTAGGATGCTGTGAAGAGAGAGAGTTCCTGCGATAATTTTATGATGATGCTCGCTCAGATCAGCTCAGACAGGATATTCTGACATTTGTTCAAGGTCCTACAGAGCCTCTTAAGTCTGCTTGGATGAGGTTTAAGATGTACCAAAGTGACTGTCCTCATCATGGATTCTCTGAAGTAACGCTGCTGGGCATATTCTTCAGAGGAATTGATCTCAATTACCAGTCTGCATTGGATGCTGCCAGCAATGGCAATTTCAATACCAAGACTCCTGAGCAAGTGAGATTGCTGATTGATAACTTGATGAGTAGTAACATCACCAAGACCGCTGATAGAAGAAGGAAAGAGTCTGGTGGAAAGATTGATAATCTGGAGATTACTGATATCAGGAACAAGCTGAACTTTGTTCATAGCTTGTTGACCGGTAAGAAAGCTGTCAACTTTGCTCAAGAAGTTGAAGTGTTTGAAGCTGAAGAAGACTGCCAAGAAAAGGATGTGAACTACATCAGTGGCTCTGGATTCCAAGGAAACAGGTTTGGGAATCAACATGGTAATAAGTTCTTTAATGGTGGACAGAAGAGTGCTTTCACAAGCAACCAGAACTCTTCTGGATATGGTCAGAATGCGGGTTATCAGAAACCTTTTCAGCAAGGTAATTCTTATCAGAGGACTAATGGATCATCCTCCTATCAGATACCTCCTGCTGCTAATGCTCAAGAGAGCAAGATGGAAGCTATATTAGAGCGGTTTCTGGAGGGTCAGACGAAGGACACTATGGACTTCAACAAGAAGCTGGATGTTGTGTATGAAGATCTGCATGGTAAGTTTGAATCTCTGAGTACACATATGAAGCAGTTGGATTCTCAAGTTTCTCAAACTGCTGGAGCTGTTAAGAGGCAAGCCGGATTCCTCCCTGGAAGTACAGATACTAATCCAAAGCATCACTGCAATGCTATATCACTGCGGAGCCGGAAGGAACTGCACACCATCCCCAATAGGCAGATTACTGATAAAGAGATCGAAGAGATAGAGGACTTTGAAGAAGAGTATGAAGCTGCGAGATGGACGTCGACCGACACTACCACTAGTAATTGGGCGACACCAGCTTTTTCGAGTTCTCATGACGGACAGAAATCGACCGAGGTCGATTTTGAGATCGACGCCAGAACAAAATCGACTAATGTCGATCGACAGCAAGATGATGTCGGTCGACATCAGACGCGTACAGAGTCAGAAACTCAGACGAAAACTCCTGTAGCTGCAGGGAAAGTGTACAAACCCAAGGTACCTTTCCCTAGGAACCCAAAGCGGTCTAAGTTTGAACGGTTCAAGGCTAAGTACATGGCTATGCTAAGCAAGCTAACTCTTCCAATGCCATTGATGGATGCTGTCAACAATAATCCAGTGTTGAAGAGGTGTCTGAAGCAGATGTTGACTTCTGATATGGGAAATGACGAGTGTGTAATGATGATCACTGAGGTATATAGTGCTGTCATCCTAAACAGAGTTCTAGAAAAGCAGAAGGATCCAGGGAGCTTTGTCTTGGACTGTACCATCTTCAGAGACAGATTTGAGAGATCATTGTGTGATTTGGGATCCATCGTCAATCTGATGCCATATTCAGTTGCTAACCAAATGGGGATGACAGATTTCACACCTATTAGGATATCCTTGATTTTAGCAGATCGCTCCATAAGTATTCCTGAGGGCCTCTTGGAGGATGTACCAGTAAGGATTGGTGAATGTGTTATCCCAACCGACTTCGTAGTCTTGCAGTACAATGATGAGTCTAAGGATTCTCTATCCTAGGCAGGCCGTTCTTGGCTACAGCTGGTGCCATCATTGATGTGAAGAGAGGGAAGATTGGTCTCAATGTGGGTGATCTGGTGATGAATTTTGATATGGATAAGTTGATGAGACACCCTACCATTGATGGGCAGACCTTCTATGTTGATACGATTGAGAATCTGGCTACAGAATTCTTCAATCAAATGAATTGTGTTGATCCTTTGGAGAGAGCCCTAATGAATTCTGAGAGTGGTTTGGAGCTGGAAGATGATGCTATTACTGGATATTTGAGGCTGATGGAGGCTACCGAGCAAGTGATGAACTTGGAAGCAGCCGATGACATACAGTGTCGACCGACACCACAGGGTAATCGGTCGACACCCATCGCGACAGATTGGAGCGAGGAGAGAGCTCCAAAGGTTGAGATGAAGCAACTACCCGCTGGCCTCAAATATGCATTCCTAGGTAAGAACTCCACTTGTCATGTTATTGTCCTGATTTGAATAACGCAGAACTCACCTTACTGCTAAGCAAGCTGCGCAAGCATCGCAAAGCTCTTGGCTATTCTCTAGATGATATTTCAGGTATCTCTCCAGACTTGTGCATGCACAGGATACACCTTGAGGATGAGAGCATGTCGTCAATTGAGAGTCATAGGCGTTTAAATCCCAACCTGCAAGAGGTTGTAAAGAAGGATACCCTGAAGCTGCTGAAGGCTGGAGTCATCTTTCCCATCTCCGACAGTAATTGGGTCAGCCTAGTTCATGTGGTCTCTAAGAAGGGAGGAGCCACTGTGGTTAAAAATGAGAAGAATGAGCTGATCCCTACAAGGACAATCACTGGTCATAGGATGTGCATAGACTACAAGAAGCTGAATGCATCCACCAGGAAAGACCACTTTCCACTCCCTTTCATGTTGGGATTGTGTCCTGAAATCACACTTGTACTCACTCCTGATAGTAGTTGTGTATCGAGATCAAGCGTTTGTATAATACTGGTGATTGTAATGCTTTGCTAGAAGCCTCTTGTAATCTGTAAGTTGTAGACTTACTGCCAGTATTATATGATCCTATAGGGTCACACACCTAAGCAATCTGGAAGCTAACATATGGGAATGATCATTTGATAAAGATCATGTTGATGTGTATTGGATACACATTGACATAGAGTTTTATGATGTATGTGTCGATCGATACATGAGTGTGTCGATCGATGCAGGCTTTTCGAGAAGGTGTGTCGATCGACACAGTAAGTGTGTCGATCGATGCATATCGGGTTTTGACATAAACGAGTCGGGCTTCTCCGACGGTTTTGTGATGTCATTTCCAGGTCGATATATAAAGGTTTATATGGTCGACCTGAACCCTAGCCGTCACTGTAATTCTCAGAGAGAAAAGCAGAGACATCGAAAACTCATTCCCTGAATCCGGCACTAGCATCCCGGCATTCCAGGTTGTGTGAGTGTGTGATTGGTAGAGGCGAAGCACTTGATTCGCTAGATCTCGTTCACCATTCCATTCCGCTGCCAGATCTGAGGTAAGAACGAGGTTGGTGATTCAATATAACGAACCCTAGATCCTAGGGGATTCAACAGTGGTATCAGAGCGTTGTTAGGGTTTAGATATTGAATCTGATGCAATTAATTCGAAAACTGGGTTTGTTGAATTGTTGATTGCCTGCTGAAATCGAGTTTTAACATGTTAATCTCGGATTAAAATCTTCTGTTGAAAATTCGATATATGTGTCTTTCGCAGTGTATCGATCGTTGCAAGGATGCATCGATCGATGCAGAGCGAAAACACGTAAACTCTTAGAGTTTGTCGCAGCGTGTCGATCGTTGCAAAGCGTGCATCGATCGACACAGAGCGAAAACTCGCAAACATTTAGGGTTTGTCGCAGCGTGTCGATCGTTGCAAAGCGTGCATCGATCGACACAGAGCGAAAACTCGCGTAAAATAATTTTAGGGTTTTCGCACAGCATCGATCGATGCACTGGGTGTGTCGATCGATGCATCGCGAATTCGCCTATTAAATCATTGGGTTTCGATCTAGAAATCGCACTGTGTCGATCGCCACACTGGGTGCATCGATCGACGCAGGCCGTGCGAAAGGATAGATTGGTTCAATTGGATTGAGCCGGTTATCTCGCATGGTTATGTCGGTTTAATTCGATTAAAATTCCCTGATTCTCTACTGTATCGATCGACACAGGTTAAGTGTCGGTCGACACAGGCCTTGTGATGGTTGAATCGGTTCAATTGGATTGAATTGGTTATCATACTTGGTTAAGGTAGATTGGTTAAGATCAGTTTAATTGGATAAGTCGGCTCAATTGGATTGGACCGGTTATCGCGATTAATTAAAACTGGTTGAATCGGTTCGATTAGATGAACTGGTCAAATTGGATTTGACCGGTTATCTCGAATAATCTGAAGGTTGCATATCAAGAGTCGACCAAGTGTGTCAGTCGACACATATGGTGACGATGCGAACCGTAATCGTTTGGTTTTGAACCAAATGATTAAGAAACGAACCGAATGACATAACCCACTGAAATTAGAACGATTAAAACTTAATTAAAATTAAAAGTTAAAAATGTTCTAAACCTATTTAGTACGCATTGGATGTGTGTTAAATCGAAGCTTAGTTATTCAATATGGTCAACTGTCAAGATTCGTTTCGTTGTTGGATAGTCTTGCCAAGAGCTTGGTGTCCACAATTACGTGAGTAAGGCAGATAGTAGCGTTGATGGTCTTGCAGTGCTTGACATCTACAATTATGTGACCTAAGAGATTGAATTACTAATCTTTTAAAGTTCCATTTCCTCAACTAAATATCAAGTGATCTTGATGTCTTGCCCGATCTTGTCTACTGTCAAGACTCGTTTCGTTGTTGGATAGCCTTGGAGTCCTTGGTGTCCACAGCTACATGAGTAAGGCAGGTGATCATTGATAGACTTGCAGTGCGACTGTCAATGATCACGAGACTGAAGAGATTGGTTTACTTGACTGGGCCATCAGAAGTTCTGGGCCCAGAGACATCAGAGTGGATAAGACATGGATTGTCTCATCTGCGACCAAGAATTGTATTGGGTACAATTAGCAATGATTTGCTTACCTAGATAACTGAAGTTTGGGTGATGGCGAGTCGTCCACTCAAGTTTTGGTAATCTGAGGATCTTGGTTCATTGTATTCATCTGAGGAAACATAGTTTTGAATACAATGCGAGTTTTCTTATTGGATAAGATTCCTCATTCCCTGAAATCATAACTAAAATTTTCTTTAATTAAAATTTTCAGCCTATATCTAAAACTACCTTCTCGTTACGACCCGTCCTTGAGAAGGACAAGTTAAATGGGTCAAATTTCCTGAATTGGTATCGCAATTTGAGATCAATCCTCAAGCAGGAGAGTAAGGACTATGTCGTTGAGAAAGCTCTTCCAGAAAGGCTTGGGGCCAATCGCTCGAATGCAGTATATAATGCTTGGAATAAGCATTATATTGATGTGGTAGATGTGCGTGGTCTGATGTTGGCTACCATGAACTCGGACTTGAAGAGTCAATACGAGAACATGGAGTGGCCAATAGAGATGATCACCAGCCTGAAACTGAAGTTTCAGGATCTGGCACGAGTTGAGAGATTCCAGTTGGTGAAGTCTCTCACTGGGTGCAGACTACCAGAGGATGTTCCAGTGAGTCCTCATGTCATTAAAATGATGGGTTACGTTGATAACCTGGGGAAACTGGATTGTCTTGTCAGCTTAGAGTTGGCAACTGACATCATTCCGCAGTCACTGCCATCAAGCTATGATAAGTTCATTAAGAACTATATCAAGAAAGGCTTGACGAAGACGTTGACTGAGCTGGATGGCATGCTCAAAACAGTAGAGCAAGACATCATAAAGGGTAAAAGATTTGAGAAATCTTGTGTTGGCAAGGGTAGAGGCAGGGCCGTCCAGATTTGGAATCAGGATAAGCCTGTGTCATCTTATAAGCCCAAGTTCGGCCCATCTGATGTTAGAAAGTGCTTCTACTGTAATGAGTATGGGCATTGGAAGAGAGATTGCATTAAATTCTTGGAAGATTCACAAGAGATGAAGAAGATGTATGGTACTTCTTCTTCAGGTATTGTGTTATTAATTCAAGTTCTACATATGTATTGGATACTAGTTGTGGTACTGATATTTTGGAAATATGCAGGGCCTAAACAACAGTAGAACGTTGAAGAAAGGACAAGTGGAACTGCGTGCCTGGTATGGAGCAATGGTTGCTGCATAAGCCGTAGAGATTCTCCACCTGTAGGAGCCTTTCAAGCTTGGTTTTTGAATTAAGTAATTGCTACTATGTACCTGCTTTATCCAGAGATGTCTTTAATTTTCTTGTAAGAATTTGAATGTTTTTCATTCTGATAAAAGACAAGTTTTGCTCTTTTGATCTTAATGAAATACCATATGGTAGCACCCCTTATGAAAGGGTTTTATATCTTAAACCAACCACGCTTAAATATAACATAAATATCAAACGATTTAAGTCTGATGACTTGAACTCGATTTTTCCTTGGCATAGTCATATTGACCAAATAGAGTGAAACAGCTTCAGAAGTTCCATAGTTATGGGCTTCAGGTTCATTTGATTGTAAATCAATTGAGACATGAATTCTGCTTGCTGGGCCAAATGACCAAGGCTTCTTTAGCAGAGCTAAAGAAACGGGCCAGAGACTTGTTGGGCTTTACACATACTGATGTATGCGGCCCGATGAACATTAATGCCAAAGGAAATCTTCTGTACTTCATTGACTTATTGATGGCATCAGTAAGCATGGCTGTGATCTTTTGATGAGACATAAGTTGGAATCCTTTGAGGAGTTCCAAAATGAAGTATAGAAACAATGTGACAGAAGTATTAGAATCTCTCGATTGAATCGAGGAAGAGAATACTTGAGTCAACAATTGGGTGATCATCTAAGTGAGTGTGAAGCCATATCACATCTCTTTTCTCCTAGAAAACCTGAATGGTGTTTCTGAGAGAATGAATCGGACCTTATTGGATATGCTCCGATTAATGATGAGTCACATGAATCTTCCATTATTTTTTTAAAATACGCTCTAAAATGAACATGTTTACGCTAAATAAGTTTTCTATCAGAATCAGTGAAAAACACCACATTGGATGTGGACTGGGTGATTTCCAAATATGTTTTTCTGATTAATTGGGATTGCAAGGTTTGTGTAAGGCAGTTGTCAACAAACAAACTTGAACCCAAATCTGATAAGTGCTGTTTCGCTGGTTGTCCTAAGGAAACCGAGGCTTAGTACTTTTGCAACCAATCCAAGAACAAAGTTTTGTTGTTCGGAACTCTGTTTTTCAAAGAAGAACAGTGGGAGTAAAAGTACAGCTCGAAGAAATTCGAGAAACACAGGAGGCTGTTCAACCTGTTGAGGGAGAGCAGCGGTTAGATATACAGAGTGCTGTAGGATCTACACCTGTGAAGCCTGAAATTCACAGATCCGAAAGGATCCATCACTAAATCGAGGGTGATTCCTCGTGACCGATTGTCGTGATCCGTTGATCATTGAAAAAGTGATGAGCATGCGAAATTCAAAGAAGCGATGGTGAGCCCCAACTCCAAAAAATTGGCTAGTTATGCATGTTAGCTTCACCGGTGGAAGCAAGCATCTTGGAGTTGGAATCTATGTTCTGTTAAAACGGTCAAAGGCTTTGACTCGATCAGGAACGAATAGAAACAGTGCGTTTACAAGTAAACTAGTGGGAGCGTAATTGCAATTCTCAAACTGTATGTTAAGAACGTACTTAATCTCATAAACGACGTTCCGACGCTAAAGTCATGCCAAGATTTGGGTCTGAAGTCAAATTTAACGATAGACATGGGAAAAGTCGCGTGAGTTCTTGGAATATGGATCCATTGAGATGGATCAGAAGAGCTAATTGGATCGTGTCAGAACCATTATGGTTATAAGGTACTGGACAGTTCCAATATGCATGATTCCAAGAATGGCTTCACACCAAAGGTCTTATGGAAATGATCTTAGCAAGATGAAGTGTCTTGGACACTGGCTGAGCTAGTGTCTAATGAGTGTGATTCCTTTTGCTTATGCAATAGAATCCATCATGAATGCCATATTTTGCGCTCGTCTAAATACAGCTGACGCATAAAGCATGACGAGTAGATACCAATTTGTTCCAGTAAGATTCACTGGACAGTTGTAAAGAAATATCCCCAAGTGTTTGAGAAACACTAAGGATAGGTTCTTGTACAACTGAGAAATAGACGAATCAATCATGAGTAGTTAGACGGACAAAGATGATTCCCGGTTCTCACCTGGTTATGTCATTTTGCCTGTGTAACGGTACTGTCTGTTGGAAAGGTTTCCAAGCAGAGGACCGTAGAATAAAGCTCATTAAAGAATAGCGGTGTGGTTTGCTGGAATAGTTCCAAGCAAGAACACCGCAGCATCTCTCACAACCTAAGCACGAGTTGTATACTGTTGCTGTAGGTACTAGGTATCTGAAGACTTGGTCTTGATTCTAGTGGGAGTTAGTTTAGTTATGATGTTCAGATAAATATGATAAGGTCATGTTTATGAAAAACTGACATCGACATTATTTGACTATTGGATAATTAAATAATGGTCCCAAGATAATTTTATGTCATACTATAGGTCATCAAGTTGAGGACTTGATCATGAAACCCTAGAAGTAACAAATGACATAAATTATGATGTGTCCCTAGTCGAGGTTGTTAAAGTGGTACAATAACAACCGCGAGAGACTAGCTTGTGAGGTGACTGTTGACTAAGTTTCATGGAGTCAATGATATGAGTATCACAGTCAGTCACATAGATATATGTTGGTGAACATATGATCGGACGTGACCCGCTAATGAGAAGTTTCCAGGATAGTTATATCTGTGTCATGAGAGGTTCTCATTACGACTATTGAGTATAGTCCTTAGACCTGAGTTCATCATGCTTTCTTGCATATGAATTGGTGGACCTTGACCTTGTCAAACGTCGATCCGTAACTGGCGGCTATAAAGGCACTGCTCAGGTGTATCATGAAGTATGTAAAGGAACAGGGATGGAACAAGATGGGATTTGTCCCTCCTGAATAACGGGAGATAAATATCTCAGGGCCTATCGAAGATTTTATGCTGAGAAAATGTGTGGCCGCACTCAAACGAACTGTAGTTCAGTTGTTTGTTTTGTTCAGTATAGATCAGGAGTTCGATAAACATGATATTGGCTTAATAAGAATGACATTAATCTTGTCTTATGCCAAATCGAGATATAGAGATAAAAGGATTGTAGGAATTGATGATTCCAGTACAAGTGGGAGATTGTTGGGATTGTGTCCTGAAATCACACTTGTACTCACTCCTGATAGTAGTTGTGTATCGAGATCAATCGTTTGTATAATACTGGTGATTGTAATGCTTTGCTAGAAGCCTCTTGTAATCTGTAAGTTGTAGACTTACTGCCAGTATTATATGATCCTATAGGGTCACACACCTAAGCAATCTGGAATTTAACATATGGGAATGATCATTTGATAATGATCACGTTGATGTGTATTGGATACACATTGACATAGAGTTTTATGATGTATGTGTCGATCGATACATGAGTGTGTCGATCGATGCAGGCTTTTCGAGAAGGTGTGTCGATCGACACAGTAAGTGTGTCGATCGACACAGTAAGTGTGTCGATCGACACAGTAAGTGTGTCGATCGACACAGTAAGTGTGTCGATCGATGCATATCGGGTTTTGACATAAACGAGTCGGGCTTCTCCGACGGTTTTGTGATGTCATTTCCAGGTCGATATATAAAGGTTTATATGGTCGACCTGAACCCTAGCCGTCACTGTAATTCTCAGAGAGAAAAGCAGAGACATCGAAAACTCATTCCCTGAATCCGGCACTAGCATCCCGGCGTTCCAGGTTGTGTGAGTGTGTGCTTGGTAGAGGCGAAGCACTTGATTCGCTAGATCTCGTTCACCATTCCATTCCGCTGCCAGATCTGAGGTAAGAACGAGGTTGGTGATTCAATATAACGAACCCTAGATCCTAGGGGATTCAACATTTCATTGATCAGATGCTGGAAAGGTTGGCAAGTCATCCGTACTACTGCTTTCTGGATGGCTATTCTGGTTTCTTTCAGATCCCTATCCATCCAGAGGACCAGGAGAAGACCACATTTACATGTCCTTATGGTACCTTTGCATACTGCAGAATGCCATTTGGACTGTGTAATGCTCCAGCGACGTTTCAGAGGTGCATGATGTCCATCTTCACGGTCATGATAGAGGATTTCATGGAGGTCTTCATGGATGATTTCTCTGTCTACGGATCATCTTACCATGCATGTCTGGATAATCTATACAAGGTGCTAGCTCGCTGCGAGGAAAAGCACCTAGTTTTGAACTGGCAAAAATGTCACTTTATGGTCAAGAATGGCATTGTACTTGGGCATAGAGTTTCTGAGGCAGGAATTGAGGTAGACAGAGCTAAGATTGAGGTAATGACAGGGCTGCAGGCGCCTGATTCGGTCAAAGGAATAAGAAGTTTCCTTGGGCATGCTGGTTTTTACAGGAGATTCATTAAAGACTTCAGCAAAATAGCTTGGCCACTCACTGCGCTTCTCTGCAAGGATGTGAAATTTGAGTTCACAGATGAGTGTCTGAAGGAATTTCTAGCGGTTCTAATCAGGATTACCAACCCTAGTCTGAATTCCGAGCCTAGGATCTAAGGTTCATATAATTGAATCTATGGGATCTCATATTTACCTGTTGATTTGCAGCGGAAGTATTAGCAGATAATCGAGATCACGAAGCGCCTCAAATGCTGCGCCTCTACTGGTATCCACACGCACACAAACTGGACCGCAGGGATGCTAGTGCCTTACAGAGATCTGATCTCCAGAGAGGTTTATTTCTGTGTTTTGGTGGCTGTGAATTAGGTTAGGGACGAGTTTAGGTCGACCACATATCTTATATATGTCGGCTTAAACCACAACGGAATTAACCAACGATTAAACCGAATTAATCTGATTAATCCGCGAGTGCATCGATCGATGCACTAACTGCAACGATCGACACTCCCCAGAACATTGATATCGAATGCATATCAAATATGCATTCATTGGATCATTACATTAATGATCAACCTCGTCTATGACGCCCAGTTTTATTAGGTGTGTGACCCTGTAGGATCATATAACACTAGCAATGAGTTCTCAACTCATTGATCATAAGTGGCTTCTAGCAAAGCGTTATGACTACCTAGTGTTATGTGATTGTCTCATCTCGACTATACGACTTTCACTTAGAGCAAGTACAATAGATTTCAGGACATTCCCAACAATCTCCCACTTGTACTGGAATCATCTATTCCTTTTATCCCTTTGTAGCTATATCTCAATCTAGCATAAGGCAAGCACTGTGTCATCCTTATTCAACCAGATTACGTTTATCGAATCCCGATTTGTACTGATGAAAAACAAACGACTGACAATCACCTCGTTTGAGCGCGGCCACGCATTTCCAGTATCAAATCTTCGATAGGCCCAGAGATATTTAACTCCTGTTATATAGGAGGTACAAATCCCATCTTGTTCCATCCATGTCTCATTTATATTTCATGATACGCCTAATCAGTGTCTTTATGATCACCAGTTACGGCTGACGTTTGACAAAGTCAAGACGAACCAATCCATATAAGAGAGGACATGATGAACTCAGGTCTAAGGACTACTCTCTTTGGTCGTAATGAGAAACTCTTATGACACTCATATAACATCTTGTAGAGTTCTCATTAACGGGTCAAGTCCGATCATGTGTTCTCTAACACATATCTATGTGATTGACTTTAATACACTTATTAATGACTCCATGAAACATGGTCATCAGTCACTTCACATACTAGTCTCACGTGGTTGTTAATGTCCCACGTTAACAACCTCGACCAGGGACCATTATAATTTATGTCATTTATTGCTTATAGGGTTTCATGATCAAGTCACATACTTGATGGCCTATAAAATGTCATAAAATACTTTGGGACAATGTATATATATTTAATTAACACAATTAAATAATGCTGAAACAATTTCATTAAAATAACATAACTATTATGTCTTTGTGAACATCATGTCATAACTAAAACAAACACTACTCCCACTGAAATCAAGATCATATCTTAAGAAATCTAATGCCTACAGCAGTTGTATGAAACTCATGCTTAGGCCTTGGGAGGGGCTTGGTCAGTGGATCAGCAACATTCTCATCCGTAGGGACTCTGCTGATCTTCACATCTCCTCTATTCACAATATCACGGATAAGGTGATATCGCCTTTCTATGTGTTTGAATTTCTGGTGTGATCTAGGTTCCTTTGCTTGCGCAATGGCTCCATTGTTGTCACAATACAAAGCCACTGGCTCAGAAATGCTAGGAATCACACCAAGTTCAGTGATGAACTTCTTGATCCAAACAGCCTCCTTTGCCGCTTCAGAAGCAGCGAGGTACTCAGCTTCAGTTGTGGAATCTGCTACAGTGTCCTGCTTGGAACTCTTCCAGCTGACTGCACCGCCATTCAGGCAGAAGATGTAACCAGATTGCGATCGGAAATCATCTTTATCTGTCTGAAAACTTGCGTCTGTGTAACCACTTACTACCAGCTCATCACTTCCTCCATACACCAAGAATTTATCTTTAGTATTTCTCAAATACTTCAGAATATTCTTGACTGCTGTCCAGTGACTTTCACCTGGATCCGATTGGTATCTACTCGTCATGCTTAAAGCACAAGCAACATCTGGACGAGTACAGAGCATAGCATACATGATGGATCCCAACGCCGAGGCATAGGGAATCCGACTCATGCGATCTCGCTCAGCAGGTGTCTCAGGACACTGCTTCTTGCTGAGACTTATGCCATAATACATTGGTATGAAGCCCTTCTTGGAATCTTGCATTCTGAACCTGTGTAAGACCTTATCGATATAAGTGTCTTGACACAGTCCAATTAACTTGTTTAATCTATCTCTATAGATTCTTATTCCAAGAATATACGCGGCTTCACCCATGTCTTTCATTGAAAAACAACTTCCGAGCCAAGTCTTAACAGACTGTAACAACGGAACGTCATTTCCGAGAAGGAGTATGTCATCTACATACAACACGAGAAATGCAACTGCGCTCCCACTAGTCTTCTTGTAAACACATGGTTCTTCTTCGCTTCTGATGAAATCAAACTTTTTGACTGCTTCATCAAAACGAAGATTCCAACTCCGAGATGCTTGCTTCAATCCATAAATGGATCGATGAAGTTTGCATACTTTCCTAGCTGCATTTGGATCGATGAAACCTTCGGGTTGTGTCATGTACACATCCTCTTCCAGAATTCCATTAAGGAAAGCTGTTTTCACGTCCATCTGCCAGATCTCATAATCATAATGAGCAGATGTTGCTAGGAGAATCCGAATGGATTTAAGCATGGCGACAGGTGAATAGGTTTCTTCATAGTCAATACCATGAATTTGTTTGAAACCTTTTTTGCCACTAGCCTTGCTTTATATATTTGAATATTTCCATCCACATCAATTTTCTTCTTGAAAATCCATTTACACTCAATGGGTCTTGCACCATCGGGTAAATCAACCAAAGTCCATACTTGGTTCTGTGACATGGATCCCATTTCGGATTCAGCGGCTTTCAGCCACTTTGCGGAGTCAGGGCTCATCATTGCTTCTTCAAAATTCGCTGGCTCGTCACTGTCAATGATCAACAAATCATGACAATTGGTTACGAGAAATCCATATCTCTCGGGTTCGTGACGGATCCTTTCGGATCGGCGAATTTCAGGCTCCACAGGCGCCGTCTCTACAACTCTTTGTAGATCCAACTGTTGCTCTTCCTCTACGGGTTGAGCATTTTCCTGCGGTTCTCGAACTTCTTCGAGTTGTACTTTACTCCCACTGTTTCTCTTGGAAAGAAATTCTCTCTCAAGAAAGACGCAGTTTCGAGCAACAAACACTTTGTTCTCGGATTGGTTGTAAAAGTAGTATGCCTTGGTTTCCTTAGGATAACCAACGAAGTAGCATTTATCAGATTTGGGCTCGAGCTTATCTGTAATTAATCTCTTAACATAAGCTTCACAACCCCAAATCTTCAGGAAAGACACATTCGGAACATTTCCAGTCCACATCTCATGTGGTGTCTTTGCAACTGATTTTGACGGAACCCTATTTAGTGTAAACGCAGACGTTTCTAGAGCGTATCCCCAAAAGGATAATGGAAGAGTTGAGAGACTCATCATTGATCGAACCATATCTAATAAAGTCCGATTCCTCCTCTCAGACACGCCATTCCATTGTGGTGTTCCAGGAGGATTGAGTTGTGAAACAATTCCACAATCTCTCAAATGATCACTGAATTCTTGGCTTAAGTATTCTCCTCCACGATCTGATCGAAGAGCCTTAATACTTTTGCCAAGTTGATTCTGTACTTCATTTTGGAACTCTTTGAACTTTTCAAAGGATTCCGACTTGTGTCTCATTAAATAGACATAGCCATACCTGCTGAAATCATCAGTGAAGGTAATGAAGTATCGAAAATTTCCTCTGGCACTTGTGCTCATTGGGCCGCATACATCTGTATGTATAAGGCCCAACAGGTCACTGGCCCTTTCGTTTGATTTGTTGAAAGGGGCCTTAGTCATTTTGCCTAGTAAACAAGATTCACATTTCTCACATGATTCATAATCAAATGAGCCCAAAAGTCCATCACTATGGAGCTTTTGAATCCGTTTCTCGTTTATGTGGCCCAAACGACAATGCCATAGAAAAGTCTGATTCGTGTCATTTGATTTGAATCTCTTGGTGTTAATGTTATAGATATATGTGCTTTGGTTTAGAACATAAAGCCCATTCTCTAATGGGCTGCTACCATAATACATATCATTGTAATCAAAAGAACAACATTTATTCTTAATTGAAAACTGATATCCTTCCAAATCCAAAACAGGAATAGAAATAATATTTCTGCTTATAGCAGGTACATAGTAGCAATTATGAAGTTCTAAAACCAACCCAGAAGGTAAAGACAAGTTAAATGTTCCTACGGCTAATGCAGCAACTCTTGCTCCATTCCCCACACGCAGGTCCACTTGTCCCTTTTCCAACGTCCTACTGTTGCTTAGGCCCTGCATATTTGTACAAATATGAGCACCACAACCGGTATCCAATACCCAAGAAGTACAACCAGAAGTAGTAACATTTACTTCTCTAACATAAATACCTGAAGATGAAGTCTCGAAAGTCTTCTTCTTCTTCTTCTTCTCTTCCAAGAATTTGTTGCAATTTCTCTTCCAATGCCCAGGCTCTTTACAGTAATGGCACTTATCATTCTCAGATGGGCCCGGCTTGGGCTTCGGGGCTGGCGCAGGCGTGTCCTGGTTCTCAACCGGGACTGCCTTGCCCTTTCCCTTGCCTTTGCCAAGTTTCTTAAACTTCTTACCCCCTTGCACCATAAGTACATTAGGAGTGCCCTTCTTGATATTAGGCTCAGCTGTCTTGAGCATGCCATGCAGTTCAGTCAATGTCTTCGTCAAGTTGTTCATGTTATAGTTCATAACAAACTGATCATAACTTGACGGCAGTGACTGCAGAATGATGTCAGTAGCCAACTCTTGGCTAATGGGACAATCCAGCTTCCCCAGGTTATCAATATAACCCATCATCTTAATGACATGAGGACTGACTGGACTGTCCTTTGGTAGCTTGCATTCAATGAGAGATTTAACCGTCTGGTATCTCTCAGTTCGTGCTTGCTCCTGAAACATACTTTTCAGGCTAGTGATCATCTCCACAGGCGACTCCACGTTCTCGTATTGCTTCTGCAAATCCGAGTTCATGGTAGCCAACATGAGACAATTCACATCGACCACATCATTAGAATGCTTATCCCAAGCATTCCTTTCTGCATGTGGAGCATTGGCTCTCGGTTTTTCAGGGAGAACATTTTCAAGGACATAGTCCCGCTTCTCCTGCTTGAGAACAATTCTCAAGTTCCGATACCATTCGAGAAAATTCGATCCATTTAACTTGTCCTTCTCAAGGACGGATCGCAGGGAGAAAGAATTATTATGAGTAGTAGTCATAGCTGAGAACATAGAAAAGAAAAGGTTTAGTTATGATGTTCAAGAAATGAGAAATCTTAACTTTTAAGAAAACTCGCATTATATTCAATCAATGCTTCCTCAGATGAATATAATGATCCAAGATCCATACTTCACTAAACTTGAGTGAGCCACTGGCTATCACCCAAATTTAGCTATATAGGTAAGCAACAACTTTGCTAGTTATATCCAATATAACTCTTGGTTGTGGATCGACATCTTATGTCCAATCCACCTGATGTCTCTGGGCCCAAAACGATTTTGATAGCCCAGTCAAGCAAACCAATCTCTTCAGTCATGTAATTGTTAATGCCTTGCACTGCAAGCCCATTAACACGATTACTTCCTGCCTTACTCATGTAATTGTTGATACCTTGCACTGCAAGCCTATCATACAATGAAATGAGTCTTGACAGTTGACAAGATTGGAAAGCCATCAAGTATCACTTGATATTTGGTTGAGGAACGGAACCATTTAAAACGTTCAGTTTTACAATGTTTTAATTCTTATAATTAATTAATCCGCGATAACCGATCAATCCAATTGATCCAGTTTTGAATACCGGTCAGCGTCGATCGATGCTACATTAGCATCGGTCGATGCCAACCTAATCAAACCAATCGCATTTAAACCATTCACAGTGTTCGACCATTATTAACCAAGCTCGATAACCGGTCCAATCCAATTGAACCGATCCCACAATCTCGCGAGGCTGTGTCGATCGATGCAACAATTGCGTCGATCGTCACTAGGCGAAAAATAGGTTTGTTCGGGTTTTCGCCCTGCATCGATCGTTGCCGGATTGGCAACGATCGACACCATGCGAAAAAACCCTAAATTTATTCGGGTTTTCGCTTTGTGTCGATCGATGCCCGATTGGCAACGATCGACACTATGCGAAAAACCTTAAAACGTTTTCGAACAAAACCCTAAACTAGGTTACTTTGATCAAAACGAGTTTTAGCATGCTTGTATCACTTATACAAAGATCTAGATTCAACTAATCTAATCATCATGCTACAGATTCAATGGAACCTGGCTCTGATACCACTGAAGGAATTTCTAGCAGTTCTAATCAGGATTAGCAACCCTAGTCTGAATTCCGAGCCTAGGATCTAAGGTTCATATAATTGAATCTATGGGATCTCATATTTACCTGTTGATTTGCAGCGGAAGTATTAGCAGATAATCGAGATCACGAAGCGCCTCAAATGCTGCGCCTCTACTGGTATCCACACGCACACAAACTGGACCGCAGGGATGCTAGTGCCTTACAGAGATCTGATCTCCAGAGAGGTTTATTTCTGTGTTCTGGTGGCTGTGAATTTGGTTAGGGACGAGTTTAGGTCGACCACATATCTTATATATGTCGGCTTAAACCACAACGGAATTAACCAACGATTAAACCGAATTAATCTGATTAATCCGCGAGTGCATCGATCGATGCACTAACTGCAACGATCGACACTCCCCAGAACATTGATATCGAATGCATATCAAATATGCATTCATTGGATCATTACATTAATGATCAACCTCGTCTATGACGCCCAGTTTGCTTAGGTGTGTGACCCTGTAGGATCATATAACACTAGCAATGAGTTCTCAACTCATTGATCATAAGTGGCTTCTAGCAAAGCGTTATGACTACCTAGTGTTATGTGATTGTCTCATGATATATCATGGTTTTTACTAGTTTTAGGCCATGATATAGATGTGTTTTAGTGTCTTTTGTCTTTGTTTAGAGTCTTTTACAGGTATAATCAGGTTGGGAGCTAAATTGGAGATTATGGAGCATTTTGGAGATTTTTGGAGTGATTGGCCGAGAGATAGAGTTCACTGTCCGAAACAGAGAAAGGTGTCGATCGTTGCACTCTAGCAACGATCGTTGCACCAGCGAGATGGGCCAAAAACTCGGCGGTTTAGAAGAATCAAGATATTGCACTTTGATCCAGAAGTTCCTGATATTTACAAAGAAGCCCCTGGCCGAGATTATGCCTATATAATAGAGTTTTTAGAGTTTTTATTAGATACACTTTTCATAATTAAGAGCAGAGGATTTTTAGAGCTTTTGGGGGCTGATCTGAACCTAATTCATCATCTGTATTTGGAGAAGATTTCGAACCCCTTTTACTCTTATTCTTTTATGCAATTTACTTATCATATGATCATGTTTTCATTATCTATGTCTGAGTAGATTCCTAGTTAGACTTAGGGTTTCTCACATAGGATTTCATGACTTGCTAGACTTGTTCAATTTCAGTTAAGGATTCAAACTATATCTGTTCTTCAATTTAATTGTGCTTAAAGCTAGTTCTAACCTGATCAATTAGAATCTAGATCTTAGGTTGCTAAATACGTCACGGAAGTGGGGTTTAGGAATCTGAACTAATTAAATTGGGCAATTAAACTTTGCGCAAACGAAAGTTTGGTTTAGGATAATTGTGAACATATCAAACTCGAGCTTATTGCTAGTTTAATCTGTTAGTTCTCGCAAACGGAAGTTTGGTTTGCTGCACTTAGACTTAGAGAATTATCGCAAAGGAATTTGGTTAATTCTATATCTGTGTTTTGAGTTCTAGAACTGTGCTTAATTAGATCCTTGCTGAATGAACTGTCTGCTAGTCTGATTTCCTGAGAATACCCTAGGTTTGACGCTTTTAATTACTTGCTTTCACAACCAATAATCTCTGCTACTGATTTACTTTCTTGCACTATTTTCAATACAATCACATTGCTTATTTCTAGTATTCATTCCCTACGGTTTGATTCTCTTGAGACCAAGTGTCCCTGTGGATTCGATAACCCTATATACTACTTTGACATTGCTGTACACTTGCAGTTTAGTATAGGGATTAATTCTTGACCTATCAAGTTTTTGGCGCCGTTGCCGGGGACTCTTAGAGTCTTCGATAGGACCGAACTTAGGGTTTTACTAGAAATTTTTCGTTTTTTGTTTTTGTTTTTCGTTTTTTATTATTTTGCTAACTTTTTCTCTGTTTCTCTCTGTCGCAGGTACGAATTTCGCCTTGCATCGATCGTTGCACCCTTGCGTCGATCGTTGCTGAGCGATTTGAGATTGAATCGATCGTTGCACTGATAGCATCGATCGTTGCTGGACGATTACAGACAGTTTATGCCAACGCAGAACACTCGAAGTAATCCGAACTCGAGCTTAGTTAATCTCAATCTAGAGGAACTTGGACGTCTAGAGAGGACTATTAGAAGAGAAAAGAGAGAGAGAATGGTACAAGAACGCTTGATCTTGATACCAGATGCTGATGGAATCCTGAGGGATCCAGAGAACAATCCTTACAATGCTGCTGGGCAAAGGATTGATGCTGAGGGACGAGTGATCCCTGATGAAGTTGAGCCAGAAGGCCGGATGGTAGTTCATGAGAGGACACTAGCTGATTACAATAGACCTGATGAGTTTCATGCAAACCGAGCAGCTCTAGTGCTTCCTGCCTTCGAAAGGAATGATTTTGAGGTAAAAACTATCTACTACCAACTGATGAGGCAGATTGCTTTTCATGGTCTTCAATCAGAGCAGCCTATGGATCACATTGACAAGTTTGAGGACATAGTCACTGGCATGAAATATGAAGGAGTATGCCCGGACTATCTGTTCCTTAAGCTATTTCCGCACAGTCTTGCTGGAGACGCTAGTGCATGGCTGAGACAACTGGCACCTGGTCAGTATACTACTTGGACAGCCTTAAAGAGTGAGTTCCTGCGCCACTTCTACGATGCTGCGCGCTCAGATCAGTCCAGACAGGACATACTCACTTTTTCCCAAGGAGCTGTGGAGCCTTTGACAACCGCATGGATGAGATTTAAGAAATATCAGCGTGATTGTCCACACCATGGATTCACAGAAGTACAGCTGATAGGTATTTTCTTCAGAGGCATAGATCTCCCTTATCAGACTGCTTTGGATAATTCCAGTGATGCAAATTTCAGCACCAGAACTCCTACACAAGCTAAACGGTTGATAGAGAACCTGATTGGCAGCAATAGTTGCAAAACAATGGATGAAAGGAGGAAGAGATCTGGTGGAACCGTAGAGAATTCTGATATGGCTAATATTAGATCCAGATTGGACACAGTCTACAATCTTCTGACAAACAAGAAAACTGTCCACTTTGCCCAAGATGTGGAGGTGATTCAGACTGAGGAGGACACTCAGGAAGAAGAAGTGAATTTCATAGGAGGTTCCGGTTTCCAAGGTAATAGATTTAACAATCAACAGGGGAGCAGATTCTCAAATGGAGGACAATCTGGTGGCTTTCAAAAGACATATGGACAGGGTAATCAGAGAACCTATGGATCTACATCTTATCAGACTCCTCCTGCACCTACAGCCCATGAGAGCAAAATGGAAGCTATGATGGAACAACTGATGGAGAGTCAAACCAAGCTTTCTGTAGACAACAACAAGAAGCTGGACGCTGTCTATCAGGACCTCAATGGGAAGTTTGAGACATTGAGCACTCACATGAGGCAGTTGGACACTCAGGTGAATCAGATGTCCAGCTCACTGAAAGGAAAAGGAGTTGCAGACACTCATATTAAGGCCTGGTCTGTAATGATTAATGATGGATCTTATCTAGGGGAGAAATTTGAGCTAAGTACGGCTGAGTTGGTGACTGAGGAAGAATTTTCGGATTTCTGTGAAAAACTCTCGGGTGGAAGTTGTGATGATCGCGATGCAACGATCGATACACCTCTGGCATCGATCGATGCAGGTCGTAAACAAGCAGAGAATCCGTGGGATGAAAATGAGATTGATGCAGAACTAGCCCGCCTATTCCCTGATACATCTGAAATCACTCCAGAAGATGTTTATGCACGAGCTATTTGGCACAGTCCCAAGGTGTCTGAAGTGATTAAACAAGAGATTGAAGAGCTGAAAAGGCTAGAAAAGAATGGTGAAGACTTGGAAGAAATTCCATCATCTGATGATCCACCTTATCATCCATGTGTTCAGAAATATTTGAACAAGATGTTGCCATTAGATGAAGAGCTGAGAGAATGGGTGATAGTAGTTCCTCAGCATATTAGTGATGTTCTGTTAACTAAGGTCCCAAAGAAACTGCCTGATCCTGGAGTCTTTGTACTTGATTGTTCTATCTTTGAAGATAGTTTTAGGCGTTCTCTGTGTGATTTAGGAGCTGCTGGGAGCATAATGCCTTACTCTGTGGCAGAGAAGCTGGGTATGTTGGATTTTGCTCCTACTAGGACCTCTCTTGTCCTAGCTGATCAGTCCATACGAGTTCCTGAAGGACTCCTTATGGATATTCCGGTAAGAGTTGGAAACTACTTAGTTCCAACGGACTTCCTTGTGCTGAAATATGCCTGCGATCCGGATGAAGCTTTATTGCTTGGGAGACCATTCTTGGCTACAGCAGGAGCTGTGATTGATGTTAGACAGAGTCTAATAGACCTCCACCTGGGAGATGAGACACTGCGATATGAGATGGAGAAGCTGCGGAAGCCACTGATAGATGGACAGACTTTCAAGATCTTGGAAGCAGATGATGAGCAGCTGAATGAGACTGTGATAATAGATCCTGGAGCGCATTTTACTCCATCTTTTCTTGGACTGAAGCATTCTGCAACAGCCTATTCTCCACCATGGATGAGGAGACTTGAACAGAGACAGAAAAAGTCTCTGTCAGGATCTTCTGGCACTTAAAAAACCTTGCGCGTCCGGTCAAGCTATTGACCTTAAACAAGCGCTGGGTGGGAGGCAACCCACCATTAGGTACTGGTGTTTTTCTTTTTAATTTTTGGTGTTTTTGTTAGGATTTTACGTTTGTTTTTGTTTCTGGTGCAGTCATGTTTGCAGGTCTCGGATTAAATCGCAGTGCAGCGATCGATGCATTTATGCATCGATCGTCACAACACGAAAGGAATCGCATTGCAGCGATCGTTGCGGTCCTGAGCAACGATCGACCATACACGAAAGTCGCCAAGTAACGGTCGATGCATCTTATGCACCGATCGATGCTGTGCGACAGAGGTAACCCGACAGACATGATTTCACCTTTTCAATTTATTTTATTTTCTTTTTACTGATCCTTCGCTGGACACTACTGGGGACAGTGTGTCTTAAGTGTGGGGGAGGTGCTACTGACGTTTATCTTTCTGTTTTCTTAAGAGTCAGTCCGTTTTTCAAAATTTTTGTTTTATTGAGTCAAAATTGTTTAAGTAAGAAACTATGATTTTCGGAGGAGATTTACAAAACTTGCAGGAACTTAAGTAACCATTGGGATGAAGTTGCAGGATCTATCTCTGACTGTTAGAAAACTCAGACACGGATCAACCTACTGGGAACACCCACATCACTTCAGGTATCAGAGGATCCTTTTACTGACTTCACCCTTAATACTGACTTAGATTTCTCACCTAAGGGCTTGGTATACTTTATGTCGGATTCCCTGTTAGTTCTGACACAGCCTGTAAACCTGTCCTATCTAGTTCCCTTCTCCCCTTCTATAAAGTAAAAAAAAAAAAAGAGATAATAAACTGAGGATGAGTTAGTAACTCCGAAGTGGTCATGAGAATAGTAGCAAACACTATTATCTCTCATGTGATCCATGGAATGTGTCCAAAGTACACCCCATAACGGGAAGAACACTGATAAAAAAAATAAAATGATACCCAGTGGGGAAAAATCAGTTGTTAAAGAAGGGAAAGAGAAGAAAGGGACTAGAGAAAGATAGTATGGTGGTCTAGAGCTGATTAGGTAAGAATCCATGTGCCTTTAGATCGATACTCCTTAGGTGAGACCGCACTTAAATACTTGCAGAAGTCAGTAGGGAGAATTTGAATGCTTGAATGTGATTGTGGAGTTTACCTAGGACAGTTGCTAAGTGTGGGGGAAGTACATGTTGGTCTTGATATCCTGTGATTGATTCTTTCAGTGGTTTACTAAGGGGAATCTGAGTATTGTAGCTTCTAAGATGAAATGAGTTTCTGAAGAGTTTTCAAACCTCTTCACCATGTTTTAGTTCTATGTTTTGCTTGAGGGCAAGCAAAGGCTAAGTGTGGGGGAGTTGATATATCATGGTTTTTACTAGTTTTAGGCCATGATATAGATGTGTTTTAGTGTCTTTTGTCTTTGTTTAGAGTCTTTTACAGGTATAATCAGGTTGGGAGCTAAATTGGAGATTATGGAGCATTTTGGAGATTTTTGGAGTGATTGGCCGAGAGATAGAGTTCACTGTCCGAAACAGAGAAAGGTGTCGATCGTTGCACTCTAGCAACGATCGTTGCACCAGCGAGATGGGCCAAAAACTCGGCGGTTTAGAAGAATCAAGATATTGCACTTTGATCCAGAAGTTCCTGATATTTACAAAGAAGCCCCTGGCCGAGATTATGCCTATATAATAGAGTTTTTAGAGTTTTTATTAGATACACTTTTCATAATTAAGAGCAGAGGATTTTTAGAGCTTTTGGGGGCTGATCTGAACCTAATTCATCATCTGTATTTGGAGAAGATTTCGAACCCCTTTTACTCTTATTCTTTTATGCAATTTACTTATCATATGATCATGTTTTCATTATCTATGTCTGAGTAGATTCCTAGTTAGACTTAGGGTTTCTCACATAGGATTTCATGACTTGCTAGACTTGTTCAATTTCAGTTAAGGATTCAAACTATATCTGTTCTTCAATTTAATTGTGCTTAAAGCTAGTTCTAACCTGATCAATTAGAATCTAGATCTTAGGTTGCTAAATACGTCACGGAAGTGGGGTTTAGGAATCTGAACTAATTAAATTGGGCAATTAAACTTTGCGCAAACGAAAGTTTGGTTTAGGATAATTGTGAACATATCAAACTCGAGCTTATTGCTAGTTTAATCTGTTAGTTCTCGCAAACGGAAGTTTGGTTTGCTGCACTTAGACTTAGAGAATTATCGCAAAGGAATTTGGTTAATTCTATATCTGTGTTTTGAGTTCTAGAACTGTGCTTAATTAGATCCTTGCTGAATGAACTGTCTGCTAGTCTGATTTCCTGAGAATACCCTAGGTTTGACGCTTTTAATTACTTGCTTTCACAACCAATAATCTCTGCTACTGATTTACTTTCTTGCACTATTTTCAATACAATCACATTGCTTATTTCTAGTATTCATTCCCTACGATTCGATAATTGTGAACATATCAAACTCGAGCTTATTGCTAGTTTAATCTGTTAGTTCTCGCAAACGGAAGTTTGGTTTGCTGCACTTAGACTTAGAGAATTATCGCAAAGGAATTTGGTTAATTCTATATCTGTGTTTTGAGTTCTAGAACTGTGCTTAATTAGATCCTTGCTGAATGAACTGTCTGCTAGTCTGATTTCCTGAGAATACCCTAGGTTTGACGCTTTTAATTACTTGCTTTCACAACCAATAATCTCTGCTACTGATTTACTTTCTTGCACTATTTTCAATACAATCACATTGCTTATTTCTAGTATTCATTCCCTACGGTTTGATTCTCTTGAGACCAAGTGTCCCTGTGGATTCGATAACCCTATATACTACTTTGACATTGCTGTACACTTGCAGTTTAGTATAGGGATTAATTCTTGACCTATCATCTCATCTCGACTATACGACTTTCACTTAGAGCAAGTACAATAGATTTCAGGACATTCCCAACAGTGTCATGCTGCATTCAAATAGCTGAAGCAAGCTTTAATCTCTGCCCCAATTGTGCAACCTCCGGACTGGAGTCTTCCTTTTGAGGTAATGTGCGATGCTAGTGATTATGCAGTAGGAGCTGTTCTAGGGCAAAAGAAGGACAAGAAGCCCCATGCTATTTATTATGCCAGTAGAACGCTTGATGATGCTCAAAGGAACTATGCAACCACTGAGAAGGAACTGTTGGCAGTTGTGTTTGCATTTGAGAAGTTTTGCTCCTACCTGATTGGATCCAAAGTAGTTGTACATACTGATCATTATGCGCTTAAGTATCTGATGCAGAAGAAATATGCTAAGCCAAGGCTGTTGAGATGGATTATATTGCTTCAAGAGTTTGACATAGTGGTGAGAGACAAGAAAGGGGTGGAAAATGGTATTGCTGATCACTTGTCTCGGATTAGGATCGATGAGGATGTTCCAATAGATGATTCTCTACCATAAGAGACATCTACAAGATTGAGACAGGTTTTCAGGATGTTTCTGCGAGTTCATTGATTCCTGCATGGGTTGCAGAGTCAGTGTCGATCGACACTCATGTCATGTCGGTCGACATCCGACTCGAAAAAGCGGACGATAATCGATCACGATCGACATTTCTTGGTCGATTAGGGACGATGTCGATCGACATCAACACTAGTGTCGGTCGACATCCACTGCGGAGAGAGGCAAAAATTTCGGATGATGAAGCTGACATATTCATTCCCTCAATGACCCACGGTCCTCTCCTTACTAGACCTTGGTATGCAGATATAGCCAACTACCTTGATGCAGAGGATGAGCTTGAAGTATTTAAAAGCTATGCTAAGAAGAAGTTCCTCAGAGAAGTCAGGCGCTATTACTGGGATGAGCCCTACTTGTACAAGCACTGCTCTGATGGTATCTATAAACGATGCATTGCGGAATCTGAAGTAGATAATGTGTTGTACCACTGCCATGGTTCTGAGTATGCTGGACATTTTGCTACATTTAAGACAGTGTCTAAGGTTCTTCAAGCAGGGTTCTGGTGGCCTACAATGTTCAAGGATGCCCAGTAGTTTGTCTCTCGGTGCGATGTGTGTCAGAGGAGGGGGAAGATAAGCAAGAGACTTGAGATGCCATAAAACTTCATCCTTGAGGTTGAAGTCTTTGATTGATGGGGCACCGATTTCATGGGTCCGTTTCCATCTTCCTATGGGAACAGGTATATATTGGTTGTTGTGGAATATGTATCCAAATGGGTTGAAGCGATTGCAAGTCCGACCAATGACTCTTCGGTAGTTCTTAAGCTGTTTAAGACTATCATCTTCCACAGATTTGGAGTCCCTAGGATTGTGATAAGTGATGGTGGAACTCACTTTATCAACAAATTTTTCGAGAAGCTGCTCAAAAAGCATGGTGTTAATCATCGTGTGGCTACTCTATATCACCCCCAGACTAGCGGACAAGTGGAAGTATCTAACAGACAGATCAAGGAGATTCTGGAGAAGACATTTGGGAAGAAAAGAAAGGATTGGTCTGCGAAATTGGACGATGCGCTGCGGGCTTACAGAACTGCGTTCAAAACGCCACTGGGGACTACACCATTCCATCTACTATATGGGAAAGCTTGTCACCTTCCAGTTGAGCTAGAGAACAAGGCTAGATGGGCTGTCAAACAGATGAACTATGATCTCAAACCTGCAGTTGAGAGGCGTTTGATACAGCTAAATGAGTTGGATGAAATTCGCCACCATGCCTACGAAAACTCAAGGCAGTACAAGGAGCGCACAAAAGCATATCATTATAAGAAGATCATCTAACGCAACTTTGAACCCAATGATCAGGTACTTCTCTACAAGTCTCGTCTGACATTGTTTCCTGGAAAGCTGTGTTCTCGTTGGTCAGGCCTATTCACTGTCAAAGAAGCTAGACCACACGGAGCTATCATCTTAATGAATTCCAAGGGCGAGGAGTTTACAGTCAATGGACAAAGGGTAAAACACTACTGGGTGAAAGCTGAGATTCCAGACAGTGACATTGTCCATCTGGATAAACGCACCCAATGCCTGATCGCAATACCGTCAAGCTATTGACGTTAAACGAGCGCTGAGTGGGAGGCAACCCACTGTAGGTTAGTTTTCTTTTCTTTTTGGTTTTCGTCCTTGTGTCTTTTGATTTTTCTGGTTTTTGTATGTCAGAGCCGTGAAGAACAGGTCTGCAGACAGCAGTGTCGGTCGACACTAACTAGTGTTGGTCGACACCGAAACTCGAAACACGGACAGAAATCGATCACGCTCGATTAGGAATAGGTTGATGTCGACCAAAGCTTGATGTCACTCGACACAAGCCGGGTGTCGGTCGACACCAACTGCGACCACATGTAAGGTTTCTGTTCCAAGTTTCGGTTCTGTTCCAATTTGATTTATACCGATCTCATGCTACAATTGCACTGGGGACAGTGCAGTTTAAGTGTGGGTGAGGTGGCTACTGACATTTTGTTTTATTTTCATAGAGTCAGTCCCATGTTTTCACTAGTTTTCAAAATTGTTTTATTGAGTCAAAATTTGTATGAAACTATGATTTTTCGAGGAAATTTTTCGCTGGAACAGGAACTAAGTGGTCATTGGACAGACTTGCAGGACCTCTATGACTATTAGAAAACCCCAAACGGATCAACTTACCAAGGACACCCATATCTAACCAGGTATTCAGAGGATCCACCACTAGTCTCACGCTTAAATCTTGACTTTAATTTCTCACTTAGGGGCTTGGTAATCTTTGGGTCGGATTCCTTTGATGTGTTTGGCACAGCTTGTGATCCTGTTCTAAAGTATGGTTTCTGATTTTCCCCTCCCTTGAAAGTAAAAAAAAAAAGAGAAATAAAAACCGAGGATAAGCTAGTAGCTTCGAAGTGGTCACGGGAGTGGTAGAGACCCCTATTACCTCTTGTGTATCCATGGAAAGATCCAAAGTTTAAACCCCAATAAAAAGGGAAGAGCACTGATAGAAAAAATAAAATGATACCTAGTGGGGAAAAATCAGTGCTAAGGAAAAAGGGAAAAGAAAGAAACCGGAAACCGACAGTTTGGTGGTCAGACACTGAATAGGTTGATTCCATGTGTCCTTTGATTCGATACTCCCTCTGTGAGACAGCACCTAATTGTATACAGAGGCTAGTGTGGTGAACTTGAATGTCCTAACTTGATTGTGGAGTTTAGTTGGGACATTTGCTAAGTGTGGGGGAAGTATATTGTGGTCTTGAGTTCTGTAGGAAAGTTTTCAGCAGTTTACTAAGATGAATGTGAATGCGAAAGTTCCTAAGACGAAATGAGTTTATGTGTTTTCAAACCTCTTTTCTTATATTTTGGTTCTTTACTTGCTTGAGGGAAAGCAAGAGCTAAGTGTGGGGGAGTTGATATATCATGGTTTTTCTAGGTTTTCAACCATGATATAGTTGTATATATTGAGTCTTTAACCTGGTTTTTAGAGTCTATTGAGTCTTTTACAGGTAGACTTGCGTTTGGAGCAAAAGATAGGATTATAGGACGTTTCTGGTGATTTGTGTAACAAGCTGAAGTTGGTGTCTCGACCACGAATGAGTGTCGACCGACACTGACTTGGATGTCGGTCGACACTGAGCGCGACAGAACAATATCCGCGAGTTAAGACAAGTTTTGAAGATTTTCAAAATTGCCCAAAAGTTTTTCTTAATTCTAAACTGACCCCAAAACGTGTTTACAGAGTTTAATTAGGTTTTCAGACTCATTCTACCTTTTATCTTGTTCTTAACTTTGTTCTTGCTTGAGAGATTTGGAAGGGCTGATTCTTGCTACTTGTAACATTGAGTGAAGAATTTTGAACCCTCTTTCTTTATCTATTAAGTCTTTTGGTTTTCTATTCATGATGTGTTGTTTGATTACTAATATGTCTGAGTAGTAACCTAGTTAGATTTAGGGATTCTCACAAAGGTTTTATGCTTGTTTGATAACTGATTGATTAGGATTCACTATCCATTATTCATCACCTAAGTGTTCTTAATACTGAATTCTAGACTGATTACCTAGGGTTTAGATCTTATACAATTAACAATAGCACGAGAGTGTGAGTTATAATCTGAACAAACTTAGAGTGAGCAATTTGACTAGATACAAAGAGATTTGGTTTAGGAGAATTGTGAACCGAAATAACCTGTTTGTGATGCTTATTTAGAACTCTAGGACCACAAAGAGATTTGGATCGCTAGGTTGCTAGATATAGAAATAATCTCAGCGAGAGTTGGATTATTTAGCATTGTGTTTCTAGTTCTTGAACCTGCTTTAATCTGAATCCGGTAAGTTAAGTGTTTAGCATAGCATAATTCCCCAGAACTTCCTATGTCTGACGCCTTTCTCTATTGAATAACCCTCCTGTTTACTTGCTTTCATTTACTGCTTTCTCTGGATTTGATTTAGCTTAACTTGACGGCATATAATCTATCGTGTGACCGTGAGTCCTTGTGGATTCGATACCCTAAGTACTACATTGCATAACTGTGCACTTGCCGTAGAATAGGATTAAAACTCTGAGCCTATCAGCCATCCTCCTCAATATCATTCTAATATATTACAAGCCTCAATTTTCTAAGCTCTCTCTTGTTCCTTTCTAGTTCTTGCTCCTCTAACCAAAGCTCAATATCGTTTACAGCTTCTACCAAGTTACGTTGACCTCTTAAGCGTATGTTTATTGAACTGAAGAAGCAACGAAAGTAGAAGGAATAAGATCAATAACAATGTAAAATATAAACTTGACCTCAAGAAGGAATTAAATCCTCGTGTCTATTGCTAACTCCAAAGGGCAACAACGCCAAATTGATACATGATATTATTCAGTTCAAGTTCAATCGCTCAATTCTATCATGTCATTGTCATTCTAGTACTTGAGGTTATCATTCCATTTGGAACAAGAGTAATCACTAAGAAGGCACAATACTGATATATCATGGTGTTTCTAGGTTTTCAACCATGATATAGTTGTGTATATTGAGTCTTTAACCTGGTTTTTTGAGTCTATTGAGTCTTCTACAGGTAGGCTTGCGTTTGGAGCAAAGAGTGGGATTATAGGACGTTTCTGGTGATTGGTGAAATGAGCTAAAGTTGCTGTCTCGAACACGACTGGATGTCAACCGACACTGACCTTGGTGTCGGTCGACACTGAGCGCGACAGTCTTATACGCGAGTTGAAGACAAGTTTTAAAGAATTGCAAAAAGACCCAGAAGTTTCCCCTAATTCTAATTTAGCCCCAAAACGAGTTTAGGAGTTTTAATTAGGTTATGAGATTCATATTGAGTTTATCTTGTTCTTACTTTTGTTCTTGCTTGGAGATTGAGAGATTTGTGACAAGGGGCTGTTCTTGCTACTTGTAACCTTTGAGATAAGGATTTCGAACCCCTTTGTCTTATCTATTCAGTCTTTCGGTTTTCTATTCATGATGTGTTGTTATTCTGATAATATGTATGAGTACTAACCTAGTTAGATTTAGGAATTCTCATAAGGGTTTTATGCATGTTTAGACAACTGATTAATTAGAATTTCTCATAATATGTATCCGTTCATCGCCTCAGTTGTGCTTAATACTGAATTCTAGATTGATCACCTAGGATTTAGGTCTGAGATAATTAACTTAGCACGAGAGTGTGAGTTATAATATGAATAAACTTAGTGTGAGAAATTTGACTAGATACAAAAGAGATTTGGTTTAGGAGAATTGTGAACCGAAGAACCTGTTCTTAATGCTTGTTTAGAACTCTAGGATCGCAAAGAGATTTGGATCGCTAGGTTGCTAGATATCGAAATAATCTCAGCTAGAGTTGGATTGTTTAGCATTGTGTTTCTAGTTCTTTAACTCGAGCTTAAATCTGAATCCGGTTAGTTAAGTGTCTAGCATTGTATGATTCCCGAGAACTTCCTAAGTCTGACGCCTTCTCCTATTGAAAACACACCCTTGTTTACTTGCTTTCTTTTATTGCTTTCTTCTGATTGATTTAGCTTAACTTGAGAACTTATAATCTATCGTGTGAGACGTGAGTCCTTGTGGATACGATACCCTGAGTACTACAATAGCATAACTGTGCACTTGCAGTAGAATAGGGATAAATCTTGCTTTATCAAATACTAGTTAATCCAAGCCAAATTCAATTTTAAAGACAGAATATCTATCAGTCTTAAGTGAATTCTAGCAACAAGTAAGTAATGAGATGAATTAAGTAGCTAGAAACCCAATCATAAACCATAAGAAGCCAAATCATAAGCAAAACAAAGACAATTAGGAAATAAGAAAGTAAATGAGGAAATACTAAGCATATTCAAGATAATTAAGAGAAACAAACCCTTGGGTTAGGTTATTGATCTAAGGTGATCTTAAGAGTAATCAAAAATGTTCATATCATCAAAATGTGCTAATCCATAGGTCTAGATGCTTAAACAAGATTAATCTTATTTATAGGTCTTACTCACTTTGCTAATCACTAATCAACGAACAAATTTTCATTTGTGAAATATCAATCATCAAGAATTAGAATCATGATCCAATAGACAAAATGCATCTTAAACTATCATTTCCATGAGATAAGCAGGCAAATCCTCAATTGAGTTCATTGGGTTCACAAACACCTTCCGTGCATAAAAATTCCTAGGTTCTAAACAAGCTTGATCATGGTAAATCTAGCATTAATTCTACACTAAAAGTCTATCATGAGAGTCTTGAATCTATGTGGATTCTACCCCTATAAACTAGGATTGCATTCTGTGCACTTGCGGTATAGCTCTAGGGAAATGAAACTTTGAGCATATCAATTTTTGGCACCGTTGATGGGGACTCTTTTTAGTCTCCGATAGATTTAAGTTCAGAGCTTGGAACATGTATTTATTTTCAGTTTTACTCACATCGATTTTTCTGTTTGTCTTGTGTGTTTCAGGTGTATGCCTAATCGCGATACCAGGAACAACAAAGGAAGCGAGCTTTTATTTCTTCCGAATCAGGAGCTTGCAAGGTTAGAACGAACGAACAGAAAAGCAAGAAACCAGATGAGATGTTGAATCCTAACGCCGTGATACTGGAATGGGACGAGACTAGTGTTATGAAAGACCGAGTGGGTCATGCTTATAATGATCAAGGTCAAAGACTGGATGAGGAAGTAAATCCCATCGTGTTAAATGTTGCTGCGGGTGCAGAGCATACATAAATCAACGCGCAGGCGCTGGCTGTTGCACTAGCTGCTGCGCAGGCGTATGTACAGGTCATGAGAGGAAGGACGCTTGGCAATTACAACATGCATGATGAGTTCTATGCGAAAAGGTCTGAGATCAGACTTCCTGTGATCCAGAGGAATGATTTTGAGCTGAAACCATCCTATGACACTTTGGTTGGTCAGCATCCGTTCCATGGACTGTCTCATGAGCATCATATGGACCACATTGAGAGGTTCGAGGACTTGGTAACTAGCAGGAAGCACAATAGAGTCAGCTATGATTTCATGTTCTACAAGCTCTTCCCACACTCTCTTAATGGACAAACATGTTATTGGTTGAAGCAGTTGCCTATAAAATCTCTTACCAATTGGGAGGACACTAAGAAGACTTTCCTGCAAAACTTCTACGATGATGCGAGATCAGAGGACTTGAGAATCAAGATTTCTTAGTTCACTCATGGACTTACTGAGGCATTCAAGGCTGTTTGGGTGCGATTCAAGGCGTACCAGAGAGACTGTCCACATCATGGTTTCTCTGAGGTTCAATTGTTGGATATCTTCTTTAAAGGTGTGGATTAGATGTACCAGATGACTCTTGATGCTACAAGCAATGGAGATTTCAACACGAAATCTTCTGAAGAAGCTTATATACTGATTGCGAACTTGACATGTAGAAATAACACCAATAACACAGACTTTGAGAGGTAGAGACAAGATGGAAATGTCGATGGAAAACAGATTGTTGAGTTGAAATCGAAGTTAGATTCAGTTCACAACATTCTAGTGAACAAGAAGCAAAATCAATTTGCTGCAGAGGTTGAGACATTTGAGCATGAAGAATACTGTGAATGAGAAGATGTAAAATACATTCCTGGGACTAGTTTTCAGGGTCAAGGGTTTGAGAATCAACAAGGCAAATGTGGCTATAATGGAAGTGGTCAGAGGAGTACCTTCACAGATAATCAACACTCTACTATTACTACTACTACTACTACTACTACTACTACTACTACTACTACTACTACTACTACTACTACTACTACTACTACGACTACTACTATAAGGTTTTGTACTAGTACTACCATAACGAGATTTTCTCTATGAAGATAAAAAATCTTAAAACCCAGAATAAACCCATTCATATACAAGTGATATCATCCTATATCAATTTTAACATTCCTAGCATTCCGGCAAACAGTACATGGACATTTTAACTTACAGTTTTTTCTCGTTGTTGGTTGACTAAATTAAAACTCCATGATATCACCAACACAAGTTGCATAATCGGTAACCAATAAGTTCGTCGCGGGATCCACCCTCGGTCTGTCCATCCACGATCTAAATTAATTTGAAGACATGTTTTCTCATTAAACGGTTGGAAACGATTTTTTAATAAGAGGGAGAGAGAGATTTGTGAAGTGTGAAGAATGAGGAGATGGGTACTTATAGAATTTTAACCGACGGATATAGCAGCTACGTCGGTAATTTTAAATCGTATAAAGGCTAGCTAACGTCTATAATAACAAATATATAAATGGCTACAAAAAGCGATGATGAACGGACGGTTTTTTAAGGGATATGCCCAACGAATATATTCCTCATTTTTCCGTCGGTAATTACCGACGAGTACCCAATGAAACCCGACGGATTGAGTTTTTCGTTGGTAGTCCGTCGGTAATTTCCATTAGTAAATCCGTTGGTTATGCGTCATTTTTCTTGTAGTATGAACCCATAAATGCTTAGAACGACTGAGGGTAAAGAAAAGCAAATGTCGCTCAAGGATTTGTGAAGGTTAAAAATAAACATGGCACAAAAGAGATTTCTTCAAATTAAACGAAGTTGTTTTTTTTTACCCAAACACATCTAATTTATTATATATTAAAATAACATTTAAAATATTTCTTTATCTTTTCTGAGATTAACTTATATAATCAATTTACACTAATTTATAGTCTCTAGTTAATCATATATATAATAGCATACTTTCATCTTTTCATCTAAGACACTTAATAATTAAACTTATTAAATAGTCATTTAATACATGAGTTCATATAATATGTAAATTACTACATTTATTGAATATAATTTATATACAACTGAAGTAAAATAAAAACTCATCAGAAAAAAAACAATAGTGAAAATCTTAAACAAGAAAATCTACAATCTATTGTAGTTTTATTAATTCACCAATAAGATTAAAAACAATAAATAAAATGATGTATTGGAAGAAACACAAATTTACTTTCAATAGTAGGCTTTAATGTGAAATGTTATATTTTAATACATTTTAGAATTTTAATAAATTTTAACTATTATGGTGAAAAAAAAATAAGTGTATTTCAATAACTTTAAATAAAATTAATAAGATTTTTACATTAAAAATTAATGTATTCAATATATTATGAAATTTCACATAGTCTGATTATAACATTAATTTAATTTATAATTTTAAAAAATAATGTATTTTATTAACAAAACAGTTATATTTATCAAAAACAATAATTATTTATTTTTATTTAAAAATAAATTATATATGAATAGAGAAAATAAAACTTTGGTCTATTTAAAAGAAATTATGGTTGTATATTTATGAAATGTAGTTAAGATGGAAACTACACAACAAGTAAAATATAAATTTTGGCATAGAAAAACAGTTTTGCATTAAAATAAATTAGGTCAAATCCAAATGCAAAACATTAACCCAAGATTAGTAAATGATATGCATACCAAATCATTACTAATTTTGAAACATGAAACTGACAAATATTCATAACAAGGTTATTTTCATTTTTGAGACAATTCAACATAAATATACCCCCCACGCATGTGAGAAGCGACAACTTCTAGTACTTTAAAACCGAAGCCATATTTTATAAAAGAGTTTATTTACGAGTCATTTATAAAACAAAACGTTTATTAAAACATTAACTACAATGGTGTTGTACGTTTGGCAGTCGCTGCGACTGCGACTGTGATTTTATAGTCGCAGGATGGTGTTCGTTTTTCAATCGTGTGACTGATCGCTGCGACGATCGAAAAATTGTTCGTTTGTTCATCGCTGCGACGATCGCAAGACTGTTCGTTTGTTCATCGCCGCGATTGATCTTACATAAATTAATAGATACATCAG
Source organism: Orychophragmus violaceus (assembly GCA_030180135.1). Classification (NCBI taxonomy): domain Eukaryota; kingdom Viridiplantae; phylum Streptophyta; class Magnoliopsida; order Brassicales; family Brassicaceae; genus Orychophragmus; species Orychophragmus violaceus. Next base: position 54,506,187 of record CM058237.1, on the reverse strand, counting down.
TTTAATATTATGTTTGTTATATTTTTAATGTTGATTTAATTTTAACAAACAAAAATCAGTAAAACAAAATATTTTTCACATTTTTAGAAAATATTTAGTCAACAAAAAAATAATTAGACTCTTATAACAAAATTATAAACTAAAATGTGATTAATACATAATAAAAGTTATAAATAAAAAATCACATAAAAGTTGGTACGATTAAGATATAAATACGACAAAAACATGAATTCAAGTCATAAGGTACATAGCAAAATAAGTCCACGTAGAATATAAAACCAAATAACTAATATTGTAGTTGACGTCCTCTACTCATCTCACTTGTGATAGTGTTCAAGTCATAAGGTACATAGCAAAATAAGTCCACGTAGAATATAAAACCAAATAACTAATATTGTAGTTGACGTCCTCTACTCATCTCACTTGTGATAGTGTCACGCAAAGCTTCCATATCTCTATCACCGGTCGGCTCATACAAAGCACCACCACCACCACCACCACCACCACCATCATTGATAGCAACTTTTACCTTAATACGTTCGCTCCACCAATCGTCAGACATATCAATTCACCATCATTGATAGCAACTTTTACCTTAATACGTTCGCTCCACCAATCGTCAGACATATCAATTCACCCCATTGAATCATAGCTAAGTCCCGTTCTGTTATGCGTTAGCCTTTTGAACCTCATGTAGATCCTTTTGCTAGTATCATACTTGTTCTAGAAAATATTCCATGTGTGACTCTCCCAAAATTTCTCTTGAAAACTCTTTATGATGAAGTCCTTTCCGGTTTGATTCATTCCTGCTTTTGTTTTATTTCCCTTTTTTCTCACCCGCATATAGATAGAAAAAATAGCGGCATTGTTCCTCGGTCCAATTCTAAATGATAATACTTATCAGAAAAACTAAAGCTTGTACCAAAAAAATCAGTCACAAAGTCAACCAAATATAATTGACAAAAAGACTTACATCACCAGCTATCCTTGTTTTTGAATGTGACTCTTGCTAAAACCTGGAAAAAAAACAGAAAAACAAAAACAAGAGTTTGAGAACATCAATCGTCCAAACACAGGTCAGAAATAAAACAAACCAAACCAGAAATAAAGGCAACCTTAGCATTCTTTTATGCATAACATGTCCCAAGAAATCCTAATATGATATAGCACAAGAGGTAACCAACGTATACATGAAATTCCAAAGAAACAAATCATTGAACTCAGTTCAAACAAGTATTGGACGTGACCAAACAAATCATTGAACTCAGCTCAAACAAGTATTGAACAAACTAATGAATTACTAGTCAAAGCAAAGGCATTTCATATACTGCAGTTTATTCAGTTCCATTATTCAAGGAACAAACTTGAATAGCATTATCTTCAGATACAAGATTCAGGAAAGGGTAGCAAAAAATCAGAGAATCTTACTACAAAGACAGTTGTGCAGAAAGACACTCAAACATCTCTAGCTATGGAGACAAGAGAGAGAGCTTTGATGCTCGAGCTTAGAAACATGGATATATAAAAAGAATTCTACGAAGAATCGACATAAAGATCAATATGTCCAAAAGCTAGTCAAGCGTTCAAGAAATAGCAACTCCTAAATCGAGGGGAATCAAGAATTCAAGGACACAGAACAAAATTAGCACATCATTAAAATGACAGAGATAAACCCTTAAATCTCCAGGATAAGCGGTTGTTAAGACTCCTTTAGACAAAACAACTCATTAGATAAACTAAGGTTACTTTAACAAGGAGCACAGATTCGACACAGAAAGGAAACATACAAATATAAGATCGAGAAACCCTAAAAATGAAGTAGCGCAACTTAAAGCTACTTAGGTGCTAAGTGTGTGTGTGAGAGAGAGAGAGAGAGAGAGAGAGAGAGAGAGAGAGAGAGAGAGAGAGAGAGAGAGAGAGAGAGAGAGAGAGAGAGAGAGAGAGAGAGAGAGAGAGAGCTTACTGAGGACAGAGATGGAGACTACACCAAAGAGCTGCGACTGCGAAGGAGATGAAGTTTTTAGGTTAAAGTTTTTCTGAAATTCTGATTATAAAATGAGGGTATTTTTTTAATTTGCATTGACAATCGCAGGTAAATGAATCGCATCGCTGAAATCACCGAGCGATTATAAATTACGATCGCGAATCGCAGCGATCGATCGCAACACCTTGTGATCGACAAACGACCAAGACACAGTCGCAGTCGCAGGACCCATGCGACTGCTAAACGAACAGCCCCAATGTAACATAAGCAAAAATCAATATAAATATAACCCTTTCATGCTTTTTGAGAACATCACAACCAAAACTCAATTAAAAGCCAATATTCAATAAATTTCTCTTTAAAATATTATTAGATTTTTTTTTGGGAAATTAACAATTCTAGCACAAAAACATAGGAAAATTACTATAGTAGCATCTGTTTTTTTGTTAGGAAAATGTTTAATTTTTGAACAATAATACCCTTATTAGTCCTTGTTAGGAAAAAACGTATTATAGAATTGCCATTATTTTTTTTCCACGTCAGACCGAAATCCACTTATTTACAAAAATGCCACCACATTTTTAAAATAAATCCGCAAGTATTTTTTGAACAAATCCGCATTCCTTGTTTATGATTTATTTTTCCAGATTTATATCTGCTTTAAACAAATCCGCATCATCTTGTTGTGGATTTATTTTCTTCGTTACAGATTTAATAAATCTGTAACACGCAAAAAACGTTTCAAAAATTACTATATTAGCACATAGTGTTGCAAATTTTCATATTTGTTGCAGATTTATTCCTTAATGTTCCAGATTTTTTGCTATTCTGCTGACGTGTCATTTCATGTGTTACAGATTTTTGAGTCACTCCGGATTTGTTTTCCAGATTTTTTATAAATCGGGATATTAGTACTCCAGATTTATTTTATGTGTTGCGGATTTAAATAAATCTACAACACATAAAATTGATTTTGAAAATTACTATGTTAGCACCCTTTGTTACAGAGTTATGCTTAATGTTGCAGATTTGTTCTTTTTGTTGCGGATTTGTTTTAAATTTAGGTTACAATATAGTGTTGCGGATTTTTGAAAGCTTTAATAACCTCTTCAATATAGTGTTGCGGATTTTTGAAAGCTTTAATAACCTATTCAATATAGTGTTGCGGATTTATTGATGATGTACATAATTCGAATAATTGTTGCATGATCTTCTCATGATTTTTAGGAACCGTTTATGTTAACTAAATATTCACTAAATAAATTCAATATTTGGCACAAAAAAAAAGATAACCAACAATTTTTTTTTCAATTAATTTCTTATTTAAATAATTTATTTTTTTATTTTTTGTTTTAAACCTTTTTACAAAATAAATATAATAATAAAAATAACCAACGAAATTTGTTTCTATTAATTTCTCATTTTAATGATTTATTTATTATTTTATTATTAAATTCTTGTTTTCAAACATTATGTTGTATTTATTTCTTATTTTTGAAAACAATTTAAAAAAAAACAAATTAGCCATAAAAATAATTTATGTTAATTTATTATTTTAATTGATTTATTTATAAAATATATTTTGTACTTTTTTGGAAAAAACAAAAATTAACCATCAAAAAATAATATTTTTATTTTGTATTTAAATTATTTTTTATAAAATTATTTTTATTAGTTTCTTACTATTTATTTTTAAACGAATTTATGTTAATTTTTTATTTTTTAAAAACGAATTTATTTTTTATTTTTAATAACGAATTTTATATTAGTTTTTTTTTTTTTTTTTAATTATATTAATTATTTTGATTTAATGATTATATAGATTACTTTAAAGAAAAAAGATAAGTTAAGGAAATGACAATATAGTATTTTAAACCATTATAGAATGCCACTATAGTAAAAAATACACCATAATACTACTCTAGTAATTAACCTTAAAATTTATGCTACCAGGAGTAATTTTCACTTTTTTTTTAAAATGAAGACAATTGTTTTGTTTTTAAGTATTATCATTCTTTTTTTATCATGTAAGTTATTCTTCAGTGGCTATAGTAAATTGTAAAAAAATTTAGTAATATATTAAATTAAAACTTCAAAATTTATTCTGAATTTATCTATATTAGGTGAACTAAATATAATGGCAAATTCTATGTTACAAGGGAAAGCCCTTTCTCCCAATGATGCAATGAAGCGTGAAACTTATTCATTAGAAGATAATTTTGGACATTCTCCCGCAGACTAGGAACAAGTTTTTTTGTCAAGAATGTGCTCATTATTGTATGTATAAAAATAAGGATGTGTTTCAATGTAAAAATTATATTTGTCAGTGTACTTGGAAAGAACTTTGAGAAAATAGTATTTTGGCCATTTATGAGATAAAAACATAAAATAATATAAATTGACATCCTATTTTTGTAAAAAAATCTGTATTTGGCCATTTATGAGATAAAAACTTAAAATAATCTAAATTGACATTTTTTCTTATATCACCAAATGTATGTTAACCTTTTGTAACCTAGAATTTATCCTTTACTCCGATTCAAATCTTTTTTCGCTAAAAAGTAAGCAGAATTTTACATATATTATAGAAAACTAGGTATTGGTCCGCGCTACGCAGCGGAGCTTTTTTTTTAAAAAAAAACATTACAGTGATTATGATTTATGCTTTGCTTCTTGGCCTTCAAGCCTCTCTTTGTATTGTTGCTGATTCAAACCAAACAGTGAGTCATTTCCGCGAGGAGTTGTCTTCTTGTCAGAAACTTTGAGAAAGTCCATGAGGGTTTGAAGTTTAAAACTCATGTGAAGATTATAAGAATATTTGCCATTTATATCTTCATGAGAAGAGACTGAAGAACATGTGGCTTTTTTCAAAACAAAGAAAGTAAAGATCCGTTTTACTGGAGGTTTCAGATTGTGTGGGCTATAAATTTGGTGAGAAATGGAGATAATGATTAAATGTTGCTTGCCTTTACTTCATATCATACTAATGTATTATATATATATATATACATAGAGAAAGAAAGAGATTGGGGTGGATGCAATGGATATGGAGTAGTGATGGGTTGCCGCCAAGATTGTCCTATAATATGCCTCCATTCTTCCGACATTTGGATTGATCCTTAAAAGACAGACCCATCTTGAGACCAATATCATTTAGGTTTATGTAACGATCTTACGGTGGAGAAGTTTTCTCTTCAATCTAGTTAGCAGATTGATGTAAAGTTTAATTTGAATATATAAAAATAATAAAATGGATGGTTATTAGGAACGTTTGTTCTAATGGATATGGAAGACTTTAACTCATTGCATATGCTAAATTTATAAATGTTGTGGCGGACTGGTCAAGCAAGGCCAAGACCATCGTAGATCCCATGGTCAACAAAGTTGATTAGTGTACTGGCTAGGAACTACAACATTGTCAAATGGTTCCCCAAAGCTTCCATTACTGCTCTGCAACGAAATTCTCAGAAGCTATGAGTTCATTCCTCTAAACTGTCTCTCTAAATTCAAAAACATTTATCCAAAGACATTCAATAGATTGATCTTTACCTGAACAATGATTGTACTGCTATACAATGCTCATTCCAGATTCGTACATAGTTACATGGTCTCCAGTGAATAATGCCTTGAGGGGTTTATGGAACAGGCACACTGATCCCTGTTATTACGTAAAAAGCTCTTATATACCAAGATCATAGTGAAATTTCTTTTAACAAAAACTGAGAATTAGTTTTTATATATGTTCTTGCAGGTGGACAAACTTACTTCAGTGTGACCAGGAGTATGTATAAGCTCGACATCTTCATAGAGTTTCCATGGTCCACTTCCTTCCAGCTTTAACTCCACATCAGAGGTCGAAGGTTCAACCTAACAAGATCCCTTTATCGTCACTAAAGCTGGATTTAGTAACAACATTGTTTCTCTCTCCAGTTTTCTCACATTTATCCAAACATAAATTTCCACAGAACATAAAATCAGCCAAAGACCTAACTCTGCAACTTTTTTTTTCTCAGAGGATCTAGATGTTGAACATCTTATCAAGAACGAAAAAGTTAAACAAGAGAGGAGCGATGAATTCAAGGTGCTGGTGTTTGCAATGGTTTGAAACTCTGCGCGTTTGGATTGAGTTTGAATTCCTGATCACACCCAACGACTCATGATTAGTAAACAACAACAAGAAGAAAAAAGAACTATTAAAACACACAGCTCAACATCATCCGTGAACAATGAAGTAGCTAATCCTTGTAAGAAAGATTACAAGAGAAAACATGGAATTTTTCATCTGATGTTATCAACTCTACTTGTGTGTCAAAAACATGTAGCGAACACCGCCCATCTTCTCAATCTTCCCAGCAAGTTTCTCTATGTACCTGGGACTGCAGCAAACATCAAAACCTAACAATATCAGTTGTATTGTACATGTTATTGGCAGCTTTTAATGACAAGACTCGAGTTATGAAAAACAAGCCATTTCAAAAGCTAACCAAAATCCAGAGTTAGTATAGGTATCCACTTCCCCATACCCACATCAAAAGATCTCCAAAAACTGATGTACACTACCAACCTAACTGACCCAAATGCTTAGATCATGACAATTCCATGAAATTGTTCATCAATTTTCATAGGACCACCAAATGACCCACAAGTCCGGAGCTTTTTACAGGTTTCGAAGAACAAAATCAACCATCCAATGACAAGTATCGCAATCAATACAAGTACTGTCTGCAAAAACAGATAGAGAGAGAGCGTTATTGATCGATTATCAACAAAAGCAAACATACTTTACTTACCGACAAACATATCGCCTTCTACATTCTGAATGCGTCGTCTAGGATTCCCATGGCTAGGATCAGCTTCTTCGAACGACTGGTTACCTCACGCTTTAACGGCGGCTCGTCTACTTTCTAGTCCGGAATCAACTGCAAATCGCTTACAAGGGCTTGGTGATGACAGTGAATTGCTACCTCTACACAGTTTCAACTTCATCGGATAATCCAAGAGGATGAAATCTTCCCTTTGATTATCATCACCATCATCATCATCATCTTCAAAGTCGCCGTCTTCCTCAATGACTCGGGTACGCGATCCGGTGTCATCGAATCTCTGCTCAAGAAGCTGAAGCGCAACAGGAGGCATCGGGTTAGACGATAGACGGAAGCTGGAATCAATCGGACGATGGATAGGAGGCATCGGGTCAAACTTGTTTTGCTTATTCGTATAATTGTTTTTTTTTGAACAGGTGGAAGCTGAGGTGTTCAATCGTTCTATTTTGATTGGTTGGGGATTTTAATCATTAAGATAGGTGTCAACACCTCATGCAATACGGATGCTGAGGTGTCAACACCTGGAGATGCAATCCAACTATTATAGTATTGATTGGTCTATTTTAGTGATAAAATACACCGTGCCACAAAATCCGCTTTCCAAAACTGTTTTTTTTTTCCTCATATTATTTATGGTTTCTGACCAAGTTTCTGGGGTTTGTTAATGACTTGTGGGTTGAGAAATCCTCGAAAATCAGAGCACGGCCGATTTTCACGACTAGCAATTGTGGGTTCATTATTTTCAAGAGGCTTGTTCTTAAGTGGCTGGTTTCATATAAAAAAATTCCATCAAAAATTTGACGCCCGAATCAGGGAGGAAATTTCACATATCCTAACTCTCTTACCCAGGAGCTTAACAGCATGACCAACACAATAAGATAATGGAGGAAAAACTAAAGACCCCGTTTCATAACACAAAGCCGAGAGCCTCTTACGGTGTCAAACAAAGAACTACTTTGTTCTCATTAGACCCAGCGTTAACCTATGTGACTCTTGCCCAATTCCAATTGAATTCTTAATCTTCAACAAAAGTGTTTGCCTATGCAACCAGAACATCTTAATGTAAACTGCATTCCTGAAATTAAACCCTCTCAACAACCCCTAAATCCCAAAAGATGGGAAATCAAGGCCATTGGGAATTGTTGGATATCTTTTTTTTTTGAATACTGTGTAAGTTCCGGGCCTTAGATCCATAATCTCACACGAGTTTGAAATCAGTTTCTAGATATTTCGATTTAAAGAATACTCTTCAATACCAACAAAGGTTTGAACCGGATATCTCTCACTTGCGACCATATATTCTGTGATTATCAAACTCGTCAAATAGTTGTTTGATCACGTATTTGTTAAGTGAAGTGAACGTGCTCGGAGAAAGTGTATGGGTCGAGGTTTATCTTATTAGAAAGTAAACTGAGATCGGCAAACGAACAAGATGGTGCGAGGTTGTCAAGAGACGAGCTCGCTTACAATTTGCGACATGCTTTTTTCTAGAGAGAGAAAGTAAAAGAGCACACAAATCCCCAAAAAGTGACATTTATGAATAGTAGAGTAACCTATTTATAGTAAATACGGTCGTACTTTTGTATGGGTAGTTGTCTCATTGTCGACATGTGACGAATAGGTCGTACTCTTCAGGTGAAAAATGGGTCAAGACGATCACGTCATGTCTATCAGTTGAGCCGAGCTGAATATGTCTGTTTGCGAGCTAAGCCGAGCCGACCAGGACCATTTGCAAGTTGAGCAGAGCATCCTTCGAGTGAGGGTCTGTTTTTGATTATGGGCCAACTGACATGTTCCTTATTGGGCCAATCATAATCCAAAGAGCAGGTTTGGGCCGGACTAATAGATGGGTGCTAAACCCATATATAACTGTAAGCCCCCCAGTTCGTCAATCTAGAGTTTTCTGAAGTCGGCGGATTGCTTTCTTACTTCTACATTTCTTTCCTTCCACAAATATTTTGCTCTCCCTTCTCTCTAGAAGTTTCTCTCTATATTATATTTTTGTTGTTCGATATATACTTCATCAAGAGGATCGAGTTGAACTCTCGTTCTTCATCCGAACACGATGACTGAGACTTGGTGAGGTCGGATGAAAATTCAGTTCAGTCTAGCTCGTCTGTCAGGCGAATCAGTTCTTCAGCGGGATCAGTTCAGCAGACAGAATTTGTAAGCCGAGCTCGTTCTTCGGGAGATGCAGACGAGTCTCCTAACATCCATAGTAAAGATTCTAGGTCTTTGGTGAGTTCGGTGCAAAGGATGGAGCTTTTTATCGAGCTCGCTCATCAACAAGGGCCGGTCGTCCTCCGAGCATCCAAATTCCCATTCTTCTTGACGAGGATTCGGGTGATGAAGATGAGGCGGTTTCACAAGCATTGGCTCTTGTGAAGAGCGAAGTCTACGATGACGACAATATCTCGATCGCTCAACTTCCACCGGTGCCGAAGAGTTCGAAAAGGTCATCGACCCAAAAAAGAAGAGCGCAACAAATTTTTGCCAAGTCGAAGAAGCCGAAGAAAGTAACGGCTCCTTGGGTTATTTTGAAGACGAAATGTACCAAGGATGATCCTATCTAGATCAAGGACAACTGTACTCGTGTTTCCGGGATCGAGCTTCGTCTTCCCGAGGAGCATGAAAGGCCTTGGGATTCTCCGGAAGGCTGGATATGCTTGTATGACTTTTGGTTTAAGGAAAGTCACATATGGTTTCCCCTGCCGAAGCTGCTTGTTGCCTATTGCGAAGAAAGAAGGATAGCAATGTCTCAGCTATGTCCTGCTGCGATTCGTAACATGGGCGGTGCGATGGTCGTAGCTGATGAATGCGGCGTGGATATGAGTCTTCGATTTTTCGAAGAGATTTCATCGATATCGGTTAATACTGGGACTAATGGGACTCGTTATGTGAACATGAGGTAGCGATATGGTCTTAAGCTTGTTACCAGAGTGCCATCTAAAACTGATGCCTATCAGGACCAATATTTTTATCCAAGAGTTAATAAGGCCTTAGTTCCTGACCCGAACAGACCGTATAGGACGAGATGGAATCACTATCATGGTATTATTTGCGCCATATTCATGTTCGTTCCTTTTTATTGACTAACTCGTACTTGTTTTCTTGGTCTGTAGATCGTCACTCGATTACGGCTCCCTCTCCAGAAGACTTTTTGAGAAGATTTTTGCACTTGGGATCCAGAAGTGGCCAGATGTTCACGATGAGAGAGTGAGGCAAAACATTGATCGGGTTGACGCATGTATGTCCTCTTGTTGGATTGATTCTTGTGCTCTGGATGATGATGATGTTCTTCCCCCTTTTTGGCAGGTAGTTGGCGTCTGCGTTCTATAAAATCCTTGATCGAACTGAACAACAAGCTTGTTAGTCATTACCCGAAAAGAAAGAAGAGGGCTTCCATGGGGAAAATGGAAGTTAACATCGTCGATTATGTCGACGAAAATCTCAGGGAGGAGCAGATACATGCTAATAACCAATAACATGGTGATGGCCGCTTGCCCGAAGAGAATCATAAGCTGGTGCTTCGGGATGCCTATGATTGGCAACTTAGGGAGTGAGTGATGCAGTGGATAAAGCCGAGGAGGCGTCCAATGAGAGGAGGATAAAGAAAAGGAAGAATAGGTCGGTGCCCGATAATTCCGATCAATCTGATTCTCGTAGAGGCGATATTGGGACCGATGTATAAATGCTCTTGAGTAGCCTAAGAAGAAGAAGAAATAAAATTTAAAGTACTTACTTCGCGTGCATGTGCGTCAATCGACGCAAGGCTGTGCTTCATTGACTCATTCCTTGGTTCATTGTGGCGTCAACAGTACCCAGATTTTACAAAGAGCGGTGCAGAGGAGAATAGTTCAGCCATGCCTAGAAGGTTGCTTCCTGGTGTTTGGGATTACCATACTGGTCATCTACCCTTATTCCGCAAATCAAAGAAGACTTGGTGGCTTGAAATTGATCATATCTACACTTCTTTGAACATTGGCGGAAATTATTGGGTAGCTATTATGATTTCTATCCCGGATAGGCACGTAACAGACTGGGAAAAAATCCCTGAATAGAGAACTGATGAGTTGGTTGGAGATACAATGGCACTAATCTGTGAGATGTTTCCTTATGTGATGCACATATTGGCCCCAGCCGATGATAAATGGTATTATTCCTTGGATCGATATACCTACAAGATTGTTAGGAGCGAAGATCTTCCCCAAAAAAAGCAACCAGGTGATTGCAGTGTGTACTGCTTGAAGTTCATCGAGTTCCATTCACTTGGAATGGTTTTTCCAAAGTATTTTTGTGATAAGAACATCAAGGAAATCAGGGACAGGCTGGCTTATGATATATTGACTGAACTCGGGCAAACATGTGAAGAGAAATGTACAAAGTATGATTTGCTAGACATCTACGATGGGTCTACAAAGGGGAAATAGAGTTCCCCGATATCTTTTGGATTCCCGAAAACAATGGATTCTTGCATATATTTATCTTTTGTAGATGTCTGAAAAACTCATCCATCTTTTGGCTTACTTTTGCGGGAAGTTTTGTGTCATGCCAATTGTGATGTTGTAGGGTGTTGGGCATATATGTAGGGTATTTTGGCATATGTAGGTTATTTGAGTGTTATCTATCAAAAACATGAATTATATTCATTAAGTTTATGTGCTACTCCGCTTGATGAAACAGAACCCAAACAATTGAGAAAACAAGTTTTTACACTCAAACAACTAAAGCTGAAAAACGACTTAAAAAATGAAATATTGTCCTTATATTACTTTATCAAACTTCTCAAACCCATTCAATACTCCATCAGACTTCAATATCATACTTCTCAAATACATCCATTACTCCATCAGACTGCCTTAAAACCCTAAAACATTTCAGACTTCCACAAGTTCTAATCAGCCTTAGGTTTGGCCTTCTTGATAATTAGGTTGTTTGTGGCATGTTGTTTGCAATTCGAACAACTATAGTGCTTGTGTAGTTTCCGCGGTTTATTTTCCTTCGTCTTGGAAATTTCTAACCAAGATTTCCATCTCGACTTCTTCTGTCTTCCAGGCTTCACCTCTCTTCCGGCGGAAGGACACATATGGTCTCAGAATCAGCTTTGATAATACAAATGTTTGGTAGGATGTTGAGTGAGTATGCATCAAACAAATAGTCCCTTCCGTACGATGGGCATACAAGCGTAGAAATGTGTCGCTCAAGTTCCTGAGAAGCGCAAATGGCATGTGAGTAAAGTATCTTTTCGTAATCCCACACACCATACTCACACTTTCGATGTTCCAAATCGACAACACAATCCTTATGTCCTCCCTTAACAACGAATCGATGCCCATTTGCGCTGTTAAGGGAGGACACTGGCATAACACTGCCATACTTTCCCGTTAGATGAGTACAATCCACCACAATGACTCTTCTAAGAAACGTAAACCATGTATGGAAGCTCCAAATTCTATAAATAGATATTTAAATCTATTATGCTCATCTAATTCAAGAGCAGTTATTGTTCCCGGGCTGGTTTTCTTGATTCCATGCAATAAAGAAGGCAGTCTCTCGTACCCATCTTCCGGTTATTCTCTCACCAACCTTTGAGCATGTAACAATGCTCTATATGCGGTTGTGTAGTTCATCTTAATCCCAAAATGCTTCCTCATTGATGCTTTGACATACTTTGGTGTAATATGTTCAATAATACCAAAGCATTCTATAAACAACCAACCAATATACTACGGAGTATAACGTTTATGCTTAGACATCTGGTCCGCCACTGAACATGTATGGGTTTTTAAACAGATCATCACCCAAAACCTTTTTGGTTCGTTCTTCACAGCCGCTTGAACCTTCCACTTTCACCTTCCACACGAAATTTAGCCACAAAACGTTTCTTGTCTAACTTCTCTATTATGAATGTGTATTTTCTCATTATCTTCATCAAACACAACTCTGATATTATATCTTTCTTGCTATCAAAACACTTGACGACAAATATACTGTCGGACTAGTCATTTTTTCAACAAATCGATTAGTCACACCCTCTAACTTATATTTCTTATAATCTTCATATTCTTCTGCATCTACATCTTCATCTTTCACTTTCCCATAAAGATATAATCAACATCGTCACGATAAAGCTCAGCGTGTTGAAAACTTGCTCAGGCCAATCCAAGTTACCAACACCATCATCACCACCAACACCACCACCACCACAAATAGAATCATCTGATACTGAGTCAACATCTTCGTCATTACAGTCTTCATCATCTTCATCTTCATATTAATATTTTAAATCTTGATTCCCCACATCTTCATCTTTCATACCGGATCGGCTCGAGACAGAAAGACGGATTAAATGCTTACTAGCTAACTCGACTTTGCCCCTTACTTGCATATCATTTGTGACTTAAACCAGCATATAATCATCTTGTAATCATCATGTGCTTCCGGTAATTGATAAGATAACTCCACTGGCTCAGTTTTCTTGTCCAGCATATAATCATCATGTATCATCTTAACAAGTTCATGATGTGTAGAACCATCGTGCAAAGTGATAAACCGCCCTCCTTTGAGATTATCAACCACAAAATGCCAAATTCGGTTTCTCACAACCTATTCACAAAAATTAACAGGTAGCTAAACCATTATCTGTAAAAACAAACATGTATAAACCACATTAGCTATCTTATGGGAAAACTAGACTTCTTTGCATTGTCTGTTTCTATTAGCTACATTTCCAATATTCTTCAAAAATTGATTAAAAAATAATTACCAAACATAAACATGCCAAACTAACGCATGGGGAACATATACAACTAACACATATTTATAAAAAATAAAATCAACAAAATTCATCGTAAATATACAAAATTGTGTTTTTAATAAAAGTTATCAATTAAAACTTCCACAGAAGTCTGAGAATACTTGTACCAGGCCTCTACTGCAGTTTGAAAAAGAGGGTATGTTTGCAATTAGATATTTACAAAGCAGAATGCATACGCAGTCTGACAGATAATCAAAATGCGGACGCAATCGCTTTGTAAATTTTTCAGTGCATTTTTGTAATTGACCAAAACGTTGACTTTTTATCAGATTGCTTATGAAGTCGGAGAAAATAAAAATTGTAGTTTTGCAATTGACCAAAATGTTGCCTTTTTATCAGCATTCCTTAAGAAGTCTAAAGTGTATTAGATTTCTCCTGCAATCTGACCAAAAAGTAGGAGGTGGTGTTGCAATTGACCAAGTTTGACTTTTTAAACAAGATTTCCCACGCAGTCTGACAAAATATTCAGACTGCGAGGGAAGACTGATGAAAAGTTAGGGTATTTTTGGGGTTGACAAAATTTTATATTTCAGATTTCTCTAGCAGTTTGATGAATGTCATATATTTTAGGCTTCTATAGTAGTCTCATATTTTTTCATTTTTTTAGACTGCTATAGAAGTCTGGAATGTTTTCCCTTATTCTGGTCAGTATTTGAAAATTTCGGTCAATTTGTAAAATTACCCCTTTTATGTCCATACTTCTGTTGCATTCTAAAAAAGTCAAGATTCGGTCAAATTCACTTAATTTTTTAGTCATACTTCATAAGAAGTCTGAAGAAAAATTCAAATTTTGGTCAACTGCAAAACTACCCTCTGCTTAGATTAGAATTCTTGGTGAGTTCTAATAATTTTTTTTTTGTTTTCAAAGGAATTTCCCAAACTTCATTGTTGGTCTGATTAACATAAAAGTCAATTGCAAAACTACCCTCTCGTTGACCATCAACCTTCATATGAAGTTTAAAAAGAAATCAGACTTCAACGGAAGTCTGAGTTTACAATTCAATTCTTAAAATTGACGATATGCAAAAATTCATACCTATGTCTGTTTTGAGTTTGTTTTATCCTCGTCGATTGCCCAGAATGTTTAATATCACCGAAACCCCGCAAGCTCAGTCGTGTTTTGCCATTTTATGCTATAATAAATGATTTCGCTACATTTAATTCAAAATATCGGAGGGAAAAAGGGAGAAATCGGAGAGGAGAACGTCTGAGCTCTATTCTTGAGTTTTAATGGCGAAAAACAGGTTAGATTACACATTAACTCGTCGGCGATGATGGTTGTTGAGCATTCATGGAGATGGCATTTTCGTGAATACCGAAAACATTTTTGAGTTTTTTTGTCTTTTGGTAAAACATCCCTTTAAGCATTCATGGAGATGACATTTTCGTGAATACCCAACTTTTTAAGAGGATTTTGAAAAGATGGAGAAGAAGATGATAGGTGAGGATAGTTTTATGTTTGACTTCAATTTAATGAGCAAAAATGAAAACATCCCTTTACTCTTCCATGGATTTTTTTATGCAATATATTCTTAATATGATTTATGTTTCATTGATCATGTATAAGTAGTTTACTAGTTTGGTTTTAGGGTTTCTCATTAGGGATTTCATAAATTGTTATGTTAATCGGTTAGTTAAGGATTCATGACTTCTAGTTCTTCACCTTAGGTTGCTCTTAATTCTTGATTTGAACTGGCCATTTAAATTATTGATATTATGTTAATTCTCGCAGCGACAATTAGTTAATATTCTAGAGAGAACTAGGTGAGTAAATTGTCTTTTTGAAAAGGAGTTTTATTTAGGGAATTTGTGAACATATCAAACCTGGAATAATTGCATGTTTAGATTTTAGGATTCACAAATTTTTTTTGTCTCTTAGGTTGTTAGACATAGATAATTTCCGCAGCGAAAGCTGGTTCATTTTACCATCGTGTTTTGAGTTCTAGAGCATATCGTTTGAATCCTGAATGACTGATCGCTTTGATGATTCTGATTTCCTGAAAGTTTCTTGATCCTAACATTTTCTTCCATCGTTTACACATTCTCGATTTACAGTTTTCTTGTCTTTCGTTACAATCATCTCGTCTGGATTAACTTAATTCGACAAATCTATTGCATATTCTTGTTCCCCTTTGTTCGATACCCTAACTACTACTTTGACATTGTTGTGCACTTGCAGTGTATAACTTATGGATAAAACTATGTCTACTAACCATTCAAGGAAAATAGAGAGTGGTAAAATGGGTAAAGATGTCATGAATATCGGGTGCGTCGTCCTGCCTTAAAACTTTGATGAAAAATTGTAAGTTAAGGTCAAATAAGAATCTTTATGGTTCTGGTCTTTCAAAATAAGGTTTTGTTACAAGTGTCTAGCTACCGCCTAGTCTAACACCAAGTATCAAAAGAGTTGTTACGAAGAAATAGCGGGAAATCACACAAGCCAAAATCATCCAAGATTTTTTTCATTACTCTCATCAATCAAACTGAGTTTTAACAAATAAACAAAACCTTAAAACAATTGAATTTTTAAAAGAAAAACGAAAGTAGTAAGACTCATCATGTAAATGTTGTCCCCAGTGTAAAATAAATTAGGAAATGATGAAAATAATGATCAAAATGGATTAGGTACTTACTTGGGTATAAGGTTCTGATACGGCCACGGATTTGATGGAACAGATTACGAGAATGTTGTTACAGCAAGGGAAAGTGGATGGGTCGTGGGTTGGAGAGGTTTTGCCGCGAGATGAGCAGTTCAGGTTGTGGTCAGGAGTGGTGTCAGCCGAAGCTGCAGGAGAGGAAGTCGTGGCTGCTGGTTTCTTGGCCGCGGTTGCTACTAGCCGCTCGCTCGGTCGGCCGGTTGGTTGCGGCTGTAGTCATCTTTTTTTTTATAAAACCTGAAGTAAACGAAAACTAAAACAAAAAAATAATAACGTTGAAAATCCTAAAACAAAAATATGAAGAGATACATAACTAGGTTGCCTCCCAGAAGCGCTTGTTTTAATTCTTGTAGCTTGTCTTGTCAAAGAAGATGAGCTCAGTGGTGAAGAGAACTCGTGTATATGCTTCTTCTAACATCACAACATTGTAGGCTATGAAAGAGACGATTCTTCAGAGGATCTTGATGTCAGATTCTTTGGTTACTCTCATCTTCAAGCATGGAAACACATGGGGCTTGGCGTCATGGATAACAGAGAGAGAGAACAGGAAGTGGCGCTTTCTAAATTCGGCGATAGCTTCAGAAAGCAGATGGATCATTCAGAATTTGATTAGGCTATTGGAAGAATAACGTTACACCTTGAGAAGCTTTAGGTTTAAGAAATCTGCTAGATTAGCGACACAACATTCGTATAAAGCAAGTGCCGCTTTGTATTCGCTGGTTCCTACACTGCAGCTTCGTCGGATTCGGATTATGTCATTTTCCCCAAGACAATTTCAGCTCTTTTGTCTCAGAATCTTTGGAAAAGAATATGGTTTTTGGTGAATGGTTTAGTAAAAAGTTTGCGGTTTATTATACTAAATTTGTTTAATTTTACTGCCGAACGTAAATCGAATGTTAGAGAGACTTAGTGATTTGTTCAAAAAAAAACATGATATCTCACAAGAGTTTTTTTTAAACTAATAAAAATATATTATTTAGGAATTTCAAATAATATTATATTTTTAAACTATATGAAATATCATTAATAAGATGTTAATTATATTATTCATTGAATATTCACTAAGTGAACTCTTTATTTTAAAAATATATATAACTAACATCAGACTTTGGAATGGTGTAGGAAGTTGAGAATAACATATAATTCAAATTCAGTGGTTAAGTATATATGTGGTAAACAAACTCAAAAACATGGACAAAACATAAAGGGCAAGTATTTTTAGAAAAATCTACGTGGACACCGTTAAGATATTTTGATATCAACACATGTCATATTATTTTGTCCATGTTGTCCATATTAAACTTATCTATATAAAAATAAAGATTTCACCTAGTGAAAAGTATATTTGAATCTCTGAAAGAAACTATTTGCTTCCGCGAAAGAAATGGCATATCATATTGTCTAGCCAGGCTTTAGCAAATGAGGTTTCAGGAGGAAGATTTTGGACTGCTTAGTTGAATTCTTCTAGTATCCTTGGATGGATTATGTTGAAGTGTTTCTTTGGCTTTTTAGCCTTTGGAATGTTGTAGGAAGTGTGATTGGTCCTGGTCCTCATGATCATGAAGTAGACACAAATCTCTATCTCACTTTCACCAGTTTCTCTAAAGTAAGGGCGAAGTCAACCACTCTTCTAGGCTCTGTCAAATGATATGCACATAGGAATTGTTCAGACAAAGTCATTGAACTTCGTAAGTGTCTCATGACTGAAATTTTGGGTCCATGGTAGTGTCCATTGTTCTTTTTGTTGCTTACAGTTGAGTATGGTCGTGATGGAATATTATTGACTTCATCTTCTGAATTGTAATGCTCTTCTGGATCCTTTCCTGGAATGGACTGTTCGGTCTCATCATTAATTGATGGTATATTGAGCTGAATTTGAAATGATTGAACTAAATTGCAAGATGAAAATGGTTCTTCATTGATTTGGTCGTCATGATCATCTTGGTGACATATAGGATCATGTATTGGTCCATGGGAGTAACTAAAATGTGATATATTTCCTTGGTTGAGCTGGTGTGAGTTGAGGGAGCTCGGACGCAGTTGTAGGACATGCCGACAGGGGTTAGAGTGAAATGGTGTCTGTCTGCGGGTAAGGAGTGACTGGACGTGGTAGCATGAAGCTTGGCCTCGAGTGGGGAGGGCGAGGTCGGGGTGAAGGAGGTCGTGGTCGCGAGATAGGGCTGCGTGGTCGGCGTGAAGTGGGTCTTGTCCCCGAGTTGGAGGTGCGTGGTCCAAGTGGGGAGCTGTTTGGCACTATTCATAACCATGAGGTAGGAGAGAGCGATCATTTTCTTATGATTTGTGAAATGAGCTTGGTGTAAGGTTACAAGTGCAACGAGCTCGAAGTTAGGGTCATGACCGAGGTAGGCGCATTGTGTAGGATCTTTTTCAGATTCCAGAACTTTTCCAAGATCAAAGTTATGAAACTCTCCATTCTCTTTGAAGGTTTTCTCATAAGTATACTTTGGTTATTCTTCCTTTTGGCTTTAGAATATAGTGAACACATGCTCTAAGTTCTTCTCAACTTACGTCTGAATATCAATTGTTTGCTCAACTACTTGGTTGATTTCGTTTGTTTTGTTTTCATGCTGGCTAAAAAGAGCTTCAAGTTCTTGCAGTTTTGTGTCCATTCTTTCTTTTTACCATTCATTGGTGTAGTTGGCTTCTTCCATTGCACTCTTCAAGTTACGGACTCCCCGAAAGTCGTGATTCATGTTATGCTTCTGATTTTCATGCTCTTGTGTAATCAATGCTAGCCTATCATTGATCATTTCGTCATGTTTCTGAGCTTGCTTTTCAAGAACTCGGACATGAACAACAATGTCCTCAGGTTTCTTGGAAAAAGTGGCAGAGAGAGCTTATATATTGTCTTGCAAATAGAATCATACGTGGTTTGGAAGTCTAACTATTGGCTCATCATTCCTTAAAGTTAATCTATATGAGGATGAAGTGGCCTGAGGTGGTTTTGATTTGTCAGAATCTAATGAAGCAAAATATGTGTGTATGTGTGTGTGTTAGAAATGCCTTGTTTTCATAGAGGAAGCTGGTCTTCCACGAAAATGAGGGAGTTAGGAGAGTCATTGAGGTGATTCGAAAGGGTCTTGTTTCGGATCCGAAATTTGCGAGCTGTGAGAGTCGCATGAGTTGTGAACCTGATATCAACCTCCAGAGGCTGATCACAAACTCCAACACAATATTATGCTTAACCTACTCTCATAGAACTAAATACGTAATCTCTTCAACTCGACCAATCAACTCTCGCAGTTGGCCGCAAGTAATATCATGCATTAATAGTAAGTTCATCCAAACGTTCACAGTGCCCTGCAAGTGTGATGTCTCAACTTGGAACACAACTGCACTCCTAAGCTAGGTCAGGAACATAAATTCAGCATGCAAATTTTTTTATCAATCCTAAGATCAGATCCTAGTTCCTGACTCTAGTTTTAAGTATTAAGAACAAACTTAAAAAAAACCTAGAAATCTAGGATAAGTTGAGTAGAAGTAACCCTAATCAAACCGAAATTATTGTTCTTTAATAACTACCATATAAACCCCAATAAATGGACTACTCAGCCATGAAGTAGCATATTACGGCCACATGCTACTTGCTTGGACAGACTAGGACGAATTATGTCTACGGTTAAAGGTCTATTGTCTCTCTCAAGCACCCTAAAACTTCTAAACCCTAAAAATAAGGAACTAAAGCCTAAAGGCTAAAAACCGTAAATCAAAGCCTTTGAATATTGCATTTTATTGTCCGCAAGCAAACAAACACAAAGCAAGTTGAAAGAAAGGTTTCAAAGCTTCCAAAAGTAATCATTGAGGGAAAATGGCATAAAGGTCTAGACATGCAACCAAAAGCTACAATTAGGTTCACTTTACTCCAAAAGAGTTAGCCATGCTCATCATTACATGCATGAAGCTCAAGTCTCAATCTAAACAAGAATTCCTACATCCAACCCTTTGACATTCATTAAGATTTTGGTGAATCATGATTGTGTAAATCAAGTGAACTGATTTGACTAAGTGTTCAAGGTCTTGAGATGGAATGATCTCAAAGTATTTATTGCTTATTATGAACAAGGGATCTCTTAAAAATGGATGAACTACAGCAAAATGCAAGAGCAAAGAACAACCAATGCATACACGTATAAAATTATATCTACCCACACGCTCAAGATGTTTCTAACTCAAACTTCTAAACCCACATAGTTCCTAAGCTAAATCCACCATTTCTTAAGGAAAGGCCTTCTTAAACCACAAAATAATTCATTTACTCCTCTTTTAACCACTTAAGAGATTTCTTTCTTTTCTTCATCTATGACAAGGCTTTACACTTTTATTATTTTATAGGTATATTCTTTTTACTAGACTCTTTCTCTTTTTATGATTGAGCCAATTGTCTTCTTTTCTTTCTTTTTCACTTAGATACATTCTTTTAAACACTTGAGTTATTTCATTCTTTTTGCCTTCCATTTCACACTTTTTCACTCCCATTTCTTTCCCAACTTTCCCATTGATTCACATTTTTCCCCAAAATTATTTCCTATCTTAAAATAGCCCAAATGATGCAAGGCTGTCTCTACATGGAAATTATCCTTGTCGTTCTAAAATTAACACTTTTTGCTAAGTTGATCCAAAAAGACCTCAAAACTCTCACTAAAGGGAAGGCTTTATGGAAGGATTGGTTAAACGTGGGGAAGCTACTTGGACTAAAAAGAGAGTTTAAAAAGGAATAGGATAGTCCACGAATTATATGGTATCCATGGGTTCACCTTTCAATGCACAACATGACAATTAAGAGTCAAGATTCAATGTGCTTATAAATAAGGGAGGAATCAAATCACATCATGTTTCAACCAAGACAAGAACATTGAGACCTGTGATCCAAACATGGTTCTTTCTTAATTCAAGCTCACTAGATGCATCAAACAACTACAGTCTAGCATAATGAACCAAGGTCTCAAGATGATTCTTTACAAGCAAAAACATGTATTTTCTCTCAATGCAAGTGAATGCAACCATATATGCTCATAGACTCAATTCTAAATATGAATATACAACTAGATGATTTCTTTTGTGTTAAAACTTTCAAAACATTTCAAAATTTTAGTTATTTTATATGCAATAAGGGAATGTATGAGACTCAATATGCACAAAAGAAGATAATATCACAAAATACATGATTGGCAACTGGCCTCTCCTCCAAACTTAAATCACACGTCCCCTTGTGTGATAGAAGTAGGAAGAGAGAACTAAGGAAAAAGAAAAATACAAAAAGAAAACAAGATATGAACAAAGAATGGATTTGGTTACTTGGATTTGGATTGAGATAAGAGTGAAGTGGAGGAATGGGCGGTGGAGGAATAATTTGTTGGGAATGTCCTGAAATCTACTGTACTATCTCTAGAAAGTATGATAAATGTCGAGATCAGACATAAGTCATAAATACTGGGTGATCATGATGGCTTGCTAGAGTCCGCTCTTGATCTATAAGTTTAGGACTTATTACCAGTATTGTATGATCCCAAAGGGTCACACACCATAGCTAACGGGAAAGTTAAATGGAAATAATACGGTAAGATGCAAAGGCATTTACTGTATTTGTACAGAGAATTGGGCCAAGACAAAAACGGGCTTTTTGTCTGATTTGTGTTTTGGGCCCAAAAGCCTAATAGGCCATTAGTTAATAACTTGGGCCTATATAAGGCAAGAGAGAGGCGCCAGAAACCCTAGCCTTCTGCGATTTCTGAGCTGTGCCGTCCTCTCTCTCTCTGTTGATTCCGATCTTGGTCTAGCAGCCTGATCCGTAGCTTGTAAGCGTGTGGATACCTAGGAGGAGCCCGTTCTCATCAGCTCTAATCTGATCTTGTCATTACCACCAATCATTCCGCTGCAAAGGTAGAGATCAGGTTTGTTTTATGATTCGATTACAAGAACCTAGATCTGTTTAAGATTATGTGCTAGGTTGCAATTTGAGAATTGAACCATGGAAAACACAATAATCCTTCAGTGGTATCAGAGCCTAGGTCATTAGGTTGCTTGTAATTTGGATAATAATCGAATTGGTAAATTAAGTTTCATTCGATCCAATGATTGTTAATTATCACTTGATCGGTTTTGTTTTTTGATGTTCGAATCGATGACTTTGTTTTATCGGTTGTTAAGAAACGCTATGATTATTAATGGTGAATGATCGTTTGTATTTTAGTGAAGTCATAATCGCTTGTTGTCTTTCATTAATAATCGATAACAAAAGTGAATCGCTTGTTGACTTAGCTTTGTTAGAATCGTTTGATAAATAAAGTGATTGTTTAATTAAGGTTTTGTCTTGTAGTGAATCACTTTGTTACGATTTGTTTAACCAAGTGATTCGTTTCATCCATTATTGAATTAAGTGATGTTATGATCGTGTGATCTTAAGTGAATCAATTATTGAATCAGAAAAGGACAAAATATTTTTTGTTGTTATGTGAATATCGATTGTTTGAATTGAATAAGTTTAAATCGAATGATTGAAAAATTGTTTTGTCCTTTAGTGTTGAATCGATTAATTATCAATCGAATGTTGATTTGTAAAAGATTCGTTTTTGATTCTTTAAGTATGAATCGATTAATTGTTTAATTAATTGTGGTTCAAGCGGTTAACCCAAATCGCGGTTTACTGGAAATTATTTAATACAATTGGTATTATTTAATTTCTGGTTAAACCGGATTTAAATTCAAAAAAAAAAAAAAATGAATTTTAACCTAAACCGAAGGCTGGTCTAAGTTTGATTTGGTTGGACCAAATAATTTAGAGCTGGTCTGGTTTAGTGAATAACCGATGGTTTTGATAGTTAATTTGGTCTTGGACCAGAATTAATAAACCGAATCGGTTATGTCAAATTATTGGGCCAACTGGAATTCTATGGTCTTGGGCCAAGAATTGGGCCTATAATTTGTGACCCAACCCGAAAATATTTATAAAATATTAAATTAGAAATTTCTATTTTTAGTATGTTACTAAATTTAGAAAGTTTCTAAAATAAGTAAGTTTCCAAAAATAGTAATCTTCTATTTTTGGAAATAAAACCTAAAATCCTCAAAACCAATATCAAGCTTGGATGTCTTGCCCAATCTTGTCAGCTACTTAACGCTTATTCAATTACAGATATGGCTTACAGTGTGAGGTGTCTGTTTTTGCGTAAGTAAAGTAGTATATAGTCACTGATTTCATTGGGAGTCCCAGACTTTAGTGATTATTTGGCTGTAAGAGATTGGTTTCCTTGACTGGGCCATCGGGAGTCCCGGGCCTTGAGACATCTGGTGTATTGGGCCTTGGGCTCAATCCACAACCGAGAGTTATATGGATATAACTAGATGTGTGCATGCTTACCAAGTAAAGCTAATTTCGGGTGACGGCCAGTGGCCCACTTTGGTTTTAGTTGAACATGGGTCTCGGAATCATTGCATTCTTATGAGGTTAAACAAAGAAATTTTGAATGCAATGCGAGTTTTCTTATAAGTTATTAAGATTACTCTTTTATGAACTAAATAACTAAAACTCTATTTATCTCTAATTTTCAGTTATGACTAGCACAAACAATCAAAACACTTTCTCGATCCGGTCTGTCCTTGAGAAGGACAAACTGAACGGATCAAATTTCTTGACTTGGTCGCGGAACCTGAGGCTAGTCCTCAGGCAGGAGAGAAAGGACTATGTCCTTGAGAAAGCTCTCCCCGAGAGGATCGGGTCCAATGCCTCTCATGCAGTATATGATGCTTGGAATAAGCATTATATTAATGCGGTAGATGTGCGTGGTCTGATATTGGCTACCATGGACTCAGATTTGCTGAAGCAATATGAGAACATGGAGTCGCCAATAGAGATGATCAGCAGCCTGAAATTGAAATTTCAGGAGCAGGTAAGAGTGGAGAGATACCAGTTGGTTAAATCTCTCACTAGCTGCAAGCTACCAAATGATCATCCAGTAAGTCCTCATGTCAGTAAAATGATGGGTTACGTTGATAACCTGAGGAAACTGGATTATCCAGTTAGCCAGGAATTGGCAACTGAGATCATTCTGCAGTCACTGCCGTCAAGCTATGATAAGTTCGTAAGGAACTATATAAAGAAAGGCTTAACGAAGACGTTGACTGAACTGCATGATATGCTCAAGACAGTTGAGCCAAACGTGAAGAGTACCCTGTACAATCTCATGAAGGAGAAGGGTAGGTTTACTAAACCTAATGCTGACAAGGGTGAAGACAAAGTTGTCCAGATTTTGAATCATGGCAAGCGTGTGTCTTCTGAGCCCAAGTCAGATACCTCTTACGTTGGTAAGTGCTGCTACTGTAAAGAGACTGGGCATTGGAAGAGAGATTGCATTAAATTCATGGAAGATTATGAGGAGTTGAAGTTGATGTATGAGACTACTTCCTCAGGTATTCATGTTATTACTTCAAGTTATACCTTATAGGTATTGAATACTGGTTGTGGCACTGATATTTGTTATAATATGCAGAGCCTGAGCAACAGTAAAACGTTGAAGGAAGGGCAAGTGGAACTGCGTGTCTGGAAGGAGCTATGGATGCTGCCTCAGCCGTAGGGTCTTCACTTGTAGATGCCTTTGAGGCTTGGTTTTGTATTAAGTAATTGCTACAATATACCTGCTTTAAGCAAAGTTGTTTTTCATTTTCTTGTAAAGAATTTGAATGTTTTTTCATTTTGATAAAGGACAAGTTTTGTTCTTTTGATCTTAATGAAATGTTAATTGTAGCACCCTATTCAAGGAATGGGTTTTAATGTCTTAAACCAAAGAGAGCCTAAATGTAACATGAATACCGAATTGGTTTAAATCTGATGAATTAAACCTGATTTTTCTTGGCGTAAACGTTTTGGTCACATAGAGTAAGTCGGATTCAGAAACCCCATAGTTATGGACTTTTGGGCTCATTTGAATGAAAATCTTATGAGACTTGAATTCTGCTTACTGGACCAAAAGACAATGGGCCCATCTTAGCCGAGCTAAAGAAAGGCCCAAAGGCTTATTGGACATTGAACATACTCATGTATGTGGTCCGATGAGCAGTAATGCCAGAGAAAATTTC
Organism: Orychophragmus violaceus; assembly: GCA_030180135.1. Taxonomy (NCBI): domain Eukaryota; kingdom Viridiplantae; phylum Streptophyta; class Magnoliopsida; order Brassicales; family Brassicaceae; genus Orychophragmus; species Orychophragmus violaceus. Next base: position 54,480,813 of record CM058237.1, on the reverse strand, counting down.
CTGTACTTCATTGTCTCTACTGATTACTTCAGTGAGTGTGACTGTGTTCATTTGATGAGACACAAGTCGGAATTCTTTGATATGATCGAAAGAGTTCCAGATAAGGTATAGAATCTTAGTGACAGAAGTATTAAGACTCTTGATTAGATCACGAGTGAGAATACTTAAGTCATTGATGGTGTGATCATCTGAATGAGTGTGAAATCGTTTCACAGCTCATTTCTCCTGAAAACCTTGAGGTATTTCTGTGAGAAAGAATCAGATCTTATTAGAAATGATTAAAGATGAGTCACACGAATCTTCCATGATATTCTTTAAGAATAACGCTCTAGAAATATCTAAGTTTACGCTGAAATAGTTCCACCAATATCAGTTGAAAGACACCACGTAAATGTGGATTGGAATCGATCCAAATTCGTCTTTACTGAGTATTTGTAGTTGTGCTACTTCACTGGTTGTCCTAGGGAAACCAAGGCTTGTTACTTTTACGTCCATTCTGTTTTCTAAGAAGGGAAGTTACTTTCCAAGAAGAACAGTGGGAGTAAAAGTATAACTCGAAGAAATTCGAGAAATACAGGAGGCTGCTCAACCTGTTGAGGGAGAGCAACGGATGGATTTACAGATTTATGTAGAATCTACACCTGTAGAGCCTGAAGTTCGCAGATATGAATGAATCAGTCACTAATCCGAGAGTGATTTCTCGTCATTAGTTGAACCTGATGATCATTGAAAGTTCGCATGATCTGATGATCATTGAAAGCGACGAATCTGCGAAATTCAAAGAAGCGAAAGTGAGCCCGGACTCCGAAAAATTACATTTAGTGTAAGTTGGCTTCATCGATCCATTCATGGATGGAAGCAAACATATCGGAGTTGGAATCTTCGTTCTGTTGAAGTAGTCAAGGTTTTGACTTGAACAGGAACGAAGTGGAACTGTGCGTTTACTAATAGATAAGTGGGAGCGATCTTGCATTTCTCATATTGTATGTCGATGACATACTGATTCTCGGAAATAACGTCCCAATGCTGCAGTCGGTAAAGGACTGGCTTGGGAGTTGTTGTATGATTGACATGGGTAAAGCCACGTATGTTCTTGGATTTTGAATCTAAAGATAGAGATCCAAAAGAGCTGGTAGGACAAAGTCAGGATTCTTATATTGACAAAGTCCTACACGTTTTCAGCATTCCAAGAAGGGTTTTATGCTAATGTCACATGGCATTACGTCAAGCAAGAAACAATATCCTACGATATCTGCTGAGCTTGAATGCATGGATAGGATTCCATATGCGTCGGCAATTGGATCTATCATGTATGCCATGACACGTACTTGTTTTGATGTAGCTTTAATGATAAGCAAGACAAGTAAAGACCAGTCAAATCCAGCAAAGAATCACTGGATTACCGTAAAGAATATCCTAAAGTATTTGAGGAATACTAAGGATAAATTCTTGATTTACGGAGAAAGTGAGGTGCTACAAGTCGATAGAGTCTGGAAGGCAAGTTTCCAATAGACAAAGATAATTCCCGGTCACAGTCCGGCTATATCTTGTGTCTAACTGGCGGTGCAAGGCACTGTTGCTGACTCCATGACTTAAGCTGAACATTTCGCAGCTTGAGAAGCGGCGAAAGAGGTTGTTTGGAAAGAAGAGTTCATCACTGAACTTGATGTGATTCCCAGCGTAGATGAGACTAGCTGCACATCAGAGGTCCAAACACCTAGAGGGTAGGTATAACCTATTCCGTGAGATAAAAGACAGAGGTGTTAAGTAGATAAGCAAGTTTCATCGAATGAGAACGTTGCTAATCTATTAACGAAGCCACTCCTTAGGCCTAAGCACGAGTCGCGGACTGTAGCTGTAGGATGAGTGAAATTAAGATGTAGTCTTAATTTCAGTGGGAGTTTGTAAAGGGCTTTACTTAGTTGTTTTGAAAGGTTCATGTAAACATAATATTTTATGTTTATGAAATCTATGATTTCTGGATTATTTTAACTGTGATATAAATAATCGTTCCAAAATGATTCATGTCATTATATATGGGCCATCGAAGTACATGAGTAGACTTGATCCTGAAACCCCATATTTAATGAAATGACATAAATCATAGTGTCCATAGTCGAAGGTTGTTGAAATTGGAACACCAACAACCACTTGAGACTAGATTGTGTTGAGACTTATGACCAAGTTTCGAGGGGTCATAGATGCGCGGCATCAAAGTCGACACATAGGTATATGTAGGGGAGCATATGACCGGACATGGCCCGCTGATGAGAACTCTACAAGATATTAATATCTGTGTCATGAGAGGTTCTCATATACGACTATAGAGTATAGTCCTTAGACCTGTGTTCGCATGCATATGGCTGCACATGGAGTGATGCGCTTTGATCATTGTCTAACGCTGTTTCGTAACTGGGAGCTATAAGGACCTTGGTTGGGTGTATTATAAAGTGTGTAGTTCATAGTGATGGAACAAGATGGGATTTGTCCCTGCCGTTTAACGGAGGTAATATCTCTAGGCCAATCGGAGACTTGATAGCTGGTAAGAGAGTGGCCACTCCCAAACGGACTTGCCCAAGTCGTTTGCATTGTCAGTATCAAATATGTTCCGATAAACATGGTCTGGCTATATAAGGATGACACGCATCTTGCCTTATGCCAGATCGAGATATTGAGACAAAAGGATTAGGGAATGTAGGATTCCAGTACAATCGGGAGATTGTTGGGAATGTCCTGTGTAGGATTCCAGTACAAGTGGGAGATTGTTGGGAATGTCCTGAAATCTACTGTACTATCTCTAGAAAGTATGATAAATGTCGAGATCAGACATAAGTCATAAATACTGGGTGATCATGATGGCTTGCTAGAGTCCGCTCTTGATCTATAAGTTTAGGACTTATTACCAGTATTGTATGATCCCAAAGGGTCACACACCATAGCTAACGGGAAAGTTAAATGGAAATAATACGGTAAGATGCAAAGGCATTTACTGTATTTGTACAGAGAATTGGGCCAAGACAAAAACGGGCTTTTTGTCTGATTTGTGTTTTGGGCCAAAAGCCTAATAGGCCATTAGTTAATAACTTGGGCCTATATAAGGCAGGAGAGAGGCGCCAGAAACCCTAGCCTTCTGCGATTTCTGAGCTGTGCCGTCCTCTCTCTCTCTGTTGATTCCGAGCTTGGTCTAGCAGCCTGATCCGTAGCTTGTAAGCGTGTGGATACCTAGGAGGAGCCGGTTCTCATCAGCTCTAATCTGATCTTGTCATTACCACCAATCATTCCGCTGCAAAGGTAGAGATCAGGTTTGTTTTATGATTCGATTACAAGAACCTAGATCTGTTTAAGATTATGTGCTAGGTTGCAATTTGAGAATTGAACCATGGAAAACACAATAATCCTTCATAATTGAACGTGGCACATCTATCCCCAAAACTTGGATAATGGAATTGGATCCATCTCCTTTGTAGTCTAATTGATGAGGACATCAAGCCATCATCAGCCAAGAATACTAGAGGAAGGCTCACCAAGAAGTATATGCCCTTGGAGAGAAGCAGCTTGATCCGCCAGGGACATACCTAACCAGGAGGATTTAAGCTACGACTCAACCTGCTCCAGAACCTTAAGCCATCAAAGAGTCATCACAAAGTGTAAGTGCTTCAATAGCCTTTCACATGATAAAGTTATGCAAGTTACAAAACAAAAGACTTCTAATGAACTCTCTGGAGACCAACTTCCACTTATGGGAGAGCTCAGAACGGACCAGGATGAATCAATCAACAAATGAACTTGTTATGAAGGTTTGACTCATCATGGAATCCAGGATAGTTGGAATCAAGGCAATACCAACTCGGATGAAAAAGTTACTCAAGTTCTAACTCAATGGTTTTTGGACTTGCCTCATTTAGAACCCCAAGGACTTGATGCACTTCAAACTTATATTTGGAGACCAGGAGGGCATTGAAACATATCTCTGGGAAAAGGTTTATACTCTTTTTCCCCTACTGTGGTTTTATCCCAAATGGGTTTTTCCACTAAGGTCTTTAACGAGGTAATCCGAGGCCTTGACCCATTAGCATAAAAGCATGGCCCATTCGACCAACAAGACATAAACGGCCTATTTGGCCTTTGTCTTTTATTTTATTTACTATAAGTCCTTAAGGCCCATGTCTTTTCTTAAGTCCTTGTCGAAAACCTAGGCTATAAAGCCTCATGTATCTTTTATTTAGAAGTTACGTTTAATTTGAAAGAAAAACCCTAAAGCTATTGTTTGCTTGCGGCCGTGAGGTGCTTTGGGTGGATTCTCCTTTGCAACTCAGACCAAAATTTTCATGTTCCAGATCAACTTCTCGTCGATCCATCTTCTAGCATCAGCAGAGAGTTACTTCAGTCCAGCTGCTCGTGCTCCATCATCCTATCTTGTTCGTGGCACCAAGGAGAGTGACTTCAGTCCATCCTTGGCGTCTCCTTCAGATCGGTTCAGTGTGAGCTTCCCTCGAAGCTTACATCATCTGGTATCAGATCTTAGGCTATTGAAACCATCATGTCAAATCTATATCCCTTCTCTCTAGTAGTTTGCGATTTGATTCCTTGTTGTCTTACATTCGGAAATCAAATTAAAAAAAAATTGTTTCAGCTTTGTTAAATCTCTTATATTTCTTGTTAGAGTCTCTTTTGTCATATAAAAAAGTGTTGTTGAGGTTTTAATAGCAATCGGCTGCATAGTGTTCTTAGGGTTTGCTTGATAATCGGTTATTGGTGTTGCTTGTTATCAATTGTTTCACTTTTGTGTCGCTTGTTGCTTGAGTTGTAAATTGTTTTAGCTCCAAGTATAATCATTCATCATTCTATTTAGAAAAAAGTAAAAGAGGTTGTTAGTTGCATAAACCAGCCGCGCATATAGATCAATTAGGGTTTGCTTGTATAACCGGTTGTATTACTTTCTTTCCAAACTGATTTTTGATCCGTCTGTTGTTCTATGGTTCTTCTTTGCTTAAGTAGTTAGTTATTCATTCTGTTGCATCATGTAAACAGAAAAAGAGAAAAGTAGTTTATTAGATTAAAGAGTTGAATCAGCCGCATCTTAGACCATCACTTGATCTCGTTGCTAGCTTGTGTGACTTGTTTTGTGTTATTAGTTCTTGTTGATTATCATTTCTATTGATTATCATTACATCATTCAAAAGAAATTGTTAGACATACTTTTAAGGAAAACCGGCTGCACTAGTAATTAAACCATCGGTTGAATTCGCTTCTCACTTGACATGTTTTGTGCGGTTCTCTACTGGTAGTTAAGTTTTGTTTCTGATTTGGTTTAGTTTCTGTTTGGTTCTGGTTTGCATTAATTTAATTAACTAAGCCTTAAACCTGCATGAAAAACCAAAAGATATTGTTAGTATTACTCGGTTGTGCCTTGCTTCTTCTCTCGCTTGCGTTGTGAACTGCTTGCCTAGTTCTACTACTTGCGACTGATATTACTGTCATGATTTCATCTTGCATCATTGTTTTAATTTGTGTTTGCATCTTCAAAAAAAAAAAAAAAACCGGTCATATAGCATTGTTTGTTAAGTCTGGCATATTTCCATTTTTTGTTATTGCCTTTGCAATTCTTGTTTAGTTGTTTGTTTCTTATTTTCCCTGTTGCGTTTGATTGTGTGTTGAGTGTGCAGGAAGGCAGGAATGGGAGAAAACCAGAATGCACCAGCTGACTGTGGGATTATGTGTGTTCATTGGTGTAATTGTCAGGTTACATCCTAGCACATAATCATCTAGGATCTAGGTGATTTGCAGTTGAATCATAAACAGATCAGATTCATTACCTTATGTTGCAGCGGATTGATCAAGGAATGAAGAGATCAGTTAGAGCTGATGATCACCGGCTCCTCCTAGGTATCCACACGCTTACAAGCTTCGGATCAGGCTGCTAGACCAAGCTCGGAATCAACAGGGAGAGAGCGGAAAAGAGAGGCCAAAAAATCGCAGACCAAAAAGCATTTGGGCTTCCTGCGCCTCTCCTCTTCCTTATATGGGCCCAAGTAATTAAACTAATGGCTCATTAGGCTTTTGGGCCCAAGACCCAAATCAGACAAAAGACTGTCTTTTGTCTGGCCCAATTCTCTGTACAAATACAGTAAATGCCTTTGCATCTTACCGTATTAATTCCATTTAACTTTCCCGTTAGCTATGGTGTGTGACCCTTTGGGATCATACAATACTGGTAATAAGTCCTAAACTTATAGATCATGAGCGGGCTCTAGCAAGTCATCATGATCACCCAGTATTTATGACTTATGTCTGATCTCGACACTTATCATACTTTCTAGAGATAGTACGGTAGATTTCAGGACATTCCCAACAATCTCCCACTTGTACTGGAATCCTACATTCCCTAATCCTTTTGTCTCAATATCTCAATCTGGCATAAGGCAAGATGCGTGTCATCCTTATATAGCCAGACCATGTTTATCGGACCAGATTTGATACTGACAATGCAAACGACTTGGGCAAGTCCGTTTGGGAGTGGCCACTCTCTTACCAGCTATCAAGTCTCCGATTGGCCTAGAGATATTACCTCCGTTAAACGGCAGGGACAAATCCCATCTTGTTCCATCACTATGAACTACACACTTCATAATACACCCAACCAAGGTCCTTATAGCTCCCAGTTACGAAACAGCGTTAGACAATGATCAAAGTGCATCAATCCATGTGCAGCCACATGCATGCAAACTCAGGTCTAAGGACTATACTCTATAGTCGTATATGAGAACCTCTTATGACACAGATATTAATATCTTGTAGAGTTCTCATCAGCGGGCCATGTCCGGTCATATGCTCCCCTACATATACCTATGTGTCGACTTTGATGCCGCGCATCTATGACCCCTCGAAACTTGGTCATAAGTCTCAACACAATCTAGTCTCAAGTGGTTGTTGGTGTTCCAATTTCAACAACCTTCGACTATGGACACTATGATTTATGTCATTTCGTTAAATATGGGGTTTCAGGATCAAGTCTACTCATGTACTTCGATGGCCCATATATAATGACATGAATCATTTTGGAACGATTATTTATATCACAGTTAAAATAATCCAGAAATCATAGATTTCATAAACATAAAATATTATGTTTACATGAACCTTTCAAAACAACTAAATAAAGCCCTTTACAAACTCCCACTGAAATTAAGACTACATCTTAATTTCACTTATCCTACAGCTACAGTCCGCGACTTGTGCTTAGGCCTAAGGAGTGGCTTCGTTAATAGATTAGCAACGTTCTCATTCGTTGAAACTTGCTGATCTACTTAACACCTCTGTCATTTATCTCACGGAATAGGTAACACCTACCCTCAATGTGTTTGGATCTCAGATGTGCAACTAGCCACATCAAGTTCAGTGATGAACTTTTCTATCCAAACAACCTCTTTCGCCGCTTCCCAAGCTGCGAAATGTTCAGCTTAAGTCATGGAGTCAGCAACAGTGCCTTGCACCGCCAGACAGACACAAGATATAACCGGACTGTGACCGGAAATCATCTTTGTCTGTTGGAAACTTGCCTTTCAGATTCTACCGACTTATAGCACTTCACTTTCTCCGTAAATCAAGAACTTATCCTAAGTATTTTCCAAATAATTGAGGATATTCATTACGTCTATCCAGTGATTCTCTGCTGGATTTGACTGGTCTTTACTTGTCTTGCTTAACATTAAAGCAACATCAAAACAAGTACGTGTCATGGCATACATGATAGATCCATTTGCCGACGCATATGGAATCTCATCCATGCATTCAAGCTCAGCAGTTATCGTAGGACACTGTTTCTTGCTTAACGTAATGCCATGTGACATTGGCATAAAACCCTTCTTGGAATGCTGAAAACGTGTAGGACTTTGTCAATTTAAGAATCCTGACTTTGTCCTATCAGCTCTTTTGGATCTCTATCTTTAGATCCTAAATCCAAGAACTTACGTGGCTTTACCCATATCAATCATACAACAACTCCCAAGCCAGTCCTTTACCGACTGCAGCATTGGAACGTTATTTCCGAGAATCAGTATGTCTTCGACATACACTATGAGAAATGCAACATCGCTCCCACTTATCTATTAGTAAACGCACAGTTCCACTTCGTTCCTGTTCAAGTCAAAACCTTGACTACTTCAACAGAACGAAGATTCCAACTCCGATATGCTTGCTTCCATCCATGAATGGATCGATGAAGCTAACTTACACACAGTATAATTTTTCGGAGTCCGTGCTCACTTTCGCTTCTGTGAATTTCGCAGGTTCGTCACTTTCAATGATCATCAGATCATGGCAACTAATCACGAGAAATCACTCTCGGATTAGTGACGGATTCATTCAGATCTGCGAACTTCAGGCTCTACAGGTGTAGATTCTACAGAAATCTGTAAATCCATCCGCTACTCTCCCTCAACAGGTTGAGGAGCCTCCTGTATTTCTCGAATTTCTTCGAGTTATACTTTTACTCCCACTGTTCTTCTTGGAAAGCAACTTCCCTCTTAGAAAACAGAATTCCGAACAAACTAACTTCGTTTTCGGAATGGACGTAAAAGTAACAAGCCTTGGTTTCCCTAGGACAACCAGCGAAGTAGCACAACTACAAATACTCAGTAAAGACGAATTTGGATCATTTCCAGTCCACATTTAAGTGGTGTCTTTCAACTGATATTGGTAGAACTATTTCAGCGTAAACTTAGATATTTCTAGAGCGTTATTCTTAAAGAATATCATGGAAGATTCGTGTGACTCATCTTTAATCATTTCTAATAAGATCTGATTCTTTCTCACAAAAACACCTCAAGGTTTTCAGGAGAAATGAGCTGTGAAACGACTTCACACTCATTCAGATGATCACACTATCAATGACTTAAGTATTCTCACTCTTGATCTAATCCAGAGTCTCAATACTTCTGTCACTTTGATTCTATACCTCATTCTGGAACTCTTTCGACCATGTCAAAGAATTCCGACTTGTGTCTCATCAAATGAACACAATCATACTCACTGAAGTAATCAGTAGAGACAATGAAGTACAGGAAATTTTCTCTGGCATTACTGCTCATCGGACCACATACATGAGTATGTTCAATCTCCAATAAGCCTTTGGGCCTTTCTCTAGCTCGGCTAAGATGGGCCCTTTGTCTTTTGGTCCAGTAAGCAGAATTCAAGTCTCATAAGATATCCATTCAAATGAGCCCAAAAGTCCATAACTATGGGGTTTCTGAATCCAATTTACTCTATGTGACCAAAACATTTACGCCAAGAAAAATCAGGTTTAATTCATCAGATTTAAACCAATTCGGTATTTATGTTACTTTTAGGCACTCTTTGGTTTAAGATATAAAACCCATTCCTTGAATAGGGTGCTACAATTAATATTTCATTAAGATCAAAAGAACAAAACTTGTCTTTTATCAAAATGAAAAACATTCAAATTCTTACAAGAAAATGAAAGACAACTCTGCTTAAAGCAGGTACATTGTAGCAATTACTTAATACAAAACCAAGCCTCAAAGGCATCTACAAGTGAAAACCCTACGGCTGAGGCAGCATCCATAGCTCCTTCCAGACACGCAGTTCCACTTGTCCTTCCTTCAACGTTCTACTGTTGCTCAGGCTCTGCATATTATAACAAATATCAGTGCCACAACCAGTATCCAATACCTATAAGGTATAACTTGAAGTAATAACATGAATACCTGAGGAAGTAGTCTCATACATCGATTTTAACTCCTCATAATCTTCCATGAATTTAATGCAATTTCTCTTCCAATGCCCAGTCTCTTTACAGTAGCAGCACTTACCAACGTAAGAGGTATCTGACTCGGGCTCAGAAGACACACGCTTGCCATGATTCAAAATCTGGACAACTTTGTCTTCACCCTTGTCAGCACTAGGTTTTGTAAACCTACCCTTCTCCTTCATGAGATTGTACAGGGTACTCTTCACGTTTGGCTCAACTGTTTTGAGCATATCATGCAGTTCAGTCAACGTCTTCGTTAAGCCTTTGTTGATATAGTTCCTTCTGAACTTATCATAGCTTGACGGCAGTGACTGCAGAATGATCTCAGTTGCCAATTCTTGGCTAACTTGATAATCCAGTTTCCTCAGGTTATCAATGTAACCCATCATTTTACTGACATGAGGACTTACTGGATGATCATTTGGTAGCTTGCAGTTAGTGAGAGATTTAACCAACTGGTATCTCTCCACTCTTACCTGCTCCTGAAATCTCAATTTCAGGCTGCTGATCATCTCTATTGGCGACTCCATGTTCTCATATTGCTTCTGCAAGTCTGAGTCCATGGTAGCCAATATCAGACCACGCACATCTACCGCATCATCATAATGCTTGTTCCAAGCATTATGTACTGCATGAGAGGCCTTGGACCCGATCCTCTCGGGGAGAGCTCTTTCAAGGACATAGTCCTTTCTCTCCTGCCTGAGGACTAGCCTCAGGTTCCGCGACCAAGTCAAGAAATTTGATCCGTTCAGTTTGTCCATCTCAAGGACAGACCGGATCGAGAAAGTGTTTTGATTGTTTGTGCTAGTCATAACTGAAATTTAGAGATAAATAGAGTTTTAGTTATTTAGTTCATAAAAGAGTAATCTTAATAACTTACAAGAAAACTCGCATTGCATTCAAAATTTCTTTGTTTAACCTCATAAGAATGCAATGATTCCGAGACCCATGTTCAGCTAAATCCAAAGTGGGCCACTGGCCGTCACCCGGAATTAGCTTTACTTGGTAAGCATACACACAGCTAGTTATATCCATATAACTCTCGGTTGTGGATTGGGCCCAAGGCCCAAAACACCAGATGTCTCAAGGCCCGGGACTCCCGATGGCCCAGTCAAGGAAACCAATCTCTTACAGCCAAATAATCACTAAAGTCTGGGACTCCCAATGAAATTAGTGACTATATACTACTTTACTTAAGCGAAAACAGACACCTCACACTGTAAGCCATATCTGTAATCGAGTAAGCGTTAAGTAGCTGACAAGATTGGAAAGACATCCAAGCTTGATATTGGTTTTGAGGATTTTTTCAGTTTTATTTCCAAAATAGAAGATTACTATTTTGGGAAACTTACTTATTTTAGAAACTTTCTAAATTTAGTAACATACTAAAAATAGAAATTTCTAATTTAATATTTTATAAATATTTTCGGGTTGGGTCACAAATTATAGGCCCAATTCTTGGCCCAAGACCATAGAATTCCAGTTGGCCCAATAATTTGACATAACCGAGTCGGTTTATTAATTATGGTCCAAGACCAAATTAACTATCAAAACCATCGGTTATTTACTAAACCAGACCAGCTCTAAATTATTTGGTCCAACCAAATCAAACTTAGACCAGCCTTCGGTTTAGGTTAAAATTCAATTTTTGAATTTAAATCCGGTTTAACCAGAAATTAAATAATACCAATTGTATTAAATAATTTCCAGCAAACCGCGATTTGGGTTAACGGCTTAAACCATACATTAATTAAATAATTGAAACAATTTTGTTTCAATTAAATAATTGAAACAATAATGTAAACGATTGTGACCTTAACTGACTTAACAAATCGAATCCTTTTGATTTTTCAATAATTGAATTTGACAAATCTAAATCGTATCATCACCATCACATATGGACAAAAGATCATGTCATTCACTTAACCAATCAATTCGCTTATGATTCTTAAACAAAACAAAGTCAACAATCGACTTTTATTTGTTAACGATAACAATCAAACACTAAATGACAAAATCGTTTCATGTAATTCACTTGTAATTGATAATTAATTGAACCAACATCACACGATTTTGTCCTTATCTCATTCAATAATCCAATTCGATTCATGACCTTTACCTCACGATCAAGACAAACACTAAAAGACAAAAGCGATTCCTTAATTTCTAGGTTTTCCAAGTTTCAATCAATTTTACTCATTAAAATCGATTCATCAAACTAATAAACAACCTAGTATGATCCAAAAAGCAAAAACCTAACGACCTAGGCTCTGATACCACTGTGGGATTATGTGTGTTCATTGGTGTAATTGTCAGGTTACATCATAGCACATAATCATCTAGGATCTAGGTGATTTGCAGTTGAATCATAAACAGATCAGATTCATTACCTTATGTTGCAGCGGATTGATCAAGGAATGAAGAGATCAGTTAGAGCTGATGATCACCGGCTCCTCCTAGGTATCCACACGCTTACAAGCTTCGGATCAGGCTGCTAGACAAAGCTCGGAATCAACAGAGAGAGAGCGGAAAAGAGAGGCCAAAAAATCGCAGACCAAAAAGCATTTGGGCTTCCTGCGCCTCTCCTCTTCCTTATATGGGCCCAAGTAATTAAACTAATGGCTCATTAGGCTTTTGGGCCCAAGACCCAAATCAGACAAAAGACTGTCTTTTGTCTGGCCCAATTCTCTGTACAAATACAGTAAATGCCTTTGCATCTTACCGTATTAATTCCATTTAACTTTCCCGTTAGCTATGGTGTGTGACCCTTTGGGATCATACAATACTGGTAATAAGTCCTAAACTTATAGATCATGAGCGGGCTCTAGCAAGTCATCATGATCACCCAGTATTTATGACTTATGTCTGATCTCGACACTTATCATACTTTCTAGAGATAGTACGGTAGATTTCAGGACATTCCCAACACTGACTTCACTCAACTACTTGGAGCGATCCAAGCCGTTGGTGAGCGTTTGAGCCGGCTGGAGCAACAACAACTATCACCACTCCAAGCTATGAGAGGAGGAGCCGTACTTACCAATCAACAAGAGAGATCAGAAGACGACCAGCCGCACCACATCACCGGACTAAGACCATGTAGACCTTGGAATCAATCTAACTACAAACCTTATAACTTTGGTTTACAACCCATATCCTTTTCAAGAGCTGAGTATTACCTTCATTGGGAAGAAGATTTGGAGGACTACTTTTGGGATTACAACATCCTAGAAAGAGACAAGCCCTGGTATGCCATCCACACCTTGACTGGAGAAGCATATTCATGGTGGAAACACGAGTAGAAATAGAGAGTTCAATAAAAGGAGCCAGCACGCACTTCGAAGATATCAAATGGCTCATGTACGAACACTATGTCGGGCCTAGGTTGCCACCAAAGGCCCGTCCAAGCACAAAGGCCACGTTCATAGCGAGACGAGTTTCAAATCCAGAACACGAGCCTAAGCTGAAATTTACATCCCAAGCTAAGTATTCTGATCCTACGAGCTTAAATGAATTCACTTGCAACACGTACAAGGCACAAGGAACAAAATTACTAAATACTAAAGTAAAAAAGGATCAAATACCTAGAATTGACTCGCAAGTTAACATGGCTCACATTGAATATTGTCAATCTGTTTACCATGATCCAAAAACTTTCCAAAGGTGTTGAGCAAGACACAGGTCGAACAGAGAAGCAAACAGGCCAGGCCGACGCCCCAACGGAGGCAGCAGCACCATCCGACCCTATTCAAGAAATATTGGATCCAACAAAGACTAAACCGACGACCTCTAAATATCATATAGCCTTTAGCTCACTACAGACCAAGTCCTTCCAGGATTCCGTGACAAAATCGTCCGAGTCGAGTAGAACCGAAACCCGGATACTTACATGAAGAGGTTCATGTCTTGGCCACTAATAAGAGTATTATGGTTGAAACATGTACAAGAGACGACATCAAGGACCATCAAGCAGATTAAAGGAGAAGGATTTGTTGCTGGACGTTTATGGGCTAGTGATCCACACTGATTGTAACAGGGACGCAACTAAAGAGCAGATCGTCTACCAATTTGTTGATGTTGTCCAGATAAGTTTACATATTAGCCATACATCTTTAAATCTTTTAACACAGAAATGATGCACTTGCTCTTGTCATTAGGAATTCATGTAGGTAACTTTTCTACAATGGAATCTATAACACAAAGAGCTGTGAAGAAAAGACTGCAATTAGAACCGGACCAAGCGTTTAAGGAAGATCCAGCCATGACCAGCAACATAAGGACCGAGGCTGAGTTCAAAGGAGATCTGCCCGACCTAAACCAGACTGATATTTTTAATCAAGCAAGCCTTTCTTTAAAACAATTTATCTCTACTGATTCCACAGCCGTACTAGAGGACCTACTGAATTTAAAAGAAAAAGAGGAATTATAACATGTTTTAAGACCACAACTAGATCTTGATAGGAGTACATGTTCAGCACGTTTATCCTTCCTCAAAGAACACCTAATGAGCTTATTTATTGCGAATGGTGTCCAATAAATTGCAGGAACCAAAGAGAAGAACCGAAAAGAAGTACCACCTGACTTTGGACCTGCAAGACCAAGACCACATGAGATGATGGTACAGCACCTCGTCCGTGGCGCCCAAGCCAGAACAGAGGTGTGATAGTGAAGCACGTACTCAAAGGATAACCGCATGATAACCCTTACGTCAACAAGCCTCGTATCCATCAAGGTAAGGCCATGGACTCACAAAACCGCATGAAAGCTAATTTGCTTTCTCATGGTGCAAGTTATACATTTTAGAGGTCGAAACCTTTTCAAGAGGGAGATTATGATGAGGACATCAAGCAATCATCAGCCAAGAATACTAGAGGAATGCTCACCAAGACAGTATATGCCCTTGGAGAGAAGCAGCTTGATCCCACCAGGAACATAAGTTCACGTTTTGGGGCATATCTACCTAACCAGGAAGATTTAAGCTACTAATCAACCTGTTCCAGAACTTTAATCCATCAAGGAGTCATCACAAAGTGGAAGTGATTCAATAGCCTTTTACATTAGGAAGTTATGTAAGTTACAAAACAAAAGACTTCCAATGAACTCGCTGGAGACCAACTGGCATTTATGGGAGAGCTCAGACGGACCAGGATGAATAAAGCAACAAAGGAACTTGTTCTGAAATCTTGACTCATCAGGAAATCCATGATAGTTGGAATCATTCAAATACCAGCTGGGATGAAGAAGTTACTCAAGTTCTAACCCAATGGTTTTTGGACTTGCCTCATTTGGAATCTCACAGACTTGATGCACTTCAAACTTATATATGGAGACCAGGAGGGCATTGGAAAACCTCTCTGGGCAAAGTTTTATATTTTTTTCCCCTTAGTGTGGTTTTATCCCAAATGGGTTTTCCGACAAAAGGTTTTTAACGAAGTAATCCGAGGCCGGACCCATTAGAGAAGCATGGCCCATTCGACTAACAAGCCACACACCGCCTATACTGCCTTTGTCTTTTATTTTATTTCCTGTAAGGCCTTAAGGCCAATGTATTTTCTTATGTCCTTGTCGAAAACCTAGGCTATAAAGCCTCTTGTATCTTTTAGTTATAAGTTACGTTTAATTTTAAAGAAAAACCCTAAAGGTATTGTTTGCTTGCGGCCGTGAGGTGTTTTGTGTGGATCCCCCTTTGCAACTTAGACCAACCTTTTCATGTTCCAGCTCAACTTCTCGTCGATCCATCTTCTAGCATTAGCAGTGAGTGACTTCAGTCCAGCTGCTCGTGCTCCATTATCCTATCTTGTTTGTGGCACCAAGGAGAGTGACTTCAGTCCAGCCTTGGCGTCTCCTTCAGTTTGTTTTAGTGTGAGCTTCTCCCGAAGCTTACATCATTGATTGTGCAATCTCGTTTTTTGCTTTGGCCGTGGTTCCTTGGCCGATTCTCAAAGTAGTGGACCTCGGCTGCCATCGGTTGGTGCTGCCTAGTGCTGCCTTGAATGCTGGCCCGATGTCTTGACCTCGGCTAGTGTGGGTTGATACCGCCATCCGATTAAATCCTGACCCAAGTTACTCCCTTATAAGCGGTTAAATCCGCCTGAGGCCTTATAAACGATGGCACAACTGCGGCCCACTTGACCAGATGTGGTCAACCGATGCTTCTTCTGGCTTGGGCCACCTTTGTTTTTTCTTCTAGGCTATGACCCTAAAGTCTCCCAAACTCACATAAACACTAAAAAATGCATTAAAAATGAATAGCACAAGATAAAAATTCAAAGAATATGTACAAATCCTACACATGAGACTTCCTCCTAATTGAGCTTGTTTTTAGTCTCTAGCTTGACTACCTTTTTATTTTAATGATGATTTGGGAATGGACTGACTTCTTGATTAATTGCCAGAAATTAAGTGAGAAGCTCTTGAAGCTTGATAGTAGGATTTTCGGTTCTAGATCATCAACTCCTCAAAATACTAAGTGTTATCATTGTAGTAATTGAGGTTTTCAAATCCAATCAGGTTAAGAACATAACACTAAGCATGCATACTTCCTTCCAATCTAAGCCAAAATCAGATTTAAGTTTGAAGCAAACAATCATAAGTAATTGAAAGCAATAATAAATAAGATAAGAAGATAAAATACTAAACAAGATTAAAGACAAGATAAAAGAAGGGTCCCAGGATGAGGTTAATGACTTTGGATGATTATAAGGATAATCCTTGATGCTTCAATCAATGACACATTGCTAAACATAGTCTAAGATCATTAATTAAGCTAACTTATTTCCATGACATTAACTCCTATGCTAATCAAGCAATTATTCCACTTCCATTTGAAAATCACAAGACAAGCATGTATTTTAATCAATCTTATTAACTATTTAACAATGTTAATCTTTTCGTTAAGAACTCTAGTCATATACTAATCCAATTCTTTGCCAATAATCCCTTTGTTAATTCCCTAATCAATACCAATTACCTAATTGTGATTAAGAGATAAACAAGCATAAAACAAAGTTCTTACCAATAATCATCTTAGACAACTAATATCTTAGGCTAAGAGTGAAAATCCTCTAATTTGGTTCATTTACACATTTCATCAAACACTGTTCGGGCATAAAACATCATAAGATCTAAATCAACAAATAAAAGATAATCTAGCATTGAAAACAGTAAAAGAGAGAAGGATCAATACACATTAAGCACTAAACACCATAGATCTACCCTACTTACATCCTAATATACCTTATCCATTAGACCCAAAATGACTACTCACTAATCTCTTAAAGAGGAAATAGAAAAGCTTAAAAGAAGAGATTAAAAAAAAAGATAATTATCTTAAAATATCAAAGATTCATACAAACACTCATAATCTCTTAAAGAGGAAATAGAAAAGCTTAAGAGAAAAAAAGATAGGTCATTTTGGCCTAAAATGGTATTTATAGAGGAAGGGGTCGAACTGGGTCAATTCGGGACAAACCATGTCTTAACTTAACTGCGGAGTTTATAGATTCGGCAATGTTGCTCGTTCTTATGTTGTACCTTTCTCCAACAAAGTGTACGCGGTTAACACAAGTGAGTACTAGAAAATATTAAGAAAAACACTATATTGTCAGACCGTACACGTAGTCTGATAAATATTCAGACTGCATGCAAAGTATGACTAGAAAATTAGATTGCACAAGAAGTCTGACAAGAAAATATTAAGAAAAAACACTATATTCTCAGACTGCACATGTACATGTCTCCGCCAAAATGAACGCTTGACCATAGACTCACATACGCCTCCTCCATGTAGTTAGCAAGGTCAGGATTTACTGCACATAAGGAGGCCATGTATCGGTTAAAATATTACATTGTATATGCGTACGCCGCGTTTTTTACCATGAACTGAAGATGTTTTCCCGTGAACTTGGTGACTATGTTAATTTGTAGAAGGTAATAGCAAATCCCTTGTTGTGCCCAAGGAAAAAACGTTTCACACGCATTATTGATGGAGTCTTGCCTATCCGAGACTATGACCAAAGGATATTGGTCAGAAATGCATTCATTCAGCTTGGTGAAAAACCACTCCCATGAGGCATCATTCTCAGAGTCTACAATTCCGAAAGCCAATAGAAATATTTGAAACTATTCATCTTGTGCAGCCGCCACTAGCATAACACTGCCATACTTTCCCGTAAGATGAGTACCATCCACCACAGGGACTCTTCTAAGAAACATAAACCCTATATGAAAGCTCCAAATGCTATAAATAGATATTTAAATCTATTCTTCTCATCTAGTTCAAGAGCACTTATTGTTCCTGGGTTTGTTTGCTTGATTCCATGCAAAAAAGGTAGTCTCTCGTACCCATCTTCCATTGATCCTCTCACCAATCTTTGAGCATGTAACAATGCTTTGTATGCGGTTGTGTAGCTCATCTTAAACCCAAACTGATTCCTCATTGATGCTTTGACATGCTTTGGTGTAATCTTTTCAATTATACCAAAGCATTGTATAAACAACCAACCAATATAATGCGAAGTATAACGTTTACGCTTAGACATCCGGTCCGCCACTGAACATGTATGGGTTTTTAAATTTATCATCACCCAAAACTCGTTTGGTTCGTTCTTCACAGCCGCTCGAACCTTCCACTTGCATCCTACCACATGACATTTAGCCATAAAACGTTTCTTGTCAGACTTGTCTATTCTGACATCAGCTCTGGTATTAGATCTTTCTTGCTATCAAAGTACTTGTCGACAAAGATAACGTTGCACCAGTCCCTTTTCCAACAAATCGATTAGTCACACCATCCAACTCATATTTCTTATAATCTTCATCGTCTTCCACATCTACATCTTCATCTTTCACTTCCCCATACAATCTATAATCAACATCATCACAGTAAGCCTACATGTATTTCTTGAAAACATGCCCATGCCCATCCAAGTTACCAACACCATCATC
The DNA here is from genome assembly GCA_030180135.1 of Orychophragmus violaceus. Lineage (NCBI taxonomy): Eukaryota > Viridiplantae > Streptophyta > Magnoliopsida > Brassicales > Brassicaceae > Orychophragmus > Orychophragmus violaceus. The sequence goes on along the minus strand of CM058237.1, from coordinate 54,462,098 downwards.
ACCACCAAAACCAACACCACCACAAATAGAATCATCTGATACTGAGTCCACATCTTCGTCATTCCAGTCTTCATCATCTTCATCTTCATATCAATATTTTTCATCACGATTCCCCACATCTTCATCTTCCATACCGGATTGGCTCGAGATACAAAGACGGATTAAATGCTTACTAGCTAACTTGACTGTTCTCCTTACTTGCCTATTATTTGTGACATAAACCGGGGGGCTATCAAGACCCATTTGTTTCAAGAGTGATTCCGGTAATGGATATGATAACTCCACCAACTAAGTTTTCTTGTCCAGCATATAATCATCTTGTACCATCTTAACAAGTTCACGATGTGTAAAACCATCTCGCAAAGTGATAAACCGCCCTCCTTTGAGATTATCAACCACAAAATGCCAAATATTGTCTCTCACAGCTCATTCACATAAATCAACAGGTAACTAAACCATTATCTGTAAAAACAAACATGTATAAACCACATTAGCTATCTTATGGGAAAAACAAGACTTCTTTGCATAGTCTGACTCTATTAGCTACATTTCCAATATTCTTCAAAAATTGATTAAAAATAATTACCAAACATAAACATGTCAAACTAACGCAGGAGGAACATATACAACTAACAAATATTTATAAAAATTAAAATCAACAGAATTCATCACAAATATACAAAAAGTGTGTTTTAAAAAAAAACTATCATTTAAGACTTCCACATAAGTCTGACAATACTTGTACCAGGCCTTTATTGTAGTCTGATAAAGAGGGTATTTTGCATTTAGAAATTTACAAAAGTCTGACAGATAATCAGATTGCGTACGCAGTCTACTTTGTAAAATTTTCAGAGTGTTTTTGCAGTTGACTAAAACGTTGATTTTTTATGAAATTTGAGAAAATAAAAAGGGTAGTTTTGCAATTGACCAAAATGTTGACGTTTTTTATCAGACTTCTTCAAGAAAGCTGAAGTGTGTAAGACTTCTCCTACTTGACGACGGTTTAATGACTAAATAACGATTATTAAGCGACTATTTGGAAAATCCAGATTCACTGATGGTAAATATTTAGCGACTACTTTGTTTGTGTAGTGAGGAATATTGGCGACTGTTTAGTGACTTTTATTTGTAAAATTAAGAATTTGGATTAATTTCATTTTCGATTTGGTAATTGGTGATACCGTAATTTGAATGGTGCAAGAAACGTAACAGACATTTGCTTCAAAAACAACATTGGTAACATGTATACTTATGTGTAGCATGTAGACACAAACGATCTACATACGTAAACTCCAGCATTTAGGAGTTGCCAAATCATATCCCAAAAAATTTACAAGTGCAAGAGACAGTGATAAGTAACCTACGAAGCAGATGGTGTTGTTGTTTTACTTTGAGCTTCCTTCAGTTACTCTTGGTGAGCGACAACGCTGAAAAGTGTCTGGGCTGATTGCGCTTGCCCATTAAAATATTTTCTGTCAGGATTTCAACTCCATAAGGAATTACTCGTCCATCCTTCTCAGTGGCCTGTGACAATTTCAGACAGTAAGAGAAAAACAATTAAATAAAGAACGTGAGATGACTTTATAAACATGGAGTGTGAAAAATGTTACTTTACCTGAGGAAAGATGTTGTTATATTAAACTAGTGAGAACTCACGAGGTCACAGTTCCTTGCATTGCTTCTGCAATCTTTTATGATGCTAACCATGTCTTTCATACGTCGTTGATAGATATCATCAAAAAATGTTTTAGAAGAAAGTTATTAATGGTTTGGGCATGTCTCAAATGATGCAAAAACTATCTTGTAAGCGCTCAGACACTCGAACTTAACAGAACACGTTAATGAGTTAAGCAGAGATTGGAATCTTCAATTGCGTGCTAACTATAAGATTAAAATCCTAACCAACAGACTCTAACTCATCAAAACTCATTAAAAACAACCAACTTACCAAGACTGTGGAGACCATATTGAAGCTCATAGAGGAATATAGGAGTCGTTTATAACCTGTAAAACCAAAATAAATGGTACCAACACAAGCAAACCACAAGTAAATCATAAGCAAACAATTAATCAGATTCAGTAGCTGTCTCATTTAGGTGTGTGTTAAACCAAACTAGACGGTTTAACACACACCTAAACGTCATATCTACATGTACCTGTAGGCATAGAATCATGGAGGGTTTCGTGATTTAGAGATTCAAGGAAGAGTTTGAGAGAGTCGATAGGGTTTTGGCCAAAGTTAGCGATGAAATTGAGAGCCTCAAATAAGAGATTCGAAGAAGAGATATCAGTTTGAGATGTGTGGGCATAGAAGAGGATACGGAGAGAGATTAGAGAGATGGTTCGAAGGAGATTTCTTAAAAGGGGAAGAACGAAAAAAAGTCAAGGTTTGACGTATTTGATGATTTCTCGGCACTTTGTCAAAAATTCTTGGGTATAGCCGGGTAATTGAAATGTTTTGGACTATAAAATTGGGTTTAGGTTTCCCGGTTTAATTTGGCAAATTTATTGAATTTTTACGCCCTTGTATATGTAACGTAGTCGTAATATATTCCTTTTTCATTGTCTTTGTTTTGAAATTTTAAACTAATCTAAGAACATCTCCAAAAGAAACTTCAAAACCTCATTTTTTAGGTTTTGCTCACTACAAAAAAAAACCTCAAATCCTCATTTTTGAGGTTTTGAACAGTCAAACCTCAAATTTGTGGTTTCATTTTTCAAACCTCAAATTTTAGGTTTCACTGTACAAAACCTCAAATTGAGGTTCCAACTTTTCTTTTTCATTTTAGTCCTTGTAATTTTATACTTTATTAGTTTTAATCCTTAAATAATTTATATTTTATAAAAATGTCCAATTTCAACATTTTTTATTCCATAATCTTCAGATAAAAAAATAAAAACTCATTTCAATTTGAAATACTTTTATTAATAATATTTGAGAGTATAATGTACATATATTTTAATTTTTTAATATTTTAATGTATATTTCTAGTTGCTTAAAACTTTTGTGATATAATTTAATTATTATTAATAGTAAGGATTTTAATACAAAAGTTTGAATCTGTGAAACTTCAAACTTTAAATCCGTGAAACCTCAAACCTCAAATTTTCTAATACTCAAATTAAAAATAATAAACAACAAAATTTAGGAAATAGTTTTCGGACTAGAATGTAAAAGCAAAGATGAAACTTTAGATTTTCAGGATTTAAGGTTTATTGTTTCTTTTGTAGTGAGCAAAACCCTAAACCCTAAAAAGAAACCGCAAAACCTCATAATGAGGTTTCATTGTATAAAACCTCAAATTTGAGGTTTCATCTTTTCTTTTACACCGAATGATCTTAATCAAACATATATAGCGAGATGAAGTAGTTGGTGTGAAATGTTCTTATTGGTTTTATGATGGTTTGAGAAATTAAATTAAGATTTTGTGAATCTTTCTAGATACCTGATTTTTTAGTTTGCGTATATACAAACTTATCATATTAAGGAAATTTAATAATATCGGTTGAGAGGAACATTGAATATTCTTCTTTTCTTTGACTTAATGTGCAATCGATAAGCACAAGCCTACAAAATGAAACGTAAAAAACAAGATTGTATAGTGATTGCAGCATAAATTTCCAGCCGAAAAAGAGGAATTCTGCAAACCTGCAAGAGAACAAAAGAAAAAACCAGTATTTGGTTATTTGGCTCTGAGGCTACACCAATGCAAACGACAAAACCAGTATACGATTCAAGGGTTCCGGGGCTACAACAGAACAAAAGACAAAACCATTGTACGGTTTGCATAATATTTAACCATGATATTTAACCATGATTAATTGATTTGATTGGGGTCGCGAAGAGACACTCTATGTAACAGTACGTCTCTCTGTCTCTCTCTCTCTCTCTCTCTCTCTCTCTCTCTCTCTCTCTCTCTGTCTCTCTCTCTCTCTCTCTCTCTCTCTCTCTCTCTCTCTCTCTCTCTCTCTCTCTCTTCTCTCTCTCTCTCTCTCTCTCTTCTCTCTCTCTCTCTCTCTCCTCTCTCTCTCTCTCTCCTCTCTCTCTCTCTCTCCTCTCTCTCTCTCTCTCTCTCTCTCTCTCCTCTCTCTCTCTCTCTCTCTCTCCTCTCAATTTTGAAGCGGCGCTCAAGGCAAATTATTAAAAACCTCATTTCTTGTAACCTTCTTTAACTCAATTCCATTGTTTGGTGAGGGGAAGTTATTTCGTCGTAATAATCATCTTCCTCACTAACCTTTCTCCTACTATCATTTTCTTTGAAACAGAACCAAAACACAATGGTCCATTACAACTACATAGCATAAACACAACCTAACAGAGCTGAAACCGGTTGGTGCTTCAAAGTTAAGATTTTCCGCGTCTACCCATACTATGTGTTCGCAGATGGACCATATTGGAGTTTCATCTTGGCCGACCAGAGAGTAAGTGATAAATATTTGACAGATTTTTCGGCAAGCAAGACTGCACTGGTTCTGACTCTATGATCTTCATGCATTCACTTATGCGCAGGGAGCCAAGATCGAAATGGTCATTTATCCAGGTGAAGTAAATAACTTCTCTGGACTTGAGAAAAATGAAGGCAAGTGGATTGAGATATCTGGAGTTAGGGTAGTCCGAGCAGATCCATGTTTCTGTCCAACAAAGTCTCGCCACCGACTTGAAGTCACGGAAGACACATAGACTGAACTTATCGAGCCTTTGGACACCAAGCACTACATGGAATTTGTTAGTTTCCTCCAAATCCGTGACATCAAAACATACAGAGACGTCCTGTAGGTAAAAACTATCAAAAGTTCCCATCTTTCCGTTTTTAGATTTTTTTTATCCATTGAACCAATTTCTTAGGTTTGACCTAACGCTGAGTCAATTTGCTATGTCGGATCTTTCATTTTTATAACGACATTTACAGTCCGTAAAAAAAAGTGTAATTTTTTCTAATCGTGAAACTCTAAATAACAACAAATATCTTGACTAGACACCATGGGCGTTGTCTCGATCATTTGCCCCTTTAAAGTCGATTCCCTTAACCCTGCAAGGACAAGGAAAGTGTTCCACCTCAGAGACGCCAAGTAAGTGCATGATTTTGGTAATGTAGCAGTAAACACCAAGCCTAAAACAATTGATTAAAGTGTAAACTATTCGATAATAAGAACAATTGATGAGGATAGTTCTAATTAACTTCTCTTATTCATAATAGGATGAATAGGTTAAAGTGTATGGCTTATGGCAAATATGCGGTTGACTTCTGGCCTGAATATTTAAAACTAAGGGTCCAGAAAAGATCGTGGTTCTCAAGATGTGGAGGAGTGTTGATGCGGTCATCAGAACCAGACCAAACCAGGCGCTCACTAACTCAATCACTGACTCAACCACTACGTCAGTCAACGCAAAGAAACCAAGAGAAGTCAAGGCCACAATGATTTCTGATCCAAAACCAGGCATAAGACTGATTATACATCCAACAATCAATCCTAAGAAGACATATGACCCAGGAGGAATCATAACACATGGAGAAGAGATTATGGAGACGAGAAGATCTAACAAGGCATACGAGCTTATCTTAGCTCAAGTGGAGACCAAGGTCAAGACATCTAGCGCAGCTCATCATCAGCATACCACTAAGAAGAGTCATCCCTAAAAGATGACACAAGAAGAAGATACCGAAAAGGAGCTAACCATATGTAGCATCACAACTAGCTCAGCGGATGACATCACGACTAGCTCAGCAGACTTGCCATATATGGAAGCATTCATATTTGGAAGGTCAAATCAGCACCAAACCTTTACCTATCAAAACTACAGTGTTTTGAGCTCCTTTCCATCAAGTCCAGACGTTCTTAGCTGCACAAGACCACACAAGATTCTCCATAACTTCAACAAGTCACACTTACCATTTTTGGAGAAGAAGGAGATCAAACACCAACGGCTTCTTTCCAAGAATGAAAGCCACGAATTGTTTGTCAATCAAGCTGTCCCAAGGATCCTCACTTATCCCTTAAAGCCTTCCAGATACAAAGAAAGCAACAAGATCAAGGATCCTCACCATATTCAGCCTAACGGCTAGTTTTCATTAATTGTCGATTTGTTTCTTGTTCAAGGTCAATATGACCGTTTGTAAAGAGCCTATAAAGGCATAGTTTAGCATTCACCTTTCAACCTTTCAATCAAAGTATTATTCAGTTTCTTCAAAGAGTGTTCTTTGTTAAGATCTTTTGTCTTAGGATTCATTTGAGTGATTCAATTGTTTCCAAGGATTATTGGATTAGGTTTGCTTGTGTGACTCAAGTAGAACTAGTTCACCACCGATTGAGAGAGTCAATCAAACCCACCGGTTGAGAGAGTCAATCATTTCATTAATCCATTCCATTCATCTCGGTCAAGTAAGAGAGCTTTTAAGCCAGTGCTTGTCCTCCATCAATCCATCGCTCACGCTGTTGGAATTATGTCCAGTAATCTCTGTACTGTCTCTAGAAAGTAAGAGTATGTCAATGATCAGACATAAGTCATATAATACTGGGGGTCATGATGGCTTGCTAGAGTCCGCTCATGATCTATAAGTCTTGGACTTATTGCCTTTGTTATATGATCCCATATGGGTCACACGCCTAAGCTAACGGGAAATCACGAAGGAACGGTTTAGCAGAAGTACGGTAAAAGTGCTAGGCATTTGTTGTACTTGGAGAGACTAAAGGGCCTGATTAAATCCAAGGGATTTAATCAGAACTAAGAATTGGGCCCAAAAGCCCATGAGAACTAGGAGGGATTTTAATGAATAAAATCAGACCTAGCTCTCTAATTCTTCTCAGCTTCTGCGCCTCCCTTAGCCTCCCTCTGCGCCTCCTCTCTGTCTGGTCTAGCAGCCAATTCCCGAGCGTGCGTGTGTGAGCCTTTGGAGGATCCATCTCTTGGTGGTTCTGCTGATCTCAGACCATACCTTCTCTTTCCGCTGCACAAAAAGGTAAAAGGTGAGATCCATTAAGTTTCTAAATAAGAGAACCTAGATCTTCATGTTTAGTAGGATGAATCAATTGAGAATTGAATCAGGAAACACTAAACGATCCAACAGTGGTATCAGAGCCATTGGTTCTGTGGTTTTTCTTGTTTAGAATCATGTTTAGGATTGTTTAAAGAAGTGTTTTTGAATCAATCTACTGATAAGAGAAAAACACTCAAGAAACAATGAATTAAAAACCTAAACTAATGAAAATCGCATGACCAAACTATATGATTTGGTATGCGTCGGCCGAGTGATGATCCGATCGACCAAGCCGATCGCATGTATCGATCACGGATCGATGGCGTGGATCGCGTTGCCTGGTCGGATCGATCGACCGTGAGGCGCGAGCATCGCATGGATCCGCTAGGCAGATCGCATGGATCGCGTGCGTCTCGGCCAGCGTCGTCCCGCTCTCGTCCCGCGCTGTCCCGGTCGCTCGGCGATCGCGTGAAGCCAACGACCCGAGCTCGACGATCACGGTCCCGTCCCGAGCGATCGTCCCGTCCCGTCCAGCAGCCTGTCCCGATCGTCCCGTTCGTGAGGCTTGCGGCTGTCATGATCATGTGAAGCTCACGGCTAGGTCGTGATTGGTTCACATGATCAATCGGTTCGGTTCGGTTTAAGGCTCGGTTTAAAATCTTGATTAAAATCAAAACGTCGCGGTTTAATAAACAGATTTAATAATTTTATTAAGTTCTGGTTAAACCGGGATAAGAAATCCAAAGTCGAAAAATTGGATTTTGTGCCTAAACCAGTGGTTTTCTAATTTGATTTGGTTGGACCAAATAAATTGAGAAAATCCGGTTTAGTAAATAACCGGTTGACAATTGTGGTCATCGTAGTAATTAACTTTGGTTAAGACCAATTTTAATGAACCAAACCGGTTATGTCATTTAATTGGACAATTGGGTTATGTCTTGCACATAGACCAATTCTTGGGCCTCGGGCCAAGAAGTTAAAACAATTGGGCCAATTATTTGAGTCTTTTCATCAGATTAATTTAAAATTTATTTTTATAAAATAATTATAAAAATCGATTTTTAAAATTAATAAGTTTCCAAAATTTTGAAATTAGAAAGTTTCTTAAATTAGAATTTTCTAGATTTGCATGTTTTGGATTTTAGGAAATTTCCAATTTTAGAAAGTTTCCAAGTTTAGGAAGTTTCCAATTTTAGAAAGTTTCCAAAATTAGTAGGTTTCCCAAAAAGGAAAGTTTCCCAAAATAGTAATCTTCTATTTTGGGATGAATTTTTAATAAACCTACAAACCTCAAATAATATCAAGCGTTGGATGTCTTGTCCAGTCTATGTCAGCTGTCGAAGCCCATTCAATTGTATTCATGGCCTTACAGTGTGAGGGTGTCTACTTTTGCGTGGATAAGACGGTTTGTGATTCATAAATGTCATTGGGAGTCCCAGACATTAATGATTACATGACTGTATAGTCTGGTTTTCTTGACTGGGCCATCGGGAGTCCCGGGCCTTGAGACATCAGAGTGGATTGGGCCTCGGGCCCAGATTCACAACCAAGAGTTATATCACGGATATAATTAGCCGACATAGGGCTTACCGATATAAGCTAAGGTTGGGTGATGGCCAGTGGCCCACTTTGATCTTAGTTATATGTGGATCTTGGAATCATTATATTCTATTGAGGGTAACTTAAGTTATTGAATATAATGCGTGATTAATCATATTAAGTATAATATAAGATTAATCATATTGAACATATTAACTAAAATCCTTTTATCTTAATTTTCAATTATGACTAGCACAAACAATCAAAACACTTTCTCGATCCGGTCTGTCCTTGAGATGGACAAACTGAACGGATCAAATTTCTTGACTTGGTCGCGGAACCTGAGGCTAGTCCTCAGGCAGGAGAGAAAGGACTATGTCCTTGAGAGAGCTCTCCCCGTGAGGATCGGGTCCAATGCTTCTCATGCAGTATATGATGCTTGGAATAAGCATTATAATGATGCGGTAGATGTGCGTGGTCTGATATTGGCTACCATGGACTCAGACTTGCAGAAGCAATATGAGAACATGGAGTCGCCAATGTAGATGATCAGCAGCCTGAAATTGAAATTTCAGGAGCAGATAAGAGTGGAGAGATACCAGTTGGTTAAGTCTCTCACTAGCTGCAAGCTACCAAATGATCATCCAGTGAGTCCTCATGTCAGTAAAATGATGGGTTACATTGATAACCTGAGGAAACTGGATTATCTAGTTAGCCAAGAATTGGAAACTGAGATCATTCTGCAGTCACTGCCGTCAAGCTATGATAAGTTCAGAAGGAACTATATCAAGAAAGGCTTAACGAAGACGCTGACTGAACTGCATGATATGCTCAAGACAGTTGAGCCAAACGTGAAGAGTACCCTGTACAATCTCATGAATGAGAAGGGTAGGTTTACTAAACCTAATGCTGACAAGGGTGAAGACAAAAGTTGTCCAGATTTTGAATCATGGCAAGCGTGTGTCTTCTGAGCCCGAGTCAGATACCTCTTACGTTGGTAAGTGCTGCTACTGTAAAGAGACTGGGCATTGGAAGAGAAATTGCATTAAATTCATGGAAGATTATGAGGAGTTAAAGTTGATGTATGAGACTACTTCCTCGGGTATTCATGTTATTACTTCAAGTGAAACTGCGTGTCTGGAAGGAGCTTGGGATGCTGCCTCAGCCGTAGGGTTTTCATTTATAGATCCCTTTGAGGCTTGGTTTTGTATTAAGTAATTGCTACAATGTACCTGCGTTAAGCAGAGTTGTTTTTCATTTTCTTGTAAGAATTTGAATGTTTTTCATTTTGATAAAAGACAAGTTTTGTTCTTTTGATCTTAATGAAATATTAATTGTAGCACCCTATTCAAGGAATGGGTTTTATATCTTAAACCAAAGAGTGCCTAAATGTAACATAAATACCGAATTGGTTTAAATCTGATGAATTAAACCTGATTTTTCTTGGCATAAATGTTTTGGTCAAATAGAGTAAATCGGATTCAGAAACCCCATAGTTATGGACTTTTGGGCTCATTTGAATGGATATCTCATGAGACTTGAATTCTGCTTACTGGACCAAAAGGCAAAGGGCCCATCTTAGCCGAGCTAGAGAAAGGCCCAAAGGCTTATTGGAGATTGAACATACTCATGTATGTGGTCCAATGAGCAGTAATGCCAGAGAAAAATTTCCTGTACTTCATTGTCTCTACTGATTACTTCAGTGAGTGAGACTGTGTTCATTTGATGAGACACAAGTCGGAATTCTTTGACATGGTCGAAAGAGTTCCAGAATGAGGTATAGAATCTAAGTGACAGAAGTATTGAGACTCTGGATTAGATCTCGAGTGAGAATACTTAAGTCATTGATGGTGTGATCATCTGAATGAGTGTGAAGTCGTTTCACAACTCATTTCTCCTGAAAACCTAGAGGTGTTTCTGTGAGAAAGAATCAGATCTTAATGGAAATGATTAAAGATGAATCACACGAATCTTCCATGATATTCTTTAAGAATAACGCTCTAGAAATATCTAAGTTTACGCGGAAATAGTTCCACCAATATCAGTTGAAAGACACCACGTAAATGTGGATTGGAATCGATCCAAATTCGTCTTTACTGAGTATTTGTAGTTGTGCTACTTCGCTGGTTGTCCTAGGGAAACCAAGGCTTGTTACTTTTACGTCCATTCTGTTTTCTAAGAAGGGAAGTTACTTTCCAAGAAGAACAGTGGGAGTAAAAGTGTAACTCGAAGAATTTCGAGAAATACAGGAGGCTGCTCAACCTGTTGAGGAAGAACAGCGGATGGATTTACAGATTTCTGTAGAATCTACACCTGTAGAGCCTGAAGTTCGCAGATATGAATGAATCAGTCACTAATCCGAGAGTGATTTCTCGTCATTAGTTGAACCTGATGATCATTGAAAGTTCGCATGATCTGATGATCATTGAAAGCGACGAATCTGCGAAATTCAAAGAAGCGAAAGTGAGCCCGGACTCCGAAAAATTACATTTTGTGTAAGTTAGCTTCATCGATCCATTCATGGATGGAAGCAAACATATCGGAGTTGAAATCTTCGTTCTGTTGAAGTAGTCAAGGTTTTGACTTGAACAGGAACGAATTGGAACTGTGCGTTTACTAATAGATTAGTGGGAGCGATATTGCATTTCTCATAATGTATGTCGATGACATACTGATTCTCGGAAATAACGTCCCAATGCTGCAGTCGGTAAAGGGCTGGCTTGGGAGTTGGTTTTAATGAATGACATGGGTAAAGCCACGTAGTTCTTGGATTCTGGATCTAAAGATAGAGATCCAGAAGAGCTGGTAGGACAAAGTCAGGATTCTTACATTGACAAAGTCCTACACGTTTTGAGCAATCCAAGAAGGGTTTTATGCCAATGTCACATGGCATTAAGTTAATCAAGATACAGTATCCTACGATAACTGCTGAGCTTGAATGCATGGATGAGATTCCATATGCGTAGGCAATTGGATCTATCATGTATGCCATGACACACACTTGTTTTGATGTTACTTTAATGTTAAGCAAGACAAGTATAGACCAGTCAAATCCAGCAAAGAATCACTGGATTGCCGTAAAGAATATCCTAAAATATTTGAGAAATACTAAGGATAAACTTCTTGATTGACGGAGAAAGTGAGGTGCTACAAGTCGGTGGAGTCTGAAAGGCAAGTTTCCAACGGACAAAGATGATTTCCGGTCACAGTCCGGTTATATCTTGTGTCTATCTGGCGGTGCAAGGCACTGTTGTTGACTCCATGACTTAAGCTGAACATTTCGCAGCTTGGGAAGCGGCGAAAGAGGTTGTTTGGAAAGAAGAGTTCGTCACTGAACTTGATGTGATTCCCAGCATAGATAAGACTAGCTGCACATCAGAGGTCCAAACACCTTGAGGGTAGGTATAACCTATTCCGTGAGATAAATGACAGAGATGTTAAGTAGATCAGCAAGTTTCAACGAATGAGAACGTTGCTAATCTATTAACGAAGCCACTCCTTAGGCCTAAGCACGAGTCGCGGACTGTTGCTGTAGGATAAGTGAAATTAAGATGTAGTCTCAATTTCAGTGGGAGTTAATAAAGAGCTTTATTTAGTTATTGATATGTTCTTGTAAAACATTTTATGATGTTTATTGAAATTATTATTTCAAGATTATTTTAACTGTGATGAAATAATCGTTCCAAAGTGATATGAACCATTTTATAGGTCATCGAAGTAAGTGACTTGATCTTGAGTTATCAAAGTCATTTAGCTTGATCATGAGACCCTATATTTGATAGATGGCTTATATCATCATGTCCCTAGTCGAAGGTTGTTGAAATTGGAACACCAACAACCGCGTGAGACTAGATTGGTATGTGACTTATGACAAAGTCTCAGTGTGTCATAGATGCGCGGCATCAAAGTCAGTACATAGGTGTATGTAGGGTACATACGACCGGACAAGACCCGATTATAAGAACTCTTCAGGATATTTATATCTGTGTCATAAGAGATTCTTACTACGACTATAGAGTATAGTCCTTAGACCTGAGTTCGCATGCATGTGACTGCACATGAACTAATGCGCTTTGATCATTGTCTAATGCTGTCGTTAAGCGATAGTTATAAGGACCTTGTTTGGGTGTATTATGAAATGAGTAGTTTACAGTGATGGAACAAGACGGGATTTGTCCCTCCAATATAAATGGAGTGAATATCTCTAGGCCAATCGGAGATTTGAATACTGGAAAATGCATGGCCATGCTCAAACGGACTTTCCCGAGTCGTTTGGATTGTCAGGAAACACTAAACGATCCAACACACGCTTCCGCCTTGGGGCTACATCATCTGGTATCAGAGCCAAAAGGTTCTAAAATCAGGTGTATTCTATCCTTTACCTTTCGGTTATTGCATTTATATTTATGTTTTCATTGCATCTTTAAAACAAAAACCCATAAAAATTGGTTTCATTTTGCATCTTCGAATCTTAAAAAAAAAGTTTGTTTTATGTTTCTTTGATTTCTATTTCTGTTTTTTAGTTGTTTCTAAAAAGTTAAAAAAAAAACTTTTGTTTTGCATTTGATTCATCTAGTTCAATTCTGTTTTTTTCCAGTTTTGCATCAAAAACCAAAAGAAAAAGAATCCAAGTTTTTATTTTTCTTCTTCATTTGTTTTGTTTTCTTAAATCAAAAAAAAAAAAAATCTGTTTTGTGTTCTTTTGTTTTATTTCTTTGATTCTTGCATTCTTATTTTCGTTTTTAAAACTCCAAAAAAAAAGTATTGTTTCCATTTTTGTTACTCCTAGTTTTCAAAATTAAAAAAAAAGGGCTCCTCTTGATTCAAAGAAAAATCCAGTTTCCTTTTTTTTTAAAGCTGCCAAAATCGTGTGCCACAATCTTTCAATAAGGAAACTTGATATTTTTGAAAACCAGCATCTTTGAATTTCTTGAAAAGGGCTTAACCAGCTTTCTGATTTCAATAAGGATTTACAAGTATCAAACCGTGCTTGACATAGTTTTATGCTTAAGCATCTTAAGAACATATTGATACACTTTGAGCTTTGTTTCAGGTACTGAATCAGTGACATGGAGGAAAGTGAAGATTCAGAAGCAAACATGTATGGAGAGTACCACCCACCTAGGCACAAGTGTGCATTTAAGAACCATGGAGTTACTTCATACCATGTACCAGCTCAACGTCAGCTCACTAGTACAAGGAAAGCTACAGCCCAACAAGCAAGCACAAGGAAGCCAACCACCAAGGCAAGAGGTTCCCTAATGTTTTCTGGAAGAAGCAGTAAAGCTGAAGCATACTTGCAATGGGAAAACAACATGGAAGAGTGGTTACAAGTTAACAAAGTTCCAGAAGAAAGGAGGCTAGTACAAGCTGTCTCAGCCTTCACCGAAAAGGCTTATGAATGGTGGCTAAAGGAGAGCACACCAACCATCTTTAAGAAGCCAGTACTGGATTGGAGAAATCTTAAGTCCAGGATGAAAAAGGAATTTGTGGAGAAATTTCAAACCACAACCAGGAGACTGAAGATTGCATCTGAAGCACAAGCTGCTCCAAAGCCCAAGTCTATTTCCTATCCAGAAGCTAAGAAGACTTCTCAAGCAAGGCAGGATCAGCAATGGCAGGAGATCATGGAGATTTTGTACCCAAAGAAGCAAGAGAAGAAGCAGAGCCACAAAGCTTCACCCAATGCAACCGGACCTAGCTTTGATGCATCACTCAAGTTGCGAGACAAGCCAACACAAGGTAAGTGTTCTAACCTTGTAAATTCTAAAGAGCCAACCTGTTATAGGTGCCATAGAAGAGGGCATTTTGCTGCAAATTGTCCATCTAAGAAGTTGTTCAAAGATATAACATCAGAGTTGAAATTGGAAGTAACTGACACAAATGATAATTTTGTGCAATCTGATATTTTAATTTCCAATTCAAGACTCATGCGCTTGTCTTTGCCAAAAAGTTTTGATCCAGGAATAAGACAAGAAGAAGAGTACACAAGTCAAAAGGACATCAACCGTGAGGTGCAAGCAAACAAGGTGAATTCTGAACTTAAGGTGAATAAACTTGTTTGTCCAACCTCTGTTATGATGCACTTGTGTCTGGACCAAAAGGTTCATAAAAGTTTAGGTGTTAAAGAAGAAGTGGAGCAACACCAATGTCATAAGCCACAAGCAAGTAAAGGAAAAGAGTACATTCAAGGTACCATCATGACTGTTGTACCAAGTCATGAGCGAGACAAGGTAAGTAATTATCTTACTCAAACTTTTTATAATGATTCCAAGGATATGATAATGCATTTGTCTTATCAAAAAGAACTTGAGAAAGATATAGGTCTTGAAGTCGAGTTTCGGGCAGAACCATCAATACAAAGGAATCAAGATGAAGAAGATCATGGAGCTTCAACCAATGATGGACTAGAGCATAAAACCTCTAGTACTACATGCACCAGGAGAGATGCGAATCTGAACCATCTTGTCACATACATAATGGTAAGCTCCAACCTTATGCAACCTGTTTTTAAAGTCTCAAACTTAGATATAATACACTTGCTCTTTTCCTTAAGAGTTGACTTAGGTACAGGTCTGATAAAGATCAAGAAGCCAAGGGCAGAAGGAGTCTTGAAAGAGAGACCAAGACCGAGCCATGTTTTCACACATGAGCCACAAGCAAATCAAGGGCTTGAAGTATATCATGCTTCAACCAAACCTGAGGTTATTTCTGAACTTGAAATGAGTATTCTTGACTATCAATCTACTGGTATGATGCACTTGTCCCTTGAGTCAAATGATGAGATAGGACCAGAAGCCAAGAATGCTAAAACAAGAAGAGAATTCAAAGAAGAGCCACCAGACCAAAGCAAGCACACTACATCTATTAACATGGTAAGTCTTTCTTTGATCCATTTCATTTCCAGTGACTCAACAGCTGTGTTAAAGAATTTGTTAAGCTTGCAAGAGGATGAGATATCA
Organism: Orychophragmus violaceus; assembly: GCA_030180135.1. NCBI lineage: Eukaryota > Viridiplantae > Streptophyta > Magnoliopsida > Brassicales > Brassicaceae > Orychophragmus > Orychophragmus violaceus. Next base: position 54,446,620 of record CM058237.1, on the reverse strand, counting down.
GTAGCACATGAAGATGACTCTAAGAAAAATGATTCAAATCGTTATTGTTAGAATTTAGAGTCTAGGAGAGTTTGAGAGAGATTGAGTTGAGAGAATAGAATCTCTTAGAACCGCTAGGGTTCTTAGAGTGAGAGTGTAGCCGAGAGAGAGTGATTGAGAGAGAATGGAGTGTAAACTTGGGAAGATTAATTCCCCAAAAGTGTATATTAATCCTCATAAGTTACAAGACATATATAGTAAGAGAACTAGGGTTTTAGATACAAGAAACAATAAAAATAACGAGGAAGAAGCCAAAGGAGTGCAACGGCTACCAAGGTGAAAGCGACTGGTCATGGAGGAGAGAGAACCACCTGCTCTGACCCTCTGCTCTTCTGATCAGCTCCAGACCTCTTTGTACTATGTTGGGGACATAAACAAATCATTTAAAAACCGAGACACATGTTTGGTTATGTCCCCAAATCCCAAACTTTGCACAAACCTTAAACCGGCTCTTGTTGAAACATAACCGAGACTGTTCCAACAAGATCATGATGTTGGAACATAAACACACCTGTTCCAACATACTCCAAACCGACTATATGCTTCTTCACTCTTCATTTCAATACTCCCCCTCAAGCTTGATCATGGAGATGGAGTGATCAAGCTTGGAACCGTAGATACTTACCTCATTAAAAACCTTGATATAGAAAAACCACTTGGGATAAAAACTATATCAAGGCAAAAAGAGTATTAGCTCTGCGGCCTAGGGTTCTTCAAGCTTGAGAGAGATCAATGAGTCGAAGCTTAGGAAGAATGAACTCACAAACCTTCAAGCTAGCAGCCTTGGTGAAGATGTCAGCTAGTTGATCCGAGCTTCTTGTGTAACAAGGTAAGATCACACCTTCTTGAACCTTCTGTCTCACCTTGTGACAATCCACCTCTATGTGCTTTGTTCTCTCATGAAACACTGAGTTGGAAGCTATGTGTATTGCAGCTTGATTATCACAATGCATTGTGATTGGAGTTGGTTGATCAATGCCCAAATCTTCAAGTAGAGCCTTCAGCCATGTCAACTCATTGGTTAGCTTCCTCATTGCTCTATACTCTGCCTCAGCACTTGAGAAAGATACCACCTTCTGCTTCTTTGTTTTCCAAGTCACAAGATTGCCTCCAATGAATGTACAATAGCCTGAAGTGGACCTCCTATCCTCTCTATCTCCTGCCCAATCTGCATCACAATATCCTACAATCTCTGTGCTTTGATTGCACCCCATCCATATCCCTTGGCCAGGAGCTCCATTGAGGTACTTTAGGATCCGGTCCACCATGTTCCAATGATGCATCATTGGAGCTTGCATATGCTGGCTCACTTGGTTTACTACAAAACACAAATCAGGCCTTGTGATAGTAAGATAAATCAGCTTACCAACCATTCTCCTATAGAGTGTGATGTCTCCGAATGGTTCCTTTGCAATCTCCCCCTCTCTTTTGACTTTTTATCCTTCCTTAAGTGGTGTCTTGGCTGTCTTTCCATTGAGCTTACCTGCTTCACTCAACAAATCAAGAGTGTACTTCCTTTGTGATAAGAAGAGGCCTTCTTTAGAACGGCACACTTCTATCCCTAGGAAGTACTTTAGTTCTCCAAGGTCTTTAATATCAAAAACTGATTTCAAATGATCTTTACAACCTTGAATTCCTACCTTGTCATTCCCTGAGATGATAATATCATCCACATAGATAAGAATGACAACAATACCTCTTTGGCTTGATTGAGTGAAGAGAGTGTGATCAGCTTCTGATCTTCTAAAACCCCTTTCCATGAGAGTAGTGCTCAGCGTGTGGTACCAAGCTCTAGGAGATTGTTTGAGACCATAGATTTCTTTCTTCAACCTCAACAACTTTCCTTGTGTAACCATGCCTTCAAGACCAGGAGGAGGAGTCATATAAACCTCATCTTCTAGCTCTCCTTGAAGGAATGCATTCTTGACATCCATTTGCCACAAATCCCATTCCAAGTTTGTTGCTAGAGATAGGATAACTCTCACTGTATGAAGCTTAGCTACTGGTGCAAAGGTGTCTCTATAATCCTCTCCATAGGTTTGTGTAAAACCTCTTGCAACCAATCTGGCTTTGTACCTCTCTATCTCTCCATTGCTCTTGTATTTGATGGTGAACACCCATTTAGAGCTCACTGCCTTCTTCTTTCTTGGAAAATTTGTTTCATACCAAGTGTTGTTGTTTTCCATTGCCTTGATTTCATCTCCTAATGCATCAGTCCACTTCTTATGCTCCTTAGCTTCTTCATAGGTTTTGGGAACCCATTCAGCATCAAGAGCACCCATAAAGACCTTGTGCTCAGTAGGGAAGTTAGCAAGTGTGCAAACAACTTGTCTTGGATGAGCTACTGCATTGCTATTGTAGTAAACCCTAGTCTTCTTCCATTCAGATGGATCCTTTCTCTCTCTAGTACTTCTTCTAAGCACTTGAACCGGCTGTTGTTGTTGCACAACTTCAGGTTCCTCTTGCACAACTTCATTTTCCTCTTGTACAACTTCAGGTTCCATTTGTTGGCCAACTAGCTCTTCTCCATCACCTTGATCATGCGTGGCAGAACCTTCAGCTTGTGGTTCTTCTTGTGATTCTCCATTGCCCTCCTCATGATCAAGGTGAGTAGACTCATCCACCACAGCCGGTTTGTCAACTTTAGTCTCCTCTCTCCTCTTAGGCTGAGTAATTCCAAGGCCCTCTAGGATCATCCTCAAGTTGTTGGCACGGTCAGAAGGGTTATTAGGAAGGTCCTTAAGGTTCTCCCAACTCTTCTCTTCATAGAAACCCTTTGACTCCACAAACTTGACATCTCTAGAGACCAATACCCTTCTAGTTTCAGGTACATAGCATTTGTATCCTTTTTGGCTTGTAGAATACCCAATGAACATTGCCTTAACACTCTTATGATCAAACTTATCTCTCTGCTCTCCTGGTTTTAAAACAAATCACAAACCCAAACACACGTAAGTGATGAATTGAGGGTTTAGTTTTGTTCAATACCTGATATGGTGAAGCATCTTGTAGAACTTTGGTGGGTGTTCTATTGATTAGATAGCAAGCAGAAATCACAGCATCACTCCAAAACCTCTTTGGGACATTTGTATGAAACATGATTGATCTGGCCACCTTCATCAAGTGTCTATTCTTTCTCTCAGCCACACCATTTTGTTGTGGAGTGTATGGACAGCTTGTTTGGTGAATGATCCCATGTTTTGCAAGGTGTTGTTTGAATGCATTGCTTGTGTATTCCCCACCATTATCTGACCTAAATATCTTAATCTTGGCATTGAAATTGTTAGATACATAGGTTTGAAAGTTTGTGAATGCTTCTAACACCCTATCTTTAGATTGAATCAAAGTTAACCAAGTATATTTGGATTTCTCATCTATGAATGTCACAAAGTACTTATGATTCTCTCTAGAAACACATGGGAGTCCAAACATCAGAGTGAACAAGATCAAAGCAGTTTGCATAAACAGTTTTAGAACTAGGGAAGACTGATTTGCAATGTTTTCCAAGGATACAAGCTTCACAATCATCATTCTAAAAAGAAACAAAGGGCAACATTAAACCTAAGGCACGAGAGTGAGGGTGACCAAGTCTAGCATGCCAAACAGAATCATTAACTAGAGTAGAACTAAAAACAAAAGCAGATAATTCAGATGCAAGGTTGGTGTCTTCAAGCATGTATAACTCATCCTTTGTCACACCCTTTCCAAGCAACTTACTTGTCTTAATATCCTGAAAAATCACATCATTAGGACTGAAGATAACATTGCATTTAAGATCAGTAGCTACTCTCTTAACACTTAACAAGTTTGATGTAAAACTAGGCATATAAAAAGCTTTTGATTCTCTATCAAACAACTTAACATTTCCTATTCCTTTAATTGGAATCCTTTCACCATTAGCAATCACAACATTCCCTAGAGCAGGTTTAACATCTTATTATATGATCCCATATGGGTCACACGCCTAAGCTAACAGGAAAACGTGTAGGAATGGTTTAGCAGAAGTACGGTAAAAGTGCTAGGCATTTACTGTACTTAGAGAGAGAATAAAAGGTTTTGGCCACTGTGTGTCGATCGATACACAAGGAGTGTCGATCGACACAGTGCGCGAACGCCTCGGATTTAATTGGCCTTTGGGCCAAATGGCCCAAAACGAACTGAACGAGTTTTATAAACTGAAGACGAGTTCAGGTCGAAAATAAGCCCTAGCCGTGAGCCTCCTCTCTCTCTCTGCGCCGATTCCTTACTGGTCTAGCAGCCTCTTCCTGCTCGGTGTGCGTGTGTGAACCTCTGGAGGAGTCATCTCTCGGTGGCTCTTTGATCTCTGACATACCATCCCTTTCCGCTGCAATAAACAGGTATAAGGTGAGATCATCAATTGTTTCTATTCGAGAAGAACCTAGATCCGCATGTTTAGGTTAATCTGAATCTGAGAATTGAATCAGGATTGACTAAACAATCCTTCACATTCACCATGGAAGACACGGTTCACATCAGCTCAAGCTTGAGGCCTACTGTCATACCTGTTGTGCTCAAAGGGATCAACTATAGGACATGGCAAAGAACCATCAAGACTGCTATTTGTGGAAGAGGGCTGTGGGATCACATCTTGGAGGACAAAACACCAAGTGAAGAAGATGTAACCAAGAAGAAGGATGAGGAAACCAAGAAGGAAGAGGCTAGATAGTTTCAGGAAGATCAGTTGGTTCTTGGCTTTCTCCAAAACTCTCTTAACCCATCCATTCTTGAAGCTTATTCTCATTGTGAGACAGCCAAGTCACTATGGGACACACTCAAGAAGGTTTATGGTGATGTGTCTAATCTCAGCAGGGTGTATGAGGTTAAGAAAGCCATCAGTGAGTTGCGCCAAGAAGACCATGACTTTACCAAGTACCTTGGGAAGTTCTCTTCAGCATGGTCTGAGCTTGAGATGCTAAGGCCAAGTACTATTGACCCTAAGGTTCTCATTGAGAGAAAGGAGCAAGACAAGATCTTTGGCCTTCTACTCAACTTGAATCCGGTTTACAATGATGCCATAATGAAGATCCTAAGGGAGACTACACTTCCTGATTTTGAAGAGGTATGTTCAAGGATCCAAAAGGAGCAAGGAAACATTGGCTTGTTTGGAGGAAAAGGGGAGTTGGTGACTGCCAACAAAGCCGGTTTCAAACCTAAGGAGAAGAAGGCTGCAGCTTGTGATCATTGCAAGAAGAAAGGCCACTCCAAGGATAAGTCGGATCCTTCATCCCCACCTCAAACCAGCCAAGTTCAAGGACTCAAGGGCAAATGCAAACATCTCCCAAGAAGCTGTGAGTGAGCCGGCTTCTACTTCAGCTCAAGGAGGGGAACTTGCACTCTACACCAACACTGAGTATGTGAGGAAGAGTGACCTTGAGGACCTCATCAAGGCTTATGCCTCTAAACTCTCTGGTATCACTTTAATGTCTCATAAATTACTTGCTAAAACTGATCATAACTTGGTAGTAGATTCAGGAGCTTCTCACCACATGATTAGTAATGCTAAGTTGTTAAAAGACATTAAACCTGCCCTAGGAAGAGTAACTATAGCTGATGGTCAAGGGATTCCTATAATTGGTACAGGAAAGTTAAGATTGTTTAACAAGGAAAGTGATGCATTCTATGTTCCTAAGTTTAAGTCTAACTTGCTGTCGGTTAAAAGGATCACTAAAGACTTGAATTGCAATGTTATCTTTGGGCCTAATGAAATTTGCTTTCAGGATATTAAGAATGGAAAGGTTATTGGAAGAGGTGGGACACAAGATGAGCTTTACCTCCTTGAAGACACTTCTCCAAGCAACCCGGATACCTTAGCTTTTAAATCCTGTTTTTCTTTCAATCAAAATGTCGTATGGCATGCTAGACTAGGACATCCTCATGCTCGTGCGTTGAACTTAATGTTGCCTAATGTTAGCTTTGATCATTCAACTTGTGAAGCTTGTATTCTTGGCAAACATTGTAGAACTATCTTTCCTAAATCAACTACTATCTATGAACATTGCTTTGATCTTGTGCACTCTGATGTTTGGACTTCACCTTGTCTTTCTAGAGATAGGAACAAGTATTTTGTGAATTTCATAGATGAAAAATCAAAATATACTTGGGTAACATTGCTTCCATCTAAATATAGGGTGTTTGATGCATTTCTAAACTTTCAAAACTATGTTACTAATCAATTTAATGCCAAGATTAAAGTGTTTAGATCAGATAATGGAGGAGAGTACACAAGCCAAAGATTCAAAGCTCACTTGAACAAATATGGGATCCTACATCAAGCAAGCTGCCCACATACTCCTCAACAAAATGGTGTGGCTGAAAGGAAGAACAGACATCTAATGGAGGTTGCTAGGTCTATGATGTTCCACACCAACGTTCCTAAGAGGTTTTGGGGAGATGCAGTATTGGCAGCATGCTATCTTATCAACAGGATCCCAACTAGAGTCTTTCAAGACATTTCACCATATGAGGTATTGAACAAAACCAAACCATTTATTGAACACTTACGTGTGTTTGTTTTGTGTATATCTCAGGAGATCAAAGGAATAAGCTAGATGCTAAGAGCACAAGGTGTATGTTCCTTGGATACTCCACAACTCAGAAGGGCTACAAGTGTTTTGATCCAAGCAACAACCGGACCTATGTTTCAAGGGATGTTAAGTTCATTGAGGGGCAGAGATACTATGAGAAAAGGGATTGGGAAGGTTTGAAGGATCTCTGAAGATCACCTTCTGATTTGGCTATAAGTTTGAGGTACTTGTTGGATCACTTGGGAAATGATACCCCACGGACAAAGGAGTCTGAAACAACAACAAAAGAAGCTCAACAAGAGGATACTGAACCAGCAACACACACACATGAACCGGCTCAAGCCCAAGAAGACACTCCACCTCAAGATCAGAACCAAGTGGACTTGGATATGAATGAGGATGAGATGATTTATCAAGAGGCAGTAGGTAATGAGGAGGTGGTTGATCAACAGGTTCAGCAACTCAGGAGAAGCACAAGGGAAAAGAAAGATCCATCAGAATGGATGAAGACAAGGGTCTACTACAACAACCAAGCAGTAGCTCATCCTAGTCAGTCTACTTGTTCTATTGACTTGCTACCATCCAGTCACAAGGCCTTTCTTGGGAAGATTGAGCTAAACCAGGTTCCTAAGACTTATGAAGAGGCTGAGGGTATCAAGGTATGGATGGATGCAGTAAAGGATGGGAAAGAAGCTATGGAGAGGAACCACACATGGATTGTGGAGAAGCTGCCAAAAAGGAAGAAGACGGTTAGCTCGAAATGGGTCTTCACAATCAAGTATAAAAGCAATGGAGACATAGAGAGGTACAAGGCAAGGCTAGTAGCAAGGGGATTCACTCAAACCTATGGAGAAGATTATACGGATACCTTTGCACCAGTGGCTAAACTTCATACAGTGAGACTCACATTTAGCTTAGCCACAAACCTCTCATGGAATCTATGGCAAATGGATGTGAAGAATGCTTTTCTACAAGGTGAACTTGAGGAGGAGGTGTACATGACTCCACCACCAGGATTGAAACACTTATGCAAGGATGGTGAGGTATTGAGGCTGAGAAGGGCGATTTATGGCTTGAAGCAATCACCAAGAGCTTGGTACCATAAGCTCAGTCATACACTCATGGACCATGGTTTTAAGAAGTCTCAATCTGATCACACATTGTTCACACTTCAAAGTGCTCTAGGAGTGGTGGTAGTTCTGATCTATGTGGATGATTTGATTATCACAGGAAGTGATAATGATGGGATTCAATCCACAAAGGCTTTCCTCAAGAGTTCCTTTGATATCAAAGACCTTGGTGAGTTGAAGTACTTCTTGGGCATTGAAGTATGCAGATTCAATGATGGATTGTTTATGTCCCAAAGGAAGTATGTTAAAGACTTGTTGACAGAAACAAGTATGCAAGATTGCAAGATTGCAAAGACTCCTCTTGAATATGGCTACTAAGTCAATAGAAAGGGGGAGAAATCAGATGAACTCAAGTTCAAGGATGTCTCATTGTATAGGAGGCTGGTTGGGAAGCTTATCTACCTCACTCTCACAAGACCAGACTTATGCTTTGCTGTGAATCAAGTTAGCCAACATATGCAATCACCCACAGTATATCATTGGAGTTTGATTGAGAGGATCCTCAGATATCTCAAAGGATCAACTGGACAAGGCATTTGGATGGGTAAGAATGAGAGCACAGAGATTGTTGGCTATTGTGATGCAGATTGGGCTGGTGATAAGAGTGATAGGAGATCAACAACCGGCTATTGCACCTTTATTGGAGGCAACTTGGTGACTTGGAAGACAAAGAAGCAGAAGGTGGTATCTTGTTCTAGTGCTGCAGCTGAATATAGGGCCATGAGGAAGCTTGCAACTAAGTTAACATGGCTGAAGGCTCTGCTTAAGGACTTTGGCATAGAGCAATCAAGTCCAATCACCTTCCATTGTGACAACCAGGCTGCTATTCACATTGCAACCAACTCAGTGTTTCATGAGAGGACCAAACACATTGAGATTGATTGTCACAAGGTAAGGGAGAAGATTGAAGATGGAACCATTCTGCCTTGCTACACAAAGAGTGAAGATCAGCTTGCGGATATATTCACTAAGGCTGCTAGTCTTAAGGTTTGCACTCATGTCTTTGGCAAACTAGGGCTAGTGGCTATTCATGATTAGAACTCTCTTGACTCATGAGCAGCATACTCTTTTTCCCTTGATGTGGTTTTGTCCCAAGTGGTTTTCCACATCAAGGTTTTTAATGAGGTGTTGCCATGATCATTCCAAGTTCAGTCTTTAGGGTGATTCCAAAGTCTGAACTTGAGGGGGAGTATTGATCATGATAAGACAAATGTCCAAAGGTTGTGTATTATCAAAATATGCACAAGTCTTGCACATTTGATAATGTGCAAAATCTGGGACACTTGAATGTGTTCATCAAAGTGTCTGTCTAAACAATGTGCAAAGTTGGGGACTTGATAAGACCGTTGGAGATGAGACCGTTGGAGATTCAAACAAGGACAGCATGGGCAGGTCTGGCGCAAGGAAGGACCACATTCAGAAGTTGTCCCAACCGGTTCAGAAGTGACAGCCTGTTTTTGGTCTCTAGCTAGTTCTTGTCTTATTCCAATTAGGTTATCTCTTTATGCTCTTTGTCCCTCATATAAAACATTGTAACACAGAAACTTGATGAATTAAGGGTTTCTAAGTCTCTTATTCTCTCTCAAACTTGCGGCTACACCACCATCTCTCAAGAACCCTAAAATTCTCCTAATGCTTAATCTCTAAAACTATCAACCAGCACGAGTTTATGTCGGATGAACCTCAACCTCTTTTGTCTTCGCCGCATCCTCGATAGCTGATATATCATGGTTTTTCTAGGTTTTCAACCATGATATAATTGTATATATTGAGTCTTTAACCTGGTTTTTCGAGTCTATCGAGTCCTTTACAGGTAAGCTTGCATTTGGAGCGAAGAGCGGAGTTTTGGTCTGGTGATTTGTGCAACAAGCTGAAGTGAGAGTCTCGACCACGAGGTGATGTCGACCGACACTCACCTTAGTGTCGGTCGACACTAAGGGCGACAGAGATTTATGCGCCGGTATAAGACATCTTTTGAAGAATTGCAAAGTTGCCCCATAAGTTTTCCCTAATTATAATTTAGCCCCAGAACGTGTTTAGTTGTTTTTAATTAGGTTTTTGAGAGCAGTAACTCTTATCTTGTTCTTTGTTCTTGCTTTTTTCCAGAGATTAAGAGATATTGGCTTGGGGCTGTTCTTGCTACTTATAACCTTTGAGAGAAGGATTTCCAACCCCTGTTTTTATCTATTCAGTCTTATTTTCTATTCAAGCATGTGTTGTTCATTTGATATCATGTCTAAGTAGTAACCTTTGTTAGATTTAGGGATTCTCGTAGGGATTTCATGCTTTGTTAGATCACTAAATGATTAGGATTTTAGATCTATCTGTTCATTACCTAAGTTGAGATTAATACTGAATTCTGGACTTATCATCTAGGGTTTGGATATTAGATTGTTAATTTGGCACGAGAGTGTAAGTTATAATCTGAAAGAACTTAGCGTGAGCAATTTGACTAGATACAAAGAGATTTGGTTTAGGAGAATTGTGAACTTAAGAACTTTCTATTAGTGCTTGTCTAGAACTCTAAGATTGCAAAGAGATTTGAATCGTTAGGTTGCTAGACATAGATATTAATTGCAGCGAGAGTTGAATTATTATACATTGTGATTCTAGTTCTTGAACCTGTGCTTACCCTGAATCCTGATTATCTAAGTGTCTACATTGCATGATTTCCTGAGAACACCCTGAGTCTAGCGTTTTTCTCCCATTGAAACAAACCTTTAATTTACTTGCATTGTCTTCTGTTTTCTCTTGATTGATTTAGCTAAGTTTGAAAGCATATAATCTATTGCGTGAAACTTGAGTCCTTGTGGATACGATACTTTTTATACTACAATCACATAACTGTGCACTTGAAGTAGAATAGGGATATTTCTTGACCTATCAAGTTTTTGACGCCGTTGTCGGGGACTCATTTGAGTTCGCCAATAGATTTTGTTCTAGTATTTAGACTAAGTCGTTTTTATTTTCATTGTTACTAACATTTTATCTTGTCTTTCTTGTTTTGTTGCTGCAGGAATCGACAGGTACACTCAGTGTCGACCAACATCAGTCTGTGTCGCTCGACACTGATAGGTTATAAGTTTTACCCTATTCTAAACTGCAAGTGCACAGTATAGTCAATGTAGTATATAGGGTTATCGAATCCACAGGGACACTTGGTCTCAATAGAATCAGAAACGTAGAGATTAATACTAGAAATAAGCAGATGGTGAAGTAAATAAATTGCGAAGCAAGAAAGTAAACATTAGCAAGTTGGTTGTGAAAGCAATAAACTAAAAGCGTCAAGCCTAGGGTATTCTCAGGAAATCAGACAAGCAGACAAGTTAATCAGTCAGGATCTAATTAAACTCAGTTCTAGAACTCAAATCACGGAAATATAATTAACCAAATCTCTTTGCGAAAACTCTCTAAGTCTAAGTGCAGTAACCCAAATCTCTTTGCAATTACTAACAGATTAAACTAGCATTAAGTTCAAGTTCGATATGTTCACAATTAAACTAAACCAAATCTCTTTGCGAATAGTTCAATTGCTCAACCTAAATAGTTCAGATTCTAAAACACACTCTCGTGTCGAATTTAGCAACCTAAGATCTAGATTCTAATTGATCAGGTTAGAACTAGCATTAAGCACAATTTAGTTTGAAGAACATTCTAATCATATGAATCCTTAACTGAATTAAACAAGTCTAGCAAGTCATCAAACCCTAATGAGAAACCCTAAACTTAACTATGGATCTACTCAGACATGATTGATGAAAACATAATCATAGAAATAGTAGATTGCATATAAGAGAATAAAATATCAAAGGGGTTCGAAATCTTCTCCAAAATAAGTGAATACAAGAAATAGATCAGCCCCAAAAGCTCTAAAAATCTCTTAGCTCTAAGTATGAAAGCGTAAGTAAATTAAACACCAAAATCCTCTATATATAGGTCTAATCTCGGTTGGGGCTTCTGTGTAAATACTGGAACTTTTCTGGGCCTCTTTGTAAATCTTCATAACTTGTTAAACCGACGTGTACGGCCCATCTCGCTAGTGTGTCGACCGATGCACAAGGTGTGTCGGTCGATGCTTGATCAATAAATCGGACAGTGAGTTAAGCTCTCGGCCAAAACGTCCCAAAAGTCCCAAAATGCTCCAAATATCTCCAATTAGCTCCAAACCTGATTAAACCTGTAAAAGACTCTAAACGAACACAAAAGACACTAAAAACACATCTATATCATGGTATAAAATGGGTAAAAACCATGATATATCAACTCCCCCACACTTAGCCTTTGCTTGCCCTCAAGCAAAACAGAGAACTAAAATGTAGTGAAGAGGTTTGAAAACTCTTCAGAAACTCATTTTGTCGTAGAAGCAGCAACATTCAGATTCCCCTTAGTAATCCACATGAAAGAATCAATCCACAGACATCAAGACCAACATATACTTCCCCCACACTTAGCAACTGTCCTAAGTAAACGCCACAATCACATTCACGCATTCAAATTCTCCCTACTGACTTCTGCAAATATTTAAGTGTGGTTTCACCTAAGGAGTATCGATCTAAAGGCACATGGATTCTTACCTTGCCAGCTCTAGACCACCAAACTGTCTTTCTCTAATCCCTTTCTTCTCTTTCCCTTCCTTAACAACTGATTTTTCTCTAATCCCTTTCTTCTCTTTAGTCTTGATCCTTTTGATTTTACTGGTTTTTGTGTGTTAGAATCGTGAAGAACATGTTGCAGACATCAGTGTCGATCGACGTTCCTTATTGTCGGTCGACATCAAACCCGAAAGCACGAAAAGAAATCGAGCACACTTGATTCGGAGCAGATGAGTGTCGACCAAAGCCATATGTCGCTCGACACTGGCTGGGTGTTGGTCGACACTCACCACGCCTGCAGGTAAGGTTTCTGATTTTCCAAGTTTTCTGTTGACTTATACCTTTTCCTCCCGAACCCACGCTGCGATTGCACTGGGGACAGTGCATTTTAAGTGTGGGGGAGGTGGTTACTGACAATGTGTTCTGTTTTCTTAGTGTTAGTCCTTGTTTTCTTTGGTTTTCAAATTTTATTTATTGGGTCAAAATTGGTATGAAACTATGATTTTTCGAGGAAATTTTTCGCTGGAACATGAACTAAGTGACCATTTGACAGACCTGCAGTAGCTCTATGACTGTTAGAAAACCCCACACGGATCAACCTACCAAGGACACCCATATCTTCTTAGGTATTCAGAGGATCCATCACTAACTTCACCTTTAATCCTAACTGAATTTTCTCATTTAGGGGCTTGGTATCTCTGGATCGGATTCCTCTGATGTGCTTGACACAGCCTATGATCCTGTCTAAGTATTGTTTCTGATTTTCCCCTCCCTTGAAAGTAAAAAAAAAAACGAAAGAGATTAAAGCTAGTAGCTTCGAAGTGGTCACGGGAGTGGTATAGACCCCTATTACCTCATGTGCATCCATGGAAACATATCCAAAGTTACATCCCGAATAAAAATGAAGAGCACTGATAGAAAAAATAAAATGATACCCAGTGGGAAAAAAATCACTGCTAAGGGAGAAAGGGAAAAGAAAGGAACCAGAAACCGACAGTTTGGTGGTTAGGTACTGACTGAGTTGAGTCCATTTGTCCTCTGATAGATACTCCCTCTGTGAGACCGCACCTAATTGTATACATGGGTTAGTGTGGTGAATTTAAATGCTTTGTCTAGATTGTGGAGTTTACTTGGGACAATTGCTAAGTGTGGGGGAAGTACATTATGGTCTTCATCTCTCTAGGAATGTTTTCAGTGGCTTACTAAGTGAATGTGAATGCGAATGTTCCTAGGACGAAATGAGTTTCTGAGTTTTCAAACCTCTTTCTCATTGCTTTAGTTTACTTGCATTGTCTTTTGTTTTCTCTTGATTCATTTAGCTAAGTTTGAAAGCATATAATCTATTGCGTGAAACTTGAGTCCTTGTGGATACGATACTTTTTATACTACAATAACTGTGCACTTGCAATAGAATATGGATATTTCTTGACCTATCAATAGCATGACAATCATCCGCATTTTCCTGTGATGCATGAGCAGCCACATCTTTGTTGAAAATCTCTTCAAACCAGATTGATTTCTTCTTCTTAACTAGAAGCATGTTCCAACCATCACTGATTGGATCATCCACATCATTCCAACCAGTCTCAACTTCCATGGTTTTCCTTAAAATCTCTAGCTCAACTCCAAATGTAAGAAAACATAATTTAAAACAACCCCAATTATACGTGAATTTAAGAAAACATAATTTAATAAGTTCTACATATATAATATATGTTGTTACTAACCTTCGTAGTGCCAAGTTTATCAAGTATTTCTGAAATACTAAAACCCCTCGTCCCACTGGTTTTGTACCTTATCTTGCACATACGCGGACACTCATCCTCTGCACCTTGAACATTTTCTCGGAAATGGTTCTTCCGAACTGGAATGGCCTCAAATGCTAGGAGTTACAACACAAGATAATTCAAACAGTTAACTTTGTACCAAGTCAGACAACTAAAACAACTAAAAACAATTAAAAATGATTACACAAATTTTGTTAACTCCAAAGGAACAATACATGCATGAAATACCCATGATGACTGCACCACTCCTCCGGAATGGTCCATGAAGTGAAAGATGTCTTTGATATTCTCCTCAAATGACAAACGGCCCCACGGAAATGTTTTGCACATGTCTAGATCATCTACGGCTCTGAGGAAGAAACTCTCTACAGAAGGTGCTCCTTTTCCTGTCTTTTTCTTTCCAATGATCAGGCTGGATAAGAAGTACAAAACTGCCATCTTCAAAGGATCCTTAGGAAGCTTTTGTTTCCCTTTCAAAGTTGGGAACATCTTCTCAACTTCTTCATATGTTATCCGGTTAGTTCCAAAATATTTAGAAACAAAATCTAGACCGCCAAATCTATCATAATGCTTTGGATAAGTGTGGCAGAATGACCTGAATATCAATGCATCCTCCCTAAGAGAATAGCGGATTGGAACCCCATTGACAATAAATAAAACCTCCGTCTTCTTATCCACACCCGCGGTCCTTACGAGAAGCATCCATATTGCCATCTATTTGGAGCTTTTATTCTTACACATATGGAAGAAGTGTTTGAATTGTGGGTGCTCATAGAACCATTTCAGTTTCTTTCTCGAATACCTTCTATAGTCTTCATGACTTTAGAAATATAACACTTTCACGAGATTTTTATTGTCTTCACATAATCGGTGGGAGGGAAAAAACTATGCTGCATTGCTTCCGTTTCATCCTTTGAATCCTACACACAAGAAAAGTTTCACCAGGTATCACCAAGTTGTGCAAAAAAGTTCCACAAAGTATTACCAAGTTGTACGAAAAGTTCTACCAAGTATCACCAAGTTGTGCAAAAAGTTCCACCAAGTATCACCAAGTTGCGCGTTTTCCAAACCAAGTCAAATTATACAAATTAAACTAAGTTTTACGCATCCGAATTACAAAATTATAAACATGCAGTGGGTTTCGATGTCTAAATTCCAATGTTCTAGTATCAAACAAGCAATAATAAGTTATCAACCCAAATTCAAAGTGGAATCATTTCAAATTTCCAAAATTACAGTTATACTAGGTTTTACTTCCAAAGAAATACATACCGTTTTCGTTTCTTCCGAATCAACAACATGTGCCTCCGGTTGTTCATCAATGATTTGTTTCTTTTCTTCTTCGTGAAACCCTAAACTCGGATGACTAACCCACGAAACTTCCTCCTCCTCGTCCTCTTCTTTGTCCTCTACCTAATCCTCATTCTCTTCCTCATTATCTTCCTCCTCGTCTTCCTCATCCTCGGATTCCTTTTCCAAATCGACTTCCTCCTCGACATCGATTTTATCATATTCCTTTCTACTTCTTCTTCTTCTTCGTGATTCATCTCTTCTTCGCGATTTCCCTCTTCTTCGTGAATCGATTCGGCATCTTTTCTCTTCCAATGTCTGCACGGTTTCATTGTTCTGGGCAGCATCACAATTTATCTCGAATTTGGGTTGATAATCGTAAAATCGAACAAGGATGAAATTAGATTTGGAAAGAGAAGAAAGAGGAGAAATCGATTTTCTTATGGTTTAGGTTTAGGACGGTTGGGACTTAAAAGTTTTAGAGGATTTTCGATTTAACCCGATCCAACAAATATGGATCGTTGTGGATATCCGATTATGCCTCTTAGGTTATAAATAAATGAAAAAATCAATAGTATTTCTGATTTTTACCCTTTCTTAGAATTTTAAAAACATAATAGATTTATTATTTTTTTGTAAGAAGAGCATCCTAAGGGCATCTCCAACCCACCTCTATTTTTGCCTGTAAATGCTATAATAGAGGAAATTCTTCTCAAACTCACCTCTATATCTTACTCTAAAATAGAGATCTCTATTTTTTCCTCTATATATAGAGGAGCTCTATTTTTTCTCTATAATAGAGATAAACTTTTTAATTTATGAATCAGTCCTTCAACTTTCAAATACTTTATTTAAGAATAAAACAATAAATATTAATAATTTTAAGAACTAATAATATAAAATTAACAAATTATAAATAATATTATAATATATTTAAAATAAATATTAAAAATAAAAATAATTTTTTGTTTGAGAAAAACATCTTTTGGTTATTTTGAAAAAAATAGGGTTTTACATTTTATTCGGAGCCGAAGATTTGAATCGGTACCGAACCGAAAACTTTTATTTTGGTACCATATCGGATTGGATAATATAGGCTATCCAACGGTATCCGAATTTATATTGTTACTTTCAGATATAAATATAGGATCCACATTGGATCCGTTCCGGTACCAAAAAAATCGGATCTTTTTCTAAATATTCGATCCGATTTGGTACCGACCCGAATCCGATATGAAATTTAATATTGCCCGGTCGATACCATTTTGTCAATATCCAAAATACCCGAAATCTAAAATATACGACCCAATCCTGAACTGATACGTAAATGTTCATACTTAGAAAAATACATTAATTTAATGGTTACAAAAATTTATCATGTTTTATATTTTTTTAAGATGTAATATAATTTTTTATATAATACATATGTAATTTAAATAATATTATAATTTTATAAAATAAAATAAATAGATTAAATTGTAAGTTTTATAAATAAAATATATTATTAATAAAATATAAAAAGAATATTAGAAAGAATATTTTTTTTTAGAAGAAAATATAGAGACTAGGAGCAAAACTCATCAGTTCTTGTATTTTAGAAGGTAAAAATAATATTGGAGATGGTCTAAGAATTTGATCATCACAATTCTCTCTTCTCTTCTTTTCCTTGCTTCTCTTCTTCACCCTCTGAATCTGTTCTTCTGCTTATCAACCCCTTTTTGTTCTTCAGATAACTCACAGACTTATCATTGGTATCAGAGCTATGGCTCATTTATCGGATCCGACCCATTCCGCTGAAGTCACCACAGATCTGCACAGTCAGTCATATCCCTGGAACATACATAGGATAGAGGTTTCGATCAGCTGATAAAGTTGATGAGAGAGGGATTTTCGAACTGGAATCGAAGTCCTGTGTTAAATTGGGATCTGGAAGTTGAGACCCCAGATCAACGCGGAAAAGCACCGGAGCTATATGATATAGTATAAAGAAGAAGAAGATTAAAACACGTGGACGGCCACGATTAGTTCATTCAAAGCAACAACATTACTTGTATAAAACAGAAAATATAACAAACATTTCGTCATTCTGATCATTAATGAGAAAATATCTCTGCTTCTTTCTTCATCTTTGAGCTTTTGTGTTCTTCATCAATTATGGTTCCATCGTCAAAGGATTGGGAGCTTGAATTGGTAAGAGAGGGTGTTGTTTCTTGTGAACATTAGCCTCTAGTGTGTGTTCTTGCGAAGATACTAACTAGTTTGTATCAAAGGTATCAGACGACCAAAGATTCTCAGAAAAATGGCGGAAACGAGACATCAAACTCAATTGAAGGAGACGATAGCGATGGCGAAGGAGTTAGAAGATAAATTCGCCGATCGATTTCAAAATATTGAAGGTTCGATTGCAGATTTAACGCGGAGTTTTTTGAAGCGATTCGATTACTCTCGAACCAGCGACCGCAGTATCTGAATGGAGAAAATCAGTATAATCAACGACCTGTTCATCAACAAAACCAAGCTGGTGTTACCAGACTCGCAAAGCTCGAATTTCCCCGATTTAATGGCGACCACTTCAAAGATTGGCTGTTCAAAGTCGAAAAGTTCTTCGAGTTGGACCATACGACAGCTGATATGAAGGTAAACCTTATCGCTATGCATCTTGATGGTGATGCCGCAGCTTTTCACCAATCGTTAATTCAGTCGGACATAGATGAGCGAGAAATTAGTGATTGGGAATCTTATAGAACAATGATAAGGGAACGGTTTGAAGAATTAGCTGATGATCCACATCTAGAATTGAAGAAGTTAGTTGAGACTGATGGAATTGTTGCTTATCACAAGAAATTTGAGAGGATTAGTATGCGTGTATCACTACGTGAAGATGTGTTGGTGAGCAATTATTTAGCTGGTCTTAGATTGGATACACAAATGTCAATAAGGATGTTCCAACCTCAGACAGTTAGACAATGCTTCATGTTGGGTAAGTACTATGAGACTGCATATCCGAAACCACCTGTTACACAAGAGTGGTCTGGAAAAAATGCTCATAATTCCAAGGGCATTTTACCACTGAAGAAGGATTATCACAAACCGGTTGAGAGGACAAGCAGTGGGGAAACTGCAAAGGAGAAAATGGGTCAACCAAGGAAGTTCTTGACCACTGAAGAGATGAATGACAGAAGAGCAAAAGGCCTTTGCTATTTCTGCTCTGAGAAGTATACTCCTGGCCATTATCAGGTACATAAGAAAACACAGTTATTTCTTATGGAGTTGGATGAAGAAGATAGTGAAGAGGAAGTTGTTCAACAGACAGAAAATGCAGCTATTGCTACTATATCACTGAATGCTGTGGCATGTCACACAGACTACTCTACCATGCGAGTTAAAGGTATCCATAACAAACGAACTCTGTTCATTCTGTTGGATACAGGTTCTACCCATAATTTCTTAGATCCTTTTGCTGTGGAGAAATTGGGTTGCAAAGTTGAATCTATGGGAAATGCTAAGGTGAAGGTAGCGGATGGAAGTAAATTGGGAGTTCAAGGTTGTGTAAAAAACCTGCAGTGGAGCTTTCAGGATGTCTCTTTTACTGATGATTTTCTGGTAATACCCTTAAGTGGTTGTGATATGGTGCTTGGCGTACAATGGTTTCGAGAATTGGGATCAACTACATGGGATTTTAAGAACTTAGAAATGCACTTTAAATGGAATCACAGGAAAGTCGTTTTGCAAGGCATTATGAAGGATTCAGTGAGAAGTGTTAAAGCAGCTAAGTTGAATAAATCCCAGAAGAAGACCTTCAGATTTCGATGATATGTGCATGCTTTGATGACATATCAGAAGATTCCATACAGGTCAATGCAGTTACAGCATCAGAGGAGGTGACTGAGAAAGTGGAACAACTGATTTCTGAGTTTACAGATGTTTTTGAAGAACCATCTTCTCTTCCACCATTTAGACCAAACCATGATCACAAAATACCATTACTGGAAGGATCAAACCCAGTAAACCAGAGACCCTACAAATATGCTCTGTACCAGAAGAACGAGATTGACAAGATTGTGCAAGATATGCTAGATATTGGTACCCATCAAGCGAGTTCTAGTTCATATGCTTAACCTGTTGTTTTGGTTAAAAAGAAGGATGGCACTTGGAGGTTATGTGTCGACTATAGAGGTTTAAATGCTTTAACTCTTAAAGACCGCTTTCCTATTCCTCTGATAGAAGATTGATGGATGAGTTAGGAGGGTCAACAATCTATTCAAAGATTGACTTGCGATCTGGTTATCATCAAGTGAGAATGTCACCTCAAGACATCCACAAAACAGCTTTTAAGACTCATAGTGGGCATTATGAGTATTTGGTAATGCCTTTTGGGCTTACAAATGCTCCTGCCACTTTTCAAGGGCTCATGAACACAGTTTTCAGAGAGTTTTTAAGAAAGTATGTCCTCATCTTCTTTGATGACATACTAATCTACAGCAGCTCTTTGGATTCTCATATAACACATTTGAGAAGTGTATTGAGTGTAATGAGGCAGAACAAGTTGTTTGCCAAGAAGAGCAAATGTGCATTTGCAACTTCAAGAGTAGAATATCTCGGACACTACATTCAGTCTGAAGGCATTTCTACAGATCCTAACAAGATCAAAGCAGTGCAAGCTTGGCATATTCCTAAGAATCTGAAGCAGTTACGTGGTTTTTTGGGATTGGTAGGTTACTATCGAAGATTTGTCAAGAATTTTGGAACGATAGCAAGACCACTCAATGCGTTTACAAAAAAAGATAGCTTTCTCTGGAATGATGAAGCTCAGATAGCTTTTGAAAGTTTGAAAGAAGCATTGTGCACTGCGCTTGTATTAGCCTTACCACTTTTTGATCAGACTTTTGTTGTGAAGACAGACGCATGTAGCAATGGTATTGGCGCTGTCCTTATGCAAAATGGCCATCCACTAGCATATATAAGCAGACACTTGAAGGGTAAGCAACTGACCTTATCCATTTTTGAAAAAGAACTGTTGGCAGTAGTTTTTGCAGTTCAAAAGTGGAGGCATTACCTATTGACTGGCCATTTTATCATCAAGACTGATCAAAGGAGTTTAAAGTACCTCTTGGAGCAAAGATTGAATACCCCTATACAGCAGCAATGGCTTCCTAAATTGTTGGAGTTCAGCTATGAAATACAATACAAGGAAGGAAAAGATAATTTAGTAGCTGATGCTTTATCAAGAGTGGAGGGTTCAGAGATTTTGCACATGGCTTTAACATTTCTGGAGTGTGATATGCTTAAACAGATTAAGGATGCTTATCTGTCAGATACTTCTGTGCAACAACTTATTCAGGAGCTGACAACTAAACCAAAAGCACATCCTATGTTTTCATGGTCGGATGGTGTATTACGCAGAAGAAGCAAGATTGTGGTTCCTAACGATGCCACAATCAAAAAGCTGATCTTAGAATGGTTACATGGATCTGCAATGGGTGGACATTCAGGAAAAGATGTAACACATCAGAGGGTCAAAGGAGTTTTCTACTGGAAGGGTATGACTAAGGAGATTCAAGCGTATGTTCACAATTGTGAAGTTTGTCAACGCTGTAAATCTGATAATGCAGCTTATCCGGGGTTACTACAACCTTTACCAATCCCTGAGACAATTTGGTCAGAAATATCTATGGATTTCATAGAAGGCATGCCCCTTTCCTTTGGTAAATCTGTGATTTTGGTCATTGTGGATCGTCTTACCAAAGCTGCTCACTTTGTTGCATTATCACATCCTTATACTGCTTCAATGGTAACACAAGCATTTCTGGATAATGTTTACAAGCTACATGGATTACCATCATATATTGTAAGTGACCGAGATGCTGTTTTCTTAAGTGATTTCTGGCGTGAGCTGTTTACATTGCAGGGAGTTGCTCTTAACTATTCTACTCCATTCCACCCTCAAAGTGATGGCCAAACAGAGGTGGTCAACCGTTGTTTAGAGTCTTATCTGAGATGCATGACTAGTGAACGGCCAGCAGAATGGAGTAGATGGTTGCCATTGGCAGAATATTGGTATAACACCAATTTCCACACTGCTACAAGAATCACTCCTTATGAAGTTGTTTATGGTCAACCACCACCAGTGCATTTACCTTATTTGCCTGGTGAATCTAAAGTGGCCGTGGTGGCTAGGAGTTTGGAAGCAAGAGAAGGCATGCTTTTGTTATTGAAGTTTAATTTATGGAGAGAACAACATCGTATGAAACTGTTGGCTGATCAACATCGCACTGATAGAGAGCTAGACATTGGAGACTATGCTTATGTCAAGCTCCAACCATATCGACAGAAGTCTCTGGTGATGCGACACAATCAGAAACTAGCACCTAAATACTTTGGTCCATACAAGGTGATTGACAAAGTAGGGAAGGTGGCTTACCGTTTGGAACTACCTGCAACATCACAGATACACCCTGTTTTTCACATTTCACAATTGAAAATCAGAGTGGGTCCTTTTGATGTTTCAACTCAGCTACCTGACAATGTTGCTGATGTGCTGTTGAAAGAACCAGAAGCGATTTTGGAGAGAAAAATGGTGCAACGTCAAGGACGGCCAGTGACTAAAGTGCTCGTTAAATGGAAATACAAACTTGAGGATGAGGCTTCTTGGGAATTCTATTATGATTTGCAGAAGAAATTTCCAGATTTTACAGAACAATCTTGAGGTCAAGATTTCAAAGAGCGGGAAAATTTGATACAGTATAAAGAAGAAGGAGATTAAAACACGTGGACGGCCACGATTAGTTCATTCAAAGTAACAACATTACTTGTATAAAACAGAAAATGTAACAAACATTTCGTCATTCTGATCATTAATGAGAAAATATCTCTGCTTCTTTCTTCATCTTTGAGCTTTTGTGTTCTTCATCAATTCTGGTTCCATCGTCAGGGGATTGGGAGCTTGAATTGGTAAGAGAGGGTGTTTGTATCACTACAACAGAACTCTTTGACGATAACTGGAAAATCTGAGAAACCGCCGAAACCAGACAACCACTGGAGCAGCCGCCAAACCCGCAAAACCCACGAGAACAATGGATCAAATATATGGAGAGCGGTTTGGCCGACGGTGACGCAAGCCGTGAATCAGTCTCGTCAGATGAAGAAACTGTGAATAAGGTATGAGAACCCAGAGGAATCGAGATTGATCAGTTGTACTATAAGGTTAGGAAGAAAAGATGGAGAGATGCGGTGATGT
Organism: Orychophragmus violaceus; assembly: GCA_030180135.1. NCBI lineage: Eukaryota > Viridiplantae > Streptophyta > Magnoliopsida > Brassicales > Brassicaceae > Orychophragmus > Orychophragmus violaceus. Next base: position 54,424,000 of record CM058237.1, on the reverse strand, counting down.
GAATAATGTGGAGTCGTTTGGTGTTCTTGTGTCACAACATTTGAGAGTTGAGAGTGTAACAATGAAGAAGCGACCCAACTGCGATAAGAAAGCAACAGTTAGCAATAAAGCTGTGAAACATGAGATTCTTCTCCTTGAATATGGGTCTCAATCCGAGGACATCATGTCTGCTATTAACCAAGAAGTGAGGGAGATTGATCAGTCTCTGTACAACCAGCCTAAAGATGCATCAGGATATAGATTGGAACTGTGGGAACGTGTGACGCAGAAGCAGCCAGCTGAGAGGCCTTTAACATCGCAGAAGAGTATGGAGAAGGCAGCAACAATGAAGATCAAGTCATCAAACATGGACATGTTATCCTTTTCTGAAGTAGGGTTGCCTATTTCCGGTATATATAGGAAGGAAGAGCAACACTCAGAGTGTCTAATTAGGATTGACCGTGTATGGGAACTCGGGGGTCCTTTTAGTCAGAGAATAAGGGAGTGGCCATAGTTATACCAGCCAAGAAGTGCCTCAGAGGTAATGGGTAATATTGAACCTGAAAAACTAATGAAGGAATGGCTATGCTAAGCGCATGAGAGAGGCTTTCAGGCAAGCAAATACTATTTCAGTATTGATGTACACATAATAACAACTCCTGTGACAGAGGCCGAACTGGAGGCTGAGAATTTAAGGTTAAATACTCCTCAGCTTCAGTTGGCCCCTGGTGATGGGATTGAGTTGCGTGAAGATAACGATGTGTTTGCTTCGTCTGAAGATCCAGAAAAATCCAGTCGTGGAAATGGAGTGTTCGAAAGGCCAGCAAAATGAACAGAGATAGGCATTCTCTAAGATGTGAGGTTGAGCTCAAGTTTTCAGTGGATAGAAAAAGGAAAGACGAGGAAGAATTCTATTACCCTTAGAATCTTGGTTTCAGGGGTCGTGCATACCAAGTGCAACCTCTTCTGAATCATCTGAGTTCGGATCTTTGTTGTGGAACCCTGGAGTTTTCTGAACGACGTCCACTGGGAAAGTCAGGCTTGTATTGGCTGAAAATACATTTAGCAAACCTCTATGCACGTGGTGTTGAAAAGCTTTCACATGAGGGGCGTTTTGCTTTTGTGGTAAACCAATTGGATGTTATAATAGATTCTGCTAAAAATGCTCTTCATGGAAAACGACGATGGTTGAAAGCTGAGGATCCTTTTTGTTGTGTAGCTAGTGGCGGATCCATTTACAGTGTTACGGTGTCAGATGACACCGGTAAAATTTATATAAAATGAATTTTTGGGCCAAAATCACGTTAGTTTCAGTAGGATCCCTTGATTGAATAATTCTTGGGTTCACCCCTAGAGGTGAACCCACTTGTTCACCTAATTATCTCTAAACCAATTAAAATAACACGTCAGATTCACTTAAGGAATAAACTTAAAATTAAAATATAATAAATAAAACAATTTCTATAAAATTAAAAAATAGATTCTCCACCCAAAAAAACTAATAGCATTAACACCGTTGACGTTGACGGAGAAGAGGAACTCCATTTCTATAACTCTAAAGCCAATTATTGAGGAGGAGTAAGACAAGTATATACTTCGCCATCCTAGTAAATACAATATTGCTCTTAGATGTTAGAACCTGAATATCTCCCATGGTAGAAACTGTTCAGACATTGATCGCTCCTAGTCTTGGACCTTCTCATGTATCCTCTGTTGGGAATGTCCTGAAATCTACCGTACTATCTCTAGAAAGTATGATAAGTGTCGAGATCAGACATAAGTCATAAATACTGGGTGATCATGATGACTTGCTAGAGCCCGCTCATGATCTATAAGTTTAGGACTTATAACCAGTATTTTATGATCCCTAAGGGTCACACACCATAGCTAACGGGAAAGTTAACAAGGAATTAATACGGTAAGATGCAAGGCATTTACTGTATTTGTACAGAGAATTGGGCTAGACAAAATACAGCCTTTTGTCTGATTTGGGCCTTAGGCCCAAAAGCCTAATGAGCCATTAGTTTAATTACTTGGGCCCATATAAGGAAGAGGAGAGGCGCAGGAAGCCCTAGTGGTCTGCGATTTTCTGAGCTCCAGCCATCCTCTCTCTTTCTCTCTCTCTCTGTTGATTCCGAGCTTGGTCTAGCAGCCTGATCCGTAGCTTGTAAGCGTGTGGACACCTAGGAGGAGCCGGTAATCATCAGCTCTAACTGATCTCTTCATTCCTTTGATCAATCCGCTGCAATCATAAGGTAATGAATCTGATCTGTTTATGATTCAACTGCAAATCACCTAGATCCTAGATGATTATGTGCTAGGTTGTAACCTGTGAATTAATCCATGAACACACATAATAGTATTCCGTGGTCTTGGACCAGAATTAATGAACCGACTCGGTTATGTCAAATTATTGGGCCAATTGGAATTCTGTGGTCTTGGGCCAAGAATTGGGCCTATAATTTGTGACCCAACCGAAAACACTGTAGGATTATGTGTGTTCATTGGTGTAATTATCAGGTTACAACCTAGCACATAATCAACTAGGATCTAGGTGATTTGCAGTTGAATCATAAACAGATCAGATTCATTACCTTATGATTGCAGCGGATTGATCAAAGGAATGAAGAGATCACAGAGAGCTGATGATAACCGGCTCCTCCTAGGTATCCACACTCTTACAAGCTACTGGATCAGGCTGCTAGACCAAGTTGGAATCAACAGAGAGAGAGAGGACGGCTGGGTCTGTAAAAATCGCAGGAGGGGTGTATTATACCCTAGGCTGCGCCTCCTCCTCACTTATATGGGCCCAAGTTATTAAACTAATGGCCTATTAGGCTTTTGCGCCCAAGACCCAAATCAGACAAAAGCCTGTATTTGTCTGGCCCAATTCTCTGTACAAATACAGTAAATGCCTTGCATCTTACCGTATTAATTCCTTGTTAACTTTCCCGTTAGCTATGGTGTGTGACCCTTAGGGATCATAAAATACTGGTTATAAGTCCTAAACTTATAGATCATGAGCGGGCTCTAGCAAGTCATCATGATCACCCAGTATTTATGACTTATGTCTGATCTCGACACTTATCATACTTTCTAGAGATAGTACAGTAGATTTCAGGACATTCCCAACAATCTCCCACTTGTACTGGAATCCTACATTCCCTAATCCTTTTGTCTCAATATCTCGATCTGGCATAAGGCAAGATGCGTGTCATCCTTATATAGCCAGACCATGTTCATCGGACCAGATTTGATACTGACAATGCAAACGACTTGGGCAAGTCCGTTTGGGAGTGGCCACTCTCTTACCAGCTATCAAGTCTCCGATTGGCCTAGAGATATTACCTCCGTTAAACAGCACGGACAAATCCCATCTTGTTCCATCACTATGAACTACACACTTTATAATATACCCAACCAAGGTCCTTATAGCTCCCAGTTACGAAACAGCGTTAGACAATGATCAAAGTGCATCAATCCATGTACAGCCACATGCATGCGAACTCAGGTCTAAGGACTATACTCTATAGTCGTATATGAGAACCTCTCATGACACAGATATTAATATCTTGTAGAGTTCTCATCAGCGGGCCATGTCCGGTCATATGCTCCCCTACATATACCTATGTGTCGACTTTGATGCCGCGCATCTATGACCCCTCGAAACTTGGTCATAAGTCTCAACACACTCTAGTCTCAAGTGGTTGTTGGTGTTCCAATTTCAACAACCTTCGACTATGGACACTATGATTTATGTCATTTTGTTAAATATGGGGTTTCAGGATCAAGTCTACTCATGTACTTCGATGGCCCATATATAATGACATGAATCATTTTGGAACGATTATTTATATCACAGTTAAAATAATCCAGAAATCATAGATTTCATAAACATAAAATATTATGTTTACATGAACCTTTCAAAACAACTAAATAAAGCCCTTTACAAACTCCCACTGAAATTAAGACTACATCTTAATTTCTCTTATCCTACAGCTACAGTCCGCGACTCGTGCTTAGGTCTAGGGAGTGGCTTCGTTAATAGATTAGCAACGTTCTCATTTGTTGAAACTTGCTGATCTACTTAACACCTCTATCATTTATCTCTCGGAATAGGTTATACCTACCCTCAAGGTGTTTGGACCTCTGATGTGCAGCTAGTCTCATCTATGCTGGGAATCACATCAAGTTCAGTGATGAACTTATCTTTCCAAACAACCTCTTTCGCCGCTACCCAAGCTGCGAAATGTTCAGCTTAAGTCATGGAGTCAGCAACAGTGCCTTGCACCGCCAGACAGACACAAGATATAACCGGACTGTGACCGGAAATCATCTTTGTCTGTTGGAAACTTGCCTTTCAGACTCTACCGACTTGTAGCACCTCACTTTCTCCGTAAATCAAGAACTTATCCTAAGTATTTTCCAAATACTTGAGGATATTCATTACGTCTATCCAGTGATTCTTTGCTGGATTTGACTGGTCTTTACTTGTCTTGCTTAACATTAAAGCAACATCAAAACAAGTACGTGTCATGGCATACATGATAGATCCAATTGCCGACGCATATGGAATCTCATCCATGCATTCAAGCTCAGCAGTTATCGTAGCACACTGTTTCTTGCTTAACGTAATGCCATGTGACATTGGCATAAAACCCTTCTTGGAATGCTGAAAACGTGTAGGACTTTATCAATATAAGAATCCTGACTTTGTCCTATCAGCTCTTTTGGATCTCTATCTTTAGATCCAAAATCCAAGAACTTACGTGGCTTTACCCATATCAATCATAAAACCAACTCCCAAGCCAGTCCTTTACCGACTGCAGCATTGGAACGTTATTTCCGAGAATCAGTATGTCATCGACATACACTATGAGAAATGCAACATCGCTCCCACTTATCTATTAGTAAACGCACAGTTCCACTTCGTTCCTGTTCAAGTCAAAACCTTGACTACTTCAACAGAACGAAGATTCCAACTCCGATATGTTTGCTTTCATCCATGAATGGATCGATGAAGCTAACTTACACACAGTATAATTTTTCGGAGTCCGGGCTTACTTTCGCTTCTGTGAATTTCGCAGGTTCGTCACTTTCAATGATCATCAGATCATGGCAATTAATCACGAGAAATCACTCTCGGATTAGTGACGGATTCATTCAGATCTGCGAACTTCAGGCTCTACAGGTGTAGATTCTAAAGAAATCTGTAAATCCATCCGCTGCTCTCCCTCAACAGGTTGAGCAGCCTCTTGTATTTCTCGAATTTCTTCGAGTTAATACTTTTACTCCCACTGTTCTTCTTGGAAAGCAACTTCCCTTTTAGAAAACAGAATTCCGAACAACCTAACTTCGTTTTCGGAATGGACGTAAAAGTAACAAGCCTTGGTTTCCCTAGGACAACCAGCGAAGTAGCACAACTACAAATACTCAGTAAAGACGAATTTGGATCATTTCCAGTCCACATTTATGTGGTGTCTTTCAACTGATATTGGTGGAACTATTTCAGCGTAAACTTAGATATTTCTAGAGCGTTATTCTTAAAGAATATCATGGAAGATTCGTGTGACTTATCTTTAATCATTTCTAATAAGATCTGATTCTTTCTCACAGAAACACCTCAAGGTTTTCAGGAGAAATGAGCTGTGAAACGACGTCACACTCATTCATATGATCACACCATCAATGACATAAGTATTCTCACTCGTGATCTAATCCAGAGTCTCAATACTTCTGTCACTCAGATTCTATACCTCATTCTGGAACTCTTTCGACCATTTCAAAGAATTCCGACTCGTGTCTCATCAAATGAACACAGTCATACTCACTGAAGTAATCAGTAAATATAATGAAGTACAGGAAATTTTCTCTGGCATTACTGCTCATCGGGCCACATACTTGAAGTAATAACATGAATACCTGAGGAAGTAGTCTCATACATCAACTTCAACTCCTCATAATCTTCCATGAATTTAATGCAATCTCTCTTCCAATGCCCAGTCTCTTTACAGTAGCAGCACTTACCAACGTAAGATGTATCTGACTCGGGCTCAGAAGACACACGCTTGCCATGATTCAAAATCTGGACAACTTTGTCTTCACCCTTGTCAGCATTAGGTTTAGTAAACCTACCCTTCTCCATTATGAGATTATACAGGGTACTCTTCACGTTTGGCTCAACTGTCTTGAGCATATCATGCAGTTCAGTCAGCGTCTTCGTTAAGCCTTTCTTGATATAGTTCCTTTTGAACTTATATAGCTTGACGGCAGTGACTGCGGAATGATCTCAGTTGCCAATTCTTGGCTAACTGGATAATCCAGTTTACTAAGGTTATCAATGTAACCCATCATTTTACTGACATGAGGACTCACTGGATGATCATTTGGTAGCTTGCAGCTAGTGAGAGACTTAACCAACTGGTATCTCTCCACTCTTACCTGCTCCTGAAATTTCAATTTCAGGCTGCTGATCATCTCTATTGGCGACTCCATGTTCTCATATTGCTTCAGCAAATCTGAGTCCATGGTAGCCAATATCAGACCACGCACATCTACCGCATCATTATAATGCTTATTCCAAGCATCATATACTGCATGATAGGCATTGGACCCGATCCTCTCGGGGAGAGATTTTTCAAGGACATAGTCCTTTCTCTCCTGCCTGAGGACTAGCCTCAGGTTCCGCGACCAAGTCAAGAAATTTGATCCGTTCAGTTTGTCCATCTCAAGGACAGACCGGATCGAGAAAGTGTTTTGATTGTTTGTGCTAGTCATAACTGAAATTTAGAGATAAATAGAGTTTTAGTTATTCAGTTCATAAAAGAGTAATCTTAATAACTTATAAGAAAACTCGCATTGCATTCAAAATTTCTTTGTTTAACCTCATAAGAATGCAATGATTCCGAGACCCATGTTCAGCTAAATCCAAAGTGGGCCACTGGCCGTCACCCAGAAGTAGCTTTACTTGGTAAGCATACACACAGCTAGTTATATCCAATAACTCTCGGTTGTGAATTGGGCCCAAGGCCCAATACACCAGATGTCTCAAGGCCCGGGACTCCCGATGGCCCAGTCAAGGAAACCAATCTCTTACAGCCAAATAATCACTAAAGTCTGGGACTCCCAATGAAATTAGTGACTATATACTACTTTACTTACGCAAAAACAGACACCTCACACTGTAAGCCATATCTGTAATTGAATAAGCGTTAAGTAGCTGACAAGATTGGGCAAGACATCCAAGCTTGATATTGTTTTTGAGGATTTTAGGTTTCAATAGATTTCCTCCCAAAAATAGAAGATTACTATTTTGGGAAACTTTCCATTTCAGGTAACTTACTAAATGTGGAAACTTTCTATTTAGGGAAACCTTCTATTTTTAGAAACTTTCTAATTCGGAAACATACTATTTTTAGAAGTTTCCTAACATATTATGTGCTAGGTTCATTTTCAGAGCCAGGTCGTTAGGTTTTTGCTTTTTGGATCATATTTAGGTTGTTTTTAATGTTTAGAATCGAATTTGGCTTAAGAAATTTGATTAGAACTTGTAAAAACCCTAATATGAAATCGCTTGTATCAATCGCATGTTAAGAAATCGCTTGTTAATTGGTTAATGTATAAGAATCGGTTTTGTTCATAAGTGATTTGGAAAAATCGGTTGATTGAATTAATTATCATTCGGTTTGGAATGGCTTGTTGACTTTGTTAATGTTAGGTTTGTTTTTGACTTTCCATGAATCGCGATCATGGAATCGCTTTTGACTTTGTTTTGTTTTGTAATTAAGAGAAACGATGATTGGTTTGTTAATGTCATAATCATAAGCGAATGGCATCAATATCATTGAAAAGTCAAAGTCGATTAATGAATTAAGAAAACAATATTCCGATCGAATGTTAACATTAAGCTAAAGACAAAAACAATTCAAAGCTTTGATAATTATGGTTTAAGCGGTTAACCCAAATCGCGGTTTGCTGGAAATTATTTAATACAATTGGTATTATTTAATTTCTGTTTAAACCGGATTTGAATTCAAAATTTGAATTTTAACCTAAACCGAAGGCTGGTCTAAGTTTGATTTGGTTGGACCAAATAATTTAGAGCTGGTCTGGTTCAGTAAATAACCAGTTGGATTTAGTAGTTAATTTGGTCTTGGACCAGAATTAATGAACCGACTCGGTTATGTCAAATTATTGGGCCAATTGGAATTATGTGGTCTTGGGCCAAGAATTGGGCCTATAATTTGTGACCCATCCGAAAACTTTAATAAAATATTAAATTAGAAATTTCTATTTTTAGCATGTTTCTAAATTTAGAAAGTTTCTAAAATAAGTAAGTTTCCCAAAATAGTAATCTTCTATTTTTGGAAAGAAAAACCTAAAATCCTCAAAACCAATATCAAGCTTGGATGTCTTGCCCAATCTTGTCAGCTACTTAACGCTTATTCAATTACAGATATGGCTTACAGTGTGAGGTGTCTGTTTTTGCGTAAGTAAAGTAGTATATAGTCACTAATTTCATTGGGAGTCCCAGACTTTAGTGATTATTTGGCTGTAAGAGATTGGTTTCCTTGACTGGGCCATCGGGAGTCCCGGGCCTTGAGACATCTGGTGAATTGGGCCTTGGGCCCAATCCACAACCGAGAGTTATATGGATATAACTAGCTGTGTGTATGCTTACCAAGTAAAGCTACTTCTGGGTGACGGCCAGTGGCCCACTTTGGATTTAGCTGAACATGGGTCTCGAAATCATTGCATTCTTATGAGGTTAAACAAAGAAATTTTGAATGCAATGCGAGTTTTCTTATAAGTTTTTTTTAAGATTACTCTTTTATGAACTAAATAACTAAAACTCTATTGTCTCATAATTTCAGCTATGTCAAGCACAACAACACAAAACACTTTCTCGATCCGGTCTGCCCTTGAGAAGGACAAACTGAACGGATCAAACTTCCTGAACTGGTCCAGGAACCTGAGACTTGTGCTCAGGCAGGAGAAGAAGGCTTATGTCCTTGAAAGAGTTCTCTCTCCTAGACCTGCGAATAATGCCGCACAAGCTGTGAAGAATGCTTGGGATACGCATTCTTCAGATGCTAATGACGTGGTTTGCCTAATGTTGGCGACAATGGCTCCCGAACTGCAGATGCAGTGGGAAGGCCTGACTTGTCCCATGGAACTGATGGCAAACCTGAAAGCGTTGTTTCAGGAGCAGGCTCGTACAGAGAGATTCCAAACTGTAAAGAATCTCTTGGACTGTAAAATGGCTAAGGATGCAGCAGTGAGTCCACATGTTCTCAAAATGATGGGTTATCTCGATCATTTGACTAGACTCGACTGTCCTATAAGCCAAGAGCTTGCTTGTGATATCGTTCTGCAGTCTCTTACTCCTGCATATGACCAGTTCATCTTGAACTATAATATGCATGGGTTGATAAAGACTTTGCCTGAGCTACATGGTATGCTCAAGACTGCAGAACCTAATCTGAAGAAGGCCAAGGAGCCATCTGTACTCATGGTGCAGAAGGGCAAGGGTTTCAAGAAATCCGCTGCAGACAAGGGAAAGGGCAAGGCAGTCGAAAAGGCCAAGCCCAAGCCCGTGTCTAAAGCTGGGCCTTCTGATATCTGCCACTTTTGCAAAGAGGCAGGGCATTATCGCAGGGACTGTAAGAAATACCAGGAAAGTCTGAAGAAGAAGAAGAAGTCCTTGGAGACTACTGCTTCAGGTATTTTTGTTATTGAAGTAAATACTACTACTTCTGATAATACCACTTGGGTATTAGATACTGGATGTGGGGCTCATATTTGTACTAATATGCAGGCGCTCAACAACAGTAGAAGGTTGAAGCAAGGGCAAGTAGAGTTGCGGGTTGGCAATGGAGCGAAGGTTCCAGCACTGGCCGTTGGCACTTACTTGTTGTCTTTACCTTCTGGATTGATTTTAGAACTTGAGAATTGTTATTTTGTACCTGCTATAAGCAGAAATATCATTTCAGTTTCATTATTGGATTTGCAAGGATTTGATTTTTCTATTAAGAATAAATTGTGTTCCTTTAATCTCAATAATATGTTCTATGGATGTGCCCCTCTTATTAATGGGCTGTACATGCTGGATCAATCTGCTCCAGTATATAACATTAATACAAAACGGTTCAAATCTAACGAAGAAAATGAAACGTTTCTCTGGCATTGTCGTTTGGGGCACATTAGTGAGAAACGCGTCAAGAGGCTCCATTCAAATGGACTCTTGGGCTCATTTGACTTTGAGTCTTGTGAGCAATGCGAATCTTGCCTAATGGGCAAAATGACACGGGCCCCTTTTAATAAACCCACAGAAAGGGCCAGTGAACTATTGGGCCTGATACACACTGATGTGTGTGGCCCAATGTCCACAAATGCTAGAGGAAACTATCAGTACTTCATTTCATTCACTGATGATTTCAGTAGATATGGATATGTCTACTTGATGAAACATAAGTCGGAAACCTTTGAAAAGATCAAAGAATTCCAGAATGAAGTACAGAACCAGCTTGGTAAAAGTATTAAGGCTCTTCGGTCGGACCGAGGAGGAGAATACTTGAGCCAGGAATTCCGTGATCATCTGAGTGAGTGTGGGATCATCTCCCAACTCACACCTCCTGGAACACCTCAGTGGAATAGTGTGTCTGAGAGAAGGAATCGGACATTGTTAGATATGGTCCGATCCATGATGAGTCACACAGACCTTCCTATATCCCTTTGGGGATATGCTTTGCTGACCGCAACGTTCACACTGAACAGAGTGCCATCAAAAGCAGTAGCAAAGACACCATATGAGTTATGGACTGGAAAATCTCCAGCAATGTCTTTTCTCAGAATTTGGGGTTGTGAAGCCTATGTCAAAAGATTAATCTCAGACAAGCTTACACCAAAATCTGACAAATGCTACTTCATTGGTTATCCTAGGGATACCAAGGCTTATTACTTCTATCTGCGATCCGAGAACAAGATCTTTGTTGCTCGGGATTGCACTTTTCTTGAGAGGGAATTTCTCTCTAAGAAAGATAGTGGGAGTAAGGTACAACTTGATGAAATTCAAGAAGGACAGGAACCTGTTCAACCTAATGAGGAAGAACAGCAGGATGAATTACATGAAGCTGTAATAGAACCTGAACCTGCAGTACCTGAAGTTCGAAGATCCGGAAGGATCCGTCACGAACCTGATAGATATCAGGGATTCCTCGTGACTAATTGCCATGATCTTTTGATCATTGACGGTGATGAACCCTCGAACTTTACAGAAGCCATGATGGGCCCTGACTCCTTAAAGTGGCGTGAAGCCACTGAATCCGAGATGGACTCCATGTCTGTCAACCGAGTGTTTTCACTGATTGATTTACCCGCTGGTGCAAAAGCCATCGAGTGTAAATGGATCTTCAAGAAGAAGATTGACATGGATGGGAATGTCCAGATTTACAAGGCCAGGTTGGTGGCAAAAGGTTTCAAGCAAATTCATGGTATAGACTATGATGAAACCTATTCACCAGTGGCCATGATGAAATCAATTCGGATTCTCCTAGCAACTGCCGCTTATAATGATTATGAGATTTGGCAGATGGATGTGAAAACCGTCTTCCTGAATGGAATCTTGGAGGACGATGTGTACATGACACAGCCTGACGGTTACATTGATCCTAAGAATGCTGGGAAAGTATGCAAGCTTCACAAATCCATTTATGGATTGAAGCAAGCATCGAGGAGTTGGAATCTTCATTTTGATGAAGCAATAAAGAACTTTGACTTCATCATAAACAAGGAAGAACAATGTGTGTATAAGAAAACTAGTGGGAGCAAAGTGGCGTTTCTTATCCTATATGTCGATGACATATTGCTTCTTGGAAATGATATTCCAATGCTGAAGTCTGTTAAAGACTGGCTGGGAAGTTGCTTTTCCATGAAGGACATGGGTGAAGCCGCGTATGTTCTTGGAATCCGAATCTTTAGAGACAGATCTAAAAGGATGATTGGACTTTGTCAAGATTCTTATATAGACAAAATCCTGCATCGATTCGGAATGGATAAATCCAAGAAAGGATTCACGCCAATGATACATGGTGCTACACTAAGCAAGGATCAGTGTCCAAAAACACCTGATGAGCTTAAGCGCATGAGTAGGATTCCTTATGCTTCGGCTATAGGATCTATCATGTATGCCATGATCTGTACTCGTCCTGATGTTGCTTATGCACTTAGCATGACGAGTAGGTACCAGTCTAATCCAGGTGAGAATCACTGGATTGCCGTAAAGAATATCCTGAAGTATTTGAGGAATACTAAGGATAAATTCTTGGTTTACGGAGGAAGTGAAGTGCTTGAAATGAGTGGATTCACGGATGCAAGTTTTCAAACAGATAAAGATGATTTCCGGTCACAGTCTGGTTACATCTTCTGTCTGAATGGCGGTGCAGTAAGTTGGAAGAGCTCCAAGCAGAGCACCGTGGCAGATTCCACAACTGAAGCTGAATACATCGCTGCTTCAGAAGCCGCGAAGGAAGGAGTTTGGATAAGGAACTTCTTGATTGAACTCGGTGTATTCCTAAATGCCACTGAGCCTCTAGCACTGTATTGTGACAACAATGGTGCAATTGCTCAAGCCAAGGAACCGAGACATCATCAGAAATCCAAACATATTATGAGAAGGTATCACCTGATTCGTGATATAGTGAATAGAGGTGAAGTGATGGTCAGCAGAGTTCCCACTGATGAGAACGTGGCTGACCCGTTAACAAAGCCACTCCCGAGACCTAAGCACGAGTTGCATACTGCTGCTGTAGGAATTAGAGATATTCAAATGTAATCTCTTGTTGAGTGGGAGTTGTGAGGGCTTTATTTAGTTATTTTGATTGGTTCATGTAAACATTTTTAAATGTTAATGAAATTTTTATTTCTGGATTATTTTTAACTGTGATATAAAATAATCGTTCCAAAATGATTCATGTCATTATATATGGGCCATCGAAGTACATGAGTAGACTTGATCCTGAAACCCCATGTTTAACGAAATGACATAAATCATAGTGTCCATAGTCGAAGGTTGTTGAAATTGGAACACCAACAACCACTTGAGACTAGAATGTGTTGAGACTTATGACCAAGTTTCGAGGGGTCATAGATGCGCGGCATCAAAGTCGACACATAGGTATATGTAGGGGAGCATATGACCGGACATGGCCCGCTGATGAGAACTCTACAAGATATTAATATCTGTGTCATAAGAGGTTCTCATATACGACTATAGAGTATAGTCCTTAGACCTGAGTTCGCATGCATGTGGCTGCACATGGATTGATGCGCTTTGATCATTGTCTAACGCTGTTTCGTAACTGGGAGCTATAAGGACCTTGGTTGGGTGTATTATGAAGTGTGTAGTTCATAGTGATGGAACAAGATGGGATTTGTCCCTGCCGTTTAACGGAGGTAATATCTCTAGGCCAATCGGAGACTTGATAGCTGGTAAGAGAGTGGCCACTCCCAAACGGACTTGCCCAAGTCGTTTGCATTGTCAGTATCAAATCTGGTCCGATGAACATGGTCTGGCTATATAAGGATGACACGCATCTTGCCTTATGCCAGATCGAGATATTGAGACAAAAGGATTAGGGAATGTAGGATTCCAGTACAAGTGGGAGATTGTTGGGAATGTCCTGAAATCTACCGTACTATCTCTAGAAAGTATGATAAGTGTCGAGATCAGACATAAGTCATAAATACTGGGTGATCATGATGACTTGCTAGAGCCCGCTCATGATCTATAAGTTTAGGACTTATTACCAGTATTGTATGATCCCTAAGGGTCACACACCATAGCTAACGGGAAAGTTAACAAGGAATTAATACGGTAAGATGCAAGGCATTTACTGTATTTGTACAGAGAATTGGGCTAGACAAAATACAGCCTTTTGTCAGATTTGGGCCTTGGGCCCAAAAGCCTAATGAGCCATTAGTTTAATTACTTGGGCCCATATAAGGAAGAGGAGAGGCGCAGGAAGCCCTAGTGGTCTGCGATTTTCTGAGCTCCAGCCGTCCTCTCTCTTTCTCTCTCTCTCTGTTGATTCCGAGCTTGGTCTAGCAGCCTGATCCGTAGCTTGTAACCGTGTGGACACCTAGGAGGAGCCGGTAATCATCAGCTCTAACTGATCTCTTCATTCCTTTGATCAATCCGCTGCAATCATAAGGTAATGAATATGATCTGTTTATGATTCAACTGCAAATCACCTAGATCCTAGATGATTATGTGCTAGGTTGTAACCTGTGAATTAATCCATGAACACACATAATCCTACATCCTCTTCTAGTTATGTTCAGAATCACCATGCTTTTATGTGTTCTCATATCATTTTAGTGCTTCCATGTGTGGCTTTGGCCTTCAGTTTTACGGCTTTTGATCTTAAAAAGGTTTAATTGAAGATTTTGCTTCTTCATCTTTGACTGAGTATTCAGTTGTCGTCATCAATGGCTACCTCCCTTCAATAAATCTAAAACAGGTACTCATTTGTCAGTTTGGAGGCACACAGCTCCATGTTCTTCAGTATGAAAAGAAATAGTTACAAAGCATAACGAAATCATTTTTCTTTGTTGCAAATTCAGGTACTTTTAGCAATAGCTGAACTTCTATCTGAGCTGTTGAAATGTCGAAGAAAGAGTTCTGCGAGCTTGTCTAAAGGTCAAGAAACATTCCCTTCACGCACCATTGATGATATTCTTTCCTTTCTACATGGCTCACAGTCAGAAGACAAAGACTGTTTCATATGTGTTGTTGTTCATAACATTGAGGCCCTGCTCTAAGGGATCCTGAATCACAACAAATTCTTGCCCAGCTTGCTTCTTGTTCGCACATACGCATCGTTGCCTCTATAGACCATGTGCACGATCCCCATTATGTAAGCATTATTCTCGATCTCTCTCTAATCATGGCTGAGCTCTATTGCAATTTTTTTGTTCATTGCTATCTGTCAAAGACTTGTAAGATCTTTTGTCCCGCCTTCTTTGACCTGATGCAATGATGTTCCTGTATCTGTTGGCAGTGTGGGACAAGAAAATGGTGCACAAACAGTTTAACTGGTTATGGCACCATGTTCCAACATTTGCACCATATAAGGTGGAAGGCTTATTCTTCCCGTTGGTTCTTGCACAAGAAAGCACAGCTCAAACCGCCAAAACAGCGGCCATTGTCTTACAGAGTTTAACACCAAACGCTCAGAACGTTTTCAAGATTCTTGCTGAGTATCAACTTTCTCACCCAGATGAAGACGGAATGCCCACTGAAGATTTGTATTCAGCCTCTCGTGAACGCTTCTTTGTGAGCAGTCAAGTGACTTTGAACTCGCATCTCACGGAATTCAAAGACCATGACCTCTTCTCCATCAACTTCAACGACGTTAATGCTATTAGTTTTTTTTGGGTCGAGAATCTATTTTTTTAATTCTATAGAAATTGTTTTATTTATTGTATTTTAATTTTATGTTTATTCCTTAAGTGAATCTGATGTGTCATTTTAATTGGTTTAGAGATAATGAGGTGAACAAGTGGGTTCACCTCTAGGGTTGAACCCAAGAATTGTTCCCCTTGATTGACACCAAATAATTTGGCTTCGAATCCCCTACGGAACCCTTCGACAATATTTTCCAATGTCAGCACTTTTTTAGTTTTACTATTTCGTTAATAATATTTTTTGACACCTGTAAAATTAAAGGTTGGATCTGCCACTGTGTGTAGCTGCATGTGTCATTCATTGTGACACAAGCCTTGAAAAGCCCTTCACCTTATCAGTGATCCAGAGTGGTATACACTCATCAAAGCCTAGCACAAACAAAGAGGGTGGCGAGCTCAAGCAACTAGTTATCAGCTAGTTCTAAGGGGCAGAATAGAACAGACGCTTACCTTTTGGTTTTGGTGTCAAGTCTTCGATCTTGGTTTTTAAAAGACCTTTCTGATTATTTTGACATAGAGTACAGTAGTCCCAAGCAGAAGGTCTTGATCATAACGTTATTGACATAGTAACCAAAGGAAGCAAGGGAAGCTTGAAAAAGATGAAGACAATGCTAAGGAAACTGCAACATTAGGATATGCGGGGAATACAGTGGAGGACAGTGTCACCACGGGATGATCAAGTGTGGGTAATGTGGAAGGTACTAGGAAGGCTGGGTACATTTCTATTTTGTGGAGAAACAGAAGCTTCATAGTTTAGTTTCCCACTTTACAACCTTGAGTACAAGGTTGTCATATCGGGGAGGTATTGATAAGTAAGAGAACTGGGCTTCCGTTGGAGAAGTATGGGCCTTTAGTAATTATCATTTAAGCCTTTTAGACTATATTATTCAACTCAGTGTGTAAGAACAAATAACGTTTTTTTTTGGGGTAAAATTCATTACATAAAAGAACAAAGAACGTTATCAAACAAATCAATCAAAAATATATCTTCTTCCTAATTCTCTCTTCTCTTCTTCTCCTTTATTCTCTTCTTCACCATCTGAATCTGTTCTTCTGCTTCTCAACCCCTTTCTGTTCTTCAGATAAGTCACAGACTTATCAGACTGGTACCGGATCTGATGACTTGCTTCTCCACACCCATCGCTGCTCCATCTCCACGACCTGCACTTCTTATTCATTCACTGATCTCTTCCTTTGTTTGTCTCTCACTCTCTATCTTTCCAAAATTCTCATCAATTTTCACATTAGCTTTAGTGATATCAGAACTGACTTGTCAATAACCCAATTTATGATGAGCATATGTGACCGCAAACAGAATCTATCTTATAAACGAAGAAGATTCTCATCATCATCACCTGGGTCTGAAATTCTGTGAAAGCAAACGTAATACAGCTTATAAACTCGCTGAAACATCATCATCCATGAAAACCCATCTCATGAAGAAAAAGAAGAAGAAAAAGAAGACGATGACTTCATGATATAGGAAAATGGAGGCAAATTCAAATATGCCAGCTCAGCATGCGGGAAATCAAATCCGGAT
The DNA here is from genome assembly GCA_030180135.1 of Orychophragmus violaceus. Lineage (NCBI taxonomy): Eukaryota > Viridiplantae > Streptophyta > Magnoliopsida > Brassicales > Brassicaceae > Orychophragmus > Orychophragmus violaceus. The sequence continues at coordinate 54,407,016 of CM058237.1, read as the reverse complement.
CTTTAGTATCTTCTAGTTGGTGTTGGTGTTATCTTTTCATATTTTCTTGTTGAGATTTGTTTCTAGCGTTTGGTTTAAACCAATCAATCCATCTCGGAGAGATCAGTCAGAATAAAATTCCAAGTTACGTTTCTTCTTTTTCTAGTCTTCTCTGTGTTACACGATCGAGTCTTCTTGTGAAAAGATAATACCAACACCAACTAAAAGATACTAAAGATCCGGATTTGATTTCCCGCATGCTGAGCTGGCATTTTGAATTTGCCTCCTTTTGCCTATATCATTTCAACACATCCGCTGATTCTGGGCTCCATTCTTGTTCGCAGAGAGCTTCCTAGAGATTGTCAAAGAAAGCTAGCGACTTGTATCTTTTGCAGATCATGGAGAAAGAGAAGATTGGATCTACGAGAAGAAGAAGTAAGATGGTGAGCAATTTAGATAGATGAGAAGATGAAGATTGAGTTTTCGGTTTAATTTTTACAGATGGGTCGTCAGATAGCTTATAACTGGGTCGGGTAGGCTTTTATAATTGGTTTTGTGGTGTTTTAAATGGATTAACGGAATTTTACTCTAATCTTCCTGAATTCGGATGTTTATTACACTTTTCCGACTATTTAAATGATGATTATGATGTTAATTATATAAACATCGTTAGTTGAAACATGTCATTGGTAGAACATATAGTTGTAGTAGTTTAAAATACATTAATTTTGTCTAGATATGTAGTTACGTGATGGCATATTGTCCGTATAGTTAGCAATAATTGAAGTCCTTCAATTTAATAGTTTTTGGTGGCCTATAGCAATTGTTTTTTTTTTAACGCTTATACAGATTATTAGAACTATTACAAGGACAATTTTACAGATAATACTACCTCCGTTCTACGAGAATCCATCAACGGTCACGATCAACGGCTCCACCTGCTCCTGAAAACTTCCTTGTAAGCTTGCCTCCACTAATCTTATAAAATTGCACCTTCGGAGATTCGAACCCAGTACCTACCGGTGTAAAGCTTTAACCTCTTAACCACTAGGCCACAGTTCCCAGTAATCACCTGCAAGAAAGGTTAACACATTAGAGATCTTACTTTGCTTTGTAGAGGTCCAAACCGAGCCATTTAGAACTTTTGAGGTGGCATTGGTTCCTGACGTGTTATGGGACTTGAGAGTGTTGAAGGAGTCTTCAAGATCAGGAAAATCTCCATCTTCAAGCTCTTCTTCTTCCTCCAGCTCTTGCTCTCTGTCTTGCTCTGCTTGATCTTTCTCAGGTCCAAGATTGTTCCTCGTCCCATCTTGATCATTTATGCGGTCTTCATGTGGCCTTCAGTCCCTAGACCTGTCAATAATCTAGACATACAATGGGTCTCTTTGGTAGGGGTATGGTTAAGGCGCAAGAGGCTGAACTCGTCAGCTAGCTTCTCTTCGGTCGGTATGGTCTTTGTTGGAGTGTGATGGACCAGCTTCTGTTCTACTCATGCCATTTAATTTCTGTCTGGACCAATATCCTGGTTAGTGTCACTTGGTCGGTGAATCTTGGATTTGGGCTCAAGTGCACGGTTGGTTTGTTCAGGGGACGTCACATGGCCTAAGATGTGAACAATACATGTCGAGTGGTCGGTACGGGTCGAGTGGTTAGTATGGGTTGAGTGGTATGGGTTCGACCAGGTCGATCTCGGCTGGTTCTAAGCAATTGATGTAAGCTTGTATGGCATTGTTGAACCTTTTCTTGAGTTGCTTGGACTTAGACTGTGTCATGGGACCTTCCTTGACCATGAGCATGTCCATTGGGTTAAGGGCTTGGTCGATGTCCTCATCATTCCTTCCCTCATCAAGAGGTTTTGACCTCGAAACTAGATCAACTGCATCATAAATAGACAAATCAGCAACATTAAAGGTGTGAGAAATGTTAAACTCACCTGGGAGATCAAGTCGGTATGCATTGTCATTGATCTTAGCTAGGACTTTGAACAGCCCGTCTCCTCTTGGAGCTTGCTGGAAGCTCTCTTTGTGGGGAACCTCTCCTGTCTCATGTGAATCCAAACCCAGTCCCCTGGTTCAAATGTCAGCTTGTTACGGCCCTTATCAGCATTTCTCTTGTACTCCTCTGTTTTCTTCTCAAGGTTGGCCTTAGCGGTCTCATGGAGATTTTGGATGATCTCTCCACGCCTGATGCCGTCTTGGTTAACCTGCTCAACCTGTGGAATAGGAACCAGGTCTACTGGAGACAAAGGGTTAAGGCCATAGACAATCTCAAAGGGAGATTTCTTAGTGGCCAAGTGAGCTGCTATATTGTAAGCAAATTATAAAATGGGATACATTAAAGCCAATTTTTTCATATTCCTGCCAATTGTAGCTCTAAGTAAAGTGGTAAGAGTACGGTTTATCACTTCAGTGTGTCCATCCGTTTGAGGATGACAAGTTGTACAGAATATGAGCTTAGTCCCTAGCTTTCTCAACTATGTCCTCCATAAATGGCTCAAGAATTTGGTGTCTCGGTCAGAGACTATGGTTCTTGGGATCCAATGTAGACGCATCACCCCCTTGAATAACATGTCAGCAATCTGAGTTGAATCATTGATCTTGTCACACGGGATGAAGTGTGCCATCTTTGAGAACCGATCAACAACAACAAAGATGGATTCCTTGTGTTTGATCTTGGGAAAACCTAAGACAAAGTCCATGGAAATGTCTATCCATGGGATGTTAGGAATAGGAAGAGGTAAATAGAGACCATGAGGATATAACTTTGATTTGGCTTTATGGCACTGAACACATCTTGCACAGAATCTTTCCACGTCCTTCTTGAGGTGTGGCCACTAGAAAAGATCCATCACAACTGCCAAGATCTTGTCTACACCGAAATGTCACATAATACCTCCTCCATGTGCTTCACTAAGCACTAGCTCTTTGATCCCTGTGGACTGCACAACCCTTTATCCTTAAACAAGAAACCATCATGGGATAGAATGAACCGTTTACCCCCTTGCCATGGTCCCTGAAGCATTCTCCAAGTTCTCCAAATCCTAGAACCTTGGCCTCCATTATTGATATCAGAACATGCTTCCTAGATAGGGAATCAGCTACCACATTCTCCTTGCCCTTCTTGTACTTAATCACATAAGGGAAGGTCTCCACAAACTCCAACCACTTGGCATGCCTTCTTTTGAGTGATGTATGGCCCCTTAAGTGTTTGACTTTCATGATCTATGTGAATGATGAATTCCTTGGACAGTAGGTAGTGTTGCCAAGGCTCCAAAGCCCGGACTAGAGAATAATGATATTTATCATAGGTTGGGTAGTTGAAGGTGGCTCCACTCAACTTATCACTGAAGAAAGCTATTGGTCTCTTTTCTTGGTGTGGCACAGCTCCAATACCTAGTCCTGAAGCATCACATTCAACCTCAAACATGATGTCAAAGTTAGGTAAAGCAAGAACATGAGCTCTTGTCAAAAGATCTTTAAAAGTGTTAAAAGCAACTTCCTGAGCTTCTCCCCATGAGAATGGTACATTCTTTTTATCACAGCAGTAATAGGGGCTGCTATAGTGCTGAAATCCCTTACAAACCGCCTGTAGAAGCTGGCTAAATCACGGAAGCTTCTCACATGACCGATTGTTGTCGGGGTAGGCCATTCTTGTATAGCTCAGATCTTCTCTTCATCTACTTGCAATCCCTGTTTACTGGCCACAAAGCCTAAAAAGACAAGCTGATCAATACAAAAGGTGCACTTCTTGAGATTGGCATATTTGCCTTCTTTTCGAAGTGTTTGTAAAACAAGTTCTAGATGCCTAACATGATCATTCAAGCTTTTACTAAAACACTAAAAACTTACTTATGAAAGACCTTATAACCTGGTACATGATACGCATGAATGTGCTTGGTGCATTGGTTAGCCCAAATGGTATGACTAGCCATTCATATAAGCGTTGCTTTGTCTTGAAGGCAGTCTTCCATTCATCACCTTCACGCATTCTGATATGATGGTATCCACTCTTCAAATCCACCTTTGAGAAGATGGTTGATCCACTTAGATCGTCCAACATGTCATCCAAACGTGGGATGGGGTGCATGTACCTTATAGTGATGTTGTTTATAGCACGAGAGTCCACACACATCCTCCATGTGCCACCAATAGAACTGTTACAACACATGGGCAGAGACTCTCTCTGATGTATCCTTTAGCCATGAGGTCTTTTAATTGTCACTCCAATTCTTTAGTCTCCTTTGGATTCATCCTATAAGCCGGTTTGTTGGGTAAGACTGATCCTGGAACTAGATCAATCTGATGCTCTATGCAACAAATGGGGGAAGACCAGCTGGAATCTCCTCAGGAAACACATCAAGAAACTTGTCTAGAACAGCTTGTACTCCACCAGGAAGCTTGAGCTCTTGATAACCTGTACTTAGATACTCTTTGAAAACCATTAGCAGCACAGTGCCCTTGTCACTTATGGTTTTATTTATTGACCTTGCATTAAGATAGAGGCTAGCCTTACTTACCTTGGCCTCTTTGTTCTGTCCAGATTACAGTTCATGTACCTCAAAGGGGCTGAGAGGTGCAAGATTGTACTTTCGGTCCTTGTAGGTGAAGGTGATGAGGACATCGATCCAAGCATAGAGATTCATCAAGAAGAGTTAGAAGATGCACCTGCTGCTCAAGACATCACAACAATGAGGGATCCTCCAAGGACAAGATCAGGAACTAGAAGACTTAGAGCATTGTTTAACAAGTCAATTCAGAGTCTCCTAGTTCAAGAATATCAAGAGAAATCGGCCAAATTTCAAGTGGAGTGCTTAGAGGCCCAACTGAAGCCATTTGAAGACTTGAAGATGATTTTCTCAATTCATCCCACCTAGGCCCAATATTGGACGCCCAAACACATTAAAAACGCCAAGGTATGTGTTTCAATAAAAGATATATGTGTTTGTTCAGTTTTGCAGGTCCAAGACTTATATGTTTTAAGTTATGTTGTTTTCTTTCTTAGTATAAGTGATATTTCGAATTATAGGTTATTTTTATGCTTTAGTAATCATTGTATTAGGTTTTCTGTCCTAGAAGGCACCAGCTGCACGATCCCCTTTATAAGGATCCTTAGCAGCCGTGTATCATTTACCAAGTATCGATAACATAACGCAGTTCATCAGAATTCTCTGAGTGCTTAAAACCAACGATCTAGCTTTTCTTGTGAGTGATATCAAGGCGACCTTGATCTGTTCCTGACTTATTATCACAAGTGTTCTCATCCCTTGTGTGGCGTCTCTTGTTCCATCTCTATTCATTTGACCATTCACCATCTGATTAGGGAGTGACTTCAGTCCCGCTGAGAAGATCCATCAATCCACATCGATCATCTACTGTCTAGAGGAGAGCGGCTTGAGCCCATCTTCTAGTTCCATTCCTGTCAAGTGAGATCATCACCAATCTGATCTTACATCATCTGGTATCAGAGCCGAAAGATTCCAAATCAGGTGTAATCCATCCATTACCTTTCAGATTCATTGCATTAGTTGTTATATCCTTTCATAGTTTTCTGTTTCCTTGCATTAAAAAAAAAGTCAATTGCTTTAGGTTTAAGTTCTGTTTTCATTCTGATAATCTCCTTTGCTTCATTAGATCTCGGTTGATAATCTGTTTTGAAATTGTGTGACAAGCTTTAGGGATTGTTCAGAAGTTCTAGGTTTGTTTAGGTCGTTTGTTTCAAGTCTGTTTACAAGTTTAGGTGTGTTTTGGATCCTTTTTTTTACTTCTTTATAATCGTTCCTTGCTCAGATAGGATTGATCGCTTGTTCTCCTTTTACTTCATTGTTTAGGTTGTTCTTTGCTTAGTATTATAAATCGCCTCTATTTTGTTGTTTCAGTAGAATGGTTTTTGTTAGTTTTAGGGTTTCTAGGTTTTAGTTCTTTTAAGTTCATTTTTATTAGATTTCTTTTATATAAAATTGTTTTTGAAATTTAAAAAAAAAAAGGATTTCAATTTTTTTTTTTAGATTTGGAGGATATCTAGTGTCTGTTTTTTTGGGATTTTGTTTTAAAATCGTTTTCAAAATTTAAAAAAAAAATCTTTTGTTATCTTATCTTTGATTCGAATTTTTAAGGTTTCCAAAAAAAAAAAAAGATAGGGTTTGAATTTTTTTTTTTTTTTTTTTTCCTTGATTCTTAGTTAATTTCCTTTAGTTTGAAGTAATTGTTATCATAAGGTTTTTTTGGCTTGTTTCGATTCATTTTTCTTCTATTGTGTCTTTTGTTCCCTAGTCCCTTGATCGTTTGTTCAAGTGTGTGTAGGAGCAGGAAAACAATGGCAGGAGACCAGGCCGACCCTAATGCAGCTCTGTTAGAGGCGCTTCAAGCCTTGAAGAATGACTTTTCAGCTAAGATTGAACGAATTGACCAAAGAGTTGTACGGTTAGAACTTCCAAGAAATGACGAGCCATCGGACGATGAAGAGAGTGAGCATACTATGGATGCAGAAGGAAGAAGAAGAGACCAAGATCATAATCACAACCGCCGAGACCGCCCACCACAACAAGAGGTAAACGGTAACTTTTCGAAAGACTTGAAACTGACTCTGCCAACTTTTGCAGGTAGGGTTAACCCAGAAGCGAACCTGGATTGGGAGAGACGCATGGAGTACATCTTCGATTACTACGAGTACAATGACCAGAAGAAGATAGCTCTAGCTTCAGCTCAGCTTACAGACCACGCATTGTCCTGGTGGGATAGAGAAGTCCTAGACCGCAGGAGGAACAACTTCGAACGAATCACGACGTGGGCAGCCATGAAGTACAACTTTAGGAGGTGTTTTGTGCCACGCCATTACCACACAGGGAGATGCAGAAGCAGTTCAGGCAGTTGTCTCAGAAGAACAAGAGTGTCGAGGAATACTATGAGGAATTTGAGCAACTCAAGAACAGGATGTCGTTAGACGAAAGTGAAGAAGTTCTCATGGCCATTTCATTGATGGACTCAATGACTGAATCGCCAGGAAGGTAGAACGTCAACCTTGTCATGATCTTAACGATTTATTGCATGTAGCTGTGCAGGCTAAACAGGGAATCAAGAGGAAGACAGCAGCAGCAAGCCGGTCAAGACCTAATCAATGGAACACACCTCCAGCTAGAAACCAATGGAGTGCACCTCAACCTAAGAATATTGACAAAGGCAAGACCGTTGTCTCAGGTTCCCCAGACAAAAAGCCAGCTTATGAAGTGCCAAGGAAAAACCGTCCAGACCCAGGTAAGTCTTCGACTTCTAATACAAGAGCTCGAGACATAACTTGTTTCAAGTGTCAGGGTAAAGGTCATTATGCAAGGGATTGTCCCAATCAGCGAGTTATGATCTTAACACCTGATGGAGGATATGAGTCTCAAGACGAGGATGAACACCTTGAAGCTGCGGATTCAGAAGAGGAGGTAGCATTCCCAGAAACAGGAGATATGTTAGTTGTATGCAGGGCGCTGAGTGCTTTGAGTGATCCAAACACCATCCAAAGAGAGAACTTGTTCTTCACTCGTTGCTCAGTTCAGAACAAGGTATGTAGTCTTATAATTGATGGTGGATCTTTTCCTAACGCTGCTAGCAAGATTATGGTGGAAAAGCTAGGTTTGAATACAACCCAACATCCAAGGCCATACCGCCTGAGATGGTTAGATTCAAGCACATAAATCCGGATACAAGAGGATGAAGTTTTGTGCGATGTTGTTCCAATGCAAGTAGGCCATATGCTTCTAGGCCGTCCCTGGCAATTTGATAGAGAGGTTATACACAATGGACACACCAACACTCATTCTTCCACACATAACAAACGCAAATTCCAGCGTGCTCCCTTGTCTCCTCAAGAGGTACATGATATGCAATCCAAATTTGCTGTTGAAGACAAGGTAAGTAAAACTAACCTATACATCACTCCTAGTACTGTTTATAAGGCTTTAGAATATAAAGAAACGGTGCTACTAATGGTGTTTAGAGATGTGCTGATTACAGGTTCACAGGAACTAGTACTTGCACCAGAAATCGTTTCATTGCTTGACAGGTTCAAAGACGTGTTTCCTAAAGAGATACCAGCTGGATTACCTGTAGGATTATATGTGTGTTCATGGTTCAATTAACAGATTGCAACCTAGCACATATAACTCAGATCTAGGTTCTTGCAGAACGAATCACAAAACCAAACCTGATCATTACCTTTCAGATTGCAGCGGATTGATGGATGGTAATGATGAGATCAGCTAGAACAGATCAGATGCCTGTTCCTCCTTCAGTATCCACACTCTTACAAGCCGGGATGGTTGCTAGACCAAAGCAATGGATTGATCAGAGAGAGAATAGAGACGGCTCAGGTTTTAGGTCGCAGACTCTTCGAGTCGAAATTATAAGACGACTCATATAAATATCGACTCTGTCATAAACCTAAACCGATGTCTCGGTTTCGCAACTGTGTCGACCGACACATACACTTGTGTCGATCGACACAAGTCATTTGTCTCGATATGGGCCCAAGTGATTAAACTAACGGCCCAACTCTCTGCACAAATACAGTAAATGCCTTGCATCTTACCGTATTCATTCCATGTTAACTTTCCCGTTAGCTATGGTGTGTGACCCTTTGGGATCATACAATACTGGTAATAAGTCCTAAACTTATAGATCAAGAGCGGACTCTAGCAAGTCATCATGATCACCCAGTATTTATGACTTATGTCTGATCTCGACATTTATCATACTTTCTAGAGATAGTACGGTAGATTTCAGGACATTCCCAACAATCTCCCACTTGTACTGGAATCCTACAAAGGACATTCCCAACAATCTTCCGATTGTACTGGAATCCTACATTCCCTAGTCCTTTTGTCTTAATATCTCGATCTGGCATAAGGCAAGATGCGTGTCATCCTTATATAGCCAGACCATGTTTATCGGACCAGATTTGATACTGACAATGCAAACGACTTGGGCAAGTCCGTTTGGGAATGGCCATTCTCTTACCAGCTATCAAATCTCTGATTGGCCTAGAGATATTACCTCCGTTAAACGGCAGGGACAAATCCCATCTTGTTCCATCACTATGAACTACACAATTCATAATACACCCAACCAAGGTCCGTATAGCTCCCAGTTACGAAACAGCGTTAGACAATGATCAAAGCGCATTACTCCATGTGCAGCCACATGCATGCGAACTCAGGTCTAAGGACTATACTCTATAGTCGTATATGAGAACTTCTTATGACACAGATATTAATATCTTGCAGAGTTCTCATCTTGCGGGCCATGTCCGGTCATATGCTCCCCTACATATACCTATGTGTCGACTTTGATGCCGCGCATCTATGACCCCTCGAAACTTGGTCATAAGTCTCAACACAATCTAGTCTCAACAGGTTGTTGGTGTTCCAATTTCAATAACCTTCGACTATGGACACTATGATTTATGTCATTTCGTTAAATATGGGGTTTCATGATCAAGTCTACTCATGTACTTCGATGGCCCATATATAATGACATGAATCATTTTGGAACGATTATTTATATCACAGTTAAAATAATCCAGAAATCATTAGATTTCATAAACATAAAATATTATGTTTACATGAACCTTTCAAAACAACTAAGTAAAGCCCTTTACAAACTCCCACTGAAATTAAGACTACATCTTAATTTCACTCATCCTACAGCTACAGTCCGCGACTCGTGCTTAGGCATAAGGAGTGGCTTCGTTAATAGATTAGCAACGTTCTCATTCGATGAAACTTGCTTATCTACTTAACACCTCTGTCATTTATCTCAAGGAATAGGTTATACCTATCCTCAAGGTGTTTGGACCTCTGATGTGCAGCTAGCCTCATCTATGCTGTGAATCACATCAAGTTCAGTGATGAACTCTTCTATCCAAACAACCTCTTTCGCCGCTTCTCAAGCTGCGAAATGTTCAGCTTAAGTCATGGAGTCAGCAACAGTGCCTTGCACCGCCAGTTAGACACAAGATATAGCCGGACTGTGACCAGGAATTATCTTTGTCTATTGGAAACTTGCCTTTCAGACTCTATCGACTTGTAGCACCTCACTTTCTCCGTAAATCAAGAACTTATCCTAAGTATTCCTCAAATACTTCAGAATATTCTTTACGGCAATCCAGTGATTCTTTGCTGGATTTGACTGGTCTTTACTTGTCTTGCTTAGCATTAAAGCAACATCAAAACAAGTATGTATCATGGCATACATGATAGATCCAATTGCCGTCGCATATGGAATCCTATCCATGCATTCAAGCTCAGCAGATATCGCAGGACACTGTATCTTGCTTAATGAATTGCCATGTGACATTGGCATAAAACCCTTCTTGGATTGCTGATTACGTGTAGGACTTTGTCAATTTAAGAATCCTGACTTTGTCCTACCAGCTCTTTTGGATCTCTATCTTTAGATCCAAAATCCAAGAACTACGTGGCTTTACCCATGTCAACCATAAAACCAACTCCCAAACCAGTCCTTTACCGACTGCAGCATTGGGACGTTATATTCGAGAATCAGTATGTCATCGACATACACTATGAGAAATGCAATATTGCTCCCACTTATCTTTTAGTAAACGCATAGTTCCACTTCGTTCTTGTTCAAGTCAAAACCTTGACTACTTTAACAGAACGAAGATTCCAACTCCGATATGTTTGCTTCCATCCATGAATGGATCGATGAAGCTAACTTACACACAGTGTAATTTTTCGGAGTCCGGGCTTACTTTCGCTTCTTTGAATTTCGCAGATTCGTCGCTTTCAATGATCATCAGATCATGCGAACTTTTAATGATCATCAGGTTCAACTAATGACGAGAAATCACTCTCGGATTAGTGACTGACTCATTCATATCTGCGAACTTCAGGCTCTACAGGTGTAGATTCTACAGAAATCTGTAAATCCATTCGTTGCTCTCCCTCAACAGGTTGAGCAGCCTCCTGTAATTCTCGAATTTCTTCGAGTTGTACTTTTACTCCCACTGTTCTTCTTGGAAAGTAACTTCCCTTCTTAGAAAACAGAATGGACGTAAAAGTAACAAGCCTTGGTTTCCCTAGGACAACCAGCGAAGTAGCACAACTACAAATACTCAGTAAAGACGAATTTGGATCGATTCCAATCCACATTTACGTGGTGTCTTTCAACTGATATTGGTGGAACTATTTCAGCGTAAACTTAGATATTTCTAGAGCGTTATTCTTAGAGAATATCATGGAAGATTCGTGTGACTCATCTTTAATCATTTCTAATAAGATCTGATTCATTCTCACAGAAACACCTCTAGGTTTTTCAGGAGAAGTGAGCTGTGAAACGACTTCACACTCATTCAGATGATCACACAATCAATGACTTAAGTATTCTCACTCGTGATCTAATCCAGAGTCTTAATACTTCTGTCATTCAGATTCTATACTTCATTCTGGAACTCTTTCGACCATGTCAAAGAATTCCGACTTGTGTCTCATCAAATGAACACAGTCACACTCACTGAAGTAATCAGTAGAGACAATGAAGTACATGAAATTTTCTCTGGCATTACTGCTCATCGGACCACATACATGAGTATGTTCAATCTCCAATAAGCCCTTGGGCCTTTCTTAGCTCGGCTAAGATGGGCCCTATGTCTTTTGGTCCAGTAAGCAGAATTCAAGTCTCATAAGATATCCATTCAAATGAGCCCAAAAGTCCATAACTATGGGGTTTCTGAATCTGACTTACTCTATGTGACCAAAACATTTATGCCAAGAAAAATCAGGTTTAATTCATCAGATTTAAACCAATTGCGGTATTTATGTTACATTTAGGCACTCTTTGGTTTAAGACATAAAACCCATTCCTTGAATAGGGTGCTACAATTAATATTTCATTAAGATCAAAAGAACAAACTAGTCTTTTATCAAAATGAAAAACATTCAAATTCTTACAAGAAAGTGAAAGACAACTCTGCTTAAAGCAGGTACATTGTAGCAATTACTTAATAAAACCAAGCCTCAAAGGCATCTACAAGTGAAAACCCTACGGCTGAGGCAGCATCCCAAGCTCCTTCCAGACACGCAGTTCCACTTGCCCTTCCTTCAACGTTCTACTGTTGCTGAGGCTCTGCATATTATAACAAATATCAGTGCCACAACCAGTATCCAATACCTATAAGGTATAACTTGAAGTAATAACATGAATACCTGAGGAAGTAGTCTCATACATCGACTTCAACTCCTCATAATCTTCCATGAATTTAATGCAATCTCTTTTCCAATGCCCAGTCTCTTTACAGTAGCAGCACTTACCAACGTAAGAGGTATCTGACTCGGGCTCAGAAGACACACGCTTGCCATGATTCAAAATCTGGACAACATTGTCTTCACCCTTGTCAGCATTAGGTTTAGTAAACCTACCCCTCTCATTCATGAGATTGTACAGGGTACTCTTCACGTTTGGCTCAACTGTCTTGAGCATATCATGCAGTTCAGTCAACGTCTTCGTTAAGCCTTTCTTGATATAGTTCCTCACGAACTTATCATAGCTTGACGGCAGTGACTGTAGAATGATCTCAGTTGCCAATTCCTGGCTAACTAGATAATCCAGTTTCCTCAGGTTATCAATGTAACCCATCATTTTACTGACATGAGGACTTACTGGATGATCAATTGGTAGCTTGCAGCTAGTGAGAGATTTAACCAACCGGTATCTCTCCACTCTTACCTGCTCCTGAAATTTCAATTTCAGGCTGCTGATCATCTTTATTGGCGACTCCATGTTCTCATATTGCTTCCGCAAATCTGAGTCCATGGTAGCCAATATCAGACCAAGCACATCTACCGCATCATTATAATGCTTATTCCAAGCATTATATACTGCATGAGAGGCATTGGACCCGATCCTCACGGGGAGAGCTCTTTCAAGGACATAGTCCTTTCTCTCCTGCCTGAGGACAAGCCTCAGGTTCCGTGACCAAGTCAAGAAATTTGATCCGTTCAGTTTGTCCATCTCAAGGACAGACCGGATCGAGAAAGTGTTTTGATTGTTTGTGCTTGTCATAGCTGAAATTTAGAGATAAATAGAGTTTTAGTTATTAAGTTCATAAAAGAGTAATCTTAACAACTTATAAGAAAACTCGCATTGCATTCAAAATTTCTTTGTTTAACCTCATAAGAATGCAATGATTCCGAGACCCATGTTCAGCTAAATCCAAAGTGGGCCACTGGCCGTCACCCGGAATTAGCTTTACTTGGTAAGCATACACACAGCTAGTTATAACCAATAACTCTCGGTTGTGAATTGGACCCGAGGCCCAAATTCACTAGATGTCTCAAGGCCCGGGACTCCCGATGGCCCAGTCAAGGAAACCAATCTCTTACAGCCAAATAATCACTGAAATCTGGGACTCCCAATGAAATCAGTGACTATATACTACTTTACTTACGCGAAAACAGACACCTCACACTGTAAGCCATGTCTGTAATCAAATAAGCGTTAAGTAGCTGACAAGATTGGAAAGACATCCAAGCTTGATATTGTTTTTGAGGATTTTAAGTTTTATTTCCAAAAATAGAAGATTACTATTTTGGGAAACTTTCTTATTTTAGAAACTTTCTAAATTTAGTAACTTATTAAAGTTTTCGGTTGGGTCACAAATTATAGGCCCAATTCTTGGCCCGAGACCACAGAATTCCAATTGGCCCAATAATTTGACATAACCGATCCGGTTTATTAATTCTGGTCCAAGACCAAATTAACTATCAAAACCATCAGTTATTTACTAAACCAGACCAGCTCTAAATTATTTGGTCCAACCAAATCAAACTTAGACCAGCCTTCGGTTTAGGTTAAAATTCAATTTTATGAATTTCAATCCGGTTTAACCAGAAATAAAATTATTTCCGGCAAACCGCGATTTGGGTTAACCGCTTGAACCACCAATTAAATTGGATCGGTTCAGTTAAGTCCAAAACCGGGAAGAAACACCTTGTGTTTTAGCCAATTTTGACCTAACTTGCGGTTCTGGCTAAAGTAGACAATGAACCACAATCGGATTGATCGGTTCATTGTCTCGGTTTAGGGAAAGATGAACCACGAAGCTCGGCTGAACCGATTGGCTACTCGCGGATCATCTGCATCGCCTTCGTATCGATCGATATGAGTCTTTCATGTCGATCGATACTAGCGAGTATCAGCTCGGGTCAATCGGGTCATCAGGACCGCGAGATGTCAATCGGATCGATCGATATCGACCGATACCTCGCTCCCTCGTCGATCGACACGGGCGACCAGATCGCACACCAATGGCTTTCAATCGGATTGATGCGATCTAATTCTTAGGTTTTCATGTTTTCTGATCAAATTTCTTAACCAAATTCGATTTTAAACAGTAAGAACAACCTAAATCAGATTCTTAAAGCAAAAACCAATAACCTGGCTCTGATACCACTGTAGGATTATATGTGTGTTCATGGTTCAATTAACAGATTGCAACCTAGCACATATAACTCAGATCTAGGTTCTTGCAGAACGAATCACAAAACCAAACCTGATCATTACCTTTCAGATTGCAGCGGATTGATGGATGGTAATGATGAGATCAGCTAGAACAGATCAGATGCCTGTTCCTCCTTCAGTATCCACACTCTTACAAGCCGGGATGGTTGCTAGACCAAAGCAATGGATTGATCAGAGAGAGAAGAGAGACGGCTCAGGTTTTAGGTCGCAGACTCTTCGAGTCGAAATTATAAGACGACTCATATAAATATCGACTCTGTCATAAACCTAAACCGATGTCTCGGTTTCGCAACTGTGTCGACCGACACATACACTTGTGTCGATCGACACAAGTCATTTGTCTCGATATGGGCCCAAGTGATTAAACTAACGGCCCAACTCTCTGCACAAATACAGTAAATGCCTTGCATCTTACCGTATTCATTCCATGTTAACTTTCCCGTTAGCTATGGTGTGTGACCCTTTGGGATCATACAATACTGGTAATAAGTCCTAAACTTATAGATCAAGAGCGGACTCTAGCAAGTCATCATGATCACCCAGTATTTATGACTTATGTCTGATCTCGACATTTATCATACTTTCTAGAGATAGTACGGTAGATTTCAGGACATTCCCAACATTACCACCTATTAGAGGAATAGAGCATCAGATTGATTTAGTCCCAGTCGCACCATTGCCCAACTGTCCAGCTTACCGAATAAACCCAACAGAAACTAAGGAACTGGAGAAGCAGATTCAAGACTTAATGGAGAAAGGATACATTAGAGAAAGCTTGAGTCTGTGTGCTGTACCTTTTCTCTTAGTGCCAAAGAAAGATGGAACTTGGAGGATGTGTGTAGACTGCAGAGCAATCAACAACATCACCATCGAATACCGACATCCAATTCCAAGGTTAGATGATATGCTTGATGAACTATTTGGACCTAATGTGTTTTCTATGATTGATCTTAGGAGTGGATTCCATCAAGTAAGAATGAAAGAAGGTGACGAATGGAAGACTGCTTTCAAGACCAAGCAGGGGCTCTATGAGTGGTTAGTCATGCCATTTGGTCTAACCAATGCACCCAGCACCTTCATGAGGCTAATGAACCAAGGTCTAAGAGCATACATCAGTAAATTAGTAGTAGTTTATTTTGATGATATATTGGTTTATAGCAAATCGTTTGGGGATCATCGGAAACATCTTGAATTAGTTCTTGAAACACTTAGAAAGGAAGGCCTATATGGGAACCTTAAGAAGTGCTCATTTTGTACTGATGAAGTAGTTTTCCTAGGTTTTGTTGTCAGTTCTCAAGGTTTACAGGTTGATCAAGAGAAGATCAAAGCAATCCAAGACTAGCCGAGACCAAGCAGCATAGGACAAGTTAGGAGTTTCCATGGATTGGCAAGCTTCTATAGGCGTTTTGTCAAAGATTTCAGTACCTTAGCCGCCCCTCTAACTGCTGTGATCAAGAAGGACGTGGCATTTCATTGGGGATCAGCTCAAGAAGATGCATTCAACAGGCTCAAAGATCGTTTAACACATGCACCAGTTTTGGTACTGCCTGATTTTAACAAAACTTATGAGATTGAATGTGATGCTTCAGGTTTAGGTATTGGAGCTGTGCTTACTCAAGGAGGACGTCCAGTAGCCTATTTTAGTGAGAAATTAAGTGGAGCCAGCTTGAACTATCCAGCATACGACAAGGAGCTCTATGCACTAGTGAGATCGTTGGAAACGTGGCATCATTATCTTCTGTCCAAGGAGTTTGTCATACATACTGATCATGAGAATTTGAAGCACCTTAGAGGGCAGACAACACTCAAGAGAAGACATGCTAAGTGTATGGAGTTCGTGGAATCATTTCCATATGTGATAAAGTACAAGAAAGGCAAAGAGAATGTCGTAGATGATGCACTATCGAGAAGACACCTACTGATCTCGACATTAGAAGCCAAAGTTCTGGGATTTGAGCATCTTAAAGAAGCTTACAAGGATGATCCAGACTTCATCTCAATCCATCAAGATTGTAGCATTTCCCCATCAAGTTCTTTCTGTATACACAATGAATATCTTTTTAGAGAGAGACGTTTGTGCATTCCGCAGGGATCAATGAGAGAGCTACTGATCAAGGAGGCACATGGTGGTGGACTCATGGGACATTTTAGAGTTGATAAGACTCTAAGTGTTTTGGTTGAACACTTCTTTTGGCCTCATCACAAGAAGGATGTGGAACGCTTCTGTTCCAAGTGTGTAACATGTCTCAAAGCCAAATCCAGGTCACATCCACATGGTTTATATATGCCACTTCCTATTCCTAGTATGCCTTGGGTTGATATATCAATGGATTTGATTTTAGGCTTACCCAAAATCCGAGGAAAGGATTCTATTTTTGTTGTAGTGGACAGGTTCTCGAAAATTCATTTCATCCCTTGTGCCAAGACAAATGAGGCCACTCAAACTGCTGAATTGTTCTTTAAAGAAGTAGTACGCTTGCATGGGATTCCAAGAACTATTGTTTCTGATCGAGACACGAAGTTTCTAAGCCATTTCTGGAGAGTTCTTTGGAGGAAGCTAGGAACCAAGCTACTCTTCTCTACAACTTGTCATCCGCAGACAGATGGACAAACTGAGTTGTAAACAGAACTTTATCTACTCTTTTGAGAGCCACGGTTGGTAAGAACTTACGGAACTGGTTAGATTGTATTCCTTATGTTGAGTTCGCTTATAATCATGCTAACCACTCTACTACTAAGTTGTCCCCTTTTGAGATTGTTTATGGATTTCAGCCAGAAACCCCTTTAGATCTTGTTCCTTTTCCACCACTAGATGTCACTAATCAGGATGGAGAGTCCAAGGCTGAGATGATCAAGATGTTGCATCTAAAGGTGAAGACTAACATAGAGGAGAAAACGGCTAAGTATAAGAAGGCTGCTGACAAAGGGAGAAAGGAGCTCATCTTTAATCCAGGAGATTGGGTGTGGGTTCACATGCGTACAGAGAGGTTCCCAAATCAAAGGAAGTCCAAGCTAGCGCCAAGAGGAGCTGGACCATTTCGAGTGCTGGAGAGAGTCAACGACAATGCCTACAAGCTGGATCTTCCAGGTGAGTTAACCATTTCGCCAGTGTTTAATGTTGCTGACTTGCTTCCTTATGATGCAGATGATGGAATTCTGAGGTCAGAATCTTCTCAAGAGGGAGGGAATGATGAGGACATCGATCCAAGCATAGAGATTCATCAAGAAGACTTAGAAGATGCACCTGCTGCTCAAGACATCACAACAATGAGGGATCCTCCAAGGACAAGATCAGGAACTAGAAGACTTAGAGCATTGTTTAACAAGTCAATTCAGAGTCTCCTAGTTCAAGAATATCAAGAGCAATCGGCCAGAATTCAACAGGAGTGCTTAGAGGCCCAACTAAAGCCATTTGAAGACTTGAAGATGATTTCTCAATTCAGCCCACCTAGACCCAATATTGGACGCCCAAACACATTAAAAACGCCAAGGTATGTGTTTCAATAAAAGATATATGTGTTTATTCAGTTTTGCAGGTCCAAGACTTATATGTTTTAAGTTATGTTATTTTGTTTTTAGTATAAGTGATATTTTGAATTATAGGTTGTTTTTATGCTTTAGTAATCATTGTATTAGGTTTTCTGCCCTAGAAGGCACCAGCTACACGATCCCCTTTATAAGGATCCTTAGCAGCCGTGTATCATTTACCAAGTATCAATAACATAACGCAGTTCATCAGAATTCTCTGAGTGCTTAAAACCAACGATCTAGCTGTCCTTGTGAGTGATATCAAGGCGACCTTGATCTGTTCCTGACTTATCACAAGTGTTATCATCCCTTGTGTGGCGTCTCTTGTTCCATCTCTATTCATTCGACCATTCACCATATGATCAGGGAGTGACTTCAGTCCCGCTGAGAAGATCCATCAATCCACATCGATCATCTAATGTCTAGAGGAGAGCGGCTTGAGTCCATCTTCTAGATCCATTCCTGTCAAGTGAGATCATCACCAATCTGATCTTACATCAGTAGGACTAATGGTTGGTTCTTCCGTTGTGACTTGTGGCTCTATCAAACTGCCATGGCCTCCCAAGCAGTAAGTGTTTTTCTGAAAGGCACCATCACTTGCTCGGTTACCTAAAGCTCAGATCTCTCATCCAACCATTGCAACTTATATGGCCTTGGATTCTTGGTTCTTTTATGCCCTAACCTGTCTACCATATACTTGCTAGCCATGTTAGTGCATGAACCTCAATCAATTACCAGGTTACATAACTTGTTCTTAAAGGTGCAACGGGTGTGGAAGAGATTCTCCCTTTGATTCTTCTCTTCTGGATGTATCATCAAACTTAGCACACGTCTGGTTACCAAGAGATCTCTAACATTAGGATACTTTATTTCCTCCTCTTGGTCATGAGCTCTTCATCCTTCTCATCTTGGGACTCATAGTCTCCAGTTGGGGTAAGATCATTACTCGGCTGTTGGGGCAGTCTCGGCTGACACTTAAAACATGTAACATCACGAGCTCTAGATTGATTGGGGTTCTGAGACTTACCTTGTTCAGGTCGAGATGGTTTGGTTGATTCATGAGACTTGCCCTTGAATCGTGAATAAATCTCCACAGCCTTTCCATTATCTATTGCCTTGCTACTGCTTGCTTGCCAATGCTGATTGTTTCTGCCCCTGTTGGATATAGAGGTCTTTCTTTTGATTTGTTGTTCCACTTGGACAGAGAGGTGAAGTAGCTCGTTTAGACAAGTGTACATGGTTCTATGCACCTACCTAGATATCCTCTCTGGAAGTCCATCAACAAATTGGGCCATCAATGCCTCTTCTGATTCTTCTAGCTCCAATGAGTTCATGAGCTTCTCAAATTCCTCAAAATACTCTTCAACGCTCCTTGTTCCCTGAGATAACTTTCTAATACGTTTTTGTAAGTCTCTATGATAGTGATCATGCACATACCTTATTCTTAGGATGTATGTCATGTCTCCCCATGTTGATATCACTAGAAGAAAACAACGTTTTTGCGACTGGGACTTGCGACTATACTTGTAGTCGTAACATTTGGCGACTATTATGGGACAATATTGCTACTATTTTGCGACTAAATAAATATGGACGTGTATTAGTTACTAATATACGACCAAAAATGATTGTCGCCAATTTAGTCGCCGATTTACGACTGATTAACGACCATTGTCGAGACCGGAAACAACAGTCGCATGCTAGTCGGTAATATGGCGACTATTTTGCATCTGATGTGAAGAGTCGTAGAAAAATCGCAAATTGGTCACTATATGGGCGACTAATTTGCTACTTTGTGTATAGTAGTAACAAAGTTGTTTATTTGTCACTATTGTTACGACTAATATGCAACTCATTATTCGTGTCGCAAAGTAGTCGGGTATGAGTCATATCATATAGTATGATTTAGTAATAGTATAATATAGTTTGGTTATATTTTACCTATTTATGGTAGGTGTACCGTTTTCATGCGACATGCATTTTTGACAATTAATGATAGTGGCCAATTATGTCTACATAGTCGAAATTCAGCCCTATCTCCGATTTTCATTGTAGAAACACAAATAATTTGGAAATCTAGTTACATGGCGGGAGGATACAATAATTATAGCAATCATCAGGAGTGGATGTATACTAGGTTTGATGATGCCACAGACAATTTCTCAACAGCCTTCAAAACAGGAGTGGCTCAATTTATGGAACTTGCCAAAAATCAGCCTTTAGCGCTGAGCAATGGCAGTAAGTTTCTCTGCCCTTGTAGTTTTTGCAAGAATGAAAAACCGGAAACCACAGAATTGAAATTTGGAGTCATCTGTTTAGTCGAGGATTTATGCTTGATTATTATGTTTGGTATAAGCATGGAGAAGAAATCGGTTTGGATATAGGAACGAGTTATGTTGATCCGAATGGTCATGATAATGTAGTAGAAGATAGATATGTAGATATGGTGAATGATGCGTTTCGTGATTACGCGAGTAATAGTGAAGAACCTGTACGTAATCATTCAAAAACGTTTTATGACCTGTTAGAAGGAGCCCATAATCCTTTATATGATGGTTGTCCTGAAGGTCACTCCCAGATATCCTTGGCTGCTCGGGTCCTACATAACAAGGCGGAACATATTATGAGTGAAAAGATAGTGAATTCAATATGTCAAATGATGACAAAGTATTTAGCAGAAGGAAACCAGGCAACATGTTCACATTACGAGACAAAGAAACTGATGCACAATTTTGGCCTCCCCTATCATACAATTGATGTTTGCATGAACAATTGTATGATCTTCTGGAAAGAAGAATAAAAGGAAGATAAGTGTCGGTTTGTGCTAAAAAAAGATGGAAGCCGAACGAGAGACTAAGTAGAACAAGAGTACCCTACAATCGTATGTGGTATCTACCAATTGCTGACAGAATGAAGAGAATGTATCAAAGCAAGAAGACTGCAACGGCAATGAGATGGCATGCCAAGCACCAAACGAAGGAGGGAGAAATGTGTCATCCGTCTGATGCGGCGGAGTGGAAATCATTTCCAGCTCAACATCCTTTGTTTGCCCAAGAACCCGTAACGTTTATCTTGGATTATGTACAGATGGGTTCAATCAATTTGGCATGTCTCATAATCTGATATACTTGTATTTTCATGCATTTAGGTTATTGCTAGGATCATGATTTGCTTCTTTTTAGTTTCCTTTAGCTTCATTTCTTTACTCATTTGTGTGTTTAGAGTGTAGGATCATCTATAGCTAGGTTTAGGCATTCTAGGCTTGCATTTGGAGTGTTTCTTGTGTTTTTATTGGTGATTGGAAGTGCAAGGAGTATTGGTGAGCTTAGAAGCGGAGTTTGGAGCTCAAAGGACTAAGAAGGACCCAGCATGAAGGCATATCGGCCACCATATCGGTTGGGGTGGCCGATACATAGTCTCAGATTAAAAGCATGCAACTCATATCGGTCACCATATCGGCCCTGGCCGATACACTTCTTCGACAAAAAATCCGAGAGCTCGTATCGGTTGCCATATCGACCAGCCTGACCGATAGGCTTCCCAGAAACTGACTTGGATTCGGGTCAACACCCGATTTGTTCCGGGTTGACCCGGTTCGCCCCATAATCACTACTTAAGCCAAAAACCTATTTTCTATTGTTTCTTAAGCTTGTTTTGTTGCAAAAACTCTTTTGTAAGAACAAGATTGAATTTTGATTAATCTAGTACTCCTTTTTGTGATTTCTTCCTTGAATCTTTCAATCTATCTCTAATATTCAATGATCAACACTATCTCTATGGATTTTGTTAATCACATGATGATTAGTGAGTAGTTTTTCATAGGGTTTATGGGTTAGGTAGGATTAGGTTGATTAGGGATGATTAATGGATTTCTGATGTTTGATTGCTTAAAATCTCTTCTATCAAAGTGTGCTTAGTGCCTAATTAGCCTCGATCACGTTGATTAGGATGTTTAGGATTTCTTGCTCACCATGTGTTCGATGAAATGCCAGTTTTAGCTTTGATGGGACTTTCACATTCTAGCACATGAAAATGGATGTTTAGAGTGATTGTTGGCTGTTTGGAACTTGTTTAATTGCTTGCTTAATCTTAATTCACAAATGAGAATTTGTTCTTAGATTAGGATTAGGGAAAGAGATTAGTATTAAGAGATAGACTAATCAACTTGTTGTGTTCCTTGCTAGGAGGTTAGCTTCTTTGAAGTTTGAATTAGGATCCTTGATCATCCCGAGTCACCAATCCGTTGACCTTAACCTTTAGACCTTATCTTTATTATTGATTGATAAGAATTCATCTTGTTCACTTGCTTTTTATTTGCTTCCATTTGAATTGTTTTCATTAGGATTGTTAGAATCAAATTTGATTTAGTGATTTGACTCTAGAGGTTTGGTGTATTCTTATTGGCTATATTCGTCCCAAAAAGCTTCGATACCTCAAAGCTACATGATAAGCTTGAGGAATTGGTACCTCAAAGGATTTTAAAATCCTTGTTATCAATTTGGCGCCGTTGCCATTTTGGGATTTTGGATAGATCAGTTCGATTTCTAATCCTATTTAGTTCAAGTCTTTGTTACTAACTTTGCTTCTTCCTATCTCTTTGATGTTAGGTGTATGAACTTACGCAGCCGTGGGACAACAAACTTAGTTGAAAGAGTTGAGGACATCAAGGCACACGAGAGGAGATTAGCAAAGGAACGACGCGCGCAAGAGAGAGTTGTTAACATAGAGAGACTTGAGTTGGAACCAATTGTAGAGGTTCAACAAGACTTTGTGGGTGTTGAGCAGCCGGTTATGGATCATCAGGATCAACAGCAGGGCCAACATGGCCACCAAGAGCAACAGAATCATCAGGGCAATGATGGACAGAACAATAGGATTCTGGTTCATCCTGAGAGGCCAGCTAGAGCCATTGGTGATGGAGATGCACCGGATACAAACGCAAACCGGCAAGGGATCATTCCACCACCGGTCAACAACAATAACTTCGAGATCCGGGCTATCTTGATCAACATGGTGCAAAACAATCAGTTTCATGGGCTTGCGAGGATCCCTTGTGTAGGAACTGTTTAGTTGATCCTGATGTAATTCACAGATTCATATCAACCTAAACATACAGATCTAGGTTCTCTTGAATAGAAACATTACATGATCTCACCTTTTACCTGTTTGTTGCAGCGGAAGGAATTGAACAGGTCAGAGATCAGAGAGATGCACCGAGGGATGAATCCTCCAAAGGTTCACACACGCTTTCACAGGAAACAGCTGCTAGACCACAAGGGGAACTCGGCGCAGAGCGAGAGAGTTTTCGGCTCAAGTGTTAGGGTTAATCAGTCTGAAACTCGAGTTTTATGACACAAAACTCGTCCTGTTCCGTTTGGGCCATTTGGCCCAAACACCAATTAACTCGACGGCGTGCAGGCACTGCATCGATCGATGCACCTTGTGCATCGATCGATACACAGTACCTAAACCGTTTTATTCTCTCTAAGTACAGTAAATGCCTAGCACTTTTACCATACTTCTGCTAAACCGTTCCTACACGTTTTCCTGTTAGCTTAGGCGTGTGACCCATATGGGATCATATAATAAAGGCAATAAGTCCAAGACTTATAGATCATGAGCGGACTCTAGCAAGCCATCATGACCCCCAATATTATATGACTTATGTCTGATCACTGACATACTCTAACTTTCTAGAGACAGTACCGAGATTACTGGACACAATTCCAACAATCTCCCACTTGTACTGGAATCTCTGTATTCATAATCCTTTTATCTCAATATCTCGATTAGTCATAAGGCAAGATTGGTGTCATCCTTATAAAGCCTAATCTTGTTCATCGGACTCTGATTTGATACTGACAATCCAAGCGACTCGGGAAAGTCCGTTTGAGCATGGCCATGCGTTTTCCAGTATTCAAATCTCCGATTGGCCTAGAGATATTCACTCCATTTATATTGGAGGGACAAATCCCATCTTGTTCCATCACTGTAAACTACTCATTTCATGATGTACCCAAACAAGGTCCTTATAGCTATCACGGAACGATAGCGTTAGACAATGATCAAAGTACATCAGTCCATGTGCAGTCACATGCATGTGAACTCAGGTCTAAGGACTATACTCTATAGTCGTAGTAAGAATCTCTTATGACACAGATATAAATATCCTGAAGAGTTCTTATAAGCGGGTCTTGTCCGGTCGTATGTTCCCAACATACACCTATGTACTGACTTTGATGCCGCGCATCTATGACACACTGAGACTTTGTCATAAGTCACGTACCAATCCAGTCTCACATGGTTGTTGGTGTTCCAGTTTCAACAACCTTCGACTAGGGACAGGATGATATAAAACATTTATCAATATAGGGCCTCATGATCAAGCTAAATGACTTTGATGACTCAAGATCAAGTCACTTACTTCGATGACCTATAAAATGCTTCATATCATTTTGGAACGATTATTTCATCACAGTTAAAATAATCTTGAAATAATAATTTCATTAAAACATAAAATAATGTTTTACAAGAACATATCAAATAACTAAAATAAAGCTCACAAAACTCCCACTCAAATTTAGATTACATTTCAATGTTTCTAATGCCTACAGCTTCAGTCAGGAACTCGAGCTTAGGCCTTGGGAGTGGCTTTGTCAACGGATCAGCGACATTATCATCTGTCGGAACTCGGCTGATCTTGACTTCCTTTCTATTAACGATGTCACGTATCAAGTGATATCTTCTTTGAACATGCTTGGATTTCTGGTGTGATTTTGGTTCCTTTGCCTGAGCTATAGCACCATTGTTGTCACAAAACAGTGCCAGAGGCTCAGCCGCATCTGGTATCACACCTAGTTCCATAATGAACTTTCGTATCCAAACAGCTTCCTTCGCCGCTTCTGAGGCGGCGATATATTCAGCTTCTGTAGTGGAATCAGCAACGGTGTCCTGCTTGGAGCTTCTCCAACTTACTGCACCGCCATTCAGACAAAAGACATAACCGGACTGTGACCGGAAATCATCTGTGTCTGTCTGGAAACTTGCGTCCGTGAATCCACTGACTTTAAGCACATCACTTCCACCGTACACCAAGAACTTATCCTTAGTATGTCTTAGATACTTCAAGATATTCTTTACGGCAATCCAATAGTTTTCACCTGGATTTGACTGGTATCTACTCGTCATGCTCAATGCATAAGCAACATCAGGACGAGTACAGATCATGGCATACATGACAGATCCTATTGCAGATGCATAAGGAATATTCTTCATGCGCTCAAGCTCAGCAGCCGACGTAGGGCTCTGCTTCTTGCTTAGCGTTGTGCCATGCACCATTGGCGTGAAGCCCTTCTTGGAATCTTTCATGCTGAATCTTTGTAGGACTTTGTCAATGTATGAGTCTTGACACAAGCCTATCAGCCTCTTAGGTCTATCCCGATAGATCCTAATTCCAAGAACGTATGCGGCTTCACCCATGTCTTTCATGGAAAAACAACTTCCAAGCCAGTCTTTTACAGACTTCAGCATTGGAACGTCGTTTCCGAGAAGCAATATGTCATCGACATACAGAATGAGAAATACAATTTTGCTCCCACTAGATTTCTTATACACGCATTGTTCTTCTTCGTTTCTGATGAAGTCAAATTGCTTGATCGCTTCATCAAAACGAAGATTCCAGCTCCTCGATGCTTGCTTCAATCCATAAATGGATTTATGAAGCTTGCATACCTTTCCAGCATTCTTTGGATCTATGTAACCATCAGGTTGTGTCATATACACATCCTCTTCCAGAATACCATTCAGGAAGGCGGTTTTCACGTCCATCTGCCAAATTTCATAATCATGAAAAGCTGCAGTTGCTAGTAGAATCCGAATAGATTTCATCATAGCCACTGGTGAATAGGTTTCATCGTAGTCCACACCGTGAACTTGTCTGAAACCTTTTGCCACCAACCTGGCTTTATAAATCTGGACATTTCCATCCACGTCAATCTTCTTCTTGAAGATCCATTTGCACTCGATGGCTTTTACACCAGCGGGTAAGTCAACCAACGAAAACACTTGGTTGACCGACATGGAGTCCATTTCGGAATCAGTGGCCTTGCGCCACTTAGAGGAATCTGGGCCCATCATGGCTTGATTGAAGTTCGATGGTTCATCACCATCAATGATCAAAAGATCATGACAGTCAGTCACGAGGAATCCTTGATATCTCTCGGGTTCGTGACGGATCCTCCCGGATCTTCGAACTTCAGGTACTACAGGTTTAGGCTCTACAATTTCTTGTAGGTCCTCCTGCTGCTCTTCCTCATTAGGTTGAGCAGTATCCTGTTCATCTTGAATTTCTTCAAGCAGTACCTTACTCCCACTGTCTTTCTTAGAGAGAAACTCCCTCTCAAGAAAGTTACAATCCCGGGCAACAAAGATCTTGTTCTCGGAACGTAGATAGAAGTAATAAGCCTTGGTTTCCCGTGGATAACCAATGAAGTAGCATTTATCAGATTTTGGTGTAAGCTTATCTGAGATTAATCTCTTAACATAGGCTTCACAACCCCAAATTCTTAGATAAGACAGCACTGGAGCTTCTCCAGTCCATAATTCATATGGTGTCTTTGCTACTGCTTTTGATGGCGCTCTGTTTAGAGTGAACACTGCTGTTAGCAGAGCATATCCCCAAAGGGATATTGGAAGGTCTGTGTGACTCATCATAGATCGAACCATATCTAATAAGGTCCGATTTCTCCTCTCAGACACACCATTCCATTGAGGTGTTCCAGGAGGAGTGAGTTGGGATACGATCCCACACTCTCTCAGATGATCACTGAATTCCTGACTTAAGTATTCTCCTCCTCGGTCGGACCGAAGAGCCTTAATGCTTTTGCCAAGTTGGTTTTGTACTTCATTTTGGAATTCTCTGAACTTCTCAAAAGATTCAGACTTATGTTTCATCAAATAAACATATCCATACCTACTGAAATCATCAGTGAAGGTAATGAAGTACTGATAGTTTCCTCTTGCATTTGTGGACATTGGGCCACACACATCAGTGTGTATCAGGCCCAATAAGTCACTGGCCCTCTCGTTAGGTTTATTAAAGGGGGCCCGTGTCATTTTGCCCATCATGCAGGATTCGCATTTCTCACATGACTCAAAGTCAAATGAGCCAAGAAGTCCATTCGAATGGAGCCTCTTGATGCGTTTCTCGCTGATGTGCCCTAAACGACAATGCCATAGAAACGTTCGGTTTTCCTCATTAGGTTTAAACCGTTTTGTATTAATGTTATAAATTGGCGCGGATTGATCGAGTATGTAAAGCCCATTCGTAAGAGGGGCAGAACCATAGAACAAATTGTTGCGATTGAAGGAACATAATTTATTCTTAACTGAAAAATCATAACCTTCCAAATCCAACAAAGAAATTGAAATAATATTCCTGCTTATAGCAGGTACAAAATAACAATTATTCAGTTCTAAAATCAATCCCGAAGGTAAAGACAACAAGTATGTGCCTACAGCTAGTGCTGAAACTTTCGCTCCATTCCCAACTCGTAGCTCCACTTGTCCTTGCTTCAGCCTTCTACTGTTGCTGAGTGCCTGCATATTAGTACAAATATGAGCCCCACAACCAGTATCCATGACCCATGAGGTATTATCAGAAGTAGTTGTATTAACTTCTATAACAAAAATACCTGATGAAGAAGTCTCGAAAGTCTTCTTCTTCAATTCCTTTAGACCTTCCTGGAATTTCTTACAATCTCTTCTCCAATGCCCCAGTTCTTTGCAGAACCTGCACATGTCAGTTGGCCCAGCCTTGGACTTGGGCTTGGGCTTTGGCGTGTCCTTGTCCGCGACTTGGACAGCCTTGGCCGCTCCCTTATCCTTAGCAGAGGATTTCTTAAACCCCTTGCCCTTCTGCACCATAAGCACATTGGGGTCCTTGGCGGTTTTCCTCAAGTTGGGCTCTGCAGTCTTGAGCATTCCGTGAAGCTCAGGTAGTGTCTTACTCAAACCATGCATGTTAAAGTTCAGAATGAACTGATCATAGCTTGCAGGTAAAGACTGCAGAATGATGTCGCAGGCAAGTTCCTGGCTGATTGGGCAGTCGAGTTTCTGAAGATGATCGAGATAACCCATCATTTTCAAGACATGAGGACTCACTGCCGCATTCGCAGCCAACTTACAGTCCAAGAGGTTCTTAACTGTCTGGAACCTCTCAGTCCTAGCCTGCTCCTGAAAAAGCGATTTCAGGCTTGCCATTATCTCGATGGGAGACAATACACTTTCGAACTGTTTTTGCAGCTCAGGAGTCATTGTCACCAACATCAGGCAATAGACATCATTTTCATCTGACGAATGCTTTTCCCAAGCATTGTGCAGAGTCCTGGCAGCATTGGCAAGAGGCCTCTCGGGGAGGGGATCTCGAAGGACATAATCCTTCTTCTCCTGCTTGAGGACTAGCCTCAAGTTCCTTGACCATGTCAGGAAGTTCGTTCCAGTCAGCTTCTCCTTCTCGAGAACAGACCGGATCGAGAATGTGTTTTGTGTGCTTGTAGTAGTCATATCTGAAATATATAAATAAAAAGGTTATTAGTTATTATGTTCAAAATGACTAATCTCGTATTAAAATTTAATATGATTAATCACGCATTATATTCAATAACCTAAGTCACCCTCAATTGAATATAATGATTCCAAGATCCACATATAACTAAGATTAAAGTGGGCCACTGGCCGTCACTTAACCTTAGCTTATATCGGTAAGCCCTATATCGGCTAATTATATCCGTGATATAACTCTTGGTTGTGAATCTGGGCCCGAGGCCCAATCCACTCTGATGTCTCAAGGCCCGGGACTCCCGATGGCCTAGTCAAGAAAACCAGACTATACAGTCATGTAATCATTAATGTCTGGGACTCCCAATGACATTTATGAATCACAAACTGTCTTACCCACGCAAAAACAGACATCCTCACACTGTAAGGCCATGAATGCAATTGAATGGGCTTTGACAGCTGACATAGCCTGGACAAGACATCCAACGCTTGATATTATTTGAGGTTCGTAGGTTTATTAAAATTCATTCCCAAAATAGAAGATTACTATTTCGGGAAACTTTCCATTTTTGGAAACCTACTATTTTGGAAACTTTCTAAAATTGGAAACTTTCTAAAAACGGAAACTTTCTAACTTTGGAAATTTCTTTAAAAATCCAAAACCCGCAAATTTAGAAACTTCTATTTTAAGAAACTTTCTAATTTCAAAATTTCGGAAACTTTAATTTAAAATCGACTTTATAATTTTATAAAATAAATTTTAAATTTATCTGAAGAAAGACTCAAATAATTTGCCCAATTGTTTTAACTTCTTGGCCCGAGGCCCAAGAATTGGTCCATGTCCAAGACATGACCCAATTGTCCAATTAATTGACATAACCGGTCTGGTTCATTAAAACTGGTCTAACCAAGTTTTAATTACTACGATGACCACAATTGTCAACCGGTTATTTACTAAACCGGAATTTCTCAATTTATTTGGTCCAACCAAATCAAATTAGAAATTCCTGGTTTAGGCACTAAATCCAATATTTCTTTCGACATTGGATTTCTTATCCCGGTTTAACCAGACTTAATAAAATTATTAAATCTGTTTATTAAACCAGGACGAATTGATTTTAATTAAAATTTTAAACCGAACCGAACCGAAATTGGTCACGGACCATTCATGGCCGTGACCTAGCCGCAAGCCAGCACGCGAACGATCGTTGCTGCTTCACGGGACGGGACGGAGCGATCGTTGCGATCCATCCTTGCACGATCAAGACGCGATCATCGGATCGCCGTGATCATCCGATCGATCCATGATCGATCGATGCATCAACAGCCATCAGTCGACGCAATCCAAGTCATATAGCTTGGTTTGCGATTTTCAAACGTTTGTTCAGGATTCAATTCAGTTTCTTAAGTGTTTTTCTTATCAGTAATGGATTCAAAACGCTTCTAAACAGAATAAACAACCTAAACATGAATCTAAAACAAGAAATCCTAAGAACCAATGGCTCTGATACCACTGTAGGAACTGTTTAGTTGATCCTGATGTAATTCACAGATTCATATCAACCTAAACATACAGATCTAGGTTCTCTTGAATAGAAACATTACATGATCTCACCTTTTACCTGTTTGTTGCAGCGGAAGGAATTGAACAGGTCAGAGATCAGAGAGATGCACCGAGGGATGAATCCTCCAAAGGTTCACACACGCTTTCACAGGAAACAGCTGCTAGACCACAAGGGGAACTCGGCGCAGAGCGAGAGAGTTTTCGGCTCAAGTGTTAGGGTTAATCAGTCTGAAACTCGAGTTTTATGACACAAAACTCGTCCTGTTCCGTTTGGGCCATTTGGCCCAAACACCAATTAACTCGACGGCGTGCAGGCACTGCATCGATCGATGCACCTTGTGCATCGATCGATACACAGTACCTAAACCGTTTTATTCTCTCTAAGTACAGTAAATGCCTAGCACTTTTACCATACTTCTGCTAAACCGTTCCTACACGTTTTCCTGTTAGCTTAGGCGTGTGACCCATATGGGATCATATAATAAAGGCAATAAGTCCAAGACTTATAGATCATGAGCGGACTATAGCAAGCCATCATGACCCCCAATATTATATGACTTATGTCTGATCACTGACATACTCTTACTTTCTAGAGACAGTACCGAGATTACTGGACACAATTCCAACACCTTGCAGCACTTGGATACATTTGACAAGATTTTTGCTACTACAAGGCTTAATGGTGTGACTGATGATGGTTTGAAGATGCGTCTCTTCTTTTTCTCTTTGGCAGATAGAGCTAAGGAATGGGAAAGCAACATCCCTCCGGGATCTATTACTACTTGGGGAGACCTTAAGAAGGCTTTCTTGAAGAAGTTCTTCTTCGCTACTAGGACTGCCCGCTTTCGCAATGAGCTATCCGGCTTTGTGCAACGCAACAATGAGAGTTTTGCTGAACCTTGGGAGAGGTTCAATAGGCTTACTAATCAGTGTCCTCACCACGGTTTCACTAAGGAGACACTTCTCAGTAACCTCTATCGAGGAGTCCTTCCTAAGATGAGGGCGATGCTTGATTCTTCTAGCAATGGACACTTCCTAGGCAAGCGAGTTGATGAGGCTATGAAGTTAATTGAAAACCTAGCAACAAGCGTTGGGAACTAAAATGAGGATTTTGAGCGCACAACAGAGGATCATCTTCCACGGATGAGAAGTACGAGAAGGAAATCAAAGCTTTGAATGAGAAGATAGACAAGATGATCTTCTCAAGCAAAAAGCAATTCAGCTTTGTGGGCAATTACGATGATACTCAGCCCCTCCTCTATAGTGGGGAAGAAGATATGACACAAGAGGAGATTAACTTCATTGCGGGGCAAGGTTGTTTCAACAAAGGCTTCAACCCCAACTATAGAAACCACCCAAACTTTTCATACAGAAACCCCAATGTTGCCAATCCTCAAGACCAAGTCTATTCCCAAGCTCCACCTCAAGGACAAGCTCAACAACAAAAGCCTTTTCTCCCCTACACTACTCAACAGGGCTATGCTCCAAAGCAACAATACCCACCCGGTTTTGGGCAACAACAGCCACAAGCTTCTTCTTCCTCGGGTTTGGACAATGAGTTAAAGAGTATGATGCATCAACTCATCCAAGGGCAAGCAAGTGGAGCATTGGAAGTCTAGAACTTAAAGAATGAGCTGCAGCATTTGACTTCTCGCTTGATTAATGTTGAAAACACGCATGCTTCCACTTCTAGACCTACCGGTACCTTGCCCGGAAACCCGGAGAAGAACCCGAAAGACTACTCCAATGCGATCTTCTCTACTGTTGATCATGAAAAACCGGACCATGAAAGGGAGGTTGATGAGATCGAAGCACTTCTCTATGGTTATGAACTACCTCCCGCTGCACATGTGCTTCTCAAAGAAATGAAGGTAACTGTTGCTAACCCAGTTGAGGAGTTGAGTGTCACTGCAATTCCTGCTGAAGATACCATACCTACTGTCCAAGCCACACCAAAGGTGCTTCCCAAGCTTGGCAATCCGGGTAAATTCACAATTAGTTGTACTTTGGGAGACTTGGAGATTAAGGATGCATTGTGTGACTCCGGCTCCACTGTGAGTGTGATATCTCTTGACATGGTGGAATATCTTGGGATTAAGAGCATGGAAAGGTACCCATCTTCTATTACATTTGGAGATTCTTACTCAAAAACTCCAATGGGAATGATCAAGGACTATCCACTGAAGATTGGTGAGTGCACCATCCCAACTGACTTTATTGTCATGAAGATGAAGAAAAGTACCCAACTACCTCTCTTACTTGGTACCTCTTTCCTCAACACCACTGGAGCTTGTCTGGACTTTAAAAAGAAATGTGTTGTACTGAATAATGTTGATACCAAGGCTTACTATCCTCTGAGGAGCACATCTCTTCACACTTGTGGTGTCATCCTCTCTCCAAATGAGGCTGATGTGTTAGAGGAGGCAAGGCTCTTTGCAAATGTAGGCACCAAAGTTTGGCCTAAACCCTCTCTCTATGGATCATTGAGTGAGCACATGGGACGTGCTCAAAAGGAGGGGGTGGATAGAGCTATTGGAACTCCTCTCATGGCCATAAGGACTGAGTATGTTGGATCCATCTCTTTGAAGAAGCTGAGCATCGATGAGGAAAAAGCTTTAAAAGAGAAGGTTGTGGATATGGTGAAAAAGATGTCTCTAAAGATTGTAAAGGCTGGAAAGGATAAGTTTGTCAACAATCCCCCAAAAGCTCAAGAGTATGAAAAGGAGATAATAGATAGTGAGAGTCTACAATCTTTGTTTGATGAGCATAATAGAAATGCTCTACCCAATGGATTTGATGGAGTCAAAGAAGCTGACAAAGGACATAAGGACAAGCTGAAAACTCCAATGACCGTTGAAACTCTATTATCTCTCAATTGTCTCAGCTTGCATCCTTTGGGTTTAAAGGGTAACTACATTGATTACAAGGTCAAGACTAAGGGAAAGTCAAGGCTATTTGCAAGTGCTCAAGCGTCAATCAGTCAATCTCAGTAAGCTAACCTCTCAGGTCCTGACCATCCATCTCAAGGGCAGGGCTCACTCACCTCCAGCCTAAGAACCGGGTTTGAACAGTCGAGCTTGCTGACTTTAAACAAAAGCGCACTTGGGAGACATTCCCATGTTTATCCTTGTACATATGATCTCTTGCTTGTTATTTTTGATGTTTTGCTTTGAGTTTTATCAGGTTTTGGTCATTAGGTGAGGTCGTGGACTCATTGATGTTAATTAAAGGCCATGGGAATGAAGGAAAAGGATACAGGGAGTCAGTATCGGCCTCCGTATCGGTTGGCCAGACCGATACGGACCCTCGCGAGATTGGCCGAGAGAAATTCATGAAACATATCGGTCTCCGTATCGGCTGGCCAGGCCGATACGGTCCTTCGGGACAGAACATATATCGGCATCCGTATCGGTTGGCCAGGCCGATACGGACCTCCTAGGAATTAATCCGAGACATCATATCGGCTAGCGTATCGGTCGGCCAAGCCGATACGCCCCATTCGCCAAGGTAACACTCCATCCTTGTACATAACTCGTTTTTCCTTTGTTTCATTGCATTTTGTTTGTTTTCGGTCTTTCCTCCTCGCTTCTTTCACACAAAGGACCGTGTGATTTAAGTTTGGGGGAGAGACCAGTTGCTAATCATGTTTCTTTTGATCTTATTTTTTTGTCTTTGAGTCCCATGCATTGCATCTAAGGCATAGAAAAACCAAAAAAATCAAAACATTTTGAAAAATTTTCACAAAAAGAAAGCATTGTAGGATCGAGTCTAGTTGCATCATATAGGATGTTTTTGCATAGGGAGCAATGATTTAATTTCCTCGTAAGGTTTAAGCGAGTAAAACTTGTTTCATATGCTAGCTATGCTAGATAGATCACACTAAGGTTGTAACCCGAGAAATGCTTGAAAGCTAGAACGAACCCTACTTGGATAGCTTGCTTTGAACCTTGATTTGATGCTGAAACTTGTTGTGATTTGATGCTAGCTCTATTTAAAGTGAGAACCTTA
Source organism: Orychophragmus violaceus (assembly GCA_030180135.1). NCBI lineage: Eukaryota > Viridiplantae > Streptophyta > Magnoliopsida > Brassicales > Brassicaceae > Orychophragmus > Orychophragmus violaceus. The sequence goes on along the minus strand of CM058237.1, from coordinate 54,372,861 downwards.
ACTTGACTTGCAACTATCTTGCTCCTTCTTAGTGTTTTAAACTCATGGATACCTCCAAAATATTCAAGCATTCTTTTCCCTTTTTACCGCACTTGCTTGCTTGAATAGCTTCCACGCCCTTAACCTCCTTTCTTTCCGCCCATAAACACTCTTTTTAAAGGTAGGCCTCTTGGAATGAGCAAAGTAAATGGTGTTGAGTTTGAGGCGACTAGTTGAAAATTTCCGTGTATACGCAAGCTTGACCACCTTTAGCTTGCACTAGGCTAAGATTGAAGTTTGGGGGAAGAGTTTTCAAAGGGAAAGAACAAAAGGGAATTTGATTGGGATCTTATGTTGGTTGGCAAAAGTGTTTTGAAAGAAAAGCTCTTAAGTGTTTTAAAAGAAAAAGTGCCTCAAGTTTTGAAATGAAAAGAAGCCAAAGTGCTCAACTTAAAAGAAAGAAAAGAAAGTTTATGAAAGAGGCCATGGCTAAAGAAAGAAGTATTTGAGCTAAGTTTAAAGAAAAGAATTGCCACTATTTTGAAAGGTTTCGAAAGATCCTTGGGAGTATTCTTGGGAAGTGTTTTGGTTGAGAAAGAGGGATGAGGCAAAAAATAGCCTTGGAAAAGGGTAGACTCAAACTAGGTGGGCTAGAGTAAGAGTAGAAGTCATTGGGAAATGGGTAGACGGAAATCGATTCTTGTATGCACCAATTGCATCTATACGCTTAGCCTTTTACTATGAGCTCATTCATTTCTTCTTGAGAGAACCTAAATGCATTTGGAGAAACCCCTCTTATTGATTGAGATCATCTTTATCTCAAAACCTTAACCCTTGCCAAATGAGTTTGAACACTTTGTTGTGAGTAAGATCCACTTGAAATGTTTAATCAATGTCAAAGAGCTAGTTGATTTGAATGCTTGTATAGGTTGAAGATTAAGCTAAAAGTATTTGTCTTGATGAGTATGGCTATATCCTTGGAGTAGGCTTTTCTCGGTTGCACCTTAGTTGTATAGACTTGAAATGAAGTTTGAAACTTGATTGAACCTTTGGATATGAGCTCCCACCTTCAAACCTTTTCCCCAATTTATTTTGATTGTCTTATGCTTGCTTGTGGACAAGCAAGATTCAAGTTTGGGGGAATTGATATACTTGTATTTTCATGCATTTAGGCTATTGCTAGGATCATGATTTGCTTCTTTTTAGTTTCCTTTAGCTCCATTTCTTTACTCATTTATGTGTTTAGAGTGTAGGATCATCTAGAGCTAGGTTTAGGCATTCTAGGCTTGCATTTGGAGTGTTTCTTGTGTTTTTATTGGTGATTGGAAGTGCAAGGAGTATTGGTGAGCTTAGAAGCGGAGTTTGGAGCTCAAAGGACTAAGAAGGACCCAGCATGAAGGCATATCGGCCACCATATCGGTTGGGTTGGCCGATACATAGTCTTGGATTAAAAGCATGCAACTCATATCAGTCACCATATCGGCCAGCCTGGCCGATACACTTCTTCGACAAAAAATCCGAGAGCTCGTATCAGTTGCCATATCGACCAGCCTGACCGATACGCTTCCCAGAAACTGACTTGTATCCGGGTCAACACCCGGTTTGTTCCGGATTGACCCGGTTCGCCCCATAATCACTACTTAAGCCAAAAACCTATTTTCTGTTGTTTCTTAAGCTTGTTTTGTTGCAAAAACTCTTTTGTAAGAACAAGATTGATTTTGATTAATTTAGTACTCCTTTTTGTGATTTCTTCCTTGAATCTTTCAATCTATCTATAATCTTCAATGATCAAAACTATTTCTATGGATTTTGTTAATCACATGATGATTAGTGAGTAGTTTTTCATAGGGTTTATGGGTTAAGTAGGATTGGGTTGATTAGGGATGATTAATGGATTTCTGATGTTTGATTGCTTAAAATCTCTTCTATCAAAGTGTGCTTAGTGCCTAATTAGCCTCGATCACATTGATTAGGATGTTTAGGATTTCTTGCTCACCATGTGTTCGATGAAATGAAAGTTTTAGCTTTGATAGGACTTTCACATTCTAGCACATGAAAATGGATGTTTAGAGTATTTGTTGGCTGTTTGGAACTTGTTTAATTGCTTGCTTAATCTTAATTCACAAATGAGAATTTGTTCTTGGATTAGGATTAGGGAAAGAGATTAGTATTCAGAGATTAGACTAATCAACTTGTTGTGTTCCTTGCTAGGAGGTTAGCTTCTTTGAAGTTTGAATTAGGATCCTCGATCATCCCGAGTCACCAATCCGTTGACCTTAACCTTTAGACCTTATCTTTATTATTGATTGATAAGAATTCATCTTGTTAACTTGCTTTTTATTTGCTTCCATTTGAATTGTTTTCATAGTATTGTTAGAATCAAATTTGATTTAGTGATTTGACTCTAGAGGTTTGGTGTATTCTTATTGGCTCTATTCGTCCCAAAAAGGTTCGATACCTCAAAGCTACACGATAAGCTTGAAGAATTGGTACCTCAAAAGATTTTAAAATCCTTGTTATCATAATCATTCGTTGTGGCCCGTAATCTTGACTCCATATACTTTACCCCAGATATGTGCATTAATACATAATACTTCTTTCTTACAATTCTGAATTCTGGGCCAAATCATTCGCGCGCTAGTCTCGATATATGAGTTAAAGATGTGTGGTCTTCTGGAGTCGATGCATACGATGCGTCGTTTAATGAAAACATTAAACTAAAAGCAGTGCTGCTGTGGACGATAAGCGACTTTCTGGCATATGGGATGTTATTAGGATGGACGACCCAGGGTGGATTGTCTTGTCCTATTTGCATTGAAGAAACAAAATCTTTTTATATGCCTAAGGGAAGGAAGACGTGTTGGTTTGATTGTCACAAAAGATTTCTTCCATTTGGTCATCCATTGAGGAAGAATAAAAAAACTTCTTTAAGGGAAAAGACGCCCCGAAAGAGCATCCACCTGATGCTTTGAGTGGTGAGAAAGTTTATAAATCCACCAAAAACAAAGGACGTCGGTGGAAACAGTCACAAAAAGAGGGAGTGTGGCTATGGGAAGAGGCATAACTGGCACAAGGAAATCATATTCTGGGAGCTTCCGTACTTGAGGGACCTCACTCTCCGACATAATCTTGATTTGATGAGTGTAAAAAAGAATTTTTTGACAACGTCATGAATACTCTTTTGAGTGTGAAAGTTAAATCCAAAGACACCATCATGTCAAGAATTGATATAGAACTATTATGTTCTCGGCTACACCTACATATTGATGGTGAGAGTAAAGCTCCTTTCCCCATGTATAGATTGACAGATGATGCCAGAACAAAATTACTAGAATGTGTAAAACATGCAGTCAAATTCCCAGATGGCTATACGACCGACTTAGCTAGTTGTGCTTATATGGAGAATGGTAAGTTTTCAGGGATGAAGAGTCATGACTGTCACGTTTTATGGACGGCTACTTCCATTTATCTTTGCCTAACTCTTAGACCGGAACGTCCATCTTGTGTAAGCAGGTTCTATTTAATTTTACGTATAGTATATATATAATACGAATATTTGATAATTAAATATGAGTATGTTATTTTATATTTACCAACAATTTCAAAAATATATATTGTAGCGGTTGGAAGTTTTTTCCGTGACATATGCTCGAGAACATTACAAAAAAGTCGTGTCCAAATTCTCAAAGAAAACATAGTTTTAATCATGTGCAACTTGGAAAAGATCTTTCCACCATAATTTTTCGACGTGATGGAGCACTTACCAATACATCTCCCCGACGAATCTGAATTAGGAGGTCCGGTGCAGTATAGGTGGATGTACCCTTTTGAAAAGTATTTCAAAAAGTTGAAAGGGAAAGCAAATAACAAAAGATATGCGGCAGGATCCATAATTCAATCATATATCAATGAGGAGGTAGCTTATTTTTGAGAGCACTACTTTGATGTGAATATAAAAACGAAATAAAGGAAAAGGCTCTATGGCCAATCACATATTCACTTTGCCATTTGTAAGACACACATGGTAGCTATTGATTAATTATAAATTTTTCTAAACCAATTAATTTGGTCATGTTAACCAAATTCACTGAAGGTGAAATCCCCGTATATCATGTCGAGGTTCCTGATATATTTACTCAAGTAGGTCGTCCAAGTGGAAGAATGCAAGAAATCTGGCTTTCAGAGAAAGAATACAGATGTGCACATGTATATGTTCTGCGAAACTGTGGATATTTTGAGCCACTAGAGAGATATATATATAACTTGGCATGTCTTATCTTTCGGTTTAATATATTCCACTATATATATATGATTTTTCATATAAGTTTTGGTTGAAATTAAAGGATGTTCGAAGATTTAATGTCCACAAAAGATCGAGAACTCTCCAAAGAAGAAGTCTCCGCAAAAAGACCCGAAGAATATCGTATCTGGGTGAAGATTATGTATGTGTAAAATTCAGTCGTACCTATATATTTATATGAATTTATCTTTGGCCAACTCTTCCCTATTTGATATTTTCTTTTCTATATACAGGTTACTTATTGGAAAAATACATATCCTTTTCCTCCTTGGGTGCGAGAGATAGTGCATGGACCCGTGCATAAGGCTAAAACCTGGCCCATCTATTTTACAAGAGGATATTTGTTTCATACGGAAGACATGTAACTATGGTGTACATGTTAAAGGAGAGAATTATGCTAATGCATCTGATGCGGCTGATTTCCACGGTATCTTAACTGATATCATACATCTCGAGTATGAGGGAATTGTGAATTTGAGAATCACACTTTTTAAGTGTAACTGGTACGGCCCTATGATCGGTAGAGGCACTCGGAGGAGTAATGCTGGCGTTGTAGACGTTCTTTCATCAAGAAGATACAATAAAGATGAACCATTTGTTCTAGGTACGTATGTTCCTTACTTGTAAATCTTAATGCCTTTAAATATATGTTTCTATATAACTTCATTCAGTACATAAAAATTGCACAGCCCCACAAGCGGATCAAGTTTGTTATATCCTGTATCCATACACGAAGAAACCAAAGCATCTGTGGCTAAATGTTGTTCAAGTCAACCCGAGGGGAAATATTACAGGAGATTATGGTGACATGGAACCGATTCTTTTGCCACAAGAAATTGATGATCTTGTGATGATGACTAGAATCAAAGATCTCGTTATTGAGAACTTGGTACAAGGAGGAAACCCAATACATCTTGATTAAGAGGTCGGGGATGCAGAACCAGAAGATGAATTTCATTGTAATTTATCCACTTCTGATGATGCGGATGAAGATGACGACAAAGAACAAGATGAAGAGCCCTAGTAATATGCCTATTAACTTTCTCGCTGTAATTTATTGTCATTTTATATTTCATCAGTTAATCCTGGTATATATATTACGACATTCGTGCATAGCTGAGTACACATGTGAATAAGCTAAACTAATATTACAAGTACACACGAATTAATAATACTTTTTTATCCTCAAAAACTGATATTACAAGTCGAACTAAGAAAAATAAATAGAGCTAAACTAATTTCTTGAAAGACAAGTTCGTCCAAATCCGAAGCTTGAGTTGTGATATCGGTTTCTTTCCTCCAGAAACCGAACCGCTATCTCGACTGACGATTGCGTTGTCTTCTCCCAGCAAGGCCGTCGGCGAGATAGGAACTGTTATGAAATCAAAACCTGAACCAATGTTCTCCTCAATATAAAGGTACCCAAAAGAATCGATCTCAAACAATCATCTCGCCGCCGAGATGCCTTTTGGGAAAGAAAATTTCGTCGTTTAACGTCGCAAGATGATGAGATCCTAGCTGATGAGGCAGCAACCCAACAATCTGATCAAGACCAAGAGCTAGTACCAGAAGTATTCAAGGGAGCAATGACCAGCTCAAGAGCCAAAGTACTTCAACACAAGTTCAATCAAAGCATCAGAAGAGTGTTGGAGAAACAAGGACAGAAGCAAGCTTCCAACCAGATCATCATGTTCACTGATCAAGAAGATGAACAAGGTTCAGAAACTACTCAGAACATGAGCTATTATGCAATACAATTTGGACCGGCCCTAGAAGCAATACCACTACTCAAAGAACAAAGAGAGGTTTCTATATTTGTTGCAACGGTCCACAAAAACTAAGGTATAGTCTGAATAGATTTCATTTACATTTTATGACCGTTGTTTCTTTGTTTTGCAGCTTGATCTCTTTTAAGTTTTCTTTAGTTGTAACCATAGAAAGTAGTCGTTTTGTTTGATTCCATTAGGTCCTAATTTGAGTCTGTTTTCCTTATTTGAGTCATTTGTTTCCAGACCCCTAGAAGGGCATAGCTGAAGGACTATATATAAAGTACCCCTGCAGCAGTGTATCATTTACCTTTTTATCAATAAACATCGAATTTTCTTATTTCTTGAAGCAAAGAACTTGTTACCTTCTGAAGCTAATAGAGACCAGAACCTCTTAGCTTACATAGCTTGTGTGGTGCACTTCGATCCATCCAACTCCATTCATTCACCAGCCGGTTCATTGTGTGATTAGATCATCCATTGAATCATCCATCTGATCTGAAAAGAAGCATTGAGTCTGAATCATACAAGCCTTGATAGCCTGAGCTTGTATCATTTTGGTATCAGAGCAGAAGTTCCTTTCAGCCCAGGTTGTTTCTATCCAACATATTCTCTTAGTTACATTCATTTGATTCTGTTTTCATACTTGCATCTCTATAAACCAAAAGCCATAAAAACTTTTCAGTTTTTTTTCTGCATTTTGTTTTCTCATTGTCTTTCATAGCTTGCATTCTATCAATCAACAAAACTCATAAAAATTTTGTTTCTGCATTTGTTCTTCATAGTTTGCACTCAGTTACACCCAAAAACTCATAAAAATTCGTTTCTGCATTTGTTCTTTCAGTGTTTTTCCTTTTTTTTCCTAGTTCTTCATATTAGTCTTTTAGATCTTTTATAATCGAAAATACAAAAAAAAAACGTGTTTCACACTCATAAAGGCCATATTTCCTATTTCTAGCTCATTCTGATTTCATCTTGCCTTTTTTAACTTGAATTTGAATTTTTTTTCCTTTTCCTTTTGATTCCATTCGAAATTGCATTCCTCTTTTACTATTTTCACTTATATTTTGAGAGTTTTACTTTTAACCTCAAGTATAAAAAAAAAAAGAAGAAAACCCTACCTAAGTTGTGTTTCTCTTTTGTTTTATGTTGTAGAACAACCACAGCAGCCATGGGAGATGACAGCAGCAACCTTAACAATAACACCAACTCTCAGGATGCTTTGATGCAATTGGTGAATTCAATGAGGGAAGAGATGAGGAACATGAGGCAGGAGCTTGGAGATAGGATGAACTGTATTGAGCAAGTTCCTAGAACCACCTTCCAACCAACCCGGGATGTGAGGAGCTTAGGAGCAGACAGCCTCTTTGGTCCAACTACTTCTGGTCCAATATATAGGCGCGGCATCCTCATTCAGGATAATTCTGGACCAAGCAATCGTGGTCCTGAGCATCACAATCCTCTTGATGAAGATCCTGATCCACGGTTCCAAACACAAAGAAATCAGAGGAGAGGAGGGCGCCCAAGAGGATATGAGGATAAATATCCTGATCCACAACCTCAAGCACCAAGGACTCAGAGAAGAGGAGGACGTCCCAGGGACTTTGAGGATGAAGAGGAGGAAGATTTCACACCACCAACACCAAGGCATATCTACAAAGATAACATTAAGCTCACAACACCTCATTTTGCTGGTAAGGTGGATCCTGGAGCCTTTCTTGAATGGGAGAAGAGAATGGATCATATATTTGACTACTACAACCATCCTGGTGCTAAGAGAGTTGCATTGGCAGTAGCTCAACTGACTGATAATGTACTTACCTGGTGGGATAGAGTTGTATCAGATCAAAGAAGGAACAGGCAGAGAGCTATTGACTCATGGGTGGATATGAAAGACTTGATGAGGCAGAGATATGTTCCCCCTCACTTCCACAGGGACTTGCAAAGGAGATTCAGAGCACTCAAGCAAGGTACCAAGACAGTAGAAGAGTATTATGAAGAGTTTGAAAAGCTGAGGAACAGGTTGGAGCTTGATGAGGATGATGAAGCTCTAATGGCTCAATTCTTAGATGGTCTACAAGATAAGATCAGCCGCAAGGTTGAGATGCAGGTCTATCAAGACTTCAAAGACCTATTTCACCTCTCCATTCAAGCTGAGCAACATGTTAAGAAGAAGTCCAGCAGCAAAAGCAAGCCACAAAAAAATTGGACATCAAACTCAAGCAAAACACAGAACACTTGGGCAACCAACTCAAGCAAACCAGTGGAAAAAGGCAAAGGCATTGAAATTGATTCAAGGTTCAAGGGCAAGGCAGTAGACACCAGCCAAGATAACCGAGCAAAATCTAACAAAGCAGTCTATCCACAACGATCCAGAGACATTACATGCTTCAAGTGTAGGGGCAGAGGTCACGTAGCTAAGGAGTGTCCCAACCAGAGATTTATGCACATCACAGACACTGGAGACTATGAGTCTCAAGATGAAGCAGAAGCTGAGCCACAAGATGATTATGGAGATATTGAATATCCAGACAGTGGAGAAGCACTTGTGACCATGAGGATTTTAAGTGCAATGGTGGATCCTGAAGATACCATTCAAAGAGAAAACATATTCCACAGCAGATGCACCATCAAGGGGAAGGTATGTAATCTCATTATAGATGGAGGATCATGCACCAATGTAGCTAATGTTCATATGGTTAACAAGCTGAATCTTGAAAGGTCTAAGCATCCACGTCCATATAGGTTGAGATGGCTAGATGATAAGGTTGAATATAAAGTTAGTGAACAAGTCACCATACCATTTAGCATTGGCAAATATCAGGATGAAGTTAAATGTGATGTCGTACCTATGCAAGCTGGACATTTACTTCTAGGTAGGCCTTGGCAATGGGATAGAGAAATTAAGCATGATGGTAGAACTAATATGTATACCTTTATGCATGATAAACACAAGGTTATCTTAGCCCCTCTTACACCATCTCAAGTGCATCAATTACAAATGCAAATGTCTAAGGAGAAGGATAGTATTGCTAAGTCTAATTTTCTTATTCAGCCTAGCCAAGTCCGAAAGGCAGCTGCTACTAAACACACAATGCTACTAATGGTCTTTAAGGAGCTTTTGAGTGCAGGTTATAGTGAGCTAACTCTCCCACCAGAGATCACTGAGCTTCTTGACAGGTTTAAAGATGTGTTTCCTAAGGAGATGCCAAGCGGTCTGCCACCCTTGAGAGGAATTGAGCACCAAATTGATTTCATACCAGGAGCAGCACTTCCCAACAAGCCAGCATACCGTGTTAACCCTGAGGAGACTAAGGAGCTGGAGAAGCAAGTTAAGGAGCTTCTTGATAAAGGATATGTAAGGGAGAGCCTCAGTCCCTGTGCAGTACCAGTTTTGCTCGTGCCAAAGAAAGATGGCTCTTGGAGGATGTGTGTAGACTGCCGAGCCATCAATAACATCACCATTCCTAGGCCTGATAACATGCTGGATGAGCTGAGTGGAGCCACCATCTTTTCCAAAGTAGACCTCAAGAGTGGATACCACCAAGTGAGGATGAAGGAAGGAGATGAATGGAAGACTGCTTTTAAGACCAAACAAGGTCTTTATGAATGGATGGTGATGCCCTTTGGTCTCACCAACGTACCAAGTACCTTTATGCGTCTAATGAACCATGTTCTTAGAGCATACATCAGTAAGTTTGTTGTTGTGTACTTTGATGATATATTAATTTACAGCAAGTGTTTATCTGATCATGTGTCACACCTTGAGCTAGTACTAAAGACACTTCAAACTGAAGGACTTTATGCAAACCTCAAGAAGTGCACATTTTGCACTAATAAGTTGGTATTTTTAGGCTTTGTTGTGAGTTCTCAGGGTCTACAGGTTGATGAAGAGAAGATCAAAGCAATCAAGGAATGGCCAGTACCAAGCAGCATCAGCCAAGTCAGAAGTTTCCATGGGTTATATTGATAACCTGGGGAAGCTGGATTGTCCCATTAGCCAAGAGTTGGCTACTGACATCATTCTGCAGTCACTGCCGTCAAGTTATGATTAGTTTGTTATGAACTATAACATGAACAACTTGACGAAGACGTTGACTGAACTGCATGGCATGCTTAAGACAGCTGAGCCGAATATCCAGAAGGGCACTCCAAATGTACTTATGGTACAAGGAGGTAAGAAGTTTAAGAAACTTGGCAAAGGTAAGGGAAAGGGCAAGGCCGTCCAGGTTGAGAACCAGGATGCGCCTACGCCAGCCCCTAAGCCCAAGCCTGGCCAATCTGTAACTGATAAGTGCCATTACTGTAAAGAGCCTGGACATTGGAAGAGAAACTGCAACAAATTCTTGGAAGAAAAGAAGAAGAAGAAGACTTTCGAGACTTCATCTTCAGGTATTTATGTTATAGAAGTAAATGTTACTACTTCTGGTTCTACTTCTTGGGTATTGGATACCGGCTGTGGTGCTCATATTTGTACAAATATGCAGGGCCTAAGCAACAGTAGGACGTTGGAAAAGGGACAAGTGGACCTGCGCGTGGGGAATGGAGCAAGAGTTGCTGCATTAGCCGTAGGAACATTTAACTTGTCTTTACCTTCCGGTTTGGTTTTAAAGCTTAATAATTACTACTATGTACCTGCTATAAGCAGAAATATTATTTCTATTCCTGTTTTGGATGTGGAAGGATATCAGTTTTCAATTAAGAATAAATGTTGTTCTTTTGATTACAATGATATATTTTATGGTAGCAGCCCATTAGAGAATGGGCTTAATGTTTTAAACCAAAGCACACCAATCTATAACATTAACACCAAGAGATTAAAATCAAATGACACGAATCAGACTTTTCTTTGGCATTGTCGTTTGGGCCACATAAACGAGAAACGGATCCAAAAGCTCCATAGTGATGGGCTTCTGGGCTCATTTGATTATGAATCATGTGAGAAATGTGAATCTTGTTTACTGGGCAAAATGACCAAGGCCCCTTTCAACAAACGAAATGAAAGGGCCAGTGACCTACTGGGCCTTATACATACTGATGTGTGCGGCCCAATGAGCACAAGCGCCAGAGGAAATTTTCGATACTTCATTACCTTCACTGATGATTTCAGCAGGTATGGCTATGTCTATTTAATGAGACACAAGTCGGAATCTTTTGAAAGGTTCAAAGAGTTCCAAAATGAAGTACAGAATCAACTTGGCAAAAGTATTAAGGCTCTTCGATCATATCGTGGAGGAGTATACTTAAGCCAAGAATTCAGTGATCATTTGAGAGATTGTGGGATTATTTCACAACTCACTCCTCCTGGAACACCACAATGGAATGGGGTGTCCGAGAGGAGGAATCGGACTTTATTAGATATGGTTCGATCAATGATGAGTCTCTAAACTCTTCCATTATCCTTCTGGGGATACGCTCTAGAAACGTCTGCGTTTACACTTAATAGGGTTCCGTCAATATCAGTTGCAAAGACACCACATGAGATGTGGACTGGAAATGTTCCGAGTTTGTCTTTCCTGAAGATTTGGGGTTGTGAAGCTTATGTTAAGCGATTAATTACAGATAAGCTCGAATCCAAATCTGATAAGTGCTACTTCGTTGGTTATCCTAAGGAAACCAAGGCATACTACTTTTACAACCAATCCGAGAACAAAGTGTTTGTTGCTCGGAACTGTGTTTTTCTTGAGAGAGTTTCATACTGCTGTTGTAGGCATTAGATTTCTTAAGATGTGATCTTGATTTCAGTGGGAGTTATATTTATTTTATTTATGTCATGATGTTCACAAAACATAATTTGGTTATGTTGTTTTAATGAAATTGTTTCAGCGTTATTTAATTGTGTTATTAAATAATAGTCCCAAAGTAATTTATGACATTTTATAGGTCATCAAGTATGTGACTTGATCATGAAACCCTATAAGCAATAAATGACATAAATTATAATGGTCCCTGGTCGAGGTTGTTAAAGTGGGACATTAACAACCACGTGGGACTAGTATGTGAGGTGACTGATGACTATGTTTCATGGAGTCATTAATAAGAGTATTAAAGTCAATCACATAGATATGTGTTGGAGAACACATGATCGGACATGACCCGTTAATGAGAACTCTACAAGATGTTATATGAGTGTCATAAGAGCTTCTCATTACGACTATGGAGTATAGTCCTTAGACCTGAGTTCATCATGATTTCTTACATATGGATTGGTCCGTCTTGACTTTGTCAAACGTCAACCGTAACTGGTGATTATAAAGACACTGATTATGCGTATCATGAGATATGAAAGGGGCATGGATGGAACAAGATGGGATTTGTACCTCCTATATAACAGGAGTTGAATATCTTTGGGTCTATCGAAGATTTGATATTGGAAATGCGTGGCCGCGCTCAAACGAGGTGATTGTCAGTCGTTTGTTTTATCAGTACAAATCGGGATTCGATAAACGTGATCTGGCTTAATAAGGATGACACGGTTCTTGCCTTATGCTAGATTGAGATATAGCTACAAAGGGATTAAAGGAATAGATGATTCCAGTATAAGTGGGAGATTGTTGGGAATGTCCTGAAATCTATTGTACTTACTCTAAGTGAAAGTCGTATTGTCGAGATGAGACAATCACATAACACTAGGTAGTCATAACGCTTTGCTAGAAGCCACTTATGATCAATGAGTTGAGAACTCATTGCTAGTGTTATATGATCCTACAGGGTCACACACCTAAGCAAACTGGACGTTAAAGACGAGGTTGATCATTAATGTAATGATCTAGTGAATGTATATTTGATATGCATTCGATATCAATATTCTGGGGCAGTGTCGATCGACACAAAGAGTGTGTCGGTCGACACAACTCGCGGATTACCAGATTAATTCGGTTTAATCGTTGGTTAATTCCGTTGTGGTTTAAGTCGACATATATAAGATATATGGTCAACCTAAACTCGAACTTAACCTAATTCACAGCCACCAGAATAGAATTAGAAACCTCTTGAGAGATCTGATCTCTATAGGCACTAGCATCCCTGCTGTTCAGTTTGTGTGCGTGTGGATACCAGTAGAGGCACAGCGTTTGAGGTGCTTCGTGATCTCGACTACTTGCAAAACTTCCGCTGCAAATCACCAGGTAATCTCGAGATCTGATAGATTCGATTATATGAACCCTAGATCCTAGGCTTGGAATTCATACTAGGATTGCCTAATTGGATTAGGATCTGCTAGAAATTCCTTCAACACTCTCACTCTAAGAACCCTAGCGGTTCTAAGAGCTTCTAATCTATCTTCTCTCAACTCAATCTCTCTCAAACTCTCCTAGACTCTAAATTCTAACATGGTATCAGAGCCTACAAGCTCCTGAACCCATTCTCTCTTCCGCATTACTCCATTACTCTCTCTTATTCTTTGTTCACTGTCGCATCTCGTTCTACCCGGTTCTACCTTTCTTGTTCTTAACTCTTTAAAGACTCTTTCTCTTGTAACTCCCTCTTTTCTCAGTCATGGAGAACTCAAGGGTAATCATTCTAGTAACTCTTAAAGGAGCCAACTACTTGGTGTGGGCTAGAATGACCAAAAGTGCTCTCGGTGGGAGAGGCTTGTGGAAACATGTCCTAAGCGACACTGCTCCAATGAAGATGAAGAAGGCTGAGCCCAAAGGTGAAGCTGGTAAAGATGAAGCTGAAGCTGAGGCTAAGGCTGATGAAGAGGTTGTTGAAGAAGCAGACCTTAAAGATGAAGAAGCATGGACTCAAGGAGATCAACATGTTCTGTCCATCCTTCAAAGCTCTCTTGAACCTTCTCTGTTGGAGGCTTATTCTTACTGTGAGAGCTCTAAGGACTTATGGGACACTCTGCATAAGGTCTATGGCAACATGTCTAACCTCAGTAGGGTGTTTGAAGTGAAGTTGGCCATCAACAACCTGAGCCAAGAAAATATGGAGTTCAAACAGCATTTTGGGAAGTTTAGATCATTGTGGGCAGAGTTGGAGATGCTGAGGCCACCAACAGTTGATCCACAGGTTCTAAATGAGAGGAGGGAACAAGACAAGGTGTTTGCACTCTTTCTGACCCTCAACCCAGCTTACAACGGCTTGATCACACACATTTTAAGGGCAGAGACTCTTCCCAACTTAGATGAAGTGTGTGCACAAATTCAGAAGGAGCAAGGATCTTTTGGATTGTTTGGAAGGAAAGGTGAGCTTGCTACTGCTCACAAGGGCGCTTACAAACCAGAGGAGAGGAGGATCCCTGGTGTTTGTGACCATTGCAAAAGAAAGGGACATTTCAAGGACAAATGCTGGCTACTCCATCCTCACCTCAAACCGGCCTTCAACACCAACAAGTTCAAGGACCAGAGAGCTCATTACTCAAGTGAATCAACCCTAGCTCCTGCTGCTGGTGCTCCTGGTGCTTCTACCTCTTCAAACCGGTTTGGAAATGATTGTAGAGAGATGGTACCAGCCTTTGCTCGTGCTCCTAATGTGGCGCCTCAGAATGAGTTTGTGAGGAGGTCTGATCTTGATGCTCTCATCAAAGCCTTCAAGGAAGGTTCTGGTAATGTCTTTGGTAGCTCCTTTCATGCTTTAATCAATCACAAGTCTTTAATCTCTGATCATAAGCCATTAATAGTAGATTCAGGAGCCTCACATCACATGATTAGTGACTTAACCTTGATTAAAGCATCTTGAACGAAGACTATCCCGGTAACTTTGATTCTCCATGTCCTAAAACTATCGTCAGGGTTGTCCAAGGAAGAGCCGGTGTGGAAGTGTAGTAATCTATGGATTTTAGAGGGAAAAACCTCGTTGTTACTGATATCCGTGGTAGTCCATATGAAGGTTTCAAGATGTTGCTTTCTTATTTTTATATGTTGGAGAAGGTGAATGAATCATGGAACAAAAACAAGTTTGCTTTTGGATGAAGGAAAAAGGTTCAAGTACCTATTTGTGGCTTTGAAAGCTTCCATTGAAGGGTTTCAAGCGATGAGGAAAGTGCTCATTGTTAATGCAACTTTCATTAACAATTTATATGGAGATGATCTAATTTTTGCCATAGCGCAGGATCCGAATCATTACAACTACTGGTTTTTCAATACGACAAAAACCGTTATACCGGATAACCCTGAATTGGTTTATACTACTGATAGAAATGCAAGTCTCATCAAGGAAATAACTCAGGTGTACCCTCTCTCGGAACATGGTTATTGCATCTATCATATGTCTCATAATGTGAAAGGATCATTTTCCCACGTGAGGAAAGATATTCATGGAAAGTGCTCGGTTATACACGAAGGCTGATTTCGTAAAACACTACAAGAAATATGGGTATTGATAGCACCACGAAAACGCTATCATATGTCTATGATAGCGTTTCCATAAACGCTATGTTTGCCGCTGCCAATTTAGGTATGCCATCTACTATAGCACTAATTTGAGATGCTATCATATATCTGTCTACGATAGAGCTAATTTTGATGTGATTATATAGTTTTCAGTAGCATTGGTTTATCGTCATTTTATAAATTAATATAGCATATTATTCATGCAATAATACATATTTTGGTGGCAATATATTCGTGTTGTATTATACTTTATACTAGCGTTTTATAGTAGTTGTGTTATTATTTATAATGGCCAATCTTTTTGGCTATTGTATATCCAGTTAACACTTTTATATTTTGCCATATTTAATGTTAATTAGAATTATAGAAAATTTATTATATAATATTATTTTGAATTATTATTTGAAAATCAATTAGAATTGCAATAACTAGTTATTGTCTAGAATCTTCATAAATTAACTAGAATCTTCATAAATTAACTAGAATCTGCAATAATGAGATTGAGATACAAACTAGAATCTTCATAAATTAACTAGTTATTGTCAACTAAAAGGGTAATGAATTTGAATGCAATAAGATTCACCAACGAATGTGAAACCATTAAACAATCTAGATTTGAGCAGAGAAAGTTGTGTTTATTCTTAACACTTCTAAATCTCTCCAACACAGAAAGATAACAATAACAACCAGCCAGATGAACACAACATCATCTTACGAATTACAATCAGACCGGGTTAATAGAAATCATGACTGAGAAGTGTCGACAAATAGAAATCGAGATGCAATGGCTTCATAGATACATCATCTTACGAATTACAATTAGGTTAATATTTTTCTGCACGAAGTGAAACAATAAGAAGAGAGGAACAATAAATTACCCATTTGCTCAATCGAAACGAGGAGAGTCGAGAGACACTAGCTCTTCTTCTTCGTCCAAAACCTTAATAGATTGGAGCAGGCGAATCTGGGGAGGAGAGGGATTAGAGGTGAATCTCGATAAGAGATGCACATAATCAGGAAGAGATAGAGAGAGAGAGAGAGATGAGGGAGATAGGTCGTCGGGAGGTAGAAGAGAATTTCTGGTCACTAAATCGACGATGGAGTTCTTGAGATTTTTTTTTTTGTTAATCAGAGTGTCGTTTAGAAAAAAACAAGAATATATCAAAACCAGTAGAAGAAAAAAAGTAAGTAGGGTAACTTTAATATTTTACTAAGTGTTTGAGAGGGAAACCAAATACATAGCAAAAATAAAGCTCCAAATCTCATTTTTAGTTCCCGCTAAAGTGAAATTACGGGACAGCATTGATATAATGTTGTAATAGAGTATCCCAGCCCAGCATATCTCCTATAATAGCACTTAACGAAATCGTGCTATCCTCATGTGCTATCAATACCTAGTTTTCTTGTAGTGAAACAATATGGTGATTTTAGGAACATGTATCCTCAAACAGCTGCATATCTTGACAAAAGTGTAGAAGAGAAGAAATGGGCAAGGTGTTATTTTCCCCGTGCAAGGTACAAATAGATACCTATAATTCTGTAGAGTCTATGAATTCAGTTTCCAAGAATGTGAGAAAGTATCATTTACTACCTATGGTCGATGCAATTGTTGCAAAATTGGTTGAGTGGTTTAACAGACATAGGAAAGATTATGTTGCTGAATCGAGTGCACGAAAATTGGTGCATCTTGTGGAGGTTGAATTGCACGGTAGATGTGTGATTGCTTCCAAACTTACGACGAATGAGCTTAACGCATACGAGCTTGAATATGGTGATATTGGTGCATCTCTCTCTCTCTCTCTCTCTCTCTCTCTCTCTCTCTCTCTCTCTCTCTCTCTCTCTCTCTCTCTCTCTCTCTCTCTCTCTCTCTCTCTCTCTCTCTCTCTCTCTCTCTCTCTCTCTCTCTCTCTCTCTCTCTCTCTCTCTCTCTCTCTCTATCTCTCTCTCTCTCTTCGGGTTCTCTTCTCTCCCGGGTATCTCTTCTCTCTCTCGGGTATCTCTCTCTTATATTGATCTATTCTCTCAATGGAATTTTGTTGTTTCAATTTCGATTTCGTATTACAAGTTTCGATTTCGAATTTACAAGTATCGATTTCGTTTATTTTTTTTAATTTGTGATATGAATCTGATTTTCCGTTTACAAAATGGGTCGTTACAGCTATAGCCAACATTCGATGTCTGGTTCTAGTGGTGGGAATCAGTTGGCTATAGCTTATGAACTTGAGGAGGGGATGACGAGAATTTGTTACTGTGGGCGTAAGGCGATAATTGACACTAATCGGTCAAAGCTTAATCTTGGAAGAAGGTTCTATACCTGCTCAAATATTGATGATAGAGAGTGTCATATTTGGAAGTGGTGAGATGAGGCAGTCACCAAGGATTTGGTGACTTTGAAAGCTGATTTTTCTGAGTTATGCGAGAAGTTTCAATTTCTTAACACTGATGATTTTCATCAGGCTCACGACGAAGTCGGACAGCTGAAGGAGAAGGTGAAAAACCTCGAGAAGCTTGTTGAGAAGAGAAAAACATTCAATTTTGGTTTGGAGATTAAGATCGTGGTGGCTGCTTCACTTGGTCTTCTTCTTGGTTGTTTTATTTTCATATTATTTAAGTAATTACATTTGTAGAACTTGATAGTACTTGATGTAATCATGAAGGTAATATAAGGCAGAATTTGGTAAAACTATGTTTTTTGGGTACAAGTTTGTCATAGTTTTACTAGTTATAACATACAAAAAACCATAATTTTTTATAAGTAAACGAATATTTCACACGAAAATACACAATTTAGGTACCGAAACGAAAATTCAAACCAAAATATTCAAACCGACATGTAAATACCATAATTTCTAAGTTCTACCATTACTTTTACCAAATTACACAAAATAACAAAAGGAATTCTAGTTTGGTTGGGTCGGTTCATCACTCGCAGTTGTATTTGAGTTGGTTTCCACATTCTTCCCTCTCGTAATCACGGGACTTATATACACGCCTGTAGCCCCTTTATTCCCCTTCCTTATAATCTTCACACTTTTTGTAGGAGCTTTTTCAATTGGTTCTCCTTTTGGTTCCAGTGCTCTCTTTCCTTCCTTTGTTTCTTCTTTCTTCTCGGATCCTTTCTTCTGCTTCTGACTGCCTCTCTTCCTTCCCTTTCTTCCTTTTCGTTCGTCTTTGTTCTTAGCACCACCAGCCTCGTATGTCACTTCTTTATCCCCAACATCTTGGCGTCTAGACCGTCCCCACCATCACCAACTTTCATGCAGCATCACGCTCAAAACCATCTTCACCTTTCTCTTCAGTCTCCTTCACACCGTCAACTTGCACATCTACTCCATATCAGCCTAAACCACCCAGTTCATCATCACATGGTCTACTTCTTAAAACACTCACTTCTGATTCCATAGTTGATAGTCTACTACCAAAGCCATCCATCTTCTCATTCATTTCCTTAAACTTTTCCTCAAACAATATCTCTAGCCAAAACTGAGTGTCAATCAATCCATCATTCGTTAATTTTTGCATTCATGAGGATTACCAGTATTGATCATGATAAGACAAATGTGCAAAGGCTGTGAATTATAAAAATATGCACAAGTCTTGCACATTTGATAATGTGCAAAATCCGGGACACTTGAATGTGTTCATCAAAGTGTCTGTCTAAACAATGTGCAAAGTTGGGGACTTGATCTGACCGTTGGAGATGAGACCGTTGGAGATTCAAACAAGGACAGCATGGGCAGGTCTGGCGCAAGGATGGACCACATTCAGAAGTGGTCCCAACCGGTTCAGAAGTGACAGCCTGTTTTTGGTCTCTAGCTAGTTCTTGTCTTATTCCAATTAGGTTATCTCTTTATGCTCTTTGTCCCTCATATAAAACATTGTAACACAGAAACTTAATGAATTAAGGGTTTCTAAGTCTCTTATTCTCTCTCAAACTTGCGGCTACACCACCATCTCTCAAGAACCCTAAAATTCTCCTAATGCTTAATCTCTAAAACTATCATGGTATCAGAGCATAGATCTCTATTCTCTTGATTCTCTCTCTTTGATTTACCATTCTCTCGGTTCTAAGCTTTATTCTCTCAGTTTCTTTCTTGTTCTCTGTCCTAAAAAAATCCTAAGACTTGTTCTAAGCTTCAGTCTTCTCAAAACCATCGGTTTCTCTAAGTTTCTCTGTCCTAAAACCCTAAGACTCTCAGTTCTTCAGTCTTCAACCGCTCTCTTCATCATTCTGTTGGAATTGTGTCCAGTAATCTCGGTACTGTCTCTAGAAAGTAAGAGTATGTCAATGATCAGACATAAGTCATATAATACTGGGGGGTCATGATAGCTTGCTAGAGTCCGCTCATGATCTATAAGTCTTGGACTTATTGCCTTTATTATATGATCCCATATGGGTCACACGCCTAAGCTAACAGGAAAACGTGTAGGAATGGTTTAGCAGAAGTACGGTAAAAGTGCTAGGCATTTACTGTACTTAGAGAGAGAATAAAAGGTTTTGGCCACTGTGTGTCGATCGATACACAAGGAGTGTCGATCGACACAGTGCGCGAACGCCTCGGATTTAATTGGCCTTTGGGCCAAATGGCCCAAAACGAACTGAACGAGTTTTATAAACTGAAGACGAGTTCAGGTCGAAAATAAGCCCTAGCCGTGAGCCTCCTCTCTCTCTCTGCGCCGATTCCTTACTGGTCTAGCAGCCTCTTCCTGCTCGGTGTGCGTATGTGAACCTCTGGAGGAGTCATCTCTCGGTGGCTCTTTGATCTCTGACATACCATCCCTTTCCGCTGCAATAAACAGGTATAAGGTGAGATCATCAATTGTTTCTATTCGAGAAGAACCTAGATCCGCATGTTTAGGTTAATCTGAATCTGAGAATTGAATCAGGATTGACTAAACAATCCTTCAGTGGTATCAGAGCCATTGGTTCTGGTTTTTCTTGTTTAGATTCAAGTTTAGGATTGTTTTTCTTGTTTAAAAGTGTTTTGAATCAACTACTGATAAGAGAAACCACTTAAGTAACAAGAATTGAAACCTAAACACACCTAAAATCGCAGAAACCAAGCTATATTGATTTGGTGGATTCGATTTTCATAAGTCAGTATCGACTGCGATCGCATGGATCGATCGATACGATCGCATGGATCGGTCGATACAGTCTATCGGCTAACCCTGTTAACGCGTGAAAGCATCGATCGATGCAGGATCGATGCAGGTTCGATATTGGTGCATCGACCGATGCGGTTGGTGCACATCGATCGACACGGTTAGGGTTTTGGCTCGGTTCAGTGCATGCGTGAGAGCATCGATCGATACAGGATCGATGCACGATCGATGCAGGATCGATGCTAAGGAATCGACCGATGCGGTTGATGGATCGATCGACATGGTTGGTTCATCGATCGACATGGTTGGTTTAAGGCTCGGTTTAATATTTTGATTAAAATTAATTCGTCCTGGTTTAATAAACAGATTTAATAATTTTATTAAGTCTGGTTAAACCGGGACAAGAAATCCAATGTCGAAAGAATTATTGGATTTAGTGCCTAAACCAGGATTTTCTAATTTGATTTGGTTGGACCAAATAAATTGAGAAAATCCGGTTTAGTAAATAACCGGTTGACAATTGTGGTCATCGTAGTAATTAAAATTTGGTTAGACCAATTTTAATGAACCAGACCGGTTATGTCATTTAATTGGACAATTGGGTCATGTCTTGGACATGGACCAATTCTTGGGCCTCGGGCCAAGAAGTTAAAACAATTGGGCCAATTATTTGAGTCTTTCTTCAGATTAATTTAAAATTTATAAAGAATATAAATCGATTTTAAATTAAAGTTTCCGATATTTTGAAATTAGAAAGTTTCTTAATTTATAGAAGTTTATAGATTTGCATGATTCGGATTTTAAGAAATTTCTAAAGTTAGAAAGTTTCCGTTTTTAGAAAGTTTCCAATTTTAGAAAGTTTCCAAAAATAGTAGGTTTCCAAAATGGAAAGTTTCCCGAAATAGTAATCTTCTATTTTGGGAATGAATTTTTAAATAAACCTACGAACCTCAAATAATATCAAGCGTTGGATGTCTTGTCCATTCTATGTCAGCTGTCGAAGCCCATTCAATTGCATTCATGGCCTTACAGTGTGAGGGTGTCTGCTTTTGCGTGGATAAGACGGTTTGTGATTCATAAATGTCATTGGGAGTCCCAGACATTAATGATTACATGACTGTATAGTCTGGTTTTCTTGACTGGGCCATCGGGAGTCCTGGACCTTGAGACATCAGAGTGGATTGGGCCTCGGGCCCAGATTCACAACCAAGAGTTATATCACGGATATAATTAGCCGATATAGGGCTTACCGATATAAGCTAAAGTTGGGTGACGGCCAGTGGCCCACTTTAATCTTAGTTATATGTGGATCTTGGAATCATTATATTCTATTGAGGGTAACTGATGTTATTGAATATAATGCATGATTAATCATATTAAATATAATACGAGATTAATCATATTGAACATTTTAACTAAAATCCTTTTATCTTAATTTTCAGTTATGACTAGCACAAACAATCAAAACACTTTCTCGATCCGGTCTGTCCTTAAGATGGACAAGCTGAACGGATCAAATTTCTTGACTTGGTCGCGGAACCTGAGGCTAGTCCTCAGACTGGAGAGAAAGGACTATGTCCTTGAGAGAGCTCTCCCCGTGAGAATCGGGTCCAATGCTTCTCATGCAGTATATGATGCTTGGAATAAGCATTATAATGATGCGGTAGATGTGCGTGGTCTGATATTGGCTACCATGGACTCAGACTTGCGGAAGCAATATGAGAACATGGAGTCGCCAATAGAGATGATCAGCAGCCTGAAATTGAAATTTCAGGAGCAGATAAGAGTGGAGAAATACCGGTTGGTTAAGTCTCTCACTAGCTGCAAGCTACCAAATGATAATCCAGTGAGTCCTCATGTCAGTAAAATGATATGTTACATTGATAACCTGAGGAAACTTGATTATCCAGTTAGCCAAGAGTTGGCAACTGAAATCATTCTGCAGTCACTGCCGTCAAGCTATGATAAATTCAGAAAGAACTATATCAAGAAAGGCTTAACGAAGACGCTGACTGAACTGCATGATATGCTCAAGACAGTTGAGCCAAACGTGAAGAGTACCCTGTACAATCTCATAAACGAGAAGGGTAGGTTTACTAAACCTAATGCTGACAAGGGTGAAGACAAAGTTGTCCAGATTTTGAATCATGGCAAGCGTGTGTCTTCTGAGCCCGAGTCAGATACCTCTTACGTTAGTAAGTGCTGCTACTGTAAGGAGACAGGGCATTGGAAGAGAGATTGCATTAAATTCATGGAAGATGATGAGGAGTTAAAGTCGATGTATGAGACTACTTCCTCAGGTATTCATGTTATTACTTCAAGTTCTACCTTAAAGGTATTGGATACTGGTTGTGGCACTGATATTTGTGATAATATGCAGAGCCTAAGCAACAGTAGAACGTCCTTAAAGGTATTGGATACTGGTTGTGGCACTGATATTTGTGATAATATGCAGAGCCTAAGCAACAGTAGAACGTTGAAGGAAGGGCAAGTGAAACTACATGTCTGGAAGGAGCTTGGGATGCTGCCTCAGCCGTAGGGTTTTTCACTTATAGATCCCTTTGAGGCTTGGTTTTGTATTAAGTAATTGCTACAATGTACCTGCTTTAAGCAGAGTTGTCTTTCATTTTCTTGTAAGAATTTGAATATTTTTCATTTTGATAAAAGACAAGTTTTGTTCTTTTGATCTTAATGAAATATTAATTGTAGCACCCTATTCATGGAATGGGTTTTATATCTTAAACCAAAGAGTGCCTAAATGTAACATAAATACCGAATTGGTTTAAATCTGATGAATTAAACCTGATTTTTCTTGGCATAAAGTCTTGGTCACATAGAGTAAGTCGGATTCAGAAATCCCATAGTCAAGGACTGTTGGGCTCATTTGATAAAAAATATCTTATGAGACTTGAATTCTGTTTACTAGACCAAAAGGTAAAGGGCCTATCTTAGCCGAGCTAGAGAAAAGCCCAAAGGCTTATTGGACCTGGAACATACTCATGTATGTGGCCCAATGAGCAGTAATGCCAGAGAAAATCTCCTGTACTTCATTGTCTCTACTGATTACTTCAGTGAGTGTGACTGTGTTCATTTGATGAGACACAAGTCGGAATTCTTTGACATGGTCGAAAGAGTTCCAGAATGAAGTATAGGATCTGAATGACAAAAGTATTAAGACTCTGGATTAAATCACGAGTGAGAATACTTAAGTCATTGATTGTGTGATCATCTTAATGAGTGTGAAATCGTTTCACAGCTCATTTCTCCTGAAAACCTGAAGGTTTTTCTGTGAGAAAGAATCAGATCTTAAAAGAAATGATTAAAGATGAGTCACACGAATCTTCCATGATATTATTTAAGAATAACGCTCTAAAATATCTAAGTTTACGCTGAAATAGTTCCACAAATGTCAGTTGAAAGACACCACGTAAATGTGGATTGGAATCGATCCAAATTCGTCTTTACTGAGTATTTGTAGTTGTACTACTTCGCTGGTTGTCCGAAGGAAACCAAGGCTTCTTACTTTTACGTCCATTCTGTTTTCTAAGAAGGGAAGTTATTTTCCAAGAAGAACAGTGGGAGTAAAAGTATAACTCGAAGAAATTCGAGAAATACAGGAGGCTGCTCAACCTGTTGAGGGAGAGCAGCGGAAGGATTTACAGATTTCTGTAGAATCTACACCTGTGGAGCCTTGTCCGAAGGAAACCAAGGCTTGTTACTTTTACGTCCATTCTGTTTTCAAAGAAGGGAAGTTATTTTCCAAGAAGAACAGTGGGAGTAAAAGTATAACTCGAAGAAATTCGAGAAATACAGGAGGCTGCTTTACCTATTAAGGGAGAGCAGCGGAAGGATTTACAGATTTCTGTAGAATCTACACCTGTGGAGCCTGAAGTTCGCAGATATAAATGAATCAGTTACTAATCCGAGAGTGATTTCTCGTCATTAGTTGAACCTGATAATCATTGAAAGTTCGCATGATCTGATGATCATTGAAAGCGACGACTCTGCAAAATTCAAAGAAGCGAAAGTGAGCCCGGACTCCGAAAAATTACATTTTATGTAAGTTAGCTTCATTGATCCATTCATGGATGGAAGCTAACATATCGGAGTTGGAATCTTCGTTCTGTTGAAGTAGTCAAGGTTTTGACTTGAACAGGAACGAAGCGGAACTGTGTGTTTACTAATAGATTAGTGGGAGCGATATTGTATTTCTCATATTGTATGTCGATGACATACTGATTCTCGAAAATGACGTCCCAACGCTGTAGTCGGTAAAGGACTAGCTTGGGAGTTGGTTTAATGATTGACATGGGTAAAGCCACGTAGTTCTTGGATTTTGGATCTAAAAGATAGAGATCCAAAAGAGCTGATAGGACAAAGTCAGATTCTTAAATTGACAAAGTCCTACACGTTTTGAGCAATCCAAGAAGGGTTTTATGCCAATGTCACATGGCATTAAGTTAAGCAAGATACAGTATCCTACGATAACTGCTGAGCTTAAATGCATGGATGAGATTCCATATGCGTCGGCAATCGGATCTATCATGTATGCCATGAAACATACTTGTTTGATGTTGCTTTAAGGTTAAGCAAGACAAATAAAGACCAGTCAAATCCAGCAAAGAATCAAGTTTCCTAAAGTATGTCCTAAAGTATTTGAGGAATACTAAGGATAAGTTCTTGATTTACGGAGAAAGTGAGGTGTTATAAGTCGATAGAGTCTGAAAGGCAAGTTTCCAATAGACAAAGATGATTTCTGATCACAGTCCGGTTATATCTTGTGTCTATCTGGCGGTGCAAGGCACTGTTGCTGACTCAATGACTTAAGCTGAACATTTCGCAGCTTGGGAAGTGGCGAAAGAGGTTGTTTGGAAAGAAGAGTTCGTCACTGAACTTGATGTGATTCCCAGCATAGATGAGACTAGCTGCACATCAGAGGTCCAAACAACTTGAGGATAGGTATAACCTATTCCGTAAGATAAATGACAGAGATGTTAAGTAGTCAGCAAGTTTCAACGAATGAGAACGTTTCTAATCTATTAACGAAGCCACTCCTTAGGCCTAAGCACGAGTCGCGGACTGTTGCTGTAGGATAAGTGAAATTAAGATGTAGTCTTAATTTCAGTGGGAGTTATTAAAGGGCTTTATTTAGTTATTGGATATGTTCTTGAAACAACATTTAAGATGTTTAATGAAATTATTATTTCAAGATTATTTTAACTGTGATGAAATAATCGTTCCAAAGTGATATAAACCATTTTATAGGTCATCGAAGTAAATGACTTGATCTTGAGTCATCGAAGTCATTTAGCTTGATCATGAGACCCTATATTTGATAAATGTTTTATATCATCCTGTCCCTAGTCGAAGGTTGTTGAAATTGGAACACCAACAACCGTGTGAGACTGGATTGGTACGTGACTTATGACAAAGTCTCAGTGTGTCATAGATGCGCGGCATCAAAGTCAGTACATAGGTGTATGTTTGGGAACATACGACCGGACAAGACCCGCTTATAAGAACTCTTCAGGATATTTATATCTGTGTCATAAGAGATTCTTACTACGACTATAGAGTATAGTCCTTAGACCTGAGTTCGCATGCATGTGACTGCACATGGACTGATGTACTTTGATCATTGTCTAACGCTATCGTTCTGCGATAGTTATAAGGACCTTGTTTGGGTACATTGTGAAATGAGTAGTTTACAGTGATGGAACAAGACGGGATTTGTCCCTCCAATATAAATGGAGTGAATATCTCTAGGCCAATCGGAGATTTGAATACTGGAAAATGCATGGCCATGCTCAAACGGACTGTCCCGAGTCGTTTGGATTGTCAGTATCAAATCAGAGTCCGATGAACAAGATTAGGCTTTATAAGGATGACACCAATCTTGCCTTATGACTAATCGAGATATTGTGACAAAAGGATTATGAATACAGAGATTCCAGTACAAGTGGGAGATTGTTGGAATTGTGTCCAGTAATCTCGGTACTGTCTCTAGAAAGTAAGAGTATGTCAATGATCAGACATAAGTCATATAATACTGGGGGGTCATGATGGCTTGCTAGAGTCCGCTCATGATCTATAAGTCTTGAACTCTGGCTTGTTGTGCTTCTTTTTCTTTCTCTACTACATACTTTC
This sequence comes from Orychophragmus violaceus, assembly GCA_030180135.1. NCBI lineage: Eukaryota > Viridiplantae > Streptophyta > Magnoliopsida > Brassicales > Brassicaceae > Orychophragmus > Orychophragmus violaceus. Next base: position 54,346,225 of record CM058237.1, on the reverse strand, counting down.
ATACTTCCGCAACATGAGCTTCTAACTTGGCTTTCTTTTTAGTCAAAGTTGAATTCTCCTCAACCAGCTTACATCAATGCTCATACAAAGCTGGCGAGTTGACTCGGCAGTGGTCCGGCGGCGGGCTCCGGCTAACGGCGGCGGCTCCAGGCGGCTGCGATGGCGGCTCCGGGGGGCTGCGACGGCGGCTCTAGGCGGCTCCGGCGGTCGGCTGCGGAGGCGCGTCGCGGCGGCGGTGCGTTAGATCCACGAGCTGGACTTTGGGTGGCGTGTGCGGGCGCGTCCGGAGGCTTCTGGAGGCGTGGTTGGTCTCGTTGGCTCTGTATCGTTGAGCTATACGCGCTGTTGATCTCGGATTTCCCAGATTCATCACGGGTAAAAAAATATGGGATTTTAGTGCTCGGGTTAAGGGAAAACAAAGCGGAAGATAGGTTTACCGGGTTAGTTTCAATTCAAGACGATAGAGGAGCACCAGTTCTTAACTTGGGAGGTGGTGGCTGCAACACATCGCGAGCAGGGCTTCGCCGGAGGATCTTTTCTTCTTGGTTTCTCAATGGTGGAGACTCCTTTAAATAGGAAAAATCTTAGGGTTTTCAAGGAAAAGGAATGGGCTTTTGGGCTTTGGCTGGGCTTTCTCCTTTTTTTGAAAATTTTAAATTAGGTTGGGCCAGGGCCATTACATTTTCACAACACGCCAGAAGATTCTCCGTTAAATTGGTAGGATTCCATCTTCAAGTAGCACAGATTCAGTAGGTGAAGGTGACTTTCTTCAACATATTCTTCATACAAACCTCCTTCGTGATATGTCGCCTAGACATGATTTTCATCTGCTGGTATAATGGATATATACAGGATAATCGAGAAACTAAAACTTGATTCTCCAAATAACGAAGATGAGATCCGTATCACCATCATAGACCTTATCCGAAACTACATAAGTTATGCCACCAGTCTTTTTTAGGTAAATGCGTCTACAGATTGGGTATCATGCTCCATTTCATTGATTTCGTTTTTTTAGTCCTTAGCATGACTCTGTTTTTCGACATGGATTGTACATTCTCCTTCTGGGATGTGTTTGTTTTTGCTATACCTTCTCTGTTTAATTTTTCATTTATGTTCTTTTAGGAAAAAGGTGTGAAAAAGATTGTGTTGAAGGCAATGGGGCAGGCAATCAGCAAGACGGTGGCCATCTCTGAGATACTAAAAGTCAGTGGTCACTTGATTGACTACTTGGATGAATATCTATCTAATCTATACTGCAGAATAAAATTCTAGGCTTCCATCAAGATATTACACTGAGTTCTATGAGCCTTACTGATGTATGGGAGCTTACTGAGGAGGGTCTTGTACCGTGCGTATCTTCTTGCATTATACTCTCTCTCTCTCTCTCTCTCTCTCTCTCTCTCTCTCTCTCTCTCTCTCTCTCTCTCTCTCTCTCTCTCTCTCTCTCTCTCTCTCTCTCTCTCTCTCTCTCTCTCTCTCTCTCTCTCTCTCTCTCTCTCTCTCTCTCTCTTTTTGGTGGCTTCAAGTGAATTACCGTGTCATGCAGGGTGGAGTTGACTCACCATGTTTCCATGATTTCAATCACATTGTCGCTGAGTGAGCTAAACAAAGATTCTTTTTTTTAAAGGCTTAGCTAAAAAAAGATTCTCCTGGGTCAGTTTCACTTTTGTTCATTTCCTTCTATCCCTTAGAGCTTGGAAAGTCTGAATTCATATAGTTCGTTTGCTTTTTATATTTCTTGCTTAAGAGAGCAAATAAAGGTTAAGAGACATCGACAGAGTGGTCTCCAGACTGATCTTCAACTTGATCTTTGGGCTGATCCTTAAGTTGGTCATCAGCTGGGTCTTTATCCTCATCAGCATGACCTGCTCGGCGAAGCGCGTACACCTCTCGAGGAGTAATGGTCCCCTCGTTTGAACCCTATGGATTCTCGATAACTGCACTCGCCAAAGCCCTCTCACGACCATGACCATGATCTTCAATCAGAGTCATGGCAAGGTCCTCTTCCTTCAGATATGTGATCTGGATTTGGCGGAGCTCATGCGTGAGGCGAACCTGATCAACATCAGCCTTCTCGATCTTGGAGACATGGATCTCAAAGCCTTCGCGAACAAGCAATTTCAATGCCTTTGAAGCGGCAGCAGCCTGGTTGACCAACAACATCTTCTTTTTTCCAAGAGCTTCCTCTTTCCTCGCCTTCTGGATTTTCGCCAGACGAGCTTCGGCTTTATCGAACATCCTCTTCCTTTACTTAAGCACTTCATGTTGACGGGATGCCTTCAGACGAGTACATTCTGACTTGAGCTTTGCCTGCAGCTCCTCCAGACGCTTAGCTTCATCGTCGGCCTCTATTTGGGCGTTAGCACAGTTGGTAAGACACTCCCTGTTTTCAGCATCCAGCCGCTCATTCTCGGAGGATAGTTCATTGATCTTATTCTGCTGATCGGAAACCTTCTCCTCTTCGCCTTGAGGGAAGCACAAACTTTGTCAACGATTAGCACCTGCTCGCGAAAACCTTCAAGCTTAGTCACCGTCTTGCGAGCTCGATCGAGGTCTTTCTCCAACCCTCCAGCAAGGGCTCTCGTCTGGTAGTGAAGAAAAAATCTTAATCCCCTCAGACAACGCCAATTGTGATTACCGAACTCGTCACAAGGTTTTTTGATAGCGTATTTGTTAAGTGATGTGAACGTGTTCGGTAAAAGCATATGGGTCAAGGTTTATCTTATTAGAAAGTAGACTGAGATCGGCAAATGAACATGATGGTGCGAGGTCATCAAGAGACAAGCTCGCTTACAATTCGGGACGTGCTTGTTTCTAGAGAGAGAAAAGTAAAAGAGTACACAAATCCCCAAAAAGTTACATTTATGACAGAGCAACATATTATAGTAAATACGGTCGTTGACTCGTTGTTGAGCTTTGATGAATGGGCCGTACTATTCAGGTGAAAAATGGGTCAAGTCGATCACGTCATGTCTATTAGTTGAGCTGAGCTGAACATATATGGCGTGCTGAGCCGAGCTGAATAGGTCTGTTCACGAGCTAAGCCAATCCGAGCACGACCATTTGCAAGTTGAGCCGGGCATCCTTCGAGTGAGGGTCTGTTTTTGATTATGGGCCAACTGACATGTTGGTTATTGGACCGATCATAATCCAGAGAGCAGGTTAGTGCCGGACTAATATATGGGTGCTAAACCCATATATAACATATTCTAATCCATCAAAATCTCCACCATAAAATTGATGGTGCATGTTAGAAAACCATTGTGTGCCAAGAATTTAGCCTATGAGTCAATGGTAGACTTTTAGAGAATCAAATTCCCTAGAAATTTCCAAAGAAAACATCTAGTTCCAATTAAAACCCGACCGGACCTCAATTGATCTGATAAACCCAGTTCAAATATAGTTCGAAATAGGAATCCCCAAATCGATTTGACAAAATCATTTTTCTAATTCATATTAGATTGACCGTAATCTGTTTTAAGCTCCATTTCATATTTTAGAAGCTGTAAAACTCAGAAAAAAAACATGCAACATAGAAAAACCTGCACACTAAAAATCTGTTTTCATTGAGAGAAATCAGGTACAATGACAGCCATAAAACATGTCCAAAGATAGCATTTTTAGGGATTTCAAAATCAGTTTAGGGATTTTTGAGCATTTGTAACTTTAGGGATTTCAAAATCAATTTGGGGATTTTTGTTTTCTTTTTGGTTTAGTTTAGTTGGATCTTTAATTTTGTTTTACCCGCTCTGATCGGGTTGTTATATGTTTTAGTATCATTTCTAAATTCTAACTGGTTAATCAATATTCGGTAAACAGACCAAGTTTAATCAAGGTATGTGTGGGCTTTTTGTTTCAAACATTTGTATCATGTCTAAATATGTTAATAAATTATGGATAAATAAGTTTTTAACATTAAAAATATGGGGAAGTAGGATGGGCTTATAACTTTGTGTGGATCAAGTTGAAGATCAACTTGAGTATCAGCCCATAGATCAAGTTGAAGATCATACTGGAGACCACTATGTCGATGTCTCTTAACCTTTATTTGCTTTTTTTTAATCTTTTTGTTGCTTATGCTTGCCTTCTGTTAAACCTTTTTTCTTTGGGAGGAATGTAAGTTTGGATTCGTGTTGTTAAATACACTTTGTATATAAGGAATTTTGCTTACTCTTTGCTTGCTTATTATTCTTTTTTACTCTTGCATGCTCGTTTGTTGTGTTTATTGAAGCCAAAGAAAGTGTGTGCTCGGCCTTGCAATTTCATATAAGGAAAAGGCACGTGTTCGTCTTTGCGATTTCTTCTAAGGCAAAAGCGCGTTCTTGGTTTTTGAGGACAAGTGGTATGCTCGGTTTTTGAGTACGAATGTTATGCTCGGGTTTGAAAATTTGTTTTTAGTTAGAAGTTAGAGAGAATCGAGTGGTATGCTTGACTTATCCTGTGAGGTCTTGATCGGTACAGTTGTGAGAAACTGGGTTATGCTTATTTTTTTGTCTATCAGCCTTGTGCGGGACTAGCCCCGGCTTATTTGTTTGGATGGGTACGAGACTGTGCTTGTTTTCCCAAAGATTTGGTGCGAGTAAGTGCCCGACTTATCCTGTAAGGGTCTGATCAGGACAGTTTTGCGAAACTTGGTTCGACTTATTTTCATGCCGATCATCCTTGTGCGGGACTGGGCCCGACTTTCGTGTTTTTAGGCACGTTGGATCGAACATTTGGCCAGAATGTCGATTGCTCGGATTGGATGAAAAGAATAACAAGAGTACTTAAAAAGATTTTTTATTGATATAACTAATCCACGTGACAGGTTTCCTACGTACCCCGAAAAGGGGATCAAGCCCATCGTAGTTCACATTACATATTGAAGTAACCTGAGCTTGTATAGCGAGCTTTTTTTTTTTTAGCGCATGCTCGTCATAGCTTCGGTCTTCAGTCTTTGTCTTATTGTTCCTCTGCTCGGCTTAGTAGTAATACTTCTTCAACTTGTTTTCGTTCCATGAGCGTGGGATGGCTCCACCCTTCATGGTGACGAGCTCGTACACGCCGAGCTTTACCACTTTAGAGAAAATGTACCGTCCCTCCCAATTTGCACCGAGCTTGCCTGCTCGATACTCACACGTGTTCTCGAATACCTTCCGAAGGACGATGTCGCCTTCATTGAAACGTCGGCATTTGACCCTCTTGTTGTAGTAGCTAGTTATCTTTTGTTCATAGTTCTGGATTCGCAGAAACGCTTGGTTACATAGCTCCTAGACTTGATCTAGGCGATCAAGGATCATGTTGTTGTTTAGCTCTTCGTGCTCTGGTGAGAGATTTATGCTTATTTTTGTTACGCTTACTTCTGCTCGGGACATTGCCTCCATTCCGTGAGAAAGTGAGAAAGGTGTTTGGCTCGTCAAATTTCTTGGCGTAGTTCGGTGCGACCATAGAAAGCCATCAAGCTCGTCGGCCCATAAGCCCTTCTTGCTTTCCAGTCGTTTTTTGATTCCATCCAGTATTGTTTGTTTTTGTTGCTTCAGCCTATCCGTTCGCCTATAGATATCGAGGGGTTGACTTGCTCAGTCTGATTTTCCATCTGACATAGAATTTCTCGGACATGTTTGATATGAATTGATGGCCATTATCGGTGACGATCTCTTATGGAAGGCCGTGGCGGCAGATGATGTACTTCCATACAAATTTATGTACGTCGAGATCGTGGATTTAAGTACGACTCTGCTTCTACCAACTTGGTAAAGTAGTCGGTCATTATAAGGATGAACTTCTTCTGATGTGAGGCCGGTATTAGTCCGGTGATATCCATTTCCCATCGCATGAACGGGTAAGGCGTGGCAGCGGTTGTTAGAAGTTCAGCTGGCTGATGGATGGTCGGCGCATTCCTTTGGCACTTTTCGCATCTTAGCACGTATTTCTCGCAATCAGCAATCATGGGCCAAAAGTGTCCCTGGCGATTGATTTTTTGCGTCAAGAGCTCGTCCGATGATGTTATTTCCTCCTACTCCTTTGTGCGTCTCCTTAGTAATCCATTTTATTTCTTGTCCGTGCACGCTTCGTAGGAGAGCTCTGGCCTCGCTCCATCGGAATAGTTCTCCTTTCGGGGACTTTTCCTTCGAGGATGTAATGTTTAATCTCATATCTTCAGTCGGTCGTGTCGCTGGATCCTGTTGGGAATGTCCTGAAATCTACCGTACTATCTCTAGAAAGTATGATAAGTGTCGAGATCAGACATAAGTCATAAATACTGGGTGATCATGATGGCTTGCTAGAGTCCGCTCATGATCTATAAGTTTAGGACTTATTACCAGTATTGTATGATCCCTAAGGGTCACACACCATAGCTAACGGGAAAGTTAAAATGGAATTAATACGGTAAGATGCAATGGCATTTTCTGTATTAGATCAGAGAATTGGGCCAGACAAAATACAGGCTTTTGTCTGATTTGTGTCTTGGGCCCAAAAGATTAATGAGCCATTAGTCTAATGACTTGGGCCCATTAATGAGAGATAAAAGGAATAAGAAACCCTAAGGAAAACAGGTTTCCCTGCGATTTTCTAAGAGTGGCCGCGAGTCTCTCTCTCCAAAACTCTCTCTTTCTGATCTGATCCATATCTTTGGTCTAGCAGCCGTCCCTTGCTTGTAAGAGTGTGGATACTCAAGGAGGAATAGGTGATTAATCTGTTCTAGCTGATCTTGTCATTACCATCAATCCGTTGTGCAATCCATAGGTAATGTTACAGGTTTGTTTTATGATTCGTTTTGCAAGAACCTAGATCTGTTTAAGGATTTGTGTTAGGTTGTAATTGAGAATTAAACCATGGAAAACACCCATAATCCTTCAGTGGTATCAGAGCCAGGTTTATGGTTTCTTGTGAATTTGGATCATATGAATGTTTTAATGATTAAAGAATCGGCTCGTGTGAATCGGCTTTGTTAATCAATTGACATCACGGTTGTATTAGCTTGATAATTAATGTCGATTTGCTTTTTGTCTGAATCGATAATTGCTTGTCGTCTTGTATCATAATTGAATCGAATTGATAAAGTAATATGTTAGCGATCAATTATGGTTAAATCATTCAATTTGGAAAAGGTGAATTCATTATTGAATTGGAATGAAGACAAAACGAATTTTGTCCATATGTGAAAGTCACGATCCAATTGATAAGGTTTGGAAAAAGTCAAAATTGTGTTTGTTATGATACGATGTGTTTGTTGTTAATCACATGAATCATTTTCTTATGAAAAGGACAATATTATGTTTGTTATGATACGAGGCGTTTCTTAGTTTCATATTCGCATGAATCAAATAATTATTTAATTAATTATGGTTCAAGCGGTTAACCCAAATCGCGGTTTGCTGGAAATTATTTAATACAATTGGTATTATTTAATTTCTGGTTAAACCGGATTGAAATTCATAAAATTGAATTTTAACCTAAACCGAAGGCTGGTCTAAGTTTGATTTGGTTGGACCAAATAATTTAGAGCTGGTCTGGTTTAGTAAATATCCGATGGTTTTGATAGTTAATTTGGTCTTGGACCAGAATTAATAAACCGGATCGGTTATGTCAAATTATTGGGCCAGCTGGAATTCTATGGTCTTGGGCCAAGAATTGGGCCTATAATTTGTGACCCAACCCAAAATATTTATGAAATATTTAAATTAGAATTTTCTATTTTTAGTAAGTTACTAAATTTAGAAAGTTTCTAAAATAAGAAAGTTTCCCAAAATAGTAATCTTCTATTTTTGGAAATAAAACTTAAAAATCCTCAAAAACAATATCAAGCTTGGATGTCTTTCCAATCTTGTCAGCTACTTAACGCTTATTTGATTACAGATATGGCTTACAGTGTGAGGTATCTGTTTTCGCGTAAGTAAAGTAGTATATAGTCACTAATTTCATTGGGAGTCCCAGATTTTAGTGATTATTTGGCTGTAAGAGATTGGTTTCCTTGACTGGGCCATCGGGAGTCCCGGGCCTTGAGACATCTGGTGAATTTGGGCCTCGGGTCCAATTCACAACCGAGAGTTATTGGTTATAACTAGCTGTGTGTATGCTTACCAAGTAAAGCTAATTCTGGGTGACGGCCAGTGGCCCACTTTGGATTTAGCTAAACATGGGTCTCGGAATCATTGTATTCTTATGAGGTTAAACAAAGAAATTTTGAATACAATGCGAGTTTTCTTATAAGTTGTTAAGATTGCTCTTTTATGAACTTAATAACTAAAACTCTATTTATCTCTAAATTTCAGCTATGACAAGCACAAACAATCAAAACACTTTCTCGATCCGGTCTGTCCTTGAGATGGACAAACTGAACGGATCAAATTTCTTGACTTGGTCGCGGAACCTGAGACTAGTTCTCAGGCAGGAGAGAAAGGACTATGTCCTTGAAAGAGCTCTCCCCGTGAGGATCGGGTCCAATGCCTCTCATGCAGTATATAATGCTTGGAATAAGCATTATAATGATGCGGTAGATGTGCGTGGTCTGATATTGGCTACCATGGACTCAGATTTGCGGAAGCAATATGAGAACATGGAGTCGCCAATAGAGATGATCAGCAGCCTGAAATTGAAATTTCAGGAGCAGGTAAGAGTGGAGAGATACCAGTTGGTTAAATCTCTCACTAGCTGCAAGCTACCAAATGATCATCCAGTAAGTCCTCATGTCAGTAAAATGATGGGTTACATTGATAACCTGAGGAAACTGGATTATCCAGTTAGCCAGGAATTGGCAACTGAGATCATTCTGCAGTCACTGCCGTCAAGCTATGATAAGTTCGTAAGGAACTGTATCAAGAAAGGCTTAACGAAGACGTTGACTGAACTGCATGATATGCTCAAGACAGTTGAGCCAAACGTGAAGAGTACCCTGTACAATCTCATGAAGGAGAAGGGTAGGTTTACAAAACCTAATGCTGACAAGGGTGAAGACAAAGTTGTCCAGATTTTGAATCATGGCAAGCGTGTGTCTTCTGAGCCCGAGTCAGATACCTCTTACGTTGGTAAGTGCTACTACTGTAAAGAGACTGGGCATTGGAAGAGAGATTGCATTCAATTCATGGAAGATTATGAGGAGTTGAAGTCGAAGTATGAGACTACATCCTCAGGTATTCATGTTATTACTTCAAGTTATACCTTATAGGTATTGGATACTGGTTGTGGCACTGATATTTGTTATAATATGCAGAGCCTGAACAACAGTAGAACGTTGAAGGAAGGGCAAGTGGAACTGCGTGTCTGGAAGGAGCTTGGGATGCTGCCTCAGCCGTAGGGTTTTCACTTGTAGATGCCTTTGAGGCTTGGTTTGTATTAAGTAATTGCTACAATGTACCTGCTTTAAGCAGAGTTGTTTTTCATTTTCTTGTAAAGAATTTGAATGTTTTTCATTTTAATAAAGACAAGTTTTGTTCTTTTGATCTTAATGAAATGTTAATTGTAGCACCCTATTCAAGAAATGGGTTTTATATATTAAACCAAAGAGTGCCTAAATGTAACATAAATACCGAATTGGTTTAAATCTGATGAATTAAACCTGATTTTTCTTGGCATAAATGTTTTGGTCAAAGAGTAAGTCGGATTCAGAAACCCCATAGTTATGGACTTTTGGGCTCATTTGAATGGATATCTTATGAGACTTGAATTCTGCTTACTGGACCAAAAGACAAAGGGCCCATCTTAGCCGAGCTAGAGAACGGCCCAAAGGCTTATTGGAGATTGAACATACTCATATATGTGGTCCGATGAGCAGTAATGCCAGAGAAAATTTCCTGTACTTCATTGTCTCTACTGATTACTTCAGTGAGTAAGACTGTGTTCATTTGATGAGACACAAGTCGGAATTCTTTGACATGGTCGAAAGAGTTCCAGAATGAGGTATAGAATCTGAGTGACAAAAGTATTAAGACTCTGGATTAGATCACGAGTGAGAATACTTGAGTCATTAATGGTGTGATCATCTGAATGAGTGTGAAGTCGTTTCACAGCTCAATTCTCCTGAAAAACCTTAAGGTATTTCTGTGAGAAAGAATCAGATCTTATTAGAAATGATTAAAGATGAGTCACACGAATCTTCCATGATATTCTCTAAGAATAACGCTCTAAAAAATATCTAAGTTTACGCTGAAATAGTTCTACCAATATCAGTAGAAAGACACCACGTAAATGTGGATTGGAATCGATCCAAATTCGTCTTTACTGAGTATTTGTAGTTGTGCTACTTCGCTGGTTGTCCTAGGGAAACCAAGGCTTGTTACTTTTACGTCCATTCTGTTTTCTAAGAAGGGAAGTTACTTTTCAAGAAGAACAGTGGGAGTAAAAGTACAACTCGAAGAAATTCGAGAAATACAGGAGGCTGCTCAACCTGTTGAGGGAGAGCAGCGGATGGATTTACAGATTTCTGTAGAATTTACACCTGTAAAGCCTGAAGTTCGCAGATCTGAATGAATCAGTTACTAATCCGAGAGTGATTTCTCGTCATTAGTTGACCCTGATGATCATTGAAAGTTCGCATGATCTGATGATCATTGAAAGCGACGAACCTGCGAAATTCAAAGAAGCGAAAGTAAGTCCGGACTCCGAAAATTACACTATGTGTAAGTTAGCTTCATTGATCCATTCATGGATGGAAGCAAACATATCAGAGTTGGAATCTTCGTTCTGTTGAAGTAGTCAAGGTTTTGACTTGAACAGGAACGAAGCGGAACTGTGCGTTTACTAATAGATTAGTGGGAGCGATATTGCATTTCTCATAATGTATGTCGATGACATACTGATTCTCGGAAATAACGTCCCAATACTGCAGTCGGTAAAGGACTGGTTTGGGAGTTGGTTTTATGATTGACATGGGTAAAGCCACGTAGTTCTTGGATTTTGGATCTAAAGATAGAGATCCAAAAGAGCTGGTAGGACAAAGTCAGGATTCTTAAGTTGACAAAGTCCTACACGTTTTCAGCATTCCAAGAAGGGTTTTATGCCAATGTCATATGGCATTACGTTAAGCGAGATACAGTGTCCTACGATAACTGCTGAGCTTGAAAGCATGGATAGGATTCCATATGCGACGGCAATTGGATCTATCATGTATGCCATGACACGTACTTGTTTTGATGTTGCTTTAATGCTAAGCAAGACAAGTAAAGACCAGTCAAATCCAGCAAAGAATCACTGGATTGCCGTAAAAAATATATTCTGAAGTATTTGAGGAATACTTAGGATAAGTTCTTGATTTACGGAGAAAGTGAGGTGCTACAAGTCGATAGAGTCTGAAAGGCAAGTTTCCAATAGACAAAGATAATTCCTGGTCACAGTCCGGCTATATCTTGTGTCTAACTGGCGGTGCAAGGCACTGTTACTGACTCCATGACTTAAGCTGAACATTTCGCAGCTTGAGAAGCGGCGAAAGAGGTTATTTGGATAGAAAAGTTCATCACTGAACTTGATGTGATTGCCAGCATAGATGAGGCTAGCTGCACATCAGAGGTCCAAACACCTTGAGGATAGGTATAACCTATTTCGTGAGATAAATGACAGAGGTGTTAAGTAGATAAGCAAGTTTCATCGAATGAGAACGTTGCTAATCTATTAACGAAGCCACTCCTTATGCCTAAGCACGAGTCGCGGACTGTAGCTGTAGGATGAGTTAAATTAAGATGTAGTCTTAATTTTAGTGGGAGTTTGTAAAGGGCTTTACTTAGTTGTTTTGAAAGGTTCATGTAAACATAATATTTTATGTTTATGAAATCTAATGATTTCTGGATTATTTTAACTGTGATATAAATAATCGTTCCAAAATGATTCATGTCATTATATATGGGCCATCGAAGTACATGAGTAGACTTGATCCTGAAACCCCATATTTAACGAAGTGACATAAATCATAGTGTCCATAGTCGAAGGTTGTTGAAATTGGAACACCAACAACCTGTTGAGACTAGATTGTGTTGAGACTTATGACCAAGTTTCGAGGGGTCATAGATGCGCGGCATCAAAGTCGACACATAGGTATATGTAGGGGAGCATATGACCGGACATGGCCCGCTGATGAGAACTCTGCAAGATATTAATATCTGTGTCATAAGAAGTTCTCATATACGACTATAGAGTATAGTCCTTAGACCTGAGTTCGCATGCATGTGGCTGCACATGGAGTAATGCGCTTTGATCATTGTCTAACGCTGTTTCGTAACTGGGAGCTATACGGACCTTGGTTGGGTGTATTATGAATTGTGTAGTTCATAGTGATGGAACAAGATGGGATTTGTCCCTGCCGTTTAACGGAGGTAATATCTCTAGGCCAATCGGAGATTTGATAGCTGGTAAGAGAATGGCCATTCCCAAACGGACTTGCCCAAGTCGTTTGCATTGTCAGCATCAAATCTGGTCCGATAAACATGGTCTGGCTATATAAGGATGACACGCATCTTGCCTTATGCCAGATCGAGATATTAAGACAAAAGGACTAGGGAATGTAGGATTCCAGTACAATCGGAAGATTGTTGGGAATGTCCTGTGTAGGATTCCAGTACAAGTGGGAGATTGTTGGGAATGTCCTGAAATCTACCGTACTATCTCTAGAAAGTATGATAAGTGTCGAGATCAGACATAAGTCATAAATACTGGGTGATCATGATGGCTTGCTAGAGTCCGCTCATGATCTATAAGTTTAGGACTTATTACCAGTATTGTATGATCCCTAAGGGTCACACACCATAGCTAACGGGAAAGTTAAAATGGAATTAATACGGTAAGATGCAATGGCATTTTCTGTATTAGATCAGAGAATTGGGCCAGACAAAATACAGGCTTTTGTCTGATTTGTGTCTTGGGCCCAAAAGATTAATGAGCCATTAGTCTAATGACTTGGGCCCATTAATGAGAGATAAAAGGAATAAGAAACCCTAAGGAAAACAGGTTTCCCTGCGATTTTCTAAGAGTGGCCGCGAGTCTCTCTCTCCAAAACTCTCTCTTTCTGATCTGATCCATATCTTTGGTCTAGCAGCCGTCCCTTGCTTGTAAGAGTGTTGATACTCAAGGAGGAATAGGTGATTAATCTGTTCTAGCTGATCTTGTCATTACCATCAATCCGCTGTGCAATCCATAGGTAATGTTACAGGTTTGTTTTATGATTCGTTTTGCAAGAACCTAGATCTGTTTAAGGATTTGTGTTAGGTTGTAATTGAGAATTAAACCATGGAAAACACCCATAATCCTTCAGATCCTAGTGCTGCGATCTTGGTGACATCCTCGTCTTCCTGATTGATGTTTGGTTTATTGATGCATTCAATTGGTATGATTCTTTGAAGGTCTGGATTTGATGTCGATGCTAGAGCAGCCAGAGCATCTACGGATGAGTTGCCACTTCAAGGGATTTTGGTTAGAGTGACCGAGCCAACCTCGTTGGCGAGTAGTTGGACGAGATTCAGGTAGGCGTCCATGCGTTCGTTTTTTGCCTCGTATTCCCCGCTATACTGATTGACGACGAGCTGGGAATCGCATAATGCATCGACTTATTTTGCTTCGACCACCTTTTCTAGGCGTAAGCCAGCTATTAGCGCTTCATATTTGGCCTCGATGTTTCAAGCCGAGAAGGCAAGGCTGAAAGACTACTCGATTATTTCTCCTGTTGGGGAAGTCAGCTTGACTCCTACCCACGAACCGTTTTTGGATGACGATCCATCAACGAACATGATCCATCTTTCTTTTTGTGCGAGTTCGTCGTTGATGACCAGCTCGGGAGGCAGTTCGATCAGGAAATCAGCCACGATTTGAGATTTGGCACTGGTCCTTGGTTTGTACTCAATTTCGTATTCGCTTAACTCAACTGCCCATTTTGCGATTCTTACGGATTGACTCGGACTGTGCAGGATTGTACCGATTAGCTGGTTGGTGAGCACCACCACGGAATGCGATTGAAAGTAAGGTCGGAGTTTCCTTGCTGAAACGACAATGGCCAGTGCGAGTTTTTCCAGGGTGTTGTATCTTGTCTCAGGATCGTCAATGATTTTGCTGATGTAAAAGATTGGTTTTTGGTCTCCTCGGTCTTCCCGAACGAGGACACCGCTGATCGCTGAAGTTGAAATTGAAATATATTAGTAGAGCGTTTTTCTTCCTCGGGCTTGTCCAAGAGCGGTAGGGTAGACATGTACTTTTCAATTGCTGGAAGGCTTCTTCGCACTTTGAATCCTACTCAAAAATTTTGTTTGCTCGGACCAAATTGTAGAAAGGGAGGCACTTGTCTTTCGATCGTGAAATGAATCTGTTCACAACTGTAATTCATCCCATGAGTCGTTTAACCTCTAGAGTATTCTTGGGTGAAGGGAGCTCGGTGATTGCTGTTATCTTTTTCGTGTTGGCTTCAATTCCCCTTCTCGTGATGATGTAACCGAGAAACTCTCCCTATGTAACTGTGAATGTGCACTTTGTCGGGTTCAGCTTCATTCCGTATTTGTTAATACTTTTAAAACAAGTTGCCAAGTGATCGTCGGCTGACACAGATTTGACGAGCATGTCGTCTATGTATACTTCCATTGTCTTGTCGAGCTGATCAGCGAACATGCGGTTTACAACCCTATGATACGTTGCTACCGCGTTCTTAAGGCCGAACGGCATTACTTTGTAGCAATAAGTGCCCCGATCAGTAATGAACAAAGTATTTTCACGATCGTCAGGATGCATCATAATCTGATTGTATCCGGCGAAGGCATCCATAAATTAGAGCATATCGTTTCCCACTGTGCTTCAACGAGTCGGTTAATTTGAGGCAAAGGGAAGCTATCCTTGGGGAATGCTGTGTTGAGGTTGGTGAAATCAATGCATACTCGCCACTTTCCGCTCTTCTTTTTGACGACCACTGGATTTTCTAACCAATCAGGAAACTTGACTTTAGTGATTGATCTTTCCTTTGAAAGTCTTCCTACTTCGTCATTCACGGCCTTTGCACGCTCGGGACCGAGCTTTCTTCTTTTTTGCGTGATCGGTTTGAAGACCGGATCAAGATGCAGTTCGTGATAGGCGAATGATGGATCTACACGGATCATGTCATTGGTTGTTCACGAAAGTTGTGGCATTCTTTTTGAGAAATTCAACGTGTAACACCCCAGGTTCAATCCATAACTAGGTGAACCAAAGATGCCACAGTTTCTGAATACCGTCAACGGTCCAGCCGTGCTTAAAGTCTTGGCCGATCCATTGACGAGATCCGACCCTCTCGCCAAGAGCCTAAGGCTTGCCAACCCCTACTCCAGGCAAGAGTTGTGTTAGCTTGGACTAGCTAATATCAGGGAGGGATACTAGAGTTTTACACAGACAAAAGCCTTTTATTACATATATGTAAAATCTTACAAAGTCCTTACATCTTAAAATATTACAAGGGATTTTCGTACGAGTCAACCCGTACATACCCAAAATCATACATACGATTTTAAAAAGAGTAAAGCTTTTACAAAAGGCATACCACACACTACTCCGGAACTTCTCGTCCGTCACGTCCTACTTCACTCTTACTAGGGTTACCTGTAAAATAAGGAAGGGATGAGTAATCTAGCATTACCCAATGAGTCCAGGCCTTATATACAACATATTATTTTCCCACCCCAAAACCCCAAAAATGCGTGAATTAAATACTCATAAATCAATCAAAATATAGCATGCAGGTAAATAAAAGATGATATCATGAACCACACACACACACGGGCCTCGCACGCCTCTGGCCTCGCACACCCTGCGCATTAAATCTTCCTTTCTCGTGAACACCTAAGTCACAGCCACAAAGGCACATGATCCTAGAACATCACCAAAACCGAGACCCGTCTATCACGTCAGCCGGTTGTATCTCGGCGGGTACCCTCGCACGGTAACCCTACTATCCCGTCGGATAGAACTGGGCCCTAGACTGCAATCCCGTCTCTCCGAGTCTTCCCACCTAGACGGTCCTTCGCTAGTGTGAGGAGTAGAAAGGCAGAATTGAACCGCCACCACACTCCGGCAATGAGGTACCGTTACCGGTCAACCTCAACCGGTCATCACACATATCAAAGTTTCCGGGACGGTACCCTTGATCTGATCCCGTACTTATCACATAATCGTTTCCGAGCGGATCTCAATCCAATCTCTAACTTATCACAACCACAATCACATGTATGCATGATAATAAAAGTGATTCAAGGATAAACACTTCTTGTGTTTCAATCCTTGATCACGACCTGCAAGTAAACCGTTAGCACCTATGCTACCAGGAACTCACTTTTCACTACTCGGGCTAGGTCCGTCTTAGTGTCTTCTTGCTTGATATGAACTGAGAGACTAAGTACAAAACCTTGTTTAGTCTAGTTCATAAAAAAATTAAGCTTGAAAGGAAACTACAAAACTTAGGCTAACCGACCTTTCTCGCTTATCGGGTATTTTCCCCTATTACCGACCTACTTTCTTTCTCGTCTTTCTTTTTCTTACCCTTTATTTTCCTAGTGTTTACTGTGAATCTAAGAGTGGTGGATAAGTAAAAATGAGGCCAGGGCCGTAGTATTTATTGGAAAAATGAGCCAGCCTCTCGCTTATGCCGTTCGATGTCATCAAATCTGCATGCGTCTGATTCGTCGGAATGAAAGGTGCACCAGTCCTAGTACTGTAGACCTGCGTTCTAGGTTCCTAGGTGTGGTCAGAAGCCTTATCTTATATATTTAGGTCGTAGGTCTTGGTGGTTTCATTTGATTGGTCCAGAAGCTTTGTCGTTATCTTCTCGGTTCGAGCGGATAGGGTAAGCACGAGATGTCACCGCACCATTTGGGGTTTGCTGGAGCTTATCCCTTCACCTTATCCTCTGAATTATAGACTCTAGGCATGCCATTTAGGTCGTGGGTCATGTGGCCTGATTATTTTGTTTTGGTGGTTGATCTTATCCGTTCGCTACGAGTCACTGTGCGATTCGCCGGAATGAAGGGTAATTGTATTGTTTTGGCCGTTGCACCGTCAAATCTTATTTCCTGGAAATTATCCCATCCAAGGACGTTTTACTAGACCAGTCTTGACTTGTAATTGTCTTAATAAATTCCGTCCTGCTTGTATCCTTACTGGTGTCCCATCCCGAGTGTTTCAAACTGTGCCGATAATTCCGTTCTGACCCGAAATTCGTCCTTTTACTTCTAACCAATGGGAGTTGAACACTCCTTCACCAACCTTGGTTCTTGGTGATCTCAGACAATGGTAATTAGACACTCTCCTCCAGCTTTGGTTCGTGGTTTGCTTGGTCCAATAGGAAGGCACCATTTTTCTTCACTTAAACTGATAAATAATTCGACCAATGAGAATTAAGTGCTTCATCAAGGGTCTGGTCAGGTGGTTCGTGGTCCAATGGGAGCTTGACAATTATCCACCTGATTTGAGGAGTTTGGCCAATCAGAAGTGGGCATTCAGCTGCTGGTCAGATCATAAGAAGTTTGGTCCAATAGAGCGAGACATTTCAACTGCTTTGTTTTTGTAGGAATATAACGGTTGTTTTTGTAGAAGAAGAGCTGAACATTCCTCCTGGTGAAGACATGTCAGAAAGTGAGCTTGTCCTCTTCCCAAGATGATTAGATTCACGTGGCTGATATGCTGGAGCACCATTCCGCACATCGGTCCTTACCGATTCCCGTAATTTGGCCGTACAGACTGTTTTAAGGCCGTTTTGATCAATCTTTGTTTCTTCGCGGACCAACTGAATTTTCTTGCAACCAAATACCATAATATTATCTATCTTGAGTCTTGTATTAGCCCTGGGTCGTTTCAGAATTTTAACTTCCTTGGCCATCCACATCGGTCTCTCGGAGGTGCTTGTGAACTGTCTTCAAAAATGCACGTCCGTTCTGATTTTTGTCTCGACCAGAATTATAAATAATATTCCCAAATACGTTTATCATCGTTCCTCCCGCATTTCCTCGATGTTTGACTTTTTGGTCGTACTTAGCTCTTGGTAGGGTCATTACACAACGAGCTTATATTTCAAATCTTCTTGAAGATCGGCACCAATTCCAACACACCACTCTGAATCGCTGAGATCGATATTAACCTGGATCACAACGTCTTTTGTGGTTTATCCGGCGGGGGCCGCTCCATCTTTGGTTCATCGACCATATATGCTTGGGATGTGTGGAACAGCTTGTGCTCAATTTCGAAGCAAGTCCTTTATATTCTTTGGTCTCCTCCGAGGGTGAACACGCCACATGGTGTTGGAATTGATGGTAGGTTGATGGGACAGCCTTCATTGCATGTATCCACGGTGTCCCCAAGATCACATTGTATATTGCTGGTCGGTCAACGACGATAAACTTTACGATCTTTGTAAACCTTTCAACGTAAACCTGGAGCTTGATCATTCTGATTATTGTGATCGAATCTCCTGAGAAACCTGTTAGGGGTTTTGCGGATGGTTTCATATGATAGTTACTGAGCTCCATGCGCTGCAGAGTTTCTTGGAAGATCAGGTCCACCAAACTCCCGGTGTCGGTTAGGATTTTGAGACTTCGCAGTCGCCCACTCGAAGTTCGACAACCAAAGGGTCGTTATATTGGATGTCTCCATCTTGCTCGGTGAACACGATTTCGTTGCCGAATTTTAGCTCGTCATCACTGTTTCTTTCCACTGATGTTATGTGATAGCTCGTCGTTCATAATCCTTTATCGACCGAACTGTATCTTTGCAAAACAGCAATCCTCCCATGATCATGTTTATGCGCATTCTCGGTGGGGGCTTCCCATCTTTGTCCTGCTCGTCAGGAGCTCATTTTGGTGGTTCCGTGTTTATCTCATTGATTTCCACTTCCAGTGCTACTTGTTTCTTCTTTCCTTCTTGAACGAGATTGAAACGATCTCCTTCATTTTTGGCTTGGGTTGCTCAGTTTTCAGCTTTTGCGGAAGATTGGTTGCGGGTTACCCTCACCTTCTTCCCTTCCTTTTGATAGTCAGCGAAGAATAAAGCTTGCAAGTTTCTTCATTCGGACATGTCGTGCCCTGCTCGTTTGTGAAAATCGCATAAGAGTTTACTCTGGTCATTACCCCGAACGTACTTGTCCACGGTTTATTTGGTGTTGACGATCTTGATGGTAGCTTTGAGGAGGGCGATCTTGGCGATAGCCTTGGGCGGGTTGATCTTGCTGGTAGTCTTGTTGTTGGTTGCTGACATAATATGCTGCCTTACCCTTCCTTGTAATATCTTATTCTTTTAAATTTTTTGTAATCTTAATCGTAATGCTGACGCGGTTCTCGCTGCTCGACACTTTTCTCCGACTTTTCAGACTTTTCTTTTGAAGTCGACCTTTTTGGTGCGAACTTTTTAGCCATAGTTTCCTTTTCTTCCTCAAGTTCGATGAAGATGGCTTCTCGGTGGAGAGTATCTTCGAGCGAGCTCGGGTTTTTTTTCTTCAGCTCTTTCGGAAACTAGATTCGTACCACAGACCGTTCCGTAGTGCGGGTAATCCTTCGCTGTCAGTAATTGATATTTTTGCAAGGATGTTTTCGAAGCAAGTAATGTATGATCGTAGAGTTTCTTTCGGTCCTAGAGAGATGGCTAAGGGATCAGCGTTTGATGCTTCCTCATGGATGTACATATAATAGTGTTTGAGGGATGCCATTGACAGATCCTACTATTCGTCAATAAAGTTTTCTTCACGGCGGGAAAACCAATCCAGAGCGGATCCGCCCAAGTGCTAGACAAACAGCTGGCAGTATCCTGCATCACGCTCTCTTAGTTCGAATTATGTTCTGCCCATGGCGATGCGAAAAGCAGTTAGGAATTGCCTTGGGTTTGAATTGCCTTCATATGTCATTAACTTGATTTTTCTCGAATGTCGTATTTGAATGCTTGTGATGCGGTGGGTGAATGGAGTGTTAAGTGTTTCTTCAAGCATGCAATCGATTTCAAGTGCCGAGCTTGGCTCGGTCACACTAACCAAAATCACTCGAAGTGACAACTCGTCCACAGATGCTCTGGCTGCCCTAGCATCGACATAAGATCCATACCTCCGACGAATCATACCATTCGGATGCATAAGTACACCAAGCATCAATCAAGAAGACGAAGTGCTCGTTGTCACCGAGATCCAAGAGGGTATGGACGACGCCGAAAAAAGAAACGAAGAAATCGCCAAGATCGCAGCGCCAAGGTCCAGCAACACAACCGACTGGATAGATGAGATAAAACTCTACATCCTGAAGGAAAAGCTAGATGCGCACAATACGTAATCTCGAATCGAAAACTGTTCCGATGGAGCGCGACCAGATCTCTCCTATGATGCGTGAACGGACAAGAAATAAAATATGTTACTGAGGAGACGCACAAAGGAGTAGGAGGAAATCACACCAACAGACGAGCTCTTGCTGCAAAAATCAAATGCCAGGGACACTTTTGGCCGACCATGATTGCTGATTGCGAGAAATACTTTTTAAGATGCGAAAAATTCCAAAGGCATGCGCCGACCATCCATCATCCAGCCGTACTTCTAACAATCGCGGCCACGCCCTTCCCGTTCATGCGATCGACAATGGATATCGTCGGACCATTAGTGACTTCGCATCAGAAGAAGTTCATTCTTATAATAACCGACTACTTACCAAGTGGGTGGAAGCAGAGTCGTGCTCCGAAATCCACGATCTTAACGTCCAAAACATTGTATGGAAGTACATCATCTGCCGCCACGGCCTTCCATACGAGATCATCACTGGTAATGGCCCTCAATTCATATCAAACTTGTTCGAGAGATTCTGCACCATATGGAGAATCAGACTAAGCAAGTCAACCCCTCGATATTCGCAAGGGAACGGACAAGCCGAAGCACCAAACAAGACAATACTAGATGAACTCGAAAAATGACTGGAAAGCAATAAGGGCTTATGGGCTGACGAGCTTGATGGCGTTCTATGGTCACACCGAACTACGCGAAGAAACTCGACAAGCCAAACACCTTTCTCACTTTCTCACGGAATGGAGGCAATGTCCCCCGCAAAACTAAGCAGACCGACAATCCGCCTAAACCTTTCACCAGAGCAAGAAGAGCTAAGCAACAACCTGATACTTGATGCCTTGATCAAGTTGAAGAGCTACGCAACCGGTCAAAGGCCGACGTTTCGATGAGGATGACCTCTTCCTTTAGAAGGTAATCGAGAACACGTGCGAGTATCAAGCAGGCAACAATGCATATTGGGAGGGAGCGTACATTATCTTCAAAGTGGTGTAGCCCGGCGTGTACGAGCTCATCACCATGAAGGGAGAATCTGTCCCGCACTTATGGAATGCGAACAAATTAAAGAATTATTACTACTGAGCCGAGCAGCAGCACAAGAAGACGAAGACCAAAGACATGACGAGCTCCCAAAAAAAAAAATGAGTTCGTATTACGAGCTCCTGCTACTTCAAAATGTAAAGTGAACTACGATCGACTTGATCCCCTTTCCGGGGTGAATAGGCAACCTCTCACGGAGCTCAGCTATATCAATAAAAAAATCCTTTCAAGTACTTTCGTTATTTTTGTCGTCCAATCTAAACAATCGACATTCTAGCCAAATGTTCGATCCAACGTGCCTAAAAACACGTAAGTCGGGCCCATTCCCGCACAAGGCTGATCGGCAGGGAAATAATCTGAACCAAGTTTTGCACAACTGTCCCGATTATACCTTCACAGGATAAGCCGAGCACTTAGTCGCACCTAAATCTATGAGCAACGAGCACAGTCTTGTACCCATCTAAATGGATAAGTCGGGGCCAGTTCGTCACAAAGCTGATTGACAGAAGAATAAGCCGAACTTAGTTTCGCACAAATTTCCTGATCATGACCTCATAGGATAAGTCGAGAATACCTCTCATGCCTCACTCTAACCTTTTAACTCTATCTGGAAAAAAAAACTGAACATACCACTCATACTCAAAAACCGAGCATACCACTCGTTCTTAAATACCGTAATTAGTCTGCTTTTTGACCGTCTGTGCCTCAGCATCCCCAACTCCAGTCTGATCTCCGACCAAATCATTTTCAGCCTTTGCTCGTTCAACAGAGTTCCCCGCTTCTGCAGTATTAGAAATTTCCAAGACGAAGGAAAATAAACCGCGGAAACTACACAAGCAATATAGTTGTTCGAATTGCAAATAACCATGCCACAAACAACCTAATTGTCAAGAAGGCCAAACCTAAGGCTGATTAGAACTGGTGGAAGTCTGATATGTTTTAGGGTTTTAAGGTAGTCTGATGGAGTTTGAGAATTCTGATATTGAAGTCTGATGGAGTATTGGATGTGTTTGAGAAGTTTGATAAAGTAATTTAAGGACAATATTTCATTTTTCAAGTCGTTTTTCAGCCTTAGTTGTTTGAGTGTAAGAACTTGTTTTCTCAATTGTTTGGGTTTTGTTTCATCAAGCGGAGTAGCACATAAACTTAATTAATGTAATTCATGAGTTTTTTAGATAACACTCAAATACCCTACATATGCCCAAATACCCTACATATATGCCCAACACCCTACAACATCACAATTGGCATGGCACAAAACCTCCCGGAAAAGTAAGCCAAAAGATGGATGAGTTTTTCTAACATCTACAAAAGATAAATATATGCAAGAATCCAATGTTTTCGGGAATCCAAAAGATATCGGGGAACTTTATTTCCCCTTTGTAGACCCATCGTAGATGTCTAGCAAATCATACTTTGTACGTTTCTCTTCACATGTTTGCCCGAGTTTAGTCAATATATCATAAGCCAGCATGTCCCTGATTTCCTTGATGTTCTTATCACAAAAATTCTTTGGAAAAACCATTCCAAGTGAATGGAACTCGATGAACTTCAAGCAGTACACACCACAATCACCTGATTGCTTTTTTGGGGGAAGATCTTTGCTCCTAACAATCTTGTAGGTGTATCGATCCAAGGAATAATACCACCTATCATCAGCTGGGGCCAATATGTGCATCACGTAAGGAAACATCTCACAGATTAGTGCCATTTTCGCTCCAACCCAATCATCAGTTCTCTATCCAGGGATTTTGTCCTAGTCTGTTACGTGCCTATCCGGGATAGAAATCATAATAGCTACCCAATGATTTCTGCCAATGTGCAAAACAGTGTAGATATGATCATTTTCAAGCCACCAAGTCTTCTTTGATTTTCGGAATAAGAGTAGATGACCCGTATGGTAATCCCAAACACCAGGAGGCAGCCTTCTAGTCATGGCTGAATTATTCTCCTCTGCACCGCTCTTCGTAAAATCTGGATATTGTTGACGCCACAATGAACCAAGGAGTGAGTCAATGAAGCACAGCCTTGCGTTGATCGACGCACATGCACGCGAAGTAAGTACTTTAAAATTTTCTTTCTTCATTTCTTCCTCTTCGAACCCGAAACCAAAAATC
The DNA here is from genome assembly GCA_030180135.1 of Orychophragmus violaceus. Classification (NCBI taxonomy): domain Eukaryota; kingdom Viridiplantae; phylum Streptophyta; class Magnoliopsida; order Brassicales; family Brassicaceae; genus Orychophragmus; species Orychophragmus violaceus. The sequence goes on along the minus strand of CM058237.1, from coordinate 54,322,852 downwards.
GCCCCAAGCCCCAAATCTTCATTTCTTACTCGTTTTCTGTGATTCAAAAGCCTAACCCACTCGATTTTTAACCCTCTAACCATATATATCATCCATTTCATCCAATCCAAGGTTTGTATTCCATATCTCGATTTCTAAGTTTTGGCCCTAAGGTGAAAAATTCGAAATTCATCACGTTTTGGTTGATTCAGTGTCTATTGATGCTTGTTTGCGGTTGCTAGTGATGATTTCGTGTTTCTTTAGTGATTGCATGGACATATTTCGCAAGTTTTCCGAAAATCTTCGGTTTGATGACGAACACTTGCGATCATCTGATTTAGGGCGAATTTGGAGTGATTGATACTGGTTTTGCTGCTGATAATGATTGCATGTGGTGATTGATACTGATTTGGTTGCATTTGTTGATCTTAGAGCCTTGGCTTAATTGCAAGTTTGTTTTTCATGTGTCTTTGATCACAGTTGGCTCCACGAAAGAGGAGGAACGTTTATCATACACCACTGCCTGATAGCTGGCTCACACGAGCTTCTGCGCCTCATGCGCCTATTCCGCCTGCTCTTGTGGCGATGCAGTATCCTTGGCCTAAGGCCGAGAATGATCCGATTCCTATGCTGAGACAGTGGGCTGGTGATCCTCAGACAGAGACAGAGAGTGCAGACTGCACTACTAGAGAGATATCTGAGCATTGGGACGAGTACGATACACTAGTCTACAATATTTGGCTGCCATGGAGATTAAGCCCACACGGTTTGCAGATTACATAACCTGTCAAATGATGGGTATTACAGAGGATGTGCATAGGCTCGTTTATGAGATTGGTTTAGGGACTATGCCTATGAGAAGCTATGATCTTTACCCAGACTTGGAGAGACAACTGTTGTCCACCTGCAGAGTTTACTATAGGAATGAGATGGCAAAGAGAGCAACTGATGGGACATTCACCTTCATGTGTTTGGATGTCCGGTACCGACTTCCTATCGTTGATCTCTGCCGTCTATATGGGTTCAGTCTGGAGCCTATTTGCTGCGTGCTCACTGCTTCATAGGAAGACGAGCAGGTTCAGTTCTTTTGGTCTCACTTTGGTAATGAGCGCTATCATTCGAGGACTTCGAAGAAGACAGCTTTCCGTCTTCATGTCCTATGATATGTCGTGCGCATTCTGAGCTACACACTACTGTGTAAGTATGAGGCAAACAAGATGAGGAAGCAGGAGCTGATGCTATTGTACACTGGAGTTAGGGACCTGTTCGAGGACACTCCTCTGCGTGATCTTGCCCCTGGGCTCAACATGAGAGCAGTTTTTGCGGACCATCTCTGTGATCTGAAGATGAAGGCATTTGACGGGAAAAAGATTGAGACAGTGGGCAGCTTACTCACTCCTATCTTCCAGCATTTTAGGATCCTACAGAGGGAAGAGAGTGTGATACCAGGAGGTTCTGGATGGATGAGGCACACCTGAGGAGTGCCACCTGAATGAAGATGGGAACTTGTGGGTTTTCCATGATACACATGTAGGATTATGTGTGTTCATGGTGTAATTTTCAGGTTACATCCTAGCACATAATCATCTAGGATCTAGGTGATTTGCAGTTGAATCATAAACAGATCAGGATCATTACCTTATGATTGCAGCGGATTAATCAATGGAATATCGAGATCTGCAAGAGCTGATGATTACCGGCTCCTCCAAGGAATATCCACACTCTTACAAGCTACTGGATCAGGCTGCTAGACCAAGTTTGAATCAACAGAGAGAGAGAGGACGGCTCAGGCTCAGAAATCGCAGAGCAAGAAGCATTAGGGCTTCCTGCGCCTCTCCTCTTCCTTATATGGGCCCAAGTAATTAAACTAATGGCTCATTAGGCTTTTGGGCCCAAGGCCCAAATCAGACAAAAGACTGTCTTTTGTCTGGCCCAATTCTCTGTACAAATACATTAAATGCCTTGCATCTTACTGTATTAATTCCTTTTAACTTTCCCGTTAGCTATGGTGTGTGACCCTTAGGGATCATACAATACTGGTAATAAGTCCTAAACTTATAGATCATGAGCGGGCTCTAGCAAGTCATCATGATCACCCAATATTTATGACTTATGTCTGATCTCGACACTTATCGTACTTTCTAGAGATAGTACAGTAGATTTCAGGACATTCCCAACAATCTCCCACTTGTACTGGAATCCTACATTCCCTAATCCTTTTGTCTCAATATCTCGATCTGGCATAAGGCAAGATGCGTGTCATCCTTATATAGCCAGACCATGTTCATCGGACCAGATTTGATACTGACAATGCAAACGACTTGGGCAAGTCCGTTTGGGAGTGGCCACTCTCTTACCAGCTATCAAGTCTCCGATTGGCCTAGAGATATTACCTCCGTTAAACGGCAGGGACAAATTCCATCTTGTTCCATCACTATGAACTACACACTTTATAATACACCCAACCAAGGTCCTTATAGCTCCCAGTTACGAAACAGCGTTAGACAATGATCAAAGCGCATCACTCCATGTGCAGCCACATGCATGCGAACTCAGGTCTAAGGACTATACTCTATAGTCGTATATGAGAACCTCTTATGACACAGATATTAATATCTTGTAGAGTTCTCATCAGCGGGCCATGTCCGGTCATATGCTCCCCTACATATACCTATGTGTCGACTTTGATGCCGCGCATCTATGACCCCTCGAAACTTGGTCATAAGTCTCAACACAATCTAGTCTCAAGTGGTTGTTGGTGTTCCAATTTCAACAACCTTCGACTATGGACATTATGATTTATGTCATTTCGTTAAATATGGGGTTTCAGGATCAAGTCTACTCATGTACTTCGATGGCCCATATATAAAGACATGAATCATTTTGGAACGATTATTTATATCACAGTTAAAATAATCCAGAAATCATAGATTTCATAAACATAAAACATTATGTTTACATGAACCTTTCAAAACAACTAAATAAAGCCCTTTACAAACTCCCACTGAAATTAAGACTACATCTTAATTTCACTTATCCTACAGCTACAGTCCGCGACTCGTGCTTAGGCCTAAGGAGTGGCTTCGTTAATAGATTAGCAACGTTCTCATTCGTTGAAACTTGCTGATCTACTTAACACCTCTGTCATTTATCTCACGGAATAGGTTATACCTACCCTCAAGGTATTTGGACCTCTGATGTGCAGCTAGCCTCATCTATGCTGGGAATCACATGAAGTTCAGTGATGAACTCTTCTTTCCAAACAACCTCTTTCGCCGCTTCCCAAGCTGCGAAATGTTCAGCTTAAGTCATGGAGTCAGCAACAGTGCCTTGCACCGCCAGACAGACACAAGATATAACCGGACTGTGACCGGAAATCATCTTTGTCTGTTCGTAACTTGCCTTTCAGACTCTATCGACTTGTAGGACCTCACTTTCTCCGTAAATCAAGAACTTATCCTAAGTATTTTCCAAATACTTGAGGATATTCATTACGTCTATCCAGTGATTCTTTGCTGGATTTGACTGGTCTTAACTTGTCTTGCTTAACATTAAAGCAACATCAAAACAAGTACGTGCCATGGCATACATGATAGATCCAATTGCCGACGCATATGGAATCTCATCCATGCATTCAAGCTCAGCAGTTATCGTAGGACATTGTTTCTTGCTTAACGTAATGCCATGTGACATTGGCATAAAACCCTTCTTGGAATGCTGAAAACGTGTAGGACTTTGTCAATAGAAGAATCCTGACTTTGTCCTATCAGCTCTTTTGGATCTCTATCTTTAGATCCAAAATCCAAGAACTTACGTGGCTATACCCATATCAATCATAAAACCAACTCCCAAGCCAGTCCTTTACCGACTGCAGCATTGGAACGTTATTTCCGAGAATCAGTATGTCATCGACATACACTATGAGAAATGCAACATCGCTCCCACTTATCTATTAGTAAACGCACAGTTCTACTTCGTTCCTGTTCAAGTCAAAACCTTGACTACTTCAACAGAACGAAGATTCCAACTCCGATATGTTTGCTTCCATCCATGAATGGATCGATGAAGCTAACTTACACACAGTATAATTTTTCGGAGTCCGGGCTCACTTTCGCTTCTGTGAATTTCGCAGATTCGTCACTTTCAATGATCATCATATCATGGCAATTAATCACGAGAAATCACTCTCGGATTAGTGACGGATTCATTCAGATCTGCGAACTTCAGGCTCCACAGGTGTAGATTCTACAGAAATCTGTAAATCCATCCGCTGCTCTCCCTCAACAGGTTGAGCAGCCTCCTGTATTTCTCGAATTTCTTCGAGTTATACTTTTACTCCCACTGTTCTTCTTGGAAAGCAACTTTCCTTTTAGAAAACAGAATTCCGAACAACCTAACTTCGTTTTCGGAATGGACGTAAAAAGTAACAAGCCTTGGTTTCCCTAGGACAACCAGCGAAGTAGCTCAACTACAAATACTCAGTAAAGACGAATTTGGATCATTTCCAGTCCACATTTATGTGGTGTCTTTCAACTGATATTGGTGGAACTATTTCAGCGTAAACTTAGATATTTCTAGAGCGTTATTCTTAAAGAATATCATGGAAGATTCGTGTGACTCATCTTTAATCATTTCTAATAAGATCTGATTCTTTCTCACAGAAACACCTCCAGGTTTTCAGGAGAAATGAGCTGTGAAACGACTTCACACTCATTTAGATGATCACACCATCAATGACTTAAGTATTCTCACTCGTGATCTAATCCAGAGTCTCAATACTTATGTCACTCAGATTCTATACCTCATTCTGGAACTCTTTCGACCATTTCAAAGAATTCTGACTCGTGTCTCATCAAATGAACACAGTCATACTCACTGAAGTAATCAGTAAAGATAATGAAGTACAGGAAATTTTCTCTGGCATTACTGCTCATCGGGCCACATACATGAGTATGTTCAAGGTCCAATAAGTCTTTGGGCTTTTCTCTAGCTCGGCTAAGATGGGCCCTTTGTCTTTTGGTCCAGTAAGCAGAATTCAAGTCTCATAAGATATCCGATCAAATGAGCCCAAAAGTCCATAACTATGGGGTTTCTGAATCCGACTTACTCTATGTGACCAAAACATTTACGCCAAGAAAAATCAGGTTTAATTCATCAGATTTAAACCAATTCGGTATTTATGTTACATTTAGGCACTCTTTGGTTTAAGATATAAAACCCATTCCTTGAATAGGGTGCTACAATTAATATTTCATTAAGATCAAAAGAACAAAACTTGTCTTTTATCAATATGAAAAACATTCAAATTCTTACAAGAAAGTGAAAGACAACTCTGCTTAAAGCAGGTACATTGTAGCAATTACTTAATAAAACCAAGCCTCAAAGGCATCTACAAGTGAAAACCCTACGGCTGAGGCAGCATCTATAGCTCCTTCCAGACACGCAGTTCCACTTGCCCTTCCTTCAACGTTCTACTGTTCCTTAGGCTCTGCATATTATCACAAATATCAGTGCCACAACCAGTATCCAATACCTATAAGGTAGAACTTGAAGTAACAACATGAATACCTGAGGAAGTAGTCTCATACATCAACTTCAACTCCTCATAATCTTCCATGAATTTAATGCAATCTCTCTTCCAATGCCCAGTCTCTTTACAGTAGCAGCACTTACCAACGTAAGAGGTATCTGACTCGGGCTCAGAAGACACACGCTTGCCATGATTCAAAATCTGGACAAATTTGTCTTCACCCTTGTCAGCACTAGGTTTAGTAAACCTACCCTTCTCCATTATGAGATTATACAGGGTACTCTTCACGTTTGGCTCAACTGTCTTGAGCATATCATGCAGTTCAGTCAGCGTCTTCGTTAAGCCTTTCTTGATATAGTTCCTTTTGAACTTATCATAGCTTGACGGCAGTGACTGCAAAATGATCTCAGTTGCCAATTCTTGGCTAACTGGATAATCCAGTTTCCTCAGGTTATCAATGTAACCCATCATTTTACTGACCTGAGGACTCACTGGATGATCATTTGGTAGCTTGCAGCTAGTGAGAGACTTAACCAACTGGTATCTCTCCACTCTTACCTGCCCCTGAAATTTCAACTTCAGGCTGCTGATCATCTCTATTGGCGACTCCATGTTCTCATATTGCTTCAGCAAATCTGAGTCCATGGTAGCCAATATCAGACCACGCACATCTACCGCATCATTATAATGCTTATTCCAAGCATCATATACTGCATGAGAGGCATTGGACCCGATCCTCTCGGGGAGAGCTCTTTCAAGGACATAGTCCTTTCTCTCCTGCCTGAGGACTAGCCTCAGGTTCCGCGACCAAGTCAAGAAATTTGATCCGTTCAGTTTGTCCATCTCAAGGACAGACCGGATCGAGAAAGTGTTTTGATTGTTTGTGCTAGTCATAACTGAAATTTAGAGATAAATAGAGTTTTAGTTATTCAGTTCATAAAAGAGTAATCTTAATAACTTATAAGAAAACTCGCATTGCATTCAAAATTTCTTTGTTTAACCTCATAAGAATGCAATGATTCCGAGACCCATGTTCAGCTAAAACCAAAGTGGGCCACTGGCCGTCACCCGGAATTAGCTTTACTTGGTAAGCATACACACAGCTAGTTATATCCAATAACTCTCGGTTGTGAATTGGGCCCAAGGCCCAATACACCAGATGTCTCAAGGCCCGGGACTCCCGATGGCCCAGTCAAGGAAACCAATCTCTTACAGCCAAATAATCACTAAAGTCTGGGACTCCCAATGAAATTAGTGACTATATACTACTTTACTTACGCAAAAACAGACACCTCACACTGTAAGCCATATCTGTAATTGAATAAGCGTTAAGTAGTTGACAAGATTGGGCAAGACATCCAAGCTTGATATTGGTTTTGAGGATTTTAGGTTTTCTTTCCAAAAATAGAAGATTACTATTTTGGGAAACTTACTTATTTTAGAAACTTTCTAAATTCAGAAACTTACTATATTTAGAAATTTCTTAACATGCCAAAATTAGAAACTTCTAATCAAAGAAACTTTCTAATTTAATGTTTTATTAAAGTTTTCGGTTGGGTCACAAATTATAGGCCCAATTCTTGGCCCAAGACCACAGAATTCCAATTGGCCCAATAATTTGACATAACCGAGTCGGTTCATTAATTCTGGTCCAAGACCAAATTAACTACTAAATCCAACTGGTTATTTACTAAACCAGACCAGCTCTAAATTATTTGGTCCAACCAAATCAAACTTAGACCAGCCTTCGGTTTAGGTTAAAATTCAATTTTGAATTTAAATCCGGTTTAACCAGAAATTAAATAATACCAATTGTATTAAATAATTTCCAGCAAACCGCGATTTGGGTTAACCGCTTGAACCACCAATTAAATTGGATCGGTTCGGTTAAGTCCAAAATTAGGAAGAAACACCTTGTGTTTTAGCCAATTTTGACCTAACTTGCGGTTTTGGCTAAAGCAGACAATGAACCACAATCGGTTTGATCGGTTCATTGTCGCGGGTTTGGGAAAAACGAACCACAATTATCAAGGTTTTGACCTTATACATAATTCAATAATTGCTTATCCCAACAACATGACATAAACGATTCTATAATTGTTTAATCAAGCGATCATGATATTCACTAAAGACAAAAAACAATTTTGAACATTTTCCAATTCGTTTCATGATAACATCGATCGCTAATCCATGACCAATTAATTATCAATCAAAACGTTTCTCAAAGTCAACAAGCGAACATCACGATTCATGCTTCAACAATTCATAATTTACCTTAAGTCAAATCAACATGTGCGATTCATACATAATTTACCTTAAGTCAATTATGCGATCGAGACATCACTTAAAACAAAAGTGATTTTGACCTTATTCCATTCAATAATCGAATCAATTAATTCAAAAAAAAAAAATGATTTTGACTTTGTAATCACGATCAAGACAATCGATTCTTAATTATAATCACGATCATGACACCATCGATCGCTTATTAATTGATTATACACATCGATCCAAAAAGTCAACATTCGATTATCACCAAGCGAATCAATTCGGATTCTTATGATTATATAAAAGGTCAACAAGCGATTTCATATTAGGGTTTTACAAGTTCTAATCAAATTTCTTAAGCCAAATTCGATTCTTAACATTAAAACAACCTAAATATGATCCAAACAGCAAAAACCTAACAACCTGGCTCTGATACCACTGTAGGATTATGTGTGTTCATGGTGTAATTTTCAGGTTACATCCTAGCACATAATCATCTAGGATCTAGGTGATTTGCAGTTGAATCATAAACAGATCAGGATCATTACCTTATGATTGCAGCGGATTAATCAATGGAATATCGAGATCTGCAAGAGCTGATGATTACCGGCTCCTCCAAGGAATATCCACACTCTTACAAGCTACTGGATCAGGCTGCTAGACCAAGTTGGAATCAACAGAGAGAGAGAGGACGGCTCAGGCTCAGAAATCGCAGAGCAAGAAGCATTAGGGCTTCCTGCGCCTCTCCTTTTCCTTATATGGGCCCAAGTAATTAAACTAATGGCTCATTAGGCTTTTGGGCCCAAGACCCAAATCAGACAAAAGACTGTCTTTTGTCTGGCCCAATTCTCTGTACAAATACATTAAATGCCTTGCATCTTACTGTATTAATTCCTTTTAACTTTCCCGTTAGCTATGGTGTGTGACCCTTAGGGATCATACAATACTGGTAATAAGTCCTAAACTTATAGATCATGAGCGGGCTCTAGCAAGTCATCATGATCACCCAGTATTTATGACTTATGTCTGATCTCGACACTTATCATACTTTCTAGAGATAGTACAGTAGATTTCAGGACATTCCCAACAACACATTTGCGTGAGGAGTGTGTGCAGCTTCCTTTGGAGGAAGTCACGAATGTTGATTCATTGCTAGCTCTAGCTTTTGAGCCTGCCAGGAACCTTCTACGCAGGGTCCCTACAGTTGCGAACCCTCTTGGAGCCTCCATATCTCGAGCTTCTACATCTTCTGCGCCTCCTGCGCCTGCACCTACTGTTGATGATGATGATTTTGCGCCTATTCCATATCCTCCTCCTACTATGGATCCTGTTCAGATTTCCCAGGGTGCTTTCCAGTCCATGCTTAATGATAGAGTGAAGGTTTTGTGGGAGATGCTTGCTAGCCATTCTTGCAGACGTCAGCAGAGAGTTCATGTGCATGTACCTGCTCCACGACGCAGGCGTTTGCCTACTCTTGCGACTTCTAGCAGCTCTGATCGTCGATATGCTGATATTGATGATGAGTCTGAGAGCGATGAGATTTGATTCTTGATCCTTGACTATTGGTTATGTACTTTTCACTCTTTCTTTTTATTTTCTCTTGAGTCATTTTGATGTTTTATTGAGTTTGTGTCAGTATGTCCACTCTGGAACTGATGTACCTTGATATTTATGACTATATGTTGCTTTGATTTTGCGTTGTCTTTGGTTATTTTAGCTTACAGGTTGAGTTTTTTTGTGATTTATCATGAAATAGATGTTGCTGCAAAATGTTCAGAACAGACATGCAGTGCATCGATCGACATAGTCTTGGGTTTCGATCGTATCACCCTTTCACGACATGCGCCAATCGTTGTGGTTCTGTGCAGCGATCGATGCGGATACGAGATAGGTAAAAAACGCCAGAACACAAGTACATTCAGTCCTTTTTCCTCTTTTACCGATCCTAAGCTTGATTCCATTGGGGACAGTGTGTTTCAACTGTGGGGAGGTGGTACTGACATAATCTTTTCTTTTCTTAGAGTCAGTCGAGTCAGTTTTATAAAGTCAAAACAGTTTAGTAAGGAACTATGACTTGTTGAGGAGATCACTACACTTGCAGGAACTTAAGTGACCATTGGATGAGCTTGCAGATAATCTCTGACTATTAGAAAACCTAACACAGATCAGCCTATTGAGGACACCCATATCCCTTCGGGTATTCAGAGAACCCATTACTAACTTCACCCTTAACTTAACTTAATTTTCTCACATAGGGGCTTAGTATATTTTGAGTCAGATTCCTCTGTTAGTTCTTACACAGCTTGTAAACCTGTCTAAGTACGGTTCCCTTCTCCCCTTCCTTAAAGTAGAAAAGAGAGAGATAAACTGCGGATAAGCTAGTAGCTTCGAAGTGATCACGGGAGTGGTAGAGACCCCTATTAGCTCTTGTGCATTCATGGAATGTGTCCAAAGTACATCCCAATGCGGGAAGAGCATTGATAAAAAAATGAAACCCAAATGGGAAAATTAGTTGCTAAGGAAGGAAAGGGAGAAGAAAGGAACCAAAAAATGATAGTATGGTGGTCAAGTGCTAACAAAGTAAGAATCCATGTGTTCTTTGATCGATACCCCCTAGGTGAGACCACACTTCTTAGATTATAGAAGTCAATATGGTGAATTTGAATGCTCTAAATGTGATTGTCACTACAACAAATATGTACATTGTCAGCGCGAAAATTATGCTATCATATGTCATATTTAGCGTTTTCACAAATGCTATGGTATCCGCAGCTATAATAGGGTGGTCCGATATGATAGCATTTTTCGTGCGCTATGGTATGTGGCACGTATGATAGCGCCGTATTTGAGATGTGTTGTAATATATCTTATTATAGCATTATATCAACGCTGTAATATATTTTATCATAACACCGAATTCATGCTATTATTCAATTGTTTTGAATCCTGTATATTTTATGCATTATTAATTAATTGTATTTTTTAATTTAATAATATTTCATATATCTTCAAATATTCAAATTATATTTAATAATATGGTTTCATTAATGAACCAAAATGTACTTACAATTAACAAAAATGTCTACAACATTTCCATCAAGTCTTACACAAACAACATTACAAATTCAAAACTACGTAGAACACATGTAGATAAACACACAATCTTACATTTTCTTTTGCTTTAAAACTCTCATAGCTTGACAGCTTCTTGAGATGGACCAGGTCTTGTTCGTTTGATCTGTTCTCATAGCTTTGAGCCTCGAAGCTTCAGGAAGCCAGCTCGTGTTTACAACAAACCTATACACACAAAGAAAAACCAAATGTTCATAAACCTTCTTGGAACAAAAAAAATAATGTTGAAGTTGAAACAAATCTTCTTGAGTACAACAAACTACATTGTTGCTTAAGCTTTGTAAGAGTGCTTCTCTCTGATCATCATTAGCACTGCAATCAAATAAGAGTCTACGAGCCAGTTTTTTCCTGCAAATCAACCATAAACAATACAGTTTATAACTCGTTATACTTCAATCAAGGCACCTCAGTCACAGTGAAGAAAGATTAGAGTGGAGATTAACTTTTAAAACACTACAAAAAGATCCTTGTTACTTATGTAAACGAGCAATTTGACAATTTCATTCAGCAACAATTTCAGGAGAAATCAAACAATGAATAAAGCAAAAACAGTTTGATGAAAAGATGTATTGTACCTTCTCAAGCGTATCTTCTCAAATCACTCCTTCTTTCTACTCTTTCTAAAAGAAGTTTGGATAAGAAATGAGGAAAAAATTATAGGGTATCACTGTACAGTAACTATGAAGAACAATAGACATACTTGGCTTTAGGAGGAGAAAAGGGGTACTCTTCTGCTCTGTTGTCAAAGAAGAAACCAAATTAAAAACAGAATCAAGGTAGCAACACGTCAAACAAATAATCACACAACCACCAAGCAAAGTAGTGCATACCTTTCTTATCTTCTACTCGTCCCACTGCCATGGCTTGAAGTTCTTTTTTTTGTTCTTCCCTGCTACATGTGACATAGCCTGGGAAATAAAACGTTAACAACTTGGTGTTTTTTATATTAGATTATTCAGTTTCATATTTCTTTGTTTATCTGTCCTTTTGTTAAATTCTCTGTTCAGGACCAAATACAATTGATTAATACATGAGACCAAAAAATCAACTTAAAATTTGAGTTTGTAAGATACAGAACGCAAGCAACTGAACACAATTAGCGGAATCATACATAACTAACACATAAGTGAAGAAATCATACTCGGACGAACGCTAAACCCAGATATCATCAGCGAAGACCCTAAACATCAAAATCAATCCAAACTAATTACAGGAAAAAATCAATCCAGTATATCTAAAGGATTTGGGGATCAATTTCATTCCAAAAGAAAGCACAACAGATCTAAGAACAGAAAATCTAGAACCATCACATAATGAATCCATTAAGGTAAGACAGTCAAAATCAGTCTCAACAAAGCTTAATCAAAGCACATCCCGTGAATGGAGACCAGACCTAACGGTGTAAATGGGAAACCATATGTTCACATTGAATCGAGAAACAAAGAAACAAAATTACACCGTTGAGGAAGAAATTGATTAATATCTGAAAGAAACGATAGAAACCCCTCGTCAAGTTGTTATCAAGCGGAAAATCGGAGAAAGAAATTGATTAGAGATGTAGAGAAGAAGGAGACATGCCGATTAGTTGCTCAGATTTTGGGATTGAAGTGTCGTGTACTTGTATAAGCCTCCCAAGTGTACCGATTGTACTTCTGCTTCACCATTCAGAGGAATCTCTTCCATAGATGCAGGTGTCGGAGCGAAACATGTGAAGAAAATTCCAAGCCGCTGTTGGTGGAGTAGAGCGTAAGAGAAAACCGGTGACGGAGACGGCACAGAAGCGGAGGAGATGGTGAAAGATGGAAGGATGGTGTTGGAGGCCATCATCTAGGTTTTGCAGAGGAGGAGGAGTGGGAGGAGGAAATCAGAAGAAGAGATTAGGGTTTGGGTAAGCTGGGTCGAGAAACTCGGGAGGTGGAAGAGGAGGCTGAGTGGAAGGATGGTGTGGATGGTGATTCAGGCGGTGACGGTAGAGAGTAGATCGGAGATGGTGATGTGTAATTCGGAGGAGAAGAGTTCTCAAGAGAGAGAGGAGTGGAAAGGATTTTTTTTAACATAAATGAAATAAGGTTTTTTTTTCCTTCAATGATGAAAGAAACTTAGAAAAATATTTAGGACAAAGAGGGAAAAATGAGAGCGAGGCTAAAATTTTCGCAAAGTGTTTAGCGGAAAACATGTGTTTAGGTTCCCGCTTACTAAAAATCTATAATAAGGTTTATCTAATGCTATCGTATTGTTTAGAAATTTTTAACACATCTACGATAGCAAAACAGTAAAACGAGCTATCGTTTGCTGCTATCAATGTAGACTTTTTTGTAGTGTGTGGAGTTTACTTAGGACAGTTGCTAAGTGTGGAGGAAGTATATGTTGGTCTTGATGTCTGCAGGTGCATTTTTCATGTGGCTTACTAAGGGGAATCTGAGTGTGTTACTTCTACGATGAAACGATTTTATGAAGTTTTCAAACTTCTTCACCTCATCTTGGTTTTCTGTTTTGCTCGAGGGCAAGCAAAATCTAAGTGTTGGAGAGTTGATATATCATGGTTTTTACATGTTTTAAGTCATGCTATAAGTATATATTAGAGTCTTTTGTAGTGTCTTTCGAGTCTTTTCAGGTGTTTATTAGGATTGCACACGTTTTGAGGACTTAGAAAGATATCGGAGCTTTTTGGGCAAGATTTGGAGCTGAAGCCATGATGAGTAGAAGTCACCTTCTGAGTTTGAACTGAGCGTCGACTGATGCACCTTTGCATCGATCAACACAACTTCCAGTTCGCGAATTCCAGCGCATTAATGAAGACTTGAAGAAATTGTAGAATTACCGAGAAGTTCTTGTATTTACAAAAAAGACCCAAAACATGTTATGTACTTTATATTAGGGTTTTGTATTTTGTTTTAGTTACACATTCATACTTTTAGCTAGAGAGAGTTTTTGAGAGCTTGGGGCTGATCCGAACATGTTCTGCTTTTTGGAGAAGATTTTCAACCCCTTTTCATTCTCTACTCTTTCTTTAATGCAATCTATTCAAATTATGTTGTTTGCTTCAATCAATATGTCTGAGTAGATTCATTGTTAGGTTTAGGGATGCTCATAGGGTTTTTATGACTTGTTAGATTAAATCAATCAGTTAAGGATTCATAACATGTTAGTTCTTCAACCTGATTTGCACTTAAAGCTAGTTTCTAACCTGATCAATTGGAATCTAGATCTAGGGTTTAAAAATTGACACGAAAGTGTAATTTAGAATCTGATTTATTTAGGTTGAGCAATTTAATTATCATCAAAGAAATTTGGTTTAATTAAATTGTGAAATAATTGAACCTGCACTTAATGCTAGTTTAATTTGTTAGGAATTGCAAATAAATTAGGATTTCTAAGTTTTAGACTTAGTAAATTCTCACAACGAAAGTTGTTAGTTTTACATATGTGTTTGAGTTCTAGAACGGTTCTTAATTCGATCTTGGCTGATTTCCTGAGAACGCCCTTGACCTAGCGCTTTTAGTATTTGAAAACAAACTCGCTTGCTACGAATTTAATTACTGCTCTTTAGTTTATTATTCTTGATCTACATCACCTAGCTCTACTTGACATTCTATAGTCTAACGTAAGAATCTTGAGTCTTTGTGGTTCGACCCTATATACTATATTTGCATGTGCACTTACAGTGTAACTTAGGAAATTAAACTCTGAGCATATCAAGTTTTTGGCGCCGTTGCCACATAAATACAAGTATTCAAGTTTACAAAAACTAGTTAATAAAATCCACCACAATGACAATAAAATAATACAATAAAAAACTAATGCATAGAATGCAGCTGGAAATGGTGATTATTATCCCTAGTGCGAATATCAGCCGTGGTGAGAAAGCCTCTCCCTCGGAGATCAAGGGCAGGAATAAGTATGTCAAGCCCTCTGGAGTGTCTTTGTTCTCCAAAGAAAAGGACTCAGTTAGAGTCCCATCCGCGTATTCTTTAAATGAATTACATCATCATCATCATAGAATAAGTAAGATCTACATTGTTGGGAATGTAGTACATCATCCTCATAGAACAAAAGAAAAACCATCCTGCTCCCAAGTCCTAAACCCTCTAACTAATCAAAAGCTTGGTCTCTCCACCAAAATCCATAAATAGACCAAACAATGTCGTGCCCTTCAAAATCTTATACCGTTTCTTCAAAAACATTGACGTTTATAAACTAGCAGTCTAGCAGAGAGCTGAGTTCCTCGCTAGTCTTTGTCTCATCCTGTTTTTGACATTAAACTCGATCTTTCCCTCTGAGTCATCCTTGCTTTTCTCGATCTCTTTCACATCATCAATGTCGCTTTCACGTGCTTCTTTTGTTTCATGCACTTTGTTATCTTCAGAGCTGTCATTTGCACCCACCAATGAGGCACTTTTTTGTATTGTTCCTTCCTCATCATCTGAATCTGTTTTGCTGATCAAGAAAAGAAGTCAATGATGAGTTTCCTTATGCTAAAGCTCTTGACTCAAAGCAGATGGTAAACTTATTTACTATGAAAGAGACAAAGGTATGAGCTATAGAGCATGTTGGCAGTTCTATAAATCATGAGGCTACAGAGGTTTCCAATGATCAATAAATTTCTTGATGTTTTCTAAGTTCAACAACATGCAGGTGAGAAATCAGCAGTGTTTACATGCTAATTCATCATATTATTTGAGAGTTGATTTAGCCAGATGGAAATACTATAGATAACTTCGGTTAACAAAGCAGTCAAGCTCTTACTTTGTTTCCTTCACAGCATCAGTGATCATTTTGTCATACTCGAAACAATATATCAAATGAGATAAAGCAACACAATTAAATATGACTTCACCGAAGGTAGAAGTAGCAGGCGTGCGGTTACGACAAGAATGGGTACTTTGGATCGGACTGGAGAAAATCGCTTGCTTCATTTTCCTTTTGATGGCCTTTTCTTTCTTCTGTTATTGCAAATGGAATGGTAATAAAACATGATATAGCTAATGTGCATAAGCATAAAGAACAAACTTGAAAGATGTAGCTAACAGTGGAAAAATACTTTATGATATTTCTCAACAACGGTATAGCATATATCTCAATCATCTTGCCAGTAGCACCCAAAGAAGTAGCTTTGTTTGATGATAACTCTCTCTGCCATTATCACATATCAATATCATTAACGAATGAAAGAAACTCTTCCACAAATCTTAAAGACTAGAAGCATAAACAAACATCGAAAAGCTTACAACAACTTTTTGAAATTCATACAGATTGGTTGCTTCAGTTCCCCAGCAGAAACAAGATGTATCTGATACATTCTTCTTTGCTTTAGCGCTCTTTCAGATTTCATTGACTTCCTTATATAATATGTACCCCAGGATGTCATTACCATCAAATCTAGAACGGAAAAACAATGAAAGTTAATCACGCGGAAAATATTGAAAGAAGTAAACAGGAAATGTAACTTACCAGTAAGAAGTCTTCTTTCCATCTCCTCCCAACTTCCTTTTGCGTAAACATTGATCTATTATCATCATCATAGAACTAAAGAAAGGACTTAGTAAGATATTGCCATATCTCACCCACATCTGAGGCGAGATCCCACTACAATCGCTGACCAGGAAGGGGAATTTAGTGTTAAGAGACTTCAAATCTTGGTAATTCTTCTCAACGAACGTTCTGAAACGAAACAAAATGAAAAACCCTCCAAAAAGTCATAAACAATTGAAAACCTAATAGAAATTTACTGGTATACTGAACGCCGATCTTAGAGATTTGATTTGACCAAACACGAAAATGAAAGGGATGCTGAGGAAACCTGGCGGAAGCGCTAGCTGGAAAAGTTTGACAGATAATAATCATGAGTTCTTTGAGAGACTTTGAGGAGTTGATGAGAAAATCAAAGCTGAGAACGATTGAAGAACAAAAAAGCTTGAGAAGAAGTAAGGAAAGAGTCGGGATAGAGAGAAGAAGAATGAGTTTCTTAATGTGAAAAATAAGAGTTAAGATAAAATTTCCGCCAAAACTTTTTATTTTAGTGTCAAACTGATTTATTCACTAAATTTTGGTAGACTTAAGTGTTACAAAGACAAAAATTGGGATTTTATCTTTCCGCTTAGTAAAAAATCCTTTAAAATCTTGCATAGCATTGATTGAACGCTATAATAGAGTTGATATTTTAGCTTGCCACTTTTAATACGAGTTTGTGAATTCGTGGTATCGTGATATGTTATCAATACCCAAATTTCTTGTAGTGAAATCTACCATAAAACAAGTATAGACCGCCCCATCTTGTGTACCATAAAACAATTGAAAAATTATAAATCAGTCTAATTTCATACTTCTAATAGAGTCTAACTCAAGAACAATTCTAATTTCAGGCTTATAATAAAGTCTAATTAAGAACAAATCTAATTTTCAGACTTCTTTTGGAGTGTATCACATACATTCAATAAAGTCTAGTTTAAGAGTAGCAAAGAAGTCTCCAACCAGCATCAAAATCCATATTATACCAAGAAATTTTGTTTGACAAAAGATTCAGATTAAGAAATGTCGTTTAGATCTAGATGGGAAAGTAAAAAGTCATCTTTAAAAATCCATCTTTTTGCTTACATCTAAGCAAATTGCTTACATCTACGCAAATGACACAAAATGACGTTGTTTGTTTAGTTCTAAAATGACAAAAATAAAAAATCCATCTTTTGTTTAGATCTAAGAAATAACATAAGAAAAATGACTTCTTTCATATAGATCTAATACGAGAAAAATTAAAAACATATCTTTTTGTTTAGATCTAAGAAAAGAACACAGAAAATGACTTCTTTCATATAGATCTAAAAAAAATTGCAGAAAAAAATATATTAGAAGATGACGACGGCAGTGGCCGGTAAGGTGGCACTAAAAAGAGAGGTAATTACCAAAATGAAGAAGATGACGACGGCGGTGGCAATGGAGACGAGGGTTTCCGGAGAGAGATTTGAGAGTTTTTAGAGAGAGAATTATTTCCTTTTTAGAGATAGAAAGTTGACAGCGTCTTTTACAATTAGGGTTGGTAACTTTTGTTTATATATGGGGGTAAATTCCCAAGTAGGGTAACTTATTTCACGTTTAATCAGACTTCTCAGAGAAGTCCGATAAACGTGTACTTGAACCAGATTTATCTGGATATCTGAGAAACACTAAATCTAATAGTTACTACTTAAATACCATCATATTATATAGAACACTTATAACAAACATCAAACTCGTTTAACATTGTCACAAACTAACAAGTATATCGTAAATATAACATTATGAATGAAAATTTCACAAACTCTCAACATAACCCTACAGATAAAAGCATGATATCCAACTTCATATGTCAAACATAGATTAAAACTACATGGTGTTTAGAACCAAATTTACCTTCAATGGTTAAATTTGACTAAAATTTACGTCGTTATAATTTATATACGTCAAAAAAATTATGTGTAATTTATGAATTAAAAATTAGAAAAAATAACTTGATACATATTTTTAATACATAAATTACACATAAGCATTTTTGACGTATATAAATTAAAATTACATAAATTTTAGTCAAATTTAACCATTATAGGTAAATTTGGTTCAATTTTATTTTATTTAAAATTTTCAACTTCAATACATCTCAGACTTCTCTGAGAAGTCTGATCAACCCCAAAATTCAAGACTTCGTCGGAATGTCTGAGAAACCCTAAATATAATATTTATCACTTAAAGTGTAAATATTTAAACAAAACATCTAGGAAACATCAAATTCGTTAAATATATGCACATTATAACACATATGTGCAAATTTAAAATTTCAAATGTAAATTTTGTAAACTGTGAATCTAACCCTGCCAAAGTTATATGTAAATGTTCCACTACAAAGCATGTTTTGAGGTTTAGAACCTACTTTACCTTACATATTTTGAATTTGATTCAATTGTACGAAATTAATTTATGTACTTCTCAATCGTCTATATTTAATTTATGTATAAATTTTTTTAACAAAATAACTTTTTAAAATTTTTAAATTTAACTTTACTAATTTAATCTCTTAAGAAGTCTGAAGTTTTTGGGGTAAATACATAATTTAACTAATATTTTTTAATTTTTTCAATTTTATGAAATTTTAATTATATACCACGAAATTGTCTATATTTAATTTATGTATATAAAACTTTTAACATAATAATTTTTATAATTTTAAAATTTAAGTTTATTAATTTATTCTATATCAGACTTCTTGTAGAAGTCTGATAGAAGGAAGTCATTTAGACTTCTATTAGAGTCTAAAGCATCAAACCTCTATAAAGGTTTGACACAACCCGAAGGTTATAATGGTAATTGTGGTTTCTGTTTTTTTTTTTATTTGGTCGTAAGGGGTTAACTGTAATTTTTCTACCTCGAAGTGGTAGTTCTGCATTTCTTTCAAATTGAGGGGTAGTTTTATCTTTAAAATCAAATTGTGAGGAATTTTAAGCAATTCCTCCAAGAATAAAAGAGATTTGAAATCTCCAAAGATCAGCCCCAAAAACTCTACTACAAATTTTTCTCAAAGAAAAATAAAACGTAGCCTAAACTATGGCTGGAAAAATCTAAATAAACACTCATAAAACAAGAATGAGCATTTTTGCAAATAAGGAAAACTTCTAGGCCAACTTGTAAATCTCCAAACTTCATTAAACTCTCGGGAGAAATCTTGGGGAACGAACGGTGTCGACGACCCTAAAAGTGTAAATTGGCACCCAATTCCTCTTCTCATATACAATGCTTCAGATGCTCCCAAAATCTAAAATTAAGCTCCAAACATGCAAAGACCCTAAAAGACTCCAAAAACACTGAAAAGACATTATATACAAGACTTATATTATGGTTAAAACCCATTAAAACCATGATAATTCAGCTCCCTCAGACTTAGCTTTTGCTTTCCTTCAAGCAAACAAAAAAAAAAATACATGAAAGGAAAACTGAGAAACTCATTTTGTCATCAGAACACCACATCAACAATCACCATAGTATGCCACATAAAAAACTTACCTGACAAAATGAAGACCACCACGTACTTACCCTAGACTTATCAACTATTCTAAATAACTCCACAATCCAAATTAGAAATCCAAATTTACCATACTGACCTCTTTAAGATTAAGTGCAGTCTCATCGACAGAGTACTTATCAAAGGACATATGGATTCTTACTCAACCAATACCTGATCACACAAACTACCTTAACTTCTGGTTTCTTTCCTCTCCCTTTTCTCACTTCAACAACCGATTTTTCCCCATTGGGTATCATTTTATTTTTTCTATTGGCTGCTCTTCCGTTATTATCGGGTCTTTCTTTGGACATGTTTCCCTGAAACATAAGAAATAGAAGGGTTAGTGCCCCCTCAAACGATCACGTCGAAGCTACTAGCTTATCCTCATATTATTTTCTTTTCTTTTTTGAAGGGAAGGAAGAGGGGAACCATACTCACACAAACAAGTCTTTCATGAGTGAAGGAGGAATCCTATCTAGTATATGCGAAGCCCCCAGTATGGGCGAACTTAGTAGTGGATTCTTTAAATACCCAAGAGGATATGGATAACATTGTTAGGCTGGTCAGTTGTGGGGTTTCCCATTAGTCTTAGATCTCTGTCAAGCTCAAATCAATGGTTACTTAGGTTCTTGCAGATGTGGTTATTCCTAAAAAAATCATTGTTTCCTGCACAAGGTATTGACTCAAAACAGATTGATACAACTGACTCTAAGAAAAACGAAAATGATGTCAGTAATCAACAACAATGTCCACATTATTATCAAGCTTGGGTTTGGGAAAAACAGAGTTAAAAGCAAGTGAAACTGGGAAAATTAGAAACCGTACTTGCTAGTGTGGTGAGTGTCGACCGACACAGGCTTTGGTCGACACAAATATGATCAGTGTCGAGCATTCTCGACAATGATCCGTCGTTTCGAATGGGGTGTCCACCAACACCGTGTTGGTGTCGATTGAAACTAATCGTGCTCCAAATATGTTCTTTTGTTTTTGACACATAAGACAGAAAAATCAAAAGAACCAACGAAAAAAGAAAAAATCAAGTATGTACCAACTCACCAGTGAGTTGCCTCCCACAATGTGCTTGTTTTAAGTTATTAGCTTGACTATGTCAGGAGATCAGGCTCCGAATGGGTTCGGCGGAGGTAAAGATTACCTCTGCGAAAGTCTCCTCATCAATGGCGTATTATACGAATTGTGACCATGAGAGCTCACAAGGGTGGGAGCAAAACATGGGTGGGATAGAACTTTTCCATGCATTCACATAAATGCAGTCAGAAGGTGATGGTTGAGAGGCTACATAAATTTTCTTTAGTGGAAGCGTGATGTCTGCATGAGTCATGTATGAGGAGACTTACAGGACTGAATGAGGAATCCAATCCTGTGTATGCTAAGTCCCAAGATGGGATAATTAAGGTCAGATTATTGGCGAAGTCAGCAGTGGATCCTTCAGATACCCAAGATGATATGGGTAACATTAGTATACTGGTCAGTCGTGAGGTTTCCCATTAGTCTTAGATCTTTGTCAAGCTCAAATCAGATGTTACTTAGGTTCCTGCAGATCTGGTTATTCCTCAAAATATCATTGTTTCATATTGGTGAAGACAAAGTGATCGATAGTGGAGAAGTAGATATGGTAGTTCAAACTGAGTTGACTACAACATCTTCAGTACTTGGAACTGATTTAAGTAGAAAGAATCTGACCATCTATGGTGGATCTCCACAGCTTGTCCATCTTGAAGTGCATACGCTTATCTCTCAGATAAAGATCAATTAAACCATTCATCTCATCAATCTCTGCTCCAACTGTAGCCAAGAATTAGAGGATCATCTGGTTCAGCATCATATTTCAGCACTACAAAATCTGTAGGAACCAAGTAGTCTCCAACTCTGACGGGAATGTCATCAAGAACTCCTTAGGGAATCCTTTTCGAGCGATCAGCTAAAATCAAGGAGATCCTAGTCGGTTTAAAGTCCATTAACCCCGACCACACAACCACATATTATGGCATAAGGTTCACACTAGATCCCAAGTCACACAGAGAATGTTTAAAGCTTTCCGTGAAGATGGAACAATATAGCACAAAGACTCTTGGGTCTGGTAGCTTCTATGGGATCTTATTATGCAGAACAACACTTACTTTCTATGAGACCATCACCACCACTTCTTTTAAATTTCCATCCTTACATGATTTAAGCTTCAAGGGAAGCTCACACTGAACCGGTTTGAGGTTGACGCGGCTGGATTGTGGCCACTCTCCTTTGGGAAACAGACGCGAGCAAGGATGGTACACGAGCAGCTGGACTGAAGTCGCTCTCTGCTGATGCAAGGTGATGAACCAAAGGTGTTTAACATGAACAATATGAGTCTCAATTGCAAGTGGGAACCACACAAGAAACCAAACTCACAGCCGCCAAGCACAACAAGCTTTTAGGGTAAATTTTTTATTTAACGTGACTTGAAAAATAAAAGGGTTCAAGGCTATATAGCTTTAGTTTGCAAAAATTACCCAAAAAGAAAAGACATGGGCCTTAAGGCCTTACAACAAATAAGATAGAAAATAGAGAAAATAAGCCTCCTGGTCATGTGGTTCAAATGGGCTGGATGGGCCTTTCGTTCTGTCTAATGAATCGGGCATCGTATTACCTCGTTAAAACCTTGCAAAGAAAACCCAATAGGATAAAACCTTTCAAGGGAAAAGAGTATAACCTTTGGCCAACAGAGACGACACTGTCAAAGGATGAACGGCTCAGATGGTGAAGATCACTAATGTGTCGTCGATCCTAAGAATGGCCAAACAGACGATCCTGGCATGAATGTCGTGATCACTAATGTCGTGGTCGGAATCGGTCGTCTCGGACATCCTCTGGGCCAACTGGTTTAGAATGGGCTAATCATGATCCAAATGGTCCAAGTGCTCCGTGATATCGTGTATGCTGATCTTGGTGATCATATGCTCCATGGCTTGGTTGAATTTTTCTGTGAGTCTTTTCTGGTCGGCTCAGGTTCGGGGAGCGTCCACTATGGTCGGGAACGGCTCAGCTTGGTCGATCTGGTCCGTCTCGGTTGAACAGTTGTCCTCATCATTAGAGATCATCTTCTTCACATACCTCCTTAGAAAAGGGTTAATCCACAAGTCATCAACAATTTTAATATCAATAAGCACTTTTCCATCATTGCCTTTCATCTGGCCTCACGCAGCTCATGCTTGGACTTCTTAAGAGCCTTAGGGAATGGAACCTTATGATTATAGACTTGTTCAAGGAAATGTTCAATCTCTTTGACTCATCCATGCTTGGTGTCGACCGACATGAGGGTATGTCGATCGACGCTGGTGTCAAAGTAGTCGATTCTGCCTTCGGGTTTGGTGGGTATCGACCAACACTAGGGGTGGGTCAACACCAAAACGCGTGTGTCGACCTCGGTCCAATTCGCTTTTCAAAAATTGAGATTTTTTCCAAAGGGTGTTGGTGTCGACCTACACCAAGTGGGTGTCGATCGACACTGACGGTCTATGGTGGTACTTCAGTGTCGATCGTGGTCGATTCAGGGTAGTTTCAGGGTACACTCAAAGAATCACGATTTTCAACTAGTTTCGACCGACACCAGTGTAGGGTGTCAATCGACACCCTTTCTGCAGTTTTATCCTCACGACTGTGTTCCATGACTTTCCAGCCTTTGTCCCAATTTCTTGCTCCTAATCCGTCTCATTCTCAATATGAACAAAGATTGATTTGACATGTGCATTATGAACCATCTTCCCTTTGACAGCTTCTTCAGTCTGAGTTAACCAAACATCCATTCTCTCAACTCGAGTTGTGAGAGCCTCCAGTTTTCTATTGAGATCTTGATACACTGCACCAATCTTCCCACTAAAATTCATTGTAATGTTCTGATGTCCCTGCAAAATCTGCAGCATCATTTATTCGAGCTTTCTCTCTTGGGCTAGTGGAGGAGGTGTATGTTATGAAGAGGAGCCGCCATAGTTCCTTGTGAATGAACTACTCTAGAATGGTTTCTGAAAGGAATATCTTGGAGTGAAACCAAAGGAGTTTTTTATTGCTTGTGAAAGCACCTCCATTGATGTAGTTCACATCTTCCTCAAAGGTTCCAACCTCTGGAACAAGCTAGACTGTCTTCTTCCCCAAAAGATGAATGTGGATTGAATCCAACTTAGCATTAACTGCATCAATCTCACATCCACCAATGCTTGCAGCTTGCCTCTATCTCTCCAAGTCTACATTCTTGGTTCTATTTGAAGGATTGTTTAGTTGATCCTGATTCAATTCCAGATTCAGATCATCCTAAACATGCTGATCTAGGTTCTTCTCGAATAGAAACAATTGATGATCTCACCTTATACCTGTTTATTGCAGCGGAAAGGGATGGTATGTCAGAGATCAAAGAGCCACCGAGAGATAACTCCTCCAGAGGTTCACACACGCACACCGAGCAGGAAGAGGCTGCTAGGCCAGTAGGGAATCGGCGCAGAGAGAGAGAGGAGGCTCGCGGCTAGGGCTTATTTTCGACCTGAACTCGTCTTAAGTTTATATAACTCGTTCAGTTCGTTTTGGGCCATTTGGCCCAAAGGCCAATTATCTCCGAGGCGTTCGCGCACTGTGTCGATCGACACTCCTTGTGTATCGATCGACACACAGTGGCCAAACCCAATTATTCTCTCTAAGTACAGTAAATGCCTAGCACTTTTACCGTACTTCTGCTATACCGTTCCTACACATTTTCCTGTTAGCTTAGGCGTGTGACCCATATGGGATCATACAATAAAGGCAATAAGTCCAAGACTTATAGATCATGAGCGGACTCTAGCAAGCCATCATGACCCCCAGTATTATATGACTTATGTCTGATCATTGACATACTCTTACTTTCTAGAGACAGTACCGAGATTACTGGACACAATTCCAACAATCTCCCACTTGTACTGGAATCTCTGTATTCATAATCCTTTTGTCACAATATCTCGATTAGTCATAAGGCAAGATTGGTGTCATCCTTATAAAGCCTAATCTTGTTCATCGGACTCTGATTTGATACTGACAATCCAAACGACTCGAGACAGTCCGTTTGAGCATGGCCATGCATTTTCCAGTATTCAAATCTCCGATTGGCCTAGAGATATTCACTCCATTTATATTGGAGGGACAAATCCCGTCTTGTTCCATCACTGTAAACTACTCATTTCATAATACACCCAAACAAGGTCCTTATAACTATCGCAGAACGATAGCGTTAGACAATGATCAAAGTGCATCAGTCCATGTGCAGTCACATGCATGCGAACTCAGGTCTAAGGACTATACTCTATAGTCGTAGTAAGAATCTCTTATGACACAGATATAAATATCCTGAAGAGTTCTTATAAGCGGGTCTTGTCCGGTCGTATGTTCCCAAACATACACCTATGTACTGACTTTGATGCCGCGCATCTATGACACACTGAGACTTTGTCATAAGTCACGTACCAATCCAGTCTCACACGGTTGTTGGTGTTCCAATTTCAACAACCTTCGACTAGGGACAGGATGATATAAAACATTTATCAAATATAGGGTCTCATGATCAAGCTAAATGACTTCGATGACTCAAGATCAAGTCATTTACTTCGATGACCTATAAAATGGTTTATATCACTTTGGAACGATTATTTCATCACAGTTAAAATAATCTTGAAATAATAATTTCATTAAACATCTTAGATGTTATTTCAAGAACATATCCAATAACTAAATAAAGCCCTTTAATAACTCCCACTGAAATTGAGACTTTATCTTAATTTCACTTATCCTACAGCAACAGTCCGCGACTCGTGCTTAGGCCTAAGGAGTGGCTTCGTTAATAGATTAGCAACGTTGAAACTTGCTGATCTACTTAACATCTCTGTCATTTATCTCGCGGAATAGGTTATACCTATCCTCAAGGTGTTTGGACATCTGATGTGCAGCTAGTCTCATCTATGCTGGAAATCACATCAAGTTCAGTGACGAACTCTTCTTTCCAAACAACCTCTTTCGCCACTTCCCAAGTTGCGAAATGTTCAGCTTAAGTCATGGAGTCAGCAACAGTGCCTTGCACCGCCAGATAGACACAAGATATAACCGGACTGTGATCGGAAATCATCTTTGTCTATTGGAAACTTGCCTTTCAGACTCTACCGACTCGTAGCACCTCACTTTCTCCGTAACTCAAGAATTTATCCTTAGTATTCCTCAAATACTTTAGGATATTCTTTACGGCAATCCAATGTTTCTTTGCTGGATTTGACTGGTCTTTACTTGTCTTGCTTAACATTAAAGCAACATCAAACAAGTACGTTTCATGGCATACATGATAGATCCAATTGCCGACGCATATGGAATCTTATCCATGCATTTAAGCTCAGCAGTTATCGTAGGATACTGTATCTTGCTTAACTTAATGCCATGTGACATTGGCATAAAACCCTTCTTGGATTGCTCAAAACGTGTAGGACTTTGTCAATTTAAGAATCCTGACTTTGTCCTACCAGCTCTTTTGGATCTCTATCTTTAGATCCAAAATCCAAGAACTACGTGGCTTTACCCATGTCAATCATTAAACCAACTCCCAAGCTAGTCCTTTACCGACTACAGCGTTGGGACGTTATATCCGAGAATCAGTATGTCATCGACATACACTTTGAGAAATGCAATATCGCTCCCACTAATCTATTAGTAAACACACAGTTCTGCTTCGTTCCTGTTCAAGTCAAAACCTTGACTACTTCAACAGAACGAAGATTCCAACTCCGATATGTTTGCTTCCATCCATGAATGGATCAATGAAGCTAACTTACATAAAATGTAATTTTTCGGAGTCCGGGCTCACTTTCGCTTCTTTGAATTTCGCAGATTCGTCGCTTTCAATGATCATCAGATCATGCGATCTTTCAATGATCATCAGGCTGAACTAATGACGAGAATTCACTCTCGGATTAGTGACTGATTCTTTCATATCTGCGAACTTCAGGCTCCACAGGTGTAGATTCTACAGAAATCTGTAAATCCTTCCGCTGCTCTCCCTCAATAGGTTAAGCAGCTTCCTGTATTTCTCGAATTTCTTCGAGTTGTACTTTTACTCCCACTGTTCTTCTTGGAAAGTAACTTCCCTTCTTAGAAAACAGAATGGTCGTAAAAGTACTTTTTACTCCCACTGTTCTTCTTGGAAAGTAATTTCCCTTCTTAGAAAACAGAATGGTCGTAAAAGTACCGAGCCTTGGTTTCCTTAAGAAAACTTCGAGTTATACTTTTACTCCCACTGTTCTTCTTGGAAAATAACTTCCCTTCTTAGAAAACAGATTGGACGTAAAAGTAACAAGCCTTAGTTTCTCTAGGACAACCAGCGAAGTAGCACAACTACAAATACTCAGTAAAGACAAATTTGGATCGATTCCAATCCACATTTACGTGGTGTCTTTCAACTGATATTTGTGGAACTATTTCAGCGTAAACTTAGATATTTTAGAGCGTTATTCTTAAATAATATCATGGAAGATTCGTGTGACTCATCTTTAATCATTTCTAATAAGATCTGATTCTTTCTCACAGAAACACCTTCAGGTTTTCAGGAGAAATGAGCTGTGAAACGATTTCACACTCATTAAGATGATCACACAATCAATGACTTAAGTATTCTCACTCGTGATTTAATCCAGAGTCTTAATACTTTTGTCATTCAGATCCTATACTTCATTCTGGAACTCTTTCGACCATGTCAAAGAATTCCGACTTGTGTCTCATCAAATGAACACAGTCACACTCACTGAAGTAATCAGTAGAGACAATGAAGTACAGGAAATTTTCTCTGGCATTACTGCTCATTGGGCCACATACATCAGTATGTTCCAGGTCCAATAAGCCTTTGGGCCTTTCTCTAGCTCGGCTAAGATAGGCCCTTTTCCTTTTGGTCCAGTAAACAGAATTCAAGTCTCATAAGATATCTTATCAAATGAGCCCAACAGTCCATAACTATGGGATTTCTGAATCCGACTTACTCTATGTGACCAAGACTTTTATGCCAAGAAAAATCAGGTTTAATTCATTAGATTTAAACCAATTCGGTATTTATGTTACATTTAGGCACTCTTTGGTTTAAGATATAAAACCCATTCCATGAATAGGGTGCTACAATTAATATTTCATTAAGATCAAAAGAACAAAACTTGTCTTTTATCAAAATGAAAAACATTCAAATTCTTACAAGAAAATGAAAGACAATTCTGCTTAAAGCAGGTACATTGTAGCAATTACTTAATACAAAACCAAGCCTAAAAGGGATCTATAAGTTAAAACCCTACGGCTGAGGCAGCATCCCAAGCTCCTTCCAGACATGTAGTTTCACTTGCCCTTCCTTCAACGTTCTACTGTTGCTTAGGCTCTGCATATTATCACAAATATTAGTGCCACAACCAGTATCCAATACCTTTAAGGACGTTCTACTGTTGCTTAGGCTCTGCATATTATCACAAATATCAGTGCCACAACCAGTATTCAATACCTTTAAGGTAGAACTTGAAGTAATAACATGAATACCTGAGGAAGTAGTCTCATACATCAACTTCAATTCCTCATCATCTTCCATGAATTTAATGCAATTTCTCTTCCAATGCCCTGTCTCCTTACAGTAGCAGCACTTACCAACGTAAGAGGTATCTGACTTGGGCTCAGAAGACACACGCTTGCCATGATTCAAAATCTGGACAACTTTGTCTTCACCCTTGTCAGCAGTAAACCTACCCTTCTCATTCACGAGATTGTACAGGGTACTCTTCACGTTTGGCTCAACTGTCTTGAGCATATCATGCAATTCAGTCAGCGTCTTCGTTAAGCCTTTCTTGATATAGTTCCTTCTGAACTTATCATAGCTTGACGGCAGTGACTGCAGAATGATCTCAGTTGCCAACTCTTGGCTAACTGGATAATCCAGTTTCCTCAGGTTATCAATGTAACCCATCATTTTACTGACATGAGGATTCACTGGATTATCATTTGGTAGCTTGCAGCTAGTGAGAGACTTAACCAACCGGTATCTCTCCACTCTTATCTGCTCCTGAAATTTCAATTTCAGGCTGCTGATTATCTCTATTGGCGACTCCATGTTCTCATATTGCTTCTGCAAGTCTGAGTCCATGGTAGCCAATATCAGACCACGCACATCTACCGCATCATTATAATGCTTATTCCAAGCATCATATACTGCATGAGAAGCATTGGACCCGATCCTCACGGGGAGAGCTCTCTCAAGGACATAGTCCTTTCTCTCCTGTCTGAGGACTAGCCTCAGGTTCCGCGACCAAGTCAAGAAATTTGATCCGTTCAGCTTGTCCATCTTAAGGACAGACCGGATCGAGAAAGTGTTTTGATTGTTTGTGCTAGTCATAACTGAAAATTAAGATAAAAGGATTTTAGTTAATATGTTCAATATGATTAATCTCGTATTAAATTTAATATGATTAATCACGCATTATATTCAATAACATAAGTTACCCTCAATAGAATATAATGATTCCAAGATCCACATATAACTAAGATTAAAGTGGGCCACTGGCCGTCACCCAACCTTAGCTTATATCGGTAAGCCCTATGTCGGCTAATTATATCCGTGATATAACTCTTGGTTGTGAATCTGGGCCCGAGGCCCAATTCACTCTGATGTCTCAAGGCCCGGGACTCCCGATGGCCTAGTCAAGAAAACCAGACTATACAGTCATGTAATCATTAATGTCTGGGACTCCCAATGACATTTATGAATCACAAACCGTCTTATCCACGCAAAAGCAGACACCCTCACACTGTAAGGCCATGAATACAATTGAATGGGCTTCGACAGCTGACATAGAATGGACAAGACATCCAACGCTTGATATTACTTGAGGTTCGTAGGTTTATTTAAAAATTCATTCCCAAAATAGAAGATTACTATTTCGGGAAACTTTCCATTTTTGGAAACCTACTATTTTTGGAAACTTTCTAAAATTGGAAACTTTCTAAAAACGGAAACTTTCTAACTTTAGAAATTTCTTAAAATCCGAATCATGCAAATCTAGAAACTTCTAAAAATAAGAAACTTTCTAATTTCAAAATATCGGAAACTTTAATTTAAAATCGATTTATATTCTTTATAAAATAAATTTTAAATTATTCTGAAGAAAGACTCAAATAATTGGCCCAATTGTTTTAACTTCTTGGCCCGAGGCCCAAGAATTGGTCCATGTCCAAGACATGACCCAATTGTCCAATTAAATGACATAACCGGTCTGGTTCATTAAAATTGGTCTAACCAAATTTTAATTACTACGATGACCACAATTGTCAACCGGTTATTTACTAAACCGGAATTTCTCAATTTATTTGGTCCAACCAAATCAAATTAGAAATTCCTGGTTTAGGCACTAAATCTAATATTTCTTTCGACATTGGATTTCTTATCCCGGTTTAACCAGATTTAATAAAATTATTAAAATCTGTTTATTAAACCAGAACGAATCAATTTTAATTAAATTAAACCGAACCAAAACCCTAACCGCATCGATCGATGCTCTCAGCATCGATCCTGCAACGATCGTTCATCGATCCTGCATCGATCGATGCTCTCACGCGTGCACGAACGGTTATCAGGTTTGCCCGAGAGATTCTCGCGAGATCCATGCGATCGTTTGAACGATCCATGCGATCATGGTCAATCTCTCGCGGTTGCAACGATCGATCCATGCATTGCATCGATCGATGCAATGCGATCTCAGTCGATGCAAAATCAGTTTAGGTCGCATACCAAATCAGTATAGCTTGGTCATGCGATTTTTTTAACTGTTTGTTTAGAATTCAATTCTTGTTTCTTAAGTGTTTTAATCTTATCAGTAAATTGATTCAAAAACACACTTTTAAACAATCCTAAACAAGCTTCTAAACAAGAAAAACCAGAACCAATAGCTCTGATACCACTGAAGGATTGTTTAGTTGATCCTGATTCAATTCCAGATTCAGATCATCCTAAACATGCTGATCTAGGTTCTTCTCGAATAGAAACAATTGATGATCTCACCTTATACCTGTTTATTGCAGCGGAAAGGGATGGTATGTCAGAGATCAAAGAGCCACCGAGAGATAACTCCTCCAGAGGTTCACACACGCACACCGAGCAGGAAGAGGCTGCTAGGCCAGTAGGGAATCGGCGCAGAGAGAGAGAGGAGGCTCGCGGCTAGGGCTTATTTTCGACCTGAACTCGTCTTAAGTTTATATAACTCGTTCAGTTCGTTTTGGGCCATTTGGCCCAAAGGCCAATTATCTCCGAGGCGTTCGCGCACTGTGTCGATCGACACTCCTTGTGTATCGATCGACACACAGTGGCCAAACCCAATTATTCTCTCTAAGTACAGTAAATGCCTAGCACTTTTACCGTACTTCTGCTATACCGTTCCTACACATTTTCCTGTTAGCTTAGGCGTGTGACCCATATGGGATCATACAATAAAGGCAATAAGTCCAAGACTTATAGATCATGAGCGGACTCTAGCAAGCCATCATGACCCCCAGTATTATATGACTTATGTCTGATCATTGACATACTCTTACTTTCTAGAGACAGTACCGAGATTACTGGACACAATTCCAACACTATTGCTAGAATCCAAGATCTCAATGAGCAAATAAGAATCTTTGGGATACCTCGTGTTGAATTTTCCATTGCTCGCAGCATCGAAAGCCATCTGATATCTCCAGTCAAATCATCCGAAGAAGATTCCCAACAATTGATCCTCACTGAACCTGCGATGTGGACAATCTCTCTGATATGCTTTAAATCTGATCCAAGAGCTTTTGAAAGCTTCTGTTTGACCCTCCTTGAATGTAGAGATATTTGTCATCAGCTCCTCAGACTTAGCATCATCATAGAAATTGTAGAGAAATGCATTATTGGCATGTACCCAAGTTGTCAAAGATCCAGGTGGGAGATGCTTCAACCAGTAAGTTGCTTCCCAACAAGAGAGTGTGGGAAGAGGTTTCAAAAGATATAGTCATTGGAGAATCCGTCGTATTTCATGCTAGTAACCATATCTTCAAACCTCTCAATGTGGTCCATAGGATGCTCATGAGGTAGTCCATGAAATTGAGGCTGCCCAACAAAAGTGTAGTAGGCAGTTTTTAGTTCAAAATCCTGCCTCTCAAATGCTAGCAGTCGAATCGCACACCTGTTCCCGTAAAACTGATCAGGCATGTTGTAACCAGCAAGTGTATGCCGTAATCAGCAAGTGTATGCCGTAATCAGCAAGTGTCCTTCCGCGACCACTTGCTCCAGCAATTTATGCATGTCCCTGGTTCCCATGCTCTGCGCCCGCAGAAGAAATTGGTAAATCGTTGTTGTTTCCCTCATCATCCAGTCACAGACCTTAGTCGTTGCACACATGACCCTCTCGGTCTCGTAAAGTCCCACCTGCATTCCAGAGTAAGATCACAGGATCAACCATTGCCACTGGTCTATGTGCTTTGCAGTTTATGCGCTCTAACTTTGCTAGCTTTTGATTGCTTAGATAGACTTATGTGATTAAGCATACACCTGAAACATCAAAGAAGACAAGAAACGCTTAAGTAACAAAAGAAAAAGAAATACCTAGTCGAAACTCTAAAACTAAAATTAATGCCTAGTCGGCAACGGCGCCAAAAGCTGGATAGACAGAGTTTTATCCCTAAGATCTACACTGCAAGTGCACAACAATGTTGAAGTAGTACTTAGGATATCGATTAAAGGGGATCAAGAATAGATTTACACTAAGATCTACACTGCAAGCACACATTAGATTTGTCGATTCAAGTTAAGCTAGACGAGATGATTGAAAACGATAAATCGAGAGTGTGTAAACGATGGAAGAAAACGCTAGGCTCAAGGAA
This sequence comes from Orychophragmus violaceus, assembly GCA_030180135.1. Lineage (NCBI taxonomy): Eukaryota > Viridiplantae > Streptophyta > Magnoliopsida > Brassicales > Brassicaceae > Orychophragmus > Orychophragmus violaceus. The sequence goes on along the minus strand of CM058237.1, from coordinate 54,290,000 downwards.
TATTCGGGAAATCAGAATCATTAAATCAATCAGTCAGTCATGATTCAAACGATACGCTCTAGAAGTCAAAACACGATAGTAAAATCAACCAGCTTTCGCTGCAAAAATTATCTATGTATAACAACCTAATAGACCAAATTTATTTGTGAATCCTAAAGTCAAAACATGCAAATATTCAAGGTTATATATGTTTACAAATTCCCTAAACCAAATTCCTGTGTGAATAGATAATTTGCTCACCCTAGTTCTCTCTATCTAATTAAACAAATGTCGTTGCGAGTATCAATCTAATATCAATAATCTAAATGGCCAGTCCAGATCAATCGTTAAGAAAAACCTAAGGTGAAGAACTAAAAGTTATGAATCATTGACTAACCGATCAACCTAACAATTCATGAAATCCCTAATGAGAAACCTTAAACCTAACTAGAAAACTACTCAGACATGATCAATGAAACAAAAATCATATTAAGAATAGATTGCATAAAAAATCAACATAAGAATAAAAGGGGTTCGGAATCTCTGGAGATCAGCCTCAAAAGCCTTGCTACAAATTTCTCTGAAAGTAAAATAAAACCTAGCCTAAACAATGGCTGAAAAAACCTAAATAAATAGTCATAAAACATGAATGGGCCTTTTTGTAAACAAAGGAAACTCCTGGACCAACTTGTAAATTTCCAAACGTCATTAAACTCTCGCTATAAATCTTGGGGTACGAACAGTGTCGACCGACATCAAGAGGTTAAATCGACACCAAATGCCTCTTCCCGGCTACAATGTTCCAAATGCTCCCAAAATCTTTAATTAAGCTTCAAACATGCAAAGAACTTTAAAGACCCTAAAAGACTTCGAAAACAGTGAAAAGACTCTATATACAAGACTTATATCATGGTTAAAAACCCATAAAATCATGATATATCAATGGTCAGCTCATCTTTAGTTGGTACTCCACCTGAACTTTATGGCCATCAGTTTTGTTTGTATGTATGTGCAAAAGCGCCAGAAAGAGAGGAACGATCAAATTTTTAGTCACTCAATACGTGGATCCAACATAACTAACACCTGCAAAGAATGAAGTTGAGTTTACCCAGAAAATATTCAAAACTTGGTAAAATTTTGTGGTCTCTAAGAATTATCATAAAAAGGCCTTTACCCTTAAAAACGTGAAAGAATGAAAGAAAGGGAAACAAAAGACTAAAAGTGTCTATGAGAGTCATAATCATTTACAAGGCAAGCCATAGTTCACATCATGAGAAGTTTTGAAGATTTTACTCCAAAAACCAGAGAAAATCTAAGTATGAGGGAGTAGAAAATAGTGTAAGAAAATAGGAAGATTCATCATTTCATGTGGATTTAAACGGTTCCATTCACTTTTGCATTTTTGTGCGATAAGTAGCACCCTCTTGACATTTTTGATAGCTTGAATTAGTATTAGCTTTACTTTATAAAAGCCCTCTTTAAATCCTAGTCTCGCTTGAACTTAATAAATGCTTTTGATTAGAACCACAAGAAATGTCTTAATGAACTTAGGGAGCTAGTTGACCAGAATCTAGATCTTGAAAGGTTCCAAATTTTGATTTATGAGTAACATTGCATGTGTTTCGTGAGAATTTTCTAGGCTAAAGTTCTAAACTATGTAGTTCCTAGCTATGGTTTTAAAACACGGTCACAGATATTTTGATTTAAATTAACCAAGACTTGATTTTGTTGGAATTATGTCCAGTAATCTCTGTACTGTCTCTAGAAAGTAAGAGTATGTCAATGATCAGACATAAGTCATATAATACTGGGGGTCATGATGGCTTGCTAGAGTCCGCTCATGATCTATAAGTCTTGGACTTATTGCCTTTATTATATGATCCCATATGGGTCACACGCCTAAGCTAACAGGAAACCATGAAGGAACGGTTCAGCAGAAGTACGGTAAAAGTGCTAGGCATTTACTGTGCTTAGAGAGATAGAAGGGCCTGATTAAATCCAAGGGATTTAATCAGACTGGGAATTGGGCCCAAAAGCCCAAAAGGAACTAGGCATAAGTTTTATGATTAAAACTTAACCTAGCCACCTTTTTCCCCTAAGCCTTCTGCGCCTCTCTCTCTCTCTCTCTCTGCGCCTCCCTCCTTACTGGTCTAGCAGCCAACTTCCTGAAGTGTGCGTGTGTGAACCTTTGGAGGAGCTGTCTCTTGGCGGTTCTGCTGATCTCTGACTCGTACCTCCCCATTCCGCTGCATAACAAGGTATTAGGTGAGATCCTTTATGATTCAGCAAGAGAACCTAGATCCAATCTGTTTAGTAGGAATCAATCAATGAGAAATTGAATCAGGATCAACTAAACAATCCTTCAGTGGTATCAGAGCCATTGGTTCTATTAGGATTTCTTGTTTAGAATCATGTTTAGGTTGTTTAGAAGTGTTTGAATCAATATGTGCTTGAATTTGATAAGAAAACACTTAAGAAACCTATGAACTAAAACCCTAAACTAAACCGCATGAACCGATCTCGGATTGGTATGCGTCGGACCGGATCGGCGAAGACGCACGAACCGATCGCTTGAGGATCGTGTTGCGTGGTCATTCGCACGATCGCGAGAGATCGACCGTGATCAGCGGATGGGCCGCGATCGCGTCCCTCTCTCGGCCCGAGCGTCCCGTCCCGTGCCGTCCCGAGCGTCCCGTCCTGTCCCGTCCCGTGCCGTCCCGTACGATCGCGTGATGCTTGCATCGCGTGATGCTTGCGGCTGCGGCTGTCCCGATCGATTAGGGCATGGGCGTGATCGGTTCACGTAACCAATCATTCGGTTTGGTTAACGGTTCGGTTTAAGATGTTTAAAAATCTTAATCGTCACGGTTTAATAATACAGACTTAATAAAATTTATTAAGATCTGGTTAAACCGTGATAAGAAATCCAAAGTCGTAAAATTGGATTTAGTGCCTAAACCAGTGGTTTTCTAATTTGATTTGGTTGGACCAAATAAATTGAGAAAATCCGGTTTAGTAAATAACCGGTTGACAATTGTGGTCATCGTAGTAATTAATTTTGGTTAGACCAATTTTAATGAACCAGACCGGTTATGTCATTTAATTGGACAATTGGGTTATGTCTTGGACATAGACCAATTCTTGGGCCATGGGCCAAGAAGTTAAAACAATTGGGCCAGTTATTTGAGTCTTTTCTTCAGATTATTTTAAAATTCATTTAATAATTAAAATTTGATTTTAAAATTAATCAGTTTCCAAAATCTGAAATTAGAAAGTTTCTTAGAATAGAAGTTTCTAGATTTGCATGTTTTGGATTATAGGAAATTTCTATAGTTAGAAAGTTTCCAATTTTAGGAAGTTTCCAATTTTAGAAAGTTTCCAAAATCAGTAGGTTTCCAAAATGGAAAGTTTCCAAAATAGTAATCTTCTATTTTGGAATGAAATTTTAAGAAAACCTATAAACCTCAAATAATATCAAGCGTTGGATGTCTTGTCCAGATTATGTCAGCTGTTGAAGCCCATTCAATCGTACACACGGCCTTACAGTGTGAGGGTGTCTATCTTTTGCGTGGGTAAGACAGTTTGTGATTCATTGATGTCATTGGGAGTCCCAGACATTAGTGATTACATGACTGTATAGTCTGGTTTTCTTGACTAGGCCATCGGGAGTCCCGGGCCTTGAGACATCAGAGTGGATTGGGCCTCGGGCCCAGATTCACAACCAAGAGTTATATCGCGGATATAATTAGCCGAAATAGGGCTTACCGATATAAGCTAAGGTTGGGTGACGGCCAGTGGCCCACTTTGATCTTAGTTATATGTGGATCTAGGAATCATTATATTTTATTGAGGGTAACTGATGTTATTGAATATAATGCGAGATTAATCATATTGAACATATTAACTAAAATCCTTTTATCTTATATTTCAGCTATGACTACTACAAGCACACAAAACACATTCTCAATCCGGTCTGTTCTCGACAAGGAGAAGCTGACTGGAACGAACTTCCCGACGTGGTCAAGGAACTTGAGGCTGGTCCTCAAGCAGGAGAAGAAGGAATATGTCCTTCGTGATCCCCTCCCCGAGAGGCCTCCTAACAATGCCGCCAGGAATCTGCATAATGCTTGGGAAAAGCATTCGTCAGATGAAAATGATGTCTATTGCCTGATGTTGGCGACCATGACTCCTGAGCTGCAAATGCAGTTCGAGAGTGTGCTGTCACCCATCGAGATAATGGCAAGCCTGAAATCGCTTTTTCAGGAGCAGGCAAGGACTGAGAGGTTCCAGACAGTTAAGAACCTCTTGGACTGTAAGATGGCTGCTAATGCGGCAGTGAGTCCTCATGTCTTGAAGATGATGGGTTATCTCGATCATCTTCAGAAACTCGACTGCCCTATCAGCCAGGAACTTGCCTGCGACATCATTCTGCAGTCTTTACCTGCAAGCTATGATCAGTTCATACTGAACTTCAATATGCATGGCTTGAGTAAGACATTGCCTGAGCTTCACGGAATGCTCAAGACTGCAGAGCCCAACTTGAGGAAAGCCAAGGACCCCAATGTGCTTATGGTGCAAAAGGGCAAGGGCTTTAAGAAATCCTCTGCCAAGGACAAGGGAAAGGCTAAGGATGTTCAGGTCTCGGACAAGGACACGCCAAAGCCCAAGCCCAAGTCCAAGGCTGGGCCTACTGACATCTGCAGGTTCTGTAAAGAACCAGGGCATTGGAGGAGAGAATGTAAGAAATTCCTGGAAGGTCTAAAGGAATTGAAGAAGAAGACTCTGGAGACTTCTTCATCAGGTATTTTTGTTATAGAAGTTAATACAACTACTTCTGATAATACCTCATGGGTTATGGATACTGGTTGTGGGGCTCATATTTGTACTAATATGCAGGCACTCAGCAACAGTAGGAGGCTGAAGCAAGGACAAGTGGAGCTACGAGTTGGGAATGGAGCGAAAGTTCCTGCACTAGCTGTAGGCACATACTTGTTGTCTTTACCTTCGGGATTGGTTTTAGAACTCAATAATTGTTATTTTGTACCTGCGATAAGCAGAAATATTATTTCAATTTCATTGTTGGATTTGGAAGGTTATGATTTTTCAGTTAAGAATAAATTATGTTCCTTCAATCGCAACAATTTGTTCTATGGTTGTGCCCTTCTTACGAATGGGCTTTACATACTTGATCAATCCGCGCCAATTTATAACATTAATACCAAACGGTTCAAACCTAATGAGGAGAACCGAACGTTTCTATGGCATTGTCGTTTAGGGCACATCAGCGAGAAACGCATTAAGAGGCTCCATACGAATGGACTTCTTGGCTCGTTTGACTTTGAGTCATGTGAGAAATGCGAATCCTGTCTGATGGTCAAAATGACGCGGGCCCCCTTTAATAAACCTAACGAGAGGGCCAGTGACTTATTGGGCCTGATACACACAGATGTGTGTGGCCCAATGTCCACAAATGCAAGAGGAAACTATCAGTACTTCATTACCTTCACTGATGATTTCAGTAGGTATGGGTATGTTTATTTAATGAAACATAAGTCTGAATCGTTTGAGAGATTCAGAGAATTCCAAAATGAAGTACAGAACCAACTTGGCAAAAGCATTAAAGCTCTTCGGTCCGACCGAGGAGGAGAATACTTGAGCCCAGAGTTCAGTGATCATCTGAGAGAGTGTGGGATAGTTTCCCAACTCACTCCTCCTGGAACACCTCAATGGAATGGTGTGTCTGAGAGGAGGAATCGGACCTTATTGGATATGGTTCGGTCTATGATGAGTCACACAGACCTTCCAATATCCCTTTGGGGATATGCTCTGCTAACAGCAGTGTTCACTCTAAATAGAGCGCCATCAAAAGCAGTAGCTAAGACACCATATGAATTATGGACTGGAGAAACTCCAGTGCTGTCTTATCTTAGAATTTGGGGTTGTGAAGCCTATGTCAAGAGATTAATCTCTGACAAGCTTACACCAAAGTCTGATAAATGCTATTTCATTGGTTATCCGAAGGAGACCAAGGCTTATTACTTCTACCTACGATCCGAGAACAAGATTTTTGTTGCCCGGGATTGTAATTTCCTTGAGAGGGAGTTTCTCTCTAAGAAAAACAGTGGGAGTAAGGTACTGCTTGAAGAAATTCAAGATGAACAGGATACTGCTCAACCTAATGAGGAAGAGCAGCAGGAGGACCTACAAGAAATTGTAGAGCCTGAACCTGTGGTACCTGAAGTTCGAAGATCCGGGAGGATCCGTCACGAACCCGAGAGATATCAAGGATTTCTCGTGACTGACTGTCATGATCTTCTGATCATAGATGGTGATGAACCATCGAACTTCAATCAAGCCATGATGGGCCCAGATTCCTCTAAGTGGCGTAAGGCCACTGATTCCGAAATGGACTCCATGTCGGTCAACCAAGTGTTTTCGTTGGTTGACTTACCCGCTGGTGTAAAAGCCATCGAGTGCAAATGGATCTTCAAGAAGAAGATTGACGTGGATGGAAATGTCCAGATTTATAAAGCCAGGTTGGTGGCAAAAGGTTTCAGACAAGTTCACGGTGTGGATTATGATGAAACCTATTCCCCAGTGGCTATGATGAAATCTATTCGGATTCTACTAGCAACTGCAGCTTTTCATGATTATGAAATTTGGCAGATGGACGTGAAAACCGCCTTCCTGAATGGAATTCTGGAAGAGGATGTGTATATGACACAACCTGACGGTTACATAGATCCAAAGAATGCTGGGAAAGTATGCAAGCTTCATAAATCCATTTATGGATTGAAGCAAGCATCGAGGAGCTGGAATCTTCGTTTTGATGAAGCGATCAAGCAATTTGACTTCATCAGAAACGAAGAAGAACAATGCGTGTATAAGAAAACTAGTGGGAGCAAGATAGTATTTCTTATTCTGTATGTCGATGACATACTACTTCTCGGAAACGACGTACCAATGCTGAAGTCGGTAAAGGACTGGCTTGGAAGTTGTTTTTCCATGAAAGACATGGGTGAAGCCGCATACATTCTTGGAATAAGGATCTACCGGGATAGATCTAAAAGGCTGATAGGCTTGTGTCAAGATTCATACATTGACAAAGTCCTGCATAGATTCAGCATGGCAGATTCCAAGAAGGGCTTCACGCCAATGGTACATGGCACAACGCTAAGCAAGAAGCAGAGCCCTACGACGGCTGCTGAGCTTGAGCGCATGAAGAATATTCCTTATGCATCTGCAATAGGATCTGTCATGTATGCCATGATCTGTACTCGTCCTGATGTTGCTTATGCATTGAGCATGACGAGTAGATACCAGTCAAATCCAGGTGAAAACCATTGGATTGCCGTCAAGAATATCCTGAAGTATCTAAGACATACTAAGGATAAGTTCTTGGTGTACGGTGGAAGTGATGTGCTTGAAGTCAGTGGATTCACGGACGCAAGTTTCCAGACAGACCAAGATGATTTCCGGTCACAGTCCGGTTATATCTTTTGTCTGAATGGCGGTGCAATCAGTTGGAGAAGCTCCAAGCAAGACACCGTTGCTGATTCCACTACAGAAGCTGAATATATCGCCGCTTCAGAAGCAGCGAAGGAAGCTGTTTGGATACGAAAGTTCATTATTGAACTAGGTGTGATACCAAATGCGGCTGAGCCTCTGGCACTGTTTTGTGATAACAATGGTGCTATTGCTCAGGCAAAGGAACCAAGATCACACCAGAAATCCAAGCATGTACTAAGAAGATTTCACTTGATACGTGACATCATTAATAGAAAGGAAGTCAAGATCAGCCGAGTTCAGACAGATGATAACGTCGCTGATCCATTGACAAAGCCACTCCCAAGACCTAAGCTCGAGTTCCTGACTGAAGCTGTAGGCATTAGAGACATTGAAATGTAATCTAAATTTGAGTGGGAGTTTGAGGGCTTTATTTAGTTATTAATATGTTCTTGTAAAACATTTTAAAGATGTTTAAATAAAATTATTATTTCAAGATTATTTTAACTGTGATAAAATAATCGTTCCAAAATGATATGAACCATTTTATAGGTCATCGAAGTAAGTGACTTGATCTTGAGTCATCAAAGTCATTTAGCTTGATCATGAGACCCTATATTTGATAGATGGCTTATATCATCCTGTCCCTAGTCGAAGGTTGTTGAAATTGGAACACCAACAACCGCGTGAGACTAGATTGGTATGTGACTTATGACAAAGTCTCAGGATGTCATAGATGCACGGCATCAAAGTCAGTACATAGGTGTATGTTGGGGTACATACGACCGGACAAGACCCGCTTATAAGAACTCTTCAGGATATTTATATCTGTGTCATAAGAGATTCTTACTACGACTATAGAGTATAGTCCTTAGACCTGAGTTCGCATGCATGTGACTGCACATGAACTAATGCACTTTGATCATTGTCTAACACTGTCGTTAAGCGATAGTTATAAGGACCTTGTTTGGGTGTATTATGAAATGAGTAGTTTACAGTGATGGAATAAGACGGGATTTGTCCCTCCAATATAAATGGAGTGAATATCTCTAGGCCAATCGGAGATTTGAATACTGGAAAAAGCATGGCCATGCTCAAACGGACTGTCCCGAGTCGTTTGGATTGTCAGTATCAAATCAGAGTCCGATGAACATGATTAGGCTTTATAAGGATGACACTCATCTTGCCTTATGACTAATCGAGATATTGAGACAAAAGGAATATGAATACAGAGATTCCAGTACAAGTGGGAGATTGTTGGAATTATGTCCAGTAATCTCTGTACTGTCTCTAGAAAGTAAGAGTATGTCAATGATCAGACATAAGTCATATAATACTGGGGGTCATGATGGCTTGCTAGAGTCCGCTCATGATCTATAAGTCTTGGACTTATTGCCTTTATTATATGATCCCATATGGGTCACACACCTAAGCTAACAGGAAACCATGAAGGAACGGTTCAGCAGAAGTACGGTAAAAGTGCTAGGCATTTACTGTGCTTAGAGAGATAGAAGGGCCTGATTAAATCCAAGGGATTTAATCAGACTGGGAATTGGGCCCAAAAGCCCAAAAGGAACTAGGCATAAGTTTTATGATTAAAACTTAACCTAGCCACCTTTTTCCCCTAAGCCTTCTGCGCCTCTCTCTCTCTCTCTCTCTGCGCCTCCCTCCTTACTGGTCTAGCAGCCAACTTCCTGAAGTGTGCGTGTGTGAACCTTTGGAGGAGCTGTCTCTTGGCGGTTCTGCTGATCTCTGACTCGTACCTCCCCATTCCGCTGCATAACAAGGTATTAGGTGAGATCCTTTATGATTTTAGCAAGAGAACCTAGATCCAATCTGTTTAGTAGGAATCAATCAATGAGAAATTGAATCAGGATCAACTAAACAATCCTTCAGATTTATGTTGTTTGAGGACAAACAAAGTCTAAGTATGTGGGAGTTGATTTAACCGAGATATTACCGTTTTACCGCTTATTTTAGGATACTTTAATAAGTGATCCAAGTGTTTTTAAAAGGTTTTTAGTATGTTTTCGCATATGTTTAGCTGTCAAGACTCTTTTTCAGGAAAACCAAGCTAAATACAAGTGAAATGGAGCCAAAGTCAACTTTTCGATACGAGTCATTCCGTTAGATGTTCAGCATCAAATGAAGATATTCTTACAGTTTGATCATCCTCAAATTTAGACCAGAGATAGGGAAGTCTACCAGCTTTAATCTCCACTTGACAGGACGAATATCTAACAGTTCAAACTAAAGGAAGTTCCTCCACAAGACCGGATAAAAAGCAGCAAAAGCAAAAAACACGAGACCTTAGCAGCGACCTAGCCATCTCCGACCAGGACCTCGGCCGTCACGGCTGACCTTTTTCGCCTTCTATTGGGCCTATTTTATGATTTTAACTTGTCCCACATTGAATGTTTGAGTATTCCTAGGGTTTCATGACACTATATAAGGGGTAGACCCCCTATCCTAGTAATCATTCCGAAAATTCGTATACAAAAGCTTTTATTTACAGTGTCTAACCTTTAGTTTTTAGCTTTTTATTTTTAGGTTTAGAAGTTTTAGTGTGCTTGAGAGAGACCGTATATCTCTAACCCTAGACTTAATTCGTCATAGCCAGTCCAAGCAGCTAGCCTATTTCCGTGATCTGCTACTCCATGGATGAAAAATCCGTTTATTAAGTTTTCTAAGGTAGTTATTAAAGAACAACAATGCCAGTTTTTAGGATTAATTGTACTGAACTTATGCTTGATTTCTAGTGTTTTTTCTTTTAAGTTTGTATTTAATTCATAAAATTAGAGTCATGAACTAGGATCTGATTTTAGGATTAATAAAACCACTAGCGTGCTGAATTTATTAACTTAACCTAGCTCAAGAGTGCAGTTATGTTACAAGGTGATACAAGATAGCTGTAGGGCATTGTGAACGTTTTGATAAACTTACTATTAATGCATGATTTTCCTCGCAGGTAGCTGCGAGAGTTGATGGTCAAGTTGAAGTTTTTAGGATTAGTTGTACTGAACTTATGCTTGATTTCTAGTGTTTTTTCTTTTAAGTTTGTATTTAATTCATAAAATTAGAGTCATGAACTAGGATCTGATTTTAGGATTAATAAAACCACTAGCGTGCTGAATTTATTAACTTAACCTAGCTCAAGAGTGCAGTTATGTTACAAGGTGATACAAGATAGCTGTAGGGCATTGTGAACGTTTTGATAAACTTACTATTAATGCATGATTTTCCTCGCAGGTAGCTGCGAGAGTTGATGGTCAAGTTGAAGAGATAAGGCGTTTAGTCTTATGAAAGTAGTCTAAGGATAATATCTTGTTCGATTTTGTGGAACTAAATAGAAACAATTACAAGCAAAGTTAAACTTGTATTAATCATTCCAAACCTCTAAGACACTCATTGGCCGTCCAATTCTTTCGCATTTAAGTGCATTTTCTTTTTGATAATCTCTTTTACTTGTTATTATTAGATAACTTGACACACACTCGAACTCCCATTGTCTTAGCTCTCTTCTAATCTTGATTGACTTTGTAGATAAGCATAGCTTCCATGTGTATTGCACCTTAAGTACTATATCGCACATATGTGCACTTACAGATTCAGGGTTTTATAAATTTAAATCTCGAAAGGCCTGAACAAAAAGGTGTGCATCATGATTATACCATATTTCACGGTTGTCGAGCCTCACTAGCAGGTCTTTGATGGATTGAGTCTAGGGCACCAAACTTGGCGTCACGACAACCAGACATATATTTTTTTATTTTACCGCACGAGAGTTGACGTTAATGACCATTTACTAATGTTGTTCCTGGGGGAAGCAATGCTGAAAGTAAGAGTATGTCGAGATCAGACATAAGTCATATAATACTGGGGATCATGATGGCTTGCTAGAGTCCGCTCATGATCTATAAGTCTTGGACTTATTGCTTTTATTATATGATCCCATATGGGTCACACGCCTAAGCTAACAGGAAAATGTGTTGGAACGGCTTAGCAGAAGTACGACAAAAGTGCTAGGCATTTGTCGCACTAAGAGAGAATGAATAATGGGTCTGATTAAATGGGATTTAATCAGATTGGGCCCAAAAGCCCATAAGGGAAAAGAGAAGGCTTTTAATGACTAAAAGCCAAGTCTTTTCTCCCTTAACCCTAACACCCAGCCGCGATTCTCCTCTCTCTCTGCGCCTCTGTTCCTCGTGGTCTAGCAGCCATTTCCTTGTGAAGCGTGTGTGAACCTCTGGAGGATTCATCCCTCGGTGCATCTATCTGATCTCTGACCTGTTCTAATCCTTCCGCTGCAACAAACAGGTAAAAGGTGAGATCATGTTATGATTCTAAATAAGAACACCTAGATCTGATGCATGTTTAGGTTGATATCAATATGAGAATTGAATCAGGATCAACTGAACTATCCAACAGTGGTATCAGAGCCATTGGTTCTTAGGTTTCTTGTTTTAGATTCATGTTTAGGTTGTTTAATCTGTTTAGAATTGTTTTTGAATCAAATACTGATAAGATAAAACAGTTAAGAAACAAATTTTTGAACCCTAAACACACTAATTCAGATCGCAAACTGAGCTATATGACTCAGGTTTGTGATCGGCCGAGTGAAATCCGATCGGCTTGGCCGGTTGGATCGCATGGCCGAGATGTTGGCCGGCCGGATGGATCGATCCCGATCGCTTGGCGATCGTTGGAAGTGATCGACCCGAGCATCCCGATCACGGTTGCAGCTTGCACGATCGTCCCGATCGTGAAGCTTGGCATGGACGATCGCGGCTTGCTCGTCCCGGCTGTCCCGCGTGATCGAGGCCGAGTATCGACCACGACCGTCCCGACCGTCAAGTCCACGGCCATACCGATCATGGATCGAGTTGGCTAGGGTTGGCGGCTAGGGTTTGATTGCGTGAAGATCACGACTAGGTCGTGATCGGTTCACGTGATCAAATCGGTTCGGTTCGGTTTAAAATTTTAATTAAAATCTTCGTTCTGGTTTAATAAACAGATTTAATAATTTTATTAAATCTGGTTAAACCGGAATATGAAATCCAATGTCGAAAGAAATATTGGATTTAGTGCCTAAACCAGGAATTTCTAATTTGATTTGGTTGGACCAAATAAATTGAGAAATTCCGGTTTAGTAAATAACCGGTTGACAATTGTGGTCATCGTAGTAATTAAAACTTGGTTAGACCAGTTTTAATGAACCAGACCGGTTATGTCAATTAATTGGACAATTGGGTCATGTCTTGGACATGGACCAATTCTTGGGCCTCGGGCCAAGAAGTTAAAACAATTGGGCCAGTTAATTGAGTCTTTCTTCAGAATAATTTAAAATCTATTTTATAAAATTATAAAGTCGTTTTTAAATTAAAGTTTCCGAAATTTTGAAATTAGAAAGTTTCTTAAAATAGAATTTTCTGAATTTGCGGGTTTTGGATTTTAAAGAAATTTCTAAAGTTAGAAAGTTTCCGGTTTTAGAAAGTTTCCAATTTTAGAAAGTTTCCAAAAATAGTAGGTTTCCATAAATAGAAAGTTTCCCGAAATAGTAATCTTCTATTTTGGGAATGATTTTAATAAACCTACGAACCTCAAAGAATATCAAGCGTTGGATGTCTTGTCCATTCTATGTCAGCTGTCGAAGCCCATTCAATTGTATTCATGGCCTTACAGTGTGAGGGTGTCTACTTTTGCGTGGATAAGACGGTTTGTGATTCATAAATGTCATTGGGAGTCCCAGACATTAATGATTACATGACTGTATAGTCCGGTTTTCTTGACTAGGCCATCGGGAGTCCCGGGCCTTGAGACATCAGAGTGGATTGGGCCTCGGGCCCAGATTCACAACCAAGAGTTATATCACGGATATAATTAGCCGATATAGGGCTTACCGATATAAGCTAAGGTTGGGTGACGGCCAGTGGCCCACTTTAACCTTAGTTATATGTGGATCTTGGAATCATTATATTCTATTGAGGGTAACTTAGGTTATTGAATATAATGCGTGATTAATCATATTATTCTTTAATACGAGATTAGTCATTTTGAACATAATAACTAATAACCTTTTTATTTATATATTTCAGATATGACTACTACAAGCACACAAAACACATTCTCGATCCGGTCTGTTCTCGAGAAGGAGAAGCTGACTGGAACGAACTTCCTGACATGGTCAAGGAACTTGAGGCTGGTCCTCAAGCAGGAGAAGAAGGATTATGTCCTTCGAGATCCCCTCCCCGAGAGGCCTCTTGCCAATGCTGCCAGGACTCTGCACAATGCTTGGGAAAAGCATTCGTCAGATGAAAATGATGTTTATTGCCTGATGTTGGTGACAATGACTCCTGAGCTGCAAAAACAGTTCGAAAGTGTATTGTCTCCAATCGAGATCATGGCAAGCCTGAAATCGCTTTTTCAGGAGCAGGCTAGGACCGAGAGGTTCCAGACAGTTAAGAACCTCTTGGACTGTAAGTTGGCTGCGAATGCGGCAGTGAGTCCTCATGTCTTGAAGATGATGGGTTATCTCGATCATCTTCAGAAACTCGACTGCCCAATCAGCCAGGAACTTGCCTGCGACATCATTCTGCAGTCTTTACCTGCAAGCTATGATCAGTTCATTCTGAACTTTAACATGCATGGCTTGAGTAAGACACTGCCTGAGCTTCACGGAATGCTCAAGACTGCAGAGCCCAACTTGAAGAAAACCGCCAAGGACCCCAATGTACTTATGGTACAAAAGGGCAAGGGGTTTAAGAAGTCTTCTGCTAAGGATAAGGGAAAGGCCAAGGGTGTCCAAGTCGCGGACAAGGACACGCCAAAGCCCAAGCCCAAGTCCAAGGCTGGGCCTACTGACATGTGCAGGTTCTGCAAAGAACTGGGGCATTGGAGAAGAGATTGTAAGAAATTCCAGGAAGGTCTAAAGGAATTAAAGAAGAAGACTTTCGAGACTTCTTCATCAGGTATTTTTGTTATAGAAGTTAATACAACTACTTCTGATAATACCTCATGGGTCATGGATACTGGTTGTGGGGCTCATATTTGTACTAATATGCAGGCACTCAGCAACAGTAGAAGGCTGAAGCAAGGACAAGTGGAGCTACGAGTTGGGAATGGAGCGAAAGTTTCAGCACTAGCTGTAGGAACATACTTGTTGTCTTTACCTTCGGGATTGATTTTAGAACTTAATAATTGTTATTTTGTACCTGCTATAAGCAGAAATATTATTTCAATTTCTTTGTTGGATTTGGAAGGTTATGATTTTTCAGTTAAGAATAAATTATGTTCCTTCAATCGCAACAATTTGTTCTATGGTTCTGCCCCTCTTACGAATGGGCTTTACATACTCGATCAATCCGCGCCAATTTATAACATTAATACAAAACGGTTTAAACCTAATGAGGAAAACCGAACGTTTCTATGGCATTGTCGTTTAGGGCACATCAGCGAGAAACGCATCAAGAGGCTCCATTCGAATGGACTTCTTGGCTCATTTGACTTTGAGTCATGTGAGAAATGCGAATCCTGCATGATGGGCAAAATGACACGGGCCCCCTTTAATAAACCTAACGAGAGGGCCAGTGACTTATTGGGCCTGATACACACTGATGTGTGTGGCCCAATGTCCACAAATGCAAGAGGAAACTATCAGTACTTCATTACCTTCACTGATGATTTCAGTAGGTATGGATATGTTTATTTGATGAAACATAAGTCTGAATCTTTTGAAAAGTTCAGAGAATTCCAAAATGAAGTACAGAACCAACTTGGCAAAAGCATTAAGGCTCTTCGGTCCGACCGAGGAGGAGAATACTTAAGCCAGGAATTCAGTGATCATCTGAGAGAGTGTGGGATCGTATCCCAACTCACTCCTCCTGGAACACCTCAATGGAATGGTGTATCTGAGAGGAGAAATCGGACCTTATTGGATATGGTTCGATCTATGATGAGTCATACAGACCTTCCAATATCCCTTTGGGGATATGCTCTGCTAACAGCAGTGTTCACACTAAACAGAGCGCCATCAAAAGCAGTAGCAAAGACACCATATGAATTATGGACTGGAGAAGCTCCAGTGCTGTCTTATCTAAGAATTTGGGGTTGTGAAGCCTATGTTAAGAGATTAATCTCAGATAAGCTTACACCAAAATCTGATAAATGCTACTTCATTGGTTATCCACGGGAAACCAAGGCTTATTACTTCTATCTACGTTCCGAGAACAAGATCTTTGTTGCCCGGGATTGTAACTTTCTTGAGAGAGAGTTTCTCTCTAAGAAAGACAGTGGGAGTAAGGTACTGCTTGAAGAAATTCAAAATGAACAGGATACTGCTCAACCTAATGAGGAAGAGCAGCAGGAGGATCTACAAGAAATTGTAGAGCCTGAACCTGTAGTACCTGAAGTTCGAAGATCCGGGAGGATCCGTCACGAACCCGAGAGATATCAAGGATTCCTCGTGACTAACTGTCATGATCTTTTGATCATTGATGGTGATGAACCATCGAACTTCAATCAAGCCATGATGGGCCCAGATTCCTCTAAGTGGCGCAAGGCCACTGATTCCGAAATGGACTCCATGTCGGTCAACCAAGTGTTTTCGTTGGTTGACTTACCCGATGGTGTAAAAGCCATCGAGTGCAAATGGATCTTCAAGAAGAAGATTGACGTGGATGGAAATGTCCAGATTTATAAAGCCAGGTTGGTGGCAAAAGGTTTCAGACAAGTTCACGGAGTGGACTACGATGAAACCTATTCACCGGTGGCTATGATGAAATCTATTCGGATTCTACTAGCAACTGCAGCTTTTCATGATTATGAAATTTGGCAGATGGACGTGAAAACCGCCTTCCTGAATGGTATTCTGGAAGAGGATGTGTACATGACACAACCTGACGGTTACATAGATCCAAAGAATGCTGGGAAAGTATGCAAGCTTCATAAATCCATTTATGGATTGAAGCAAGCATCGAGGAGCTGGAATCTTCGTTTTGATGAAGCGATCAAGCAATTTGACTTCATCAGAAACGAAGAAGAACAATGCGTGTATAAGAAATCTAGTGGGAGCAAAATCGTATTTCTTATTCTGTATGTCGATGACATACTACTTCTCGGAAACGACGTTCCAATGCTGAAGTCTGTAAAAGACTGGCTTGGAAGTTGTTTTTCCATGAAAGACATGGGTGAAGCCGCATACGTTCTTGGAATTAGGATCTATCGGGATAGACCTAAGAGGCTGATAGGCTTGTGTCAAGACTCATACATTGACAAAGTCCTACAAAGATTCAGCATGAAAGATTCCAAGAAGGGCTTCACGCCAATGGTACATGGCACAACGCTAAGCAAGAAGCAGAGCCCTACGTCGGCTGCTGAGCTTGAGCGCATGAAGAATATTCCTTATGCATCTGCAATAGGATCTGTCATGTATGCCATGATCTGTACTCGTCCTGATGTTGCTTATGCATTGAGCATGACGAGTAGATACCAGTCAAATCCAGGTGAAAACCATTGGATTGCCGTAAAGAATATCTTGAAGTATCTAAGACATACTAAGGATAAGTTCTTAGTGTACGGTGGAAGTGATGTGCTTAAAGTCAGTGGATTCACGGACGCAAGTTTCCAGACAGACACGGATGATTTCCGGTCACAGTCCGGTTATGTCTTTTGTCTGAATGGCGGTGCAGTAAGTTGGAGAAGCTCCAAACAGGACACCGTTGCTGATTCCACTACAGAAGCTGAATATATCGCCGCCTCGGAAGCAGCGAAGGAAGCTGTTTGGATACGAAAGTTCATTATGGAACTAGGTGTGATACCAGATGCGGCTGAGCCTCTGGCACTGTTTTGTGACAACAATGGTGCTATAGCTCAGGCAAAGGAACCAAGATCACACCAGAAATCCAAGCATGTTCAAAGAAGATATCACTTGATACGTGACATCATTAATAGAAAGGAAGTCAAGATCAGCCGAGTTCCGACAGATGATAATGTCGCTGATCCGTTGACAAAGCCACTCCCAAGGCCTAAGCTCGAGTTCCTGACTGAAGCTGTAGGCATTAGAAACATTGAAATGTAATCTAAATTTGAGTGGGAGTTTTGTGAGCTTTATTTTAGTTATTTGATATGTTCTTGTAAAACATTATTTTATGTTTTAATGAAATTATTATTTCAAGATTATTTTAACTGTGATGAAATAATCGTTCCAAAATGATATGAAGCATTTTATAGGTCATCGAAGTAAGTGACTTGATCTTGAGTCATCAAAGTCATTTAGCTTGATCATGAGATCCTATATTTGATAAATGTTTTATATCATCATGTCCCTAGTCGAAGGTTGTTGAAACTGGAACACCAACAACCGTGTAAGACTGGATTGGTACGTGACTTATGACAAAGTCTCAGTGTGTCATAGATGCACGGCATCAAAGTCAGTACATAGGTGTATGTTGGGAACATACGACCGGACAAGACCCGCTTATAAGAACTCTTCAGGATATTTATATCTGTGTCATAAGAGATTCTTACTACGACTATAGAGTATAGTCCTTAGACCTGAGTTCACATGCATGTGACTGCACATGGACTGATGTACTTTGATCATTGTCTAACGCTGTCGTTCTGTGATAGCTATAAGGACCTTGTTTGGGTGCATTATGAAATGAGTAGTTTACAGTGATGGAACAAGACGGAATTTGTCCCTCCAATATAAGTGGAGTGAATATCTCTAGGCCAATCGGAGATTTGAATACTGGAAAACGCATGGCCATGCTCAAACGGACTTTCCCGAGTCGTTTGGATTGTCAGTATCAAATCAGAGTCCGATGAACAAGATTAGGCTTTATAAGGATGACACCAATCTTGCCTTATGACTAATCGAGATATTGTGACAAAAGGATTATGAATACAGAGATTCCAGTACAAGTGGGAGATTGTTGGAATTGTGTCCAGTAATCTCGGTACTGTCTCTAGAAAGTAAGAGTATGTCGAGATCAGACATAAGTCATATAATACTGGGGATCATGATGGCTTGCTAGAGTCCGCTCATGATCTATAAGTCTTGGACTTATTGCTTTTATTATATGATCCCATATGGGTCACACGCCTAAGCTAACAGGAAAATGTGTTGGAACGGCTTAGCAGAAGTACGACAAAAGTGCTAGGCATTTGTCGCACTAAGAGAGAATGAATAATGGGTCTGATTAAATGGGATTTAATCAGATTGGGCCCAAAAGCCCATAAGGGAAAAGAGAAGGCTTTTAATGACTAAAAGCCAAGTCTTTTCTCCCTTAACCCTAACACCCAGCCGCGATTCTCCTCTCTCTCTGCGCCTCTGTTCCTCGTGGTCTAGCAGCCATTTCCTTGTGAAGCGTGTGTGAACCTCTGGAGGATTCATCCCTCGGTGCATCTATCTGATCTCTGACCTGTTCTAATCCTTCCGCTGCAACAAACAGGTAAAAGGTGAGATCATGTTATGATTCTAAATAAGAACACCTAGATCTGATGCATGTTTAGGTTGATATCAATATGAGAATTGAATCAGGATCAACTGAACTATCCATAGTTTAGCTTATTTAGTACTAAAACAATAAACAAGATTTAACATTAATTCATACATTTAATTTATACATGTCTATAAAATATATTTATTTATAAATTAATATTTTTTACTAAAAATAACTTTTTATTTTAAAAATAATTTAAATATAGTAAGAAAATAATATCAGTTATCATATGTTTTGCAAATATAAATGTTGATCTTATATACCATAAAATAACTATAATAATTTATATAATTTTTAAAGTTGTTTTTTATAATATGTAATCTTATACATATAAAAATATATTATTTAAATATTAAAAAGTGTATTTGTTATAATTTATTTATCTAAATAATATAAATTTTGTAATAAACAAAATTTACAAGTTATATATTAAACACTTTATTTTAAAAAAAAATAATAACAATTTATAATATTGTATATAATTCAGCATTAACCAAAAGTTATGTATTATTAAAACAAATATTATTAATAAATCTTACCTTTAATAACTTTGGTTGAACAAAAATGCTTCTGTGAAGATAAAATCTGGCTAGAGAGAATGAAAATATGTGAGAGTGGTGTGTTATGTGAGAGTGTTATGAGAGCATATTTATAGAAACTATGACAAATCTAAAACATAAAATTAAAACAAAAAACAAAACAAAAAATATGTCAACTAGCAACAGTATTGTGAACCACATCTCTTTTGGAGTATTTCCACACCTCTTTGGAATATTTGAAATGAATGTGCGGTTATGACAAAACTTGTCCCGCTTTCATCTTTTTTTTAACTGAAACACAGCTTAAAAGTTGTGTGAATGGAATCACCTCTTTATTCAACACCATGCGGTCCCTACTCCAACTGTAAACATTCATAGCCTAAGGCTCTGACTAGTAACAACGGATAGAGCGGTGCAGATTAAGCGGATTGAGCGATGCAGAATAGTTGAACGACGGTTTGACGGAATCACCTCTTCATTTGACGGACGATTCTCATCATCAAAGCTAACACGATATACTTTTTCATTTTCTTGTGTCTCAAGAACATGAAATTCAGAGTTATCATAACCGTCGATGTTTAAGTATCCGTGCATGGAATCATCAGCTCGTCCCTCGTTCATTATCTCTTTTCTTCTTTTTTTGTGCAGAATGTTGAGGTTGTGAATAAACATCGTGTAATGCAAAACATCGTTCCATCACATCCCAAAATTTTGACGTCTCTCGGTTGGACAATTTTATTATTTTCATCCCTATTAACACACACAAAATATAATTATCTTAATTCTGAAGTATGTGTGGTTTTTAATAGGTATTATTATAAGTCTAATGATTATAAGCAATTACCGACTCATGAGTTTCCCACAACTCTGGAGATGTGTAAATCATTGATGTGTCAGAATCAACCGAGATGCCCGTAGATTTCATCATAAACTTCCACATCATGTATGCTTTTTTGAACTCATCAAGTTTGTTTTTGAAGAATCCGTAATTTATATTCATGTTAAATGCAAGGTTGAATTTTTCAACTATGGTCTCTCTACTAAGAGCTGTAGGAAATTTTAGGGTATAATTATTCATGGAAATTGCATGATCAAATAACTCAATCAGTGTTTTTCTGTTCGTAAATCCACTTAAATCTCTTGTGCTCTACAAATTTTTTAAGTATATAAATATTATTTTTTTCTTAACTATAATAAATATAATATTTAGTTCTAACAACTTACTTTTGTTCTGGTTTCATTGGAAGTATTTCGATTTTTTTGTCCGGAAGAATTTTTGTTCACTCCACAATGTTTAGATGACATTCTGAAACTGTAGTGCAATATTAATAATATAAGATTCAAAAACTAAATCATACTTACACATCAATTTGATTTTCGAAATTATTATTAAAACTAAAAAAGCTAAACATGGGATTCAATTCTAAAATTATTTATTATTATATAATATTTATATAAAATTATAAGTATTTTAAAAAATTTATCATTTGAATAATAAATTTAAAATTATAGTTTCTAAAACATATAAAAAGATTATCATTTTAATCACCGTTTAAAGTTTGTTAAAATAATTTAAAAGTATAATTAGTAAATATAAATTAAAAAATGCTACACTTAACTAAATAATATACTCCATATAATCAATACTAGGTGATCGACCCGCACGCATGTGCGGACATTATTCTGTTGTTAATTAATTTAGGTGTATTTCTCGATTAGTGTCAAGATAAAAGTTGACATAACTTTTTCTATATCGAGATGGTATAATATTTAATTCATAGTTTCATATGCATATCCGAATTATTATATTCGGATCGGATCCATAAAAGAATAAGTATATACTGATACGAAAATATTATAGCATTGTATGTATGGAAAAACTAAAAGCAGTATATAAACATTCGGTTTTTGTTGGACATATTTTTTGTTTAATATTTGTATATTTAAGAATATAAATCTTATTTAAACCACCTTTTCTTGAACCAATAAATGTGCCCCGCGTACACAGAATGTCGTGTTGCTTTTAAATAAAGATTGACATGCGTGAGGTTCTCTTCGATAACCATCATCTCTTCTGCTTTAAATATAGCATATACTATCATCACTCTTCACCATACTCACTTCTTCCATTCCCTCTGTTATACCAAAACTTCCATTTGTTTTCTGGCTTTTATCTTTATTCCTAAATTATACATGCAAACATTTTCATCGTTTTTCTTCTGTTCGAATCTGTGGCAACCTCCGGAGTCATGCATGATCGAGTTCGTTGATGAACTTATGGTTTTTTTGGTAAGCGGTAACTCGTTATTAAATAAATTTGACCCGATGGTTCCTTCAGTTTGTCGTCCTTCCAAACTTAAGGGCTTTGCTCATATCCTTCATTTAGATCGATATGATGCATCGTTAATTTCAGTAACATGTTGTGGTCCGCTATTCCGAGATCGGTTGTTTTCCGCGTAAGTGACTACCTGTTTTATATTTTTGTTTTTGATCTTCGAAAATAAGAACCCTGACATATATTTATTTATTTTTATTTAGAGCAACCGATTGTACCAAATCGGAGTGGACCTGTTACGGAAGACGTGGAACAAATTGCTCTTTTGGCAAGCTGTTTAGAGAAAATCGGTTGGTCACTACTAGATGGCCGTTTTGGAATCGTTGCCACGCTGTTTCAGAATTCTTTTTACCCCATGAAGATCCTCTGACAAGTGTTGATTTCATCATGGTTCCCATATGTGCAGCTTACTATCAGGGAAACGTCTGTCAATTGTCTTTCAAGAAAGGCCAGTCGGCGGCGAGATGGTTGTTTGAGATCGATTCCTCTGAGTTCTTTAGTTTTAAGGAGAACGTTGGTTTCGGTGTTGATCTCAAAACAATTTCTATCTCATAGACGTCTGACTGGGAAAATACTACAAATAGTCTGTCGAGAAAGAGGTTCGGTTTCTGGCGGAAAGAAACCGATATCACAAGTCAAGCTTTGGTTTGGTCGAACTTGTTTGAAGAAATTATTTTATGTTTAGAATATTGAGTAGTCCGACTTGTAATATCAATTGTTTTGGTATAAATAAAACGCAGGAAAATAACTAAAGCAATTTATAAACGAAGGATAATAGTAAAGAAAATTTATTAATTTCCCTTGTAATGTTATTTTTTGCGGATGAATAAAACAGATGACAATAGCTAAGAATATTCTTAACAAACCGCTTAAATTTCTTAGCAAATAATTTGAACTATAAAAAAGATATTGTATTTGTAAATATAAATTTTAGAATATTAAATATTCTTGTTAATAATTGCTTCATTCCTTGAACATGGACATCTAGAGGATCTATAAATATTCTGGACCAATGAGCTTGTTCACAAATGTACTCGCCTATGCACGAATGTCAACATATATAAACCAGAGTTATGTAGGATTCTATTCTTTTGGTATCCTTTTAAAATTTTGTTATAATAATTTATAAAGTAATTACCTTCATGCAAGCTAAGAATCCCAAATTGTATGACACAGATTACTGGATAATCATGGTTGCACTTAGACCATTTGATCGAAAAATCGGCAACAAAATCACATGCATACGTATCAGTCAATTTGCACGGTAAAATATCCCCTCTGCAATCAAAGTAATGACATAGACATTATTATAATATAATACATGAATCACACCATTAAATTATTGTCTATTCTATAACAAATTAAATAAGCACTTATGTATCTAACCTGCTATCCATCAAATCAAAATGAATATTTTTCCAAGAGAAACCTGATGGAAGGTACCATCGCTGCAGAGCACCAACATTAATAACTCTTCCGAAGACATCCAACCAAAAATGAAGAAAAAAAAATCAAATACGGAACGAATTAATCTAGCAATGATATATTTAAAAAAATAAAATCATAAATACACTTACCAAGACTTGTATTAATTTTATGTTCGCCCATGAAAATTTTAGTGAATGAGACAAAATGAAAGGAAAAACTATCAACCCCACCGGCAGCCCTCTCTAGGAATGTTTGCTCAGTAAACAAAATTTCCCGAGGATGAGATGTTTCGCGAAGATAATTCGTACAAAACGAACATTAAACGTTTGAATGATAAGTGTAGTATCCTCAATAATAATTCGCTTCCAAGATGGTTGCCATAATTTCTTAGGAATTATTGCATGAATTTTAGAACCCTGCGAAGAAATTTTATAAGAATATAGTGACCTTACACAAATATAGCATGAACTGACTTCTAAGAGCTGAAAATAGATTAGTAATCGATATCTGAACACTAACCCGTTCGTCTACCAATATGAGATCAATCGTTGGAACAGATGGGGAAATAAATTTTCTCCACTTTCTAAGAATTCGAGCTTTGATTTGCCATTTATCTAGAACACACTGTAATTCCGAAATATTTGTTAATTCTCTGTTATCAAGAAATCCATACCTTCTGAATCCATGATATCATAGTTGCAATTTGCAATCTACAAATTATATATACATAGATTTCCACTGATTTAGTTCTAAGTTAGTAAAGTAGAATATTAATATACTATGGAACATTTCCTCATATATAACAAAAATTTTTTTGGTTTTTAGAAGAATATATAACAGAATATCGGATATAAGAAAGTCTGTTGAGAAATTTTAGAAATAAAAATTTTAAGTAAATATTAAGGTATCTAAATTAAAATCTAGATCCGTAACTATACATATATTATAGGCGATACTAATGAGTATAGAAGTTATATATATATATATATATATATATATATATATATATATATATATATATATATATTAATATATTAATATGTACTATTACTTGTGCATACGTGAATGATATTTATACATATATCGTTAGACAGTTATCGTCATGTATTATTCTAAAAACAACATTAAGAACATGTAACATCTAGAGTTGATTCTTCAATGGCCCCGGTTATGAATAAGTTGGTATGTGCGATATTTTGTTGTATAGTTTTGTATGAGAATTTGTATAATCAAATAAAATGGAAAAACACTTAATAATAAAAATCAAATCAAATAGTCGTTACATAAAAATAAGATATAAATCAACGAACTAATTATGGCAAATCATTCACTTCTCGGATAATGATTTTAATCATGGTTCTAAATTCTTCAGAGATGCCACTTGTACCTTCAATTGATCGTAAAAACAATTAGTCAGAGATTTATATCCCAATGATTAATATTATGTAGGAATGATTTAATTTAAAACTTACATAAAATAGTCCCACTTCTTAATGGCCGGAATATCATTGTCAATAAGCACTTCAGTTATTTCATCAACATATGTAACAAACTTTTTACCTATGTTTAAAGTGTATAACTCAAAACAATTAGAGGTGAGTTGCTAGTAATTAAAACTTACAGTACATAATAATGACAGAGATTAGGTAAAAAAAAACCTGAGTAGCCGTCAATCTTACAGAAACGCATAACACAACACTGAATAGAATCAGGTCCAAGTTTGATTGCCTTGTACAATTGCTTTGCATGGTTACCAAACAGAACGCATGGAATGACATTGCCACTGCACATAAAACAACCAAGACATTTGTCTAATAGATACACTCATACAAAGGCTATCTTATATATTTAGCGATTATTAAATACCTTTCATCAATAAGTTAGAATTTAATCTTAAATGGATTTGGACCGGTTTTATGAATGACTTCCAAATCTTCAACTCGTCGAACTAAGCCAACTAAATCTATGCGATATGAAACATTATTTTAATAGAAAATAATATTGTATCAAATACATATTCGTAAAATTCTATGAATGGCTCACCGATCAAGTATGTGTTATCCTTTGATTGAATGTCATCAAATTTTGTGAATTCACAAAATAATCTTTTGTTCAAACAATCAGCTGGGGTCATCAAAGTTTCATATTTGAACACAATTCTAAGTGGATGTTTAGTTGCACGATTAATACACGTTTGCGGCTGAAGTAAAAACTTTGTAATACAGAATGATTCAATGCTTTTGGTGAACAACATTTCATACTGTAGTTTCGTTGGGTATTCAATCTTAGCTTCCATCTTACAGCCCTGAGAAAGACAAATTGAATCAAAATGTTAACGCAATGCTAAAAATAACATATTATAGTTGTTTGACTTAGTCGCTGTAATATAGTATGTTCCAAAAAGGTATTATAGCTATTATCAAAATAGTCTTATCAAGTTAAAATAACTTACGGATTTGTCGGCCATAATCATGAAATAGGTTTGCTTCCCAACAACGTATGAAATCTATTTATGCACAATAGTGACACAAATAGTAGGGTTAACATTTTGAAAGGATAATTCTTTAAATGGA
Source organism: Orychophragmus violaceus (assembly GCA_030180135.1). NCBI lineage: Eukaryota > Viridiplantae > Streptophyta > Magnoliopsida > Brassicales > Brassicaceae > Orychophragmus > Orychophragmus violaceus. Next base: position 54,264,139 of record CM058237.1, on the reverse strand, counting down.
ACAAAATTCGCCATTAAGAAGATATATATCCCACAAATCTCTAAGCAGTAGGTTTGTTTTTTTTCTTTCTTTGGGAGCTGATGAAATGCTCATTAGGGTATCATAAAATTGTATATATAAAGGATTATAGAGGACAGTAGGGTTTTCAGCAAAATTACCGTCTAGAAATTACCTAATAAAATTGGAAAGCGAGAAAATATTAATGTATATATTACTTATTTTAATTTCTTACATGTGATATTAATGAAAGATCTGAAGCAGTTTTGTTATGTTAAAATATTGTATCAATAGTTGTGATCCGGGATATTTAACTTGAATCAGTTTAGATAATCGATCTAATATCTAACTAATTTAAACAATTTGATTTATTAAAGATGATATAAAATATTTAGTTCACTTTTTTCTTTTGGACATCTTAAATGAGTTAACTTGATTTGTCAAGTGACATTTCATTTTTATTCTTTTGCAAAAAGATCGCAACACTTTATGGGAAGTTGAGTCTATTTCGTAGGTGATGATTACCTATGCAATTGGGAATCAAAAAAATCTACTAAGAAATCATAGAAATATATACAAACTTAAAAACAAATCTTATTTAAAAATAACATAAGTTTTAGCTTAGTTTAAAATAGGATTACATTGGAAAAATTAGAGAGTTTAAGAAATGGTGGAGGAGAGCATTAGGACTGGAGTAGTAGCATTTTGCCAGAAAAGCTGAAACGTGATTATCTACTTCGCCTTGACATTATTTGCTGTCAGAAATTTTCTTAAGCCGCCAGCCAAACGAATACGTCTCTTATTAGTATGCGAATGGAATGCAAGCTCAACAGACCATTTATGTCCATCATCATTGACCATCAAAATGGTTTTGCCAGCAAATGTCCACAAATCGTTTGCATCGACAAATAACTTAGGAAGATACTACAAAATGAATACATATGAATCATGTAACAATATTTAAAACATTGGTACAAAAGAATAACTTACGATTCTGCTTCGCTTTATGATGTCACTCGTGACGTTTAAGGTAACAAACTTATCATTAGCTCATTCAAAAATCATCTCGATTATTAGTCATAACATTAGAAATCAACAGTTATTGTTTAGAAAATAAGTGGAAAAACACTTACTCGTACTACCTTCTCCAGTCTCCATTGGAGGTGATGTATTTCCTTACAAAAAACAACTCGATTATTATTGAAAACATTAGAAATTATCTGGAATATACTTGGAATAAACACTTACTCGTGCTACCTTCTCCAGTCTGCATCGGAGGTGCTGTATTTCCTTAAAAACACTCGATAATTAGTCAAAACATTAGAAAACACCAAAAATTGTCTGGAAAATACTTGGAAAAAACACTTACTCGTGACACCTTCTCCAGTTTGCATTAATTCTGTTGTATTTTGATATGTGATCTCACAAGTGTTGATCCAAACTGGTGTACCATATGGAAATCAGCACCTCCACGATACTCGAAAACCAAAAGATCTAACTCATCTAATGCATGAGCTCGGAAGAACCGTTTCCAACCATGTTTAATCCTATTACCAATTCGTTTAATAGGGAACTCTTCTCGCCTTAAATCAGATGTGAGTACACCGATTGTAACATCAGTTTTTCCAAATATAAAGCTATTAAAGAACTTTTTCGTTATAATCTGCAACACAAGTATAAACAATTATCGCCAGAAATTAAATCAACTTAAAAATAAGCCTTGATGAGATTGTCATACTAAGATTACATACCAAACTCCTTCTACACTTGCATGGAAGCATAGTCACGAAAAATAGTGGGTGTTTCATCCTAAGATTTGTTGTCTGCAAGTTTTAATAAGTAAGTCTAAACACAAAATAATTACATGCATGTATGAAAATAGATAAGTTGAAGGAGCCATATTCAAGCATAAGAATAGATGACTTGTTGAAAGACGGCATCATCGGTTTATCTCAAAATAAATCTGAAATTCTAAGAAGACAAACCCTAATTCTAAACATCGTTCTAATGCAAAATTATGGGTTACCTTTTTGGATCATGTCTTGAGTAACAACGAATATCTTACTATCACTCGTTAGATTGCATCGCCAACATTGAAAAAATTTATTTCAATCGCCACGGCACTTTACCGTTTTTTGCTAATTTCAGAATGAGAAATAAATAGAGATCGTTTCAACTTCATTCATATTACAATGGGCCATAATTAATCTGGGCTTTAATTAATTTTTTAGTATTTTAATAAATTAGCCCAAATGGAATCTTAGATTGTAAAAAAAACAAATACTTCTCTACAACTAAGACTTCTCTATTTAGGTTAAGTTCTAATAATTATCGATAGAAGGAAAATTCAAAAATTAGATGTAATAATGATGAATTCAGTAATAGATATAACAAAACATGTAATCAAATCATATTAAAATAATACCAATAATATAATAATGTCTTTATTAAAGACCCAACAAATAATAAACTTAAGAAATCCAAAAGAAGAACAACAAAAAAACCAAACACATTAAAAAGGAGAAGAAGTATCGCATGTAAAGACCATGGTAAGGTAATCATTCACTATCCTCCTCGTCAAAAATCACTCTCGATCTTTTTGTTCCGGAACACTTGTCATCTTCTTTTTTGATTACAACATCTCTTTTCTTAGACACCGGGGTAATCGAGTTACAAAGTGAAGGATCTGAACTCTCAGATGAATTTGTCAGCATAAAGGGATGAGATCCAGAATTGTCAATTGAGTCCGCGAGCAACTGAGTAAGATAAAATAAAAAAAGGATAACATAAAAACAATTATCGGTTAGATCAAATAAATAAACAATTACTCAAACTAATACCTGTTCAGTTTTAGACAAATATTGATTAACCCTCTCTTGATCAGCCCAAGCATGTATCACAACAAATGGTTGGTTTTTATTCTTTTTGTTGTCTTCAGAAATTGTGATTTTGAAGAAAACCTTTCTACCGATCAAATCGGTAAGGCATTGAAGTAAAATTCCTGAATCTTTAGACTACAATCATTATTTAAAAATAACAAATAATTATCTATACATAAATAACCAAACCGATACATAAGATCTTAAACAAAATATGTAAATATATAACTCATTAAATTCTTTAACCACAGCATTCGCAGTGAGACGGATAAGTTTTTCAACGGATCGATCAAACATCAGAAACTTAGTTTCTGATTCAGAATTGTCCTTAACTCGGAGAAGAACAAAGTAACTACAAAATTAGATTCGAGAAAAAAAGTTGATGTTAATATAAATCAATACATATTATCCAATTAAGAAAATGTGATGTTTGTATTTTACCATGCATTCACGTTTGTAACAATATCGTTATATGTCGTACAATCAAACTCATGTGGTTTTCCATCGTCCTCATCATTACTTGCATCGTACACCTTCTTGTTGCATATAGAACATGCAGCATAGTACCAACTTTGACTCAAATCAATTATATCAATGGTGGCACATGTAATGCATTTTCCATGCTTAAATAATTAAAACACATTGACATATCAATAAATCAATTGATCTCACATATTTCAAATAAACACTATTAGGAAAAGTATGCTTACCTCGTAATCAGCTACAATCTCTGATATTGTAAGTTTTTGTTCTTTTTGCCAAAAAACTCATCATACAGGGTAGTATTCGATCCAACCGAAAGTTGACTTGATTCACCATTGGTAATCATTAGATTATCTGATGGTAAGTTTTATAAAAAACACACATGTCTATATCTTAGTTAAAAAAATATTTATAAAACAATATATTTTTAAGACAAAACTATTACCTCTTGCGAAACTTGTTGACGTAAGAACTGTTTGGATTGAGAAGAACTTTGGTTTAATTAAATTCACTGGATATGGACCATTCATCTTCGTTTTAAAAGAAGACATGATGAGTATACCAGCTTATTTAGATCTAAATTAAATAACTCTAAGCAAAAAAATTAAATGATAAACCGCGGATAATTGACATTGATAAGATTTGCAGCTTGCTGATAGGTCGAGTTTTAATCCCTATACTAACTGCAAGTGCACAGTAATGTCAATGTAGTATATAGGGTATCGAATCCACAGAGACTCTGGTCTCGATAGCTCAGAACCGTAGAGATTAATACTAAGAATAAAGCAAGTGGTGAATGAAATAAAAGAAAGGCAATAAAGTAAATCAGTAGCAGGAATTTGTTGTGAAAGCAATAATCTAAAAGCGCTAAGTCTAGGGAATTCTCATGAAATCAGACAAGCAGACAAGTTAATCAGTCATGATCAAATTAAACTCAGTTCTAGAACTCAAATCACGGAATTATAATTAACCAAATCTCTTTGCGAAAATCCTCTAAGTCTAAGTTCAGTAATTCAAATCTCTTTGCAATTACTAACAGATTAAACCAGCATTAATTTCAAGTTCGATATGTTCACAATTAAACTAAACCAAATCTCTTTGCGAATAATTTAATTGCTCAACCTAAATAGTTCAGATTCTAAACCATACTCTCGTGTCGTATTTAGCAACCTAAGATCTAGATTCTAATTGATCAGGTTAGAACTAGCATTAAGCACAATTTAGTTTGAAGAACATTCTAATCATGTGAATCCTTAACTGAATTAAACAAGTCTAGCAAGTCATGAAATCCTTAATGAGAAACCCTAAACCTAACTATGAATCTACTCAGACATGATTAATGAAACAGAAATCATAGAAATAATAGATTGCATATAAGAAATTAAATAGATAAAGGGGTTTGAAATCTTCTCCAAAATAGATGAAGTACAGGATTAGATCAGCCCCAAAAGCTCTAAAAATCTCCTAGCTCTAAGTATGAAAGCGTATCTAAAATAAAAGCCAAAACTCTAAATATATAGGCATAATCTCGGCTGGGGCTTCTGTGTAAACACTGGAACTTTTCTGGGCTTTTATGCAAATCTTCATAACTTCATTAACCACCGTATTTCGGCCCATCTCGCTAGTGTGTCGATCGACACCAAAGGTGTGTCGATCGATGCATGATCATCAAATCGGGCAGTGAGTTTAAACTCTCGGCCAAAATGCTCCAAAACTCCCAAAATACTCCAAAATCTCCACATTAGCTCCAAACCTGATTAAACCTGTAAAAGACTCTAAAAGAACACAAAAGATACTAAAAACACAACTATATCATGGCATAAAACCGGTAAAAACCATGATATATCAACTCCCCCACACTTAGCATTTGCTTACCCTCAAGCAAAACAGAGAACTAAAATACAGTGAAGAGGTTTGAAAACTCTTCAGAAACTCTTTTCATCCTAGAAGTAGTAACACTCAGATTCCCCTTAGTAAACCACATGAAAGAATCAACCTGCAGACATCAAGACCAACATATACTTCCCCCACACTTAGCAACTGTCCTAAGTAAACTCCACAATCACATTCAAGCATTCAAATTCTCCCTACTGACTTCTGCAAGTATTTAAGTGCGGTCTCACCTAAGGAGTATCGATCAAAGGCACATGGATTCTTACCTTATCAGCTCTAGACCACCATACTATCTTTCTCTAGTCCCTTTCTTCTCTTTTCCCTTCCTTAGCATTCTGATTTTTCCCATTGGGTATCATTTTATTTTTTTTATCAGTGCTCTTCCCGTTAAAGGGTGTACCTTGGACACATTCCATGGATGCATAAGAGATAATAGTGTTTGCTACTATTCTCATGACCACTTCGGAGTTACTAACTCATCCTCAGTTTATTATCTTTTTTTTTTTATGGAAGGGAAGAAGGGAACTAGATAGGACATGTTTACAGGCTGTGTCAGAACTAACAAGGAAATCCGACACAAAGTATACCAAGCCCTTAGGTGAGAAAATCTAAGTCAGTATTAAGGTGAAGTCAGTAAAAGATCCTCTGATACCTGAAGTGATGTGGGTGTTCTCAGTAGGTTGATCCATGTCTGGGTTTTCTAATAGTCAGAGATAATCTGCAGCTTCATCCCAATGGTTACTTAAGTTCCTGCAAGTACTACTAATCTTCTCAAAAAATCATTGTTTCTTACTTAAACAAATTTTGACTCAATAAAACAAAAATTTTGAAAAATTTAACTGACTCTAAGAAAACAAAAGAAAGAAGTTAGTAGAACCTCCCCCACACTTAAGACACACTGTCCCCAGTAGTGTCAAGCAAAGGGTTGGCAAAAAGAAAATAAAAAATTTGTTTAAGGATGGTTAAGTTCTCTCGGGTTTTACCTCTGTCGCACTCAGGCATCGATCGTTACACTAAGTGCATCGACCGTTGCTAGGCGATTTTTCGTTGTGGATCGATCGTTGCTCAGGACCGCAACGATCGCTGCAATGCGATTTCTGTCGTATTGTGACGACCGACACAATGGTGTGTCGATCGACGCACTGCGTATTTATCCGAGACCTGCAAACAAAAACTCACCAAAACCAGAAACAAGCGTAAAATCCTATAAAAATACTAAAATAGAAATGCAAAAATGAATACAGTGGGTTGCCTCCCACTCAGCGCTTGTTTAAGGTCATTAGCTTGACCGGACGAACAAGATCTTTCAGGCGTCAAGAGATCTCGACAGAGACTTTTTCTGTCTCCATTCAAGTATCCTCATCCAGGGTGGCGAGTATGCTGTCGCAGAATGCTCGTATCCAAGAAAAGATGGAGTAAAATGCGCTCCAGAATCCACAATCACAGTGTCATTTGGCTGCTCGTCATCTGCATCCATGATGGTGAATGTCTGCCCATCTATCAGTGATCTTCGCAGCTTATCCATCTCATAACGCAGCGGTTCATCTCCCAGATGGAGGTTTATCATGTTGTGTCTAACATCTATCACTGCTCCCGCTGTAGCCAAAAATGGTCTTCCAAGTAGTAACGCTTCATCCGGATCACAGTCATATTTCAGCACTAGTAAGTCCGTTGGAACCAAATAGTTTCCGACTCTCACCAGGACGTCCTCAAGGAGTCCTTCTGGAACTCGTATAGACTGATCAGCTAGGACAAGAGAGGTCCTAGTAGGCTTAAAATCCAGCATTCCCAGCTTCTCTGCCACAGAGTAAGGCATAAGGCTCCCAGCAGCTCCCAGATCACAAAGAGAGCGCCTAAAACTATCTTCGAAGATAGAACAGTTAAGCACAAAGACACCAGGGTCTGGCAGCTTCTTCGGGATCTTAGTCAGTAGAACATCACTAATATGCTGAGGGACTATAATCACCCAATCTCTCAGCTCCTCATCTAAAGGCAGCATCCTGTTCAGGTATCTCTGCACACATGGGTGATAAGGTGGATCATCAGAAGATGGAATTTCTTCCAATTCTTCACCAATCTCCTCTAGCTTCTTAAGCTCCTCAATCTCCTGCTTAATCACTTCAAATACTGAAGGATATAGTCTGATGGATGTAGCATAAATCTCCTCCTGAGTGATCTCAGACACTTCAGGGAATAAGCGGGCAAGCTCTAAATCAGCATCAATATCATTATCATCCGGCGAGTCTGTCTGTCCATGACATGCATCGACCGACACTAGATGTGTGTCGATCGATGCAACACTTTTTTCACAGTTTTCACCCGAGAGTTTTTCTCCAAAATCCGAGATTTCTTCTTCTTTCACCAATTCAGCTGTACTTAGCTCAAATTTTTCACCTAGGTGAGACCCATCATTAATGTACACAGACCAGGCTTTAATATGAGTGTCTGCTACTCCTTTTCCCTTCATAGAGCTGGAAATCTGATTCACCTGAGTATCCAACTGCTTCATGTGAGTGTTCAGAGACTCAAACTTCCCATTGAGGTCCTCATAGACAACATCTAACTTCTTGTTGCTCTCCACAGTACTCTTGGTCTGACTCTCCATAAGCTGTTCCATCAGTGCTTCCATCCTACTCTCATGAGCTGTAGGTGCAGGAGGAGTCTGATAAGATGAAGATCCATAGGTTCTCTGAGCACCTTGTCCAAAGGGCTTCTGAAAACCACTAGTCTGTCCAAAAGAGTTCTGATTGCCTGTGAAGGCACTCTTTTGTCCTCCATTGAAGAATCTGTTACCCTGCTGATTACCAAATCTGTACCCTTGGAAACCAGATCCTCCAATGTAATTCACATCTTCTTCCTGAGTGTTCTCCTCAGTCTGAATTACCTCAACATCTTGAGCAAAGTGGACAGCCTTCTTATTAGCCAGGAGATTGCAGATTGTGTCCATCCTAGATCTCAATTCAGCCATCTCTGAATTCTCTACACTTCCACCAGATTTCTTCCTCCTCTCATCCATAGTCTTGCAACTGTTGCTGCTCACTAAGTTCTCAATCAACTGCTTAGATTGTGCAGGAGTCCTGGTGTTGAAGTTTGCATTACTGGAGTTATCCAGCGCAGACTGATATGGCAGATCTCTGCCTCTGAAGAAGATACCAAGCAACTGGACTTCAGTGAATCCATGGTGTGGGCAGTCACGCTGGTACTTCTTGAATCTCATCCAAGCAGCTTTTAAAGGCTCCACAACTCCTTGGGAAAATGTGAGGATGTCCTGTCTGGACTGAACTGAACGCGCATCATCATAGAAATGACGCAAGAACTCACTCTTCAGGGCTGCCCAAGTATCTAACTGCCCAGGTGGCAGTTGCATCAGCCATGCACCAGCGTCTCCAGCGAGACCGTGCGGAAAGAGCTTAAGGAACAGGTAATCCTGGCAAACTCCATCATACTTCATGCCAGTGACTATATCCTCAAATGAATCAATGTGATCCATAGGCTGCTCTGTTGGGTGACCATGGAATGCATTCTGTCTCATCAGCGAGTAGTAGATAGTCTTGATCTCAAAATCATTCCTCTCAAAGCCAGGAATCACCAAAGCTGACCGGTTTGCATGAAACTCATCCGGTCTGTTGTAGTCAGCTAAGGTCCTCTCATGGACAACCATCTCTCTACCTTGGGCCTGTCTTTGACCCTGGTTCTGCTCCTGTTGCGGTGGCTCAGGAGAATCAGGGATGACATTCCCTTCAGCATCAACCCTTTGCCAAGCAGCATTGTATGGGTTGTTATCTTGGTCCCTCAGAGTACCTTGAGCATCGCGTACCAGAATTGTTCTCTGTACTACCATTCTTTCTCTTCTTTCTCTTCTGTTAGTCCTCTCTAGACGTCCAAGTTCTTCAAGATCGAGATTGATTAGGCTTAAGCTCGGATTACTTCGAGTTTCACGCTTCTGCATAAACTGTTTGTAATTGTCAAGCAACGATCGATGCTAACAGTGCAACGATCGATTCAACCTCAAATCGCTTAGTGACGATCGACACAAGAGGTGCAACGATCGACGCAAGGCGAAATCGGTACCTGCGACAGAGAGAAAACAGAGAAGAAATCAGTAAAATAAAATTAAAAACGAAAACAAAAACAAAAAAGAAAAATTCCTAGTAAAAACCCTAAGTTCGGTCCTATCGAAGACTCTAAGAGTCCCCGGCGACGGCGCCAAAAATTTGATAGGTCGAGTTTTAATCCCTATACTAACTGCAAGTGTACAGTAATGTCAATGTAGTATATAGGGTATCGAATCCACAGAGACTCTGGTCTCGATAGATCAGAACCGTAGAGATTAATACTAAGAATAAAGCAAGTGGTGAATGAAATAAAGCAAGGCAATAAAGTAAATCAGTAGCAGGAATTTGTTGTGAAAGCAATAATCTAAAATCGCTAAGTCTAGGGAATTCTCAGGAAATCAGACAAGCAGACAAGTTAATAAGTCAGGATCAAATTAAACTCAGTTCTAGAACTCAAATCACAGAATTAGAATTAACCAAATCTCTTTGCGAAAATCCTCTAAGTCTAAGTGCAGTAATCCAAATCTCTTTGCAATTACTAACAGATTAAACCAGCATTAATTTCAAGTTCGATATGTTCACAATTAAACTAAACCAAATCTCTTTGCGAATAATTTAATTGCTCAACCTAAATAGTTCAGATTCTAAACCACACTCTCGTGTCGTATTTAGCAACCTAAGATCTAGATTCTAATTGATCAGGTTAGAACTAGCATTAAGCACAATTTAGTTTGAAGAACATTCTAATCATGTGAATCCTTAACTGAATTAAACAAGTCTAGCAAGTCATGAAATCCTTAATGAGAAACCCTAAACCTAACTATGAATCTACTCAGACATGATTAATGAAACAGAAATCATAGAAATAATAGATTGCATATAAGAAATTAAATAGATAAAGGGGTTCGAAATCTTCTCCAAAATAGATGAAGTACATGATTAGATCAGCCCCAAAAGCTCTAAAAATCTTTTAGCTCTAAGTATGAAAGCGTATCTAAAATAAAAGCCAAAACTCTAAATATATAGGCATAATCTCGGCTGGGGCTTCTGTGTAAACACTGGAACTTTTCTGGGCTTTTATGCAAATCTTCATAACTTCATTAACCGCCGTATTTCGGCTCATCTCGCTAGTGTGTCGATCGACACCAAAGGTGTGTCGATCGATGCATGATCATCAAATCGGGCAGTGAGTTTAAACTCTCGGCCAAAATGCTCCAAAACTCCCAAAATACTCCAAAATCTCCATATTAGCTCCAAACCTGATTAAACCTGTAAAAGACTCTAAAAGAACACAAAAGACACTAAAAACACAACTATATCATGGCATAAAACCGGTAAAAACCATGATATATCACTTGCAAATCTTATGACAAAAATGATTTCACCTCCTTCATTATTTGCATTAAAATCAAACACTTGTTGAGCATATTCACCCCCACAGTGTACACTTTAAACGCAAATCTCTACAAATCAATGAGATAAAGTATTATGAATAAAAAAAATAAAATACTATTTTACATAATATATGTACACTTACGATTCGTTTCTGAGCTCAAGGTTAATCTTTTTGTGCTCATTCCATTTTGTTTTTTGACATTATCTAGCGACCCTAGAGCAACGATTTGACCAATAACGTCTGCAAACAATTGTAAAAAATAATGTATAAATACATATTCAAATTATTTTTTAACAAAACTAAGCAGGTTAAAGATAACGAACCGATTAAGACATTTTTCTCAAAATCACCAGCGAGAATCTCATGAAAACCAACAAAATATTTCTCTTCCACGTCTACAGGAAAGTCCTCACATAATGTGATTTTGGTCTGATTTGTAAACGTCATTTTAAAAGGCTGAGGATTAGTCTTATATTCATTTGAATATGTGACACATCCAAATCTTTCAATACAAATTGGCTCATCTTCAAACAACGTTTGACCAAATTTCCTTGCCATGTTCTGATCGAGAGTTGCATGTATTCTTGTACCCTGATTATCGAGGTTTTAAAAACTAAAGTTAGTATATCATATACACGAATATAAATGTGTAACAATTTCAAAATGTTCAATCGTTACAAAAACACTTGATGTTTAAAATAAGATTATAGTAAATAAGAATAATACCTCAGAATCAACTAAAACCATCTCAATCGCTTTCAAAACATTGGAAAAAACAACCCTGCATGAAGAAAGTATCTTCACATTAATCTTGTATTTCTCCAAAGAAGCGGGGATGATTTCTTTGATAGTAACCTGCTTTTTTTTTTTTTGATAAAAATCGACATTTTTGTTGTGGAAATAATATCAAAATGTTTCAATAGTATTCTTCTCTAATGAATAAATCTCCTTGTATATATAGAAGGTGAGAAGTAGGTTTAAGATATTATCGGGTGGAAGTGGCCGCTTGTGATTGCGTGGAGTGAAATCAATAAATAATATATGGAAAGTGTGATATATTTTCTACTTTTAGGATATATTATTGTTTAAGTTTGTAAACTACAATCTCGTTATGATATATTATTGTTACAAATAGTTAGGGTATCTATAACCAAAATATTAATTTGAATGTAAAATATTCTCTTAATTTGTGAACAATAAAATTTACACAAATATATGGTAATTATCCGATATTTAAGATTGTCAATCTAAATTATTGCTAAATCTGAAAACTACAACTATTATCTTATTATTAATATAACGAACAATATTTTGTTAGATTGAATTAGGATATTTTGTTTACCAATAGACTTACTCGGAATGTGAAATATTGTCGAACTTTTTCAAATTTATTCATTTTATAGACATCAATGCAAATACAAAAATTCTTTTACTTTTTTCAATTTATTCTTTTTATACTTTCACATATCAATAACGTGTTTACATAATAACAAATTTGTTAAGATATTCAGTTTAGCGATATATTTTCTAGTTTATTCTCAAAAGGATGTACAAAGATGTCTAAATTTCAATTTTGTCTTAATTTCTTTGCGTCTACATCCAGGGTTGTGTACAAATAATTGTAAACCATATTTCGAACCAAAAACATAAATACGTATTCATAGTCAGAATAAGACAATAATAGGATTTATACTGTATTATTTGATTAAACTTAGACCCATTCGGAGGAAAACTACCATGGACTGGAAAAATAAAAGATTATTTACAAAAAAAAGATTTGATCATGCTTTATTCGGACTATCGGGACTGAAACTCATATGAAACTCAAATGAGTATTTACCAAAACAATTATTTACCACAAATTTTGTTGCTATAGTAACAAAAAAAGCATATTCTGAGCTACAGGCTCATTAGATCAACCGGGACATGTGATGTTAACTTACTATGTCTTGATAAAAACAACCAATCGGACTTTTACATCTCAAGCTCCTTCTTATACGCTCATTTGATCTTAGCTTTGTGATTACCGAGCTTATTCTTTCATGGTACCAAAAGATACATCAACAGAAAAAATCCAAAAACAAACACAAAATCATTTTATAATGGATAAGAAGAAGAAAGCTAAAGAATATTTACAAAAAAAAAGTATATGATCAGACTTATCCAAACCCATCAGGACTAAACCTCAAAAAGTATTGATCAAATCAATAGTCTCGACCAAATCGATCTCTATAGTAATAGGCAACCCTTATTCCGACCATAGGCTCATTGGGACAAAAGGGTCATGTGATGTGAACTAACAACATCTTGCCAATAACATCCAATCAGACTTTTAGATCTCACACTCCTTTCTATATACAATATCAACCGTTTGTTAGTTCACATCACATCATTATATCTTAGCGTTGTGATAACCGAACTTCTTCTTTCATGAGACCAAACCAACAAAACAGAACCAAAAAAAATATAAATCCTTTCAAAACCGATGAGAAGAAGAAGAAGAAGAAAGAAATAGAAATGAAAACAGATCATTTGACCAAAGTTTTGATGATCCGGAATAAAACTTGCACGGTCAATGAGAAAAACAAATGACATAGAAAACTTCCTGAAATTTTGGAAGAAGCAGACGATTGTGTTTCTAAGCCACCCTAAGCTCTCCTTATATAGGATTTCACAAGCTTCTCTAGAAAGCTAGGTATATGCCATAGAATATCTTTTTTTAAACTCGAACTAATAAAATATTCAGTAAGATATTATGTTTTTTAAGGAAATCAATTAATTAATTAGCTTTAAATCGACCCGATGGCATTCTTGTGAATAAGTCGAACCCCAAACCCAATTGTTTATTTTTGGCCTTGCCATGTCACACTTCCACGTCATCATCATCATCTGCCTCTAGAGCCCTCTCGTGACGACACGTCAGCAATCGCCCAAAATTACTTCTCATTAAAAGGTATAGATTCTTTTAAACTACTTAACTTAAATTATTTAACTACTTTCATATATTAATTAATTAGAATATATATTTATATTTTATAACTAATATAAAATTTATATATTTAAAACTAATATTTCTTTCCTTTTTCTATAACTAAAAACATAAATTAACAATCGTTATAATTAGTATACAATATTTTTTTACAAAAAAATAATATACAATATATAAATAAATAAACGGTAATTATTTATCTATCAACAATAGATAAACAAATATATATTTTGTTGAAAATAAATGTATTTGGTTATTATCTTCAACTGAAAGAAGTTTAAGAATGAAAATGTTTGAATGTTTCCTAACAAAAATGGAAAATGGGAAGATGAATGTGTTGGCAAAATGCACCTAATTATATAGTAGAATTTTGATATTTTTTTCTTTTCAAAATATCAATTATTTTCACCTTTTTCCATACCAATTTTTTTAACGTGTGTTATTAGATGTTGACTTGCAACCATGCATAAACCACACCTAGAAGTATTTTTGGCTTCAAGTGGATTCTGGTGTAAGTTGGTCCCCCACCTTTTTAATTTTTTAATTTTTAATTTATTTTTTTACAGAAATCAGTAAGTAAAAAGTCTTTTGAATAATGACATGCGTTTTGATACGCAATGCGTATTGTGTGTCCCGCTCTTTACATTCAAGGTGATAGTTTAGTTAAATGAAAAAGTATGTATTACTTGTTTGTCAGACAATTTGACCATATCACTCGTCACTATAATAATTTAAATTGGGAAAAATGCCAAACAATACCCGAACTATTTCATTTTGGCCAAAAAATACCTGAACTATAGAGCTGGCCGAAAAATACCTCAACTTTGATTGACTTTTCGAAAATACCCAAACTTGTAGTTGACTTGGCCAAAACAACACACCGTTATCTTATCCGTTAAGATGAAACGACGATCCGTTAACGGTTCCGTCAAGATAAATCGACGTCGTTTTATCCAAAGTTTTTGTTTGGAAAATTTACCAAAATATACCTGAACTTTTTAATTGTAGCCAAACAATACCTGAACTTTTTTAGTTTTGGTCAAAAAATACCTAAACTATAGAGCTTGCCAAAAAATACAAACCCAAAAAATTGGGTTTGAAAATAATTTCACACCACAAGCCTTTGAACTCACATGTTGCATTGAAAACGTGCTCTACTACTAGGCTATCTCGATAATTCGAATATTATTTAAAACAACTAATATATAAACTTAATAGTTCATATATAAATAAGAACACAATTAACTGAACCCGAGATTAATGAGATTTTCCGGTATACTTTCCAGTCGACTGTAATACCTTGTCTCGACATATGTTCAACGGGCAATTCAAATGTCAATGGAAAGTCATTAGAGGTTATTTGTGCAATTTTCAGAAAGAAGACCCAAAATTGGATTAATGAGATTTTCCGTTTTTTGCATTCTCCGTCTTCTAAGTAATTTTTTTAAAATAAAAAGAGAATCACTTGAACCGTCAAAATTTTCGGTCTTCTTTCTGAAAATTGCGCAAATAACCTCTAATGACTATCCATTGACATTTGAATTGCCCGTTGAACATATCTCGAGACAAGGTATTACAGTCGACTGGGAAGTATACCGGAAGATCTCATTAATCTCGGGTTCAATTAATTGTGTTCTTATTTATATATGAACTATTAAGTTTATATATTAGTTCTTTTAAATAATATTCGAATTATCGAGATAGCCTAGTAGTAGAGCACGTTTTCAATGCAACATGTGAGTTCAAAGGCTTGTGGTGTGAAATTATTTTCAAACCCAATTTTTTGGGTTTGTATTTTTTGGCAAGCTCTATAGTTTAGGTATTTTTTGACCAAAACTAAAAAAGTTCAGGTATTGTTTGGCTACAATTAAAAAGTTCAGGTATATTTTGGTAAATTTTCCAAACAAAAACTTTGGATAAAACGACGTCGATTTATCTTGACGGAACCGTTAACGGATCGTCGTTTCATCTTAACGGATAAGATAACGGTGTGTTGTTTTGGCCAAGTCAACTACAAGTTTGGGTATTTTTGAAAAGTCAATCAAAGTTGAGGTATTTTTCGGCCAACTCTATAATTCAGGTATGTTTTGGCCAGAATGAAATAGTTCGGGTATTGTTTGACATTTTTCCCAATTTAAATTTTTAACTAGTTAAAGGTTAGAAGTTACTCTCTCTTGGTTCGGTTAAAGTCATATTATTTAGACTGCTTTATATAGGTTAATTCAGAACCGAAGTGTGAGATTCATGGACGTATAGAGTATGGACCATCAATCCACCAAGCAACTGAGGGACCAACTTTCCTCAAGTCAAGAATTAGGATCGCGACTACCACTTCACCCATAACCTAGAAACTCTTCAAAGATATTTTCAACAATATTCATGATTTTCAGCGAGAATTCTTTATCTTATTGGACTAAGCAACCCCGAACAAAAAAAATATATATATTCCCACCAAGATATGCTTTATTCCAAGTTTATGTTTTGTAACAAAAACTGCTTTATACCAAGTGTTAGAAAACTATTTCATTATGAATCAATTTTTACCGAAAAAGTTTGATTTAGTGTACTTCTTTGAATCTGGATAATTTTATACTCTCATATTATGTTATCCCGCGATGCAGGAGCGGTTCCACTCCCTTTTTGAAGTGTTATACCTCTTCTTTGAGGTCAGTCTACCTTTATATTTTTTTGAATTCAAAATGCAAAGTGATATGATGCATCGAACTGATGACTATCATATTTGTCGGGGACACTTTAGGCAACGGAGCTAAACAATATGTTCAAGTCTACCTTTATATTGTTTTATAATTAGATTTATGTTGTATCATATGATGATAAGCTAATTTTCTGATCTAATACAAAGAGTGTAAGGACCCTGACCCAGCCATTTAAAATTTTGTTTAAAAAGAAGAAAAAATCCAGTCCAAGTCCATTAGCCTTCCTAAAACCCTTGAGTTCCCCTCCCCATTTCACTATTTAAAGAGTAGCCACCTAAAGGAGAAATCAAAAAAAGAGATTCTCGGCGAAGCTCTGCTCCTTTCCCGTCGCAGCCAAAGCCTCTAGAAGTCAGATCTGATGCTCCTCCATCGTGTAGAGGCTAAAGAGATCCGGTAAGCCCATTTTCAGATCTGATTTTCCTCAACCCGAGACCTAAAAGCCTCGTATATTTCTGACCGTGAGGAATCTGGGAAATCCGAGACCACCATCGCGTTCCTCTCGACGAGACGAAGCTGTAGCCGCCGACCTTGCCTCCATCAGCCTCCGGACGCGCCCGCAATCGCTGATCGAAGATCCGCCGGAGTTACATGCGCCGCCTCCACGCCCCGCCGTCGCCGATCACCGGAGCCGCCGTCCGCCGCCGTGAGTCGCCGCCGTCGCCGGTCGCGGGAGCCGCCGCCGGACCGCCGCCGAGTTAACTCGCCGGCGACCGAGTCGCTTCGGTCCGGCTGGGTCAACTCGACCGAGTCAACTCGTTGACCGGTTTGGGTCGGTCCAATCCGGTTCGGCCTGGTCCAATCCGGTTTAGTCCAATTCTTCCTGATTTCAATTGATTCCCGGTTTAGTTTGGTTAGTGTCTGGTTTGGGATTTGGGCCGGTTATGGATCTTGGGCCTAGTTCATTCTGGGTTTGGGTCTGGGTCTGGGTTGACCGGGTCAACCGGTTGACTTTGACCTAACCGTTGACTTTTAGTCAACCAACTTCGTAGGACCATCACTTGACCGTCCTAAACCCGATTCGAGCGAAACGAAAGCCTATCTCACTCGATTTCTCGTCCTCTTTCCAGATATGATGTCCGTTCGGGCTGAGGAAGCTTCTAAATTAATATTTTTCCCTTTCTTTGGCTAAGGTAAGGAAAACCGTTGGTTATCTCCCTTGCTCTATCTCAATTCCGGACGATAGTCCTTTGTTAATACCGTCTTTCCTAGGTAGTCTAGGCTAGAGATGCGCGTGAATGATTGTGGAACGTAGAATGCTAGGTTATCGCTTAAACTGAAAATGTTGCTTGTGCGTGACGGATATGATTGTTTAGAACTGTGGTAGGTCCCCCGAAAGGGTGTTTGGTGGCGGCTTGCGTATAACGAGTTTGGTACGCAACCCTTGTATCGTCAGGAGGGGGTTTCGGCGAGCCCCCAGCTGTAAGGCCGTTGGGCCGGAGGGAGAAGGATTGTGTTGGCCTACGGGTCGAAGGAAGGTGTCCATGAGTGTGAAAGCACGAGTGGATGTAGATTGCGGGGTGAAAGCCTTCGGGCCTGATTGTAAGATGTTATTAGCTTAGGACTTGTGATTCGTAGTTGTGTAGTGTAAGCGGGATCGCAGACTCCTTAAGTCCGAACTCACTGGGTAATTGTGTTTGAAACAATTACTCAGGCCTCTTTCCTTTCCTGTCCCCGTTTTCTTGCAAGTCCGGATGCGGGATCGATACAGTCAAGTGACGTCATTGGTGATTTTGAATACGAAGGAGGCGCCTGAAACCTGGGACAAGTTGAGTTGGCGTCCTGGTTGGACCGAGTCTGGTTCAACGGGCGTCCTAATGCCGCGTCTCCGGTTCGCCGGGAGACGGGTGTTACAATTTGGTATCAGAGCTTAGGTTAAGGTCTCCCAGTGCTGTCCTGGGAGATCAGCTTTCGTTGTTTTCCCAAAAACCTTGCTTTCAAATCTTTTTCCAAAGCGTTTGCGAAAGTTTATAAAACGGTTACTTTGCGAAAGCTTTTTCAAACACCAAATATATCATAGATTGTTCTCTACGCCGGTCCTAGTCTAGATAGAATTTCTCCGTGCAGGTTGGGGTCAGTGTCTTCAAACCTCAGTTGTGCTACTACCGTTAGATGTGCGCCGAGATGTATGTCGTGATGTGTGTTGTTGAGGTGTGTGTTGGGATGTGTGTTGTGGTGTGCTCCTACAGGGCAGTCGGTACCAATAAGGTGTGTGTTAGGGGTCATCTTCTGTTCAGAGTATGGTTCAACCGAGCGTGCTAAGCCGATAAGGATGTGGAAATGATCAAGCGAGAAGCTAATGCGGAAGAGTTGCAAGAGGCGTTGGGAAAGCTGCATGGAGCGCTACAGGAGTTGCAAGAGGTCGATGGAAGACCGGATTGCAAGGAGGCCATTTGAAAGTGGCGGTGTTCTAACTGGAGCAAGCGTCAAGAGTTGTTCGGGTTGTTGGGTGCACAAGGAGCATTTGGAACTGTCCAAATCTGTTCCAAGTAGGGAATCTTGGAATCGGTTTGTGACATCAACTTCAATGAGTTATGGGGCTCGTTGAAGATTGATCAAGCGGAAGGCTAGAGAAGATTTTCGTGGTACGACAGGCTCGAGATTCAACGGTGGAACCGGAAAGGAAACGGTCTGCCCCGGAGTTCTTTGTGGATTACTGGAGCAGCTAATAGAGTTCCTCAAGATGGAAAGAAGATCGCAGAAGCGTTTTGGGAATAGGCGTGTGGCATTTGGAATTGCCTGGCAAACCGGACTTCTGCAATTGCAAACTCAAGTAGATAAAGCTGGTCATTGGAAATGGAAATCCAATGGGAGAGTGTTAGGGAAACACTATGGAGGATTGGCAAGAAGCTGCAAGGAATAGCAAAGGAGCGCAAGTCTAATGGGGAAGGAAACCCAATGGATGGAGTTTGGAAAGCACTACACCTGGATCACAAGGTAGGAAACCTTGAGCTGGAATTCAGATTGGAATCGGTTTGGATATCAGAGTGTGCAGCGGAAGCGTGGCATTGGAGCATATCAGGAGTTAAGTGGCGTTCCCCACCAGCCGGGTAGCCATAATGGACATGGTTAGCTGCATCGGTCACAGAGGTTAGCAAGGATGTTTGCTTGGGCGACAGTCAACGCCATAGTGCACGGTAATGGAAAACCGTCATAGATAATCCATTTGGAAGTGGATGATACACTATGACACGGTAATGGAAACCGTTGAGGAGAATGGGATTGGAAGCGGGGCATCGAATTCAAGACTTAGAACCACTCGAGGGATGAGTGTTGTTTCTAACCGTTGGAGACCGACCCTAATGGACATGGGCGGTAGCATTTGGCGTATTGCATTGCATTATGGAAGCTGCTATTGGATTAACATCAAGGAGGAGGACACTCCAGAGCGTGGTTTGAAATAAAGGGGGGGGGGGGGAGAAGCAGTCTCCATGATTCAAGCACAAGTTCTTTTCAAGCAAGTAAGCAAACAAGTCAGTTTTGGTTAGTGGAATCTACGGAGTGTGTTTGGTAAGGAGTTGCAGTGGAGATCTTCCGTCACAGAATTCAGGACGAATTCTTTTAAGGGGGGGGGGAGAATTGTAAGGGCCCTGGCCCAGCCATTTAAAATTTTGTTTAAAAAGAAGAAAAAGCCCAGCCCAAGCCCATTAGCCTTCTTAAAACCCTAGGGTTCCCCTCCCCATTTCACTATTTAAAAAGTAGCCTCCTAAAGGAGAAATCAAAAAAAGAGATTCTCGGCGAAGCTCTGCTCCTTTCCCGTCGCAGCCAAAGCCTCTAGAAGTCAGATCTGATGCTCCTCCATCGTGTAGAGGCTAAAGAGATCCGGTAAACCCATTTTCAGATCTGATTTTCCTCAGCCCGAGATCTAAAAGCCTCGTATCTTTCTGACCGTGCGGAATCTTGGAAATCCGAGACCACCATCGCGTTCCTCTCGACGAGACGAAGCCGTAGCCGCTGACCTTGCCTCCATCAGCCTTCGGACGCGCCCACAATCGCCGATCGAAGATCCGCCGGAGTTACACGCGCCGCCTCTACGCGCCGCCGTGCCACCGCCATGCGCCGCCGTCGCCGATCACCGGAGCCGCCGTCCGTCGCCGTGAGTCACCGCCGTCTGCCGCCGTCGCCGGAGCCGCCGCCGGACCGCCGCCGAGTTAACTCGCCGGCGACCGAGTCGCTTCGGTCCGGCTGGGTCAACTCGACCGAGTCAACTCGTTGACCGGTTTGGGTCAGTCCAATCCGGTTCGGCCTGGTCCAATCCGGTTTAGTCCAATTCTTCCTGATTTCAATTGATTCCCGGTTTAGTTTGGTTAGTGTCTGGTTTGGGATTTGGGCCGGTTATGGATCTTGGGCCTGGTTCATTCTGGGTTTGGGTCTGGGTCTGGGTTGAACGGGTCAACCGGTTGACTTTGACCTGACCGTTGACTTTTAGTCAACCAACTTCGTAGGACCATCACTTGATCGTCCTAAACCCGATTCGAGCGAAACGAAAGTCTATCTCACTCGATTTCTCGTCCTCTTTCCAGATATGATGTCCGTTCGGGCTGAGGAAGCTTCTAAATTACCATTTTGCCCTTTCTTTGGCTAAGGTAAGGAAAACCGTTGGTTATCTCCCTTGCTCTATCTCAATTCCGGACGATAGTCCTTTGTTAATACCGTCTTTCCTAGGTAGTCTAGGCTAGAGATGCGCGTGAATGATTGTGGAACGTAGAATGCTAGGTTATCGCTTAAACTGAAAATGTTGCTTGTGCGTGATGGATATGATTTTTTAGAACTGTGGTAGGTCCCCCGAAAGGGTGTTTGGTGGCGGCTTGCGTATAACGAGTTTGGTACGCAACCCTTGTATCGTCAGGAGGGGGTTTCGGCGAGCCCCCAGCTGTAAGGCCGTTGGGCCGGAGGGAGAAGGATTGTGTGGGCCTACGGGTCGAAGGAAGGTGTCCATGAGTGTGAAAGCACGAGTGGATGTAGATTGCGGGGTGAAAGCCTTCGGGCCTGATTGCAAGATGTTATTAGCTTAGGACTTGTGATTCGTAGTTGTGTAGTGTAAGCGGGATCGCGGACTCCTTAAGTCCGAACTCACTGGGTAATTGTGTTTGAAACAATTACTCAAGCCTCTTTCCTTTCCTGTACCCGTTTTCTTGCAAGTCCGGATGCGGGATCGATACAGTCAAGTGACGTCATTGGTGATTTTGAATACGAAGGAGGCGCCTGAAACCTGGGACAAGTTGAGTTGGCGTCCTGGTTGGACCGAGTCCTGTTCAACGGGCGTCCTAATGCCGCGTCTCCGGTTCGCCGGGAGACGGGTGTTACAATTTGGTATCAGAGCTTAGGTTAAGGTCTCCCAGTGCTGTCCTGGGAGATCAGCTTTCGTTGTTTTCCCAAAAACCTTGCTTTCAAATCTTTTTCCAAAGCGTTTGCGAAAGTTTATAAAACGGTTACTTTGCGAAAGCTTTTTCAAACACAAAATATATCATAGATTGTTCTCTACGCCGGTCCTAGTCTAGATAGAATTTCTCCGTGCAGGTTGGGGTCAGTGTCTTCAAACCTCAGTTGTGCTACTACCGTTAGATGTGCGCCGAGATGTATGTCGTGATGTGTGTTGGGATGTGTGTTGTGGTGTGCTCCTACAGGGCAGTCGGTACCAATAAGGTGTGTGTTAGGGGTCATCTTCTGTTCAGAGTATGGTTCAACCGAGCGTGCTAAACCGATAAGGATGTGGAAATGATCAAGCGAGAAGCTAATGCTGAAGAGTTGCAAGAGGCGTTGGGAAAGCTGCATGGAGCGCTACAGGAGTTGCAAGAGGTCGATGGAAGACCGGATTGCAAGGAGGCCATTTGAAAGTGGCGGTGTTCTAACTGGAGCAAGCGTCAAGAGTTGTTCGGGTTGTTGGGTGCACAAGGAGCATTTGGAACTGTCCAAATCTGTTCCAAGTAGGGAATCTTGGAATCGGTTTTTGACATCAACTTCAATGAGTTATGGGGCTCGTTGAAGATTGATCAAGCGGAAGGCTAGAGAAGATTTTCGTGGTACGACAGGCTCGAGATTCAACGGTGGAACCGGAAAGGAAACGGTCTGCCCCGGAGTTCTTTGTGGATTACTGGAGCAGCTAATGGAGTTCCTCAAGATGGAAAGAAGATCGCAGAAGCATTTTGGGAATAGTCGTGTGGCATTTGGAATTGCCTGGCAAACCGGACTTCTGCAATTGCAAACTCAAGTGGATAAAGCTGGTCATTGGAAATGGAAATCCAATGGGAGAGTGTTAGGGAAACACTATGGAGGATTGGCAAGAAGCTGCAAGGAATAGCAAAGGAGCGCAAGTCTAATGGGGAAGGAAACCCAATGGATGGAGTTTGGAAAGCACTACACCTGGATCACAAGGTAGGAAACCTTGAGCTGGAATTCAGATTGGAATCGGTTTGGATATCAGAGTGTGCAGCGGAAGCGTGGCATTGGAGCATATCAGGAGATAAGTGGGTCGTTCCCCACCAGCCGGGTAGCCATAATGGACATGGTTAGCTGCATCGGTCACAGAGGTTAGCAAGGATGTTTTCTTGGGCGACAGTCAACGCCATAGTGCACGGTAATGGAAAACCGTCATAGAGAATCCATTTGGAAGTGGATGATACACTATGACACGGTAATGGAAACCGTTGAGGAGAATGGGATTGGAAGCGGGGCATCGAATTCAAGACTTAGAACCACTCGAGGGATGAGTGTTGTTTCTAACCGTTGGAGACCGACCCTAATGGACATGGGCGGTAACATTTGGCGTATTGCATTGCATTATGGAAGCTGCTATTGGATTAACATCAAGGAGGAGGACACTCCAGAGCGTGGTTTGAAATAAAGGGGGGGGGGGGAGAAGCAGTCTCCATGATTCAAGGACAAGTTCTTTTCAAGCAAGTAAGCAAACAAGTCAGTTTTGGTTAGCGAAATCTACGGAGTGTGTTTGGTAAGGAGTTGCAGTGGAGATCTTCCGCCACAGAATTCGGGACGAATTCTTTTAAGGGGGGGGAGAATTGTAAGGGCCCTGGCCCAGCCATTTAAAATTTTGTTTAAAAAGAAGAAAAAGCCCAGCCCAAGCCCATTAGCCTTCTTAAAACCCTAGGGTTCCCCTCCCCATTTCACTATTTAAAAAGTAGCCTCCTAAAGGAGAAATCAAAAAAAGAGATTCTCGGCGAAGCTCTGCTCCTTTCCCGTCGCAGCCAAAGCCTCTAGAAGTCAGATCTGATGCTCCTCCATCGTGTAGAGGCTAAAGAGATCCGGTAAACCCATTTTCAGATCTGATTTTCCTCAGTCCGAGATCTAAAAGCCTCGTATCTTTCTGACCGTGAGGAATCTGGGAAATCCGAGACCACCATCACGTTCCTCTCGACGAGTCGAAGCCGTAGCCGCCGACCTTGCCTCCATCAGCCTTCGGACGCGCCCACAATCGCCGATCGAAGATCCGCCGGAGTTACACGCGCCGCCTCCACGCGCCGCCGTGCCGCCGCCATGCGCCGCCGTCGCCGATCACCGGAGCAGCCGTCCACCGCCGTGAGTCACCGCCGTCTGCCGCCGTCGCCGGAGCCGCCGCCGGACCGCCGGTGACCGAGTCGCTTCGGTCCGGCTAGGTCAACTCGACCGAGTCAACTCGTTGACCGGTTTCGGTCGGTCCAATCCGGTTCGGCCTGGTCCAATCCGGTTTAGTCCAATTCTTCCTGATTTTAATTGATTCCCGGTTTAGTTTGGTTAGTGTCTGGTTTGGGATTTGGGCCGGTTATGGATCTTGGGCCTGGTTCATTCTGGGTTTGGGTCTGGGTCTGGGTTGACCAGGTCAACCGGTTGACTTTGACCTGACCGTTGACTTTTAGTCAACCAACTTCGTAGGACCATAACTTGACCGTCCTAAACCCGATTCGAGCGAAACGAAAGCCTATCTCACTCGATTTCTCGTCCACTTTCCAGATATGATGTCCGTTCGGGCTGAGGAAGCTTCTAAATTATCATTTTTCCCTTTCTTTGGCTAAGGTGAGGAAAACTGTTGGTTATCTCCCTTGCTCTATCTCAATTCCGGACGATAGTCCTTTGTTAGTACCGTCTTTCCTAGGTAGTCTAGGCTAGAGATGCGCGTGATTAATTGTGGAACGTAGAATGCTAGGTTATCGCTTAAATTGAAAACGTTGCTTGTGCGTGACGGATTTGATTGTTTAGAACTGTGGTAGGTCCCCCGAAAGGGTGTTCGGCGAGCCCCCCAGCTGTAAGGCCGTTGGGCCGGAGGGAGAAGGATTGTGTGGGCCTACGGGTCGAAGGAAGGTGTCCATGAGTGTGAAAGCACGAGTGGATGTAGATTGCGTGGTGAAAGCCTTCGGGCCTGATTGCAAGATGTTATTAGCTTAGGACTTGTGATTCGTAGTTGTGTAGTGTAAGCGGGATCGCGGGCTCCTTAAGTCCGACCTCACTGGGTAATTGTGTTTGAAACAATTACTCAGGCCTCTTTCCTTTCCTTTCCCCGTTTTCTTGCAAGTCCGGATGCGGGATCGATACAGTCAAGTGACGTCATTGATGATTTTGAATACGAAGGAGGCGCCTGAAACCTGGGACAAGTTGAGTTGGCATCCCGGTTGGACCGAGTCCGGTTCAACGGGCGTCCTAATGCCGCGTCTCTGGTTCGCCGGGAGACGGGTGTTACAATTTGGTATCAGAGCTTAGGTTAAGGTCTCCCAGTGCTGTCCTGGGAGATCAGCTTTCGTTGTTTTCCCAAAAACCTTGCTTTCAAATCTTTTTCCAAAGCGTTTGCGAAAGTTTATAAAACGGTTACTTTGCGAAAGCTTTTTCAAACAACAAATATATCATAGATTATTCTCTACGCCGGTCCTAGTCTAGATAGAATTTCTCCGTGCAGGTTGGGGTCAGTGTCTTCAAACCTCAGTTGTGCTACTGCCGTTAGATGTGCGCCGAGATGTATGTCGTGATGTGTGTTGTTGAGGTGTGTGTTGGGATGTGTGTTGTGGTGTGCTCCTATAGGGCAGTCGGTACCAATAAGGTGCGTGTTAGGGGTCATCTTCTGTTCAGAGTATGGTTCAACCGAGCGTGCTAAGCCGATAAGGATGTGGAAATGATCAAGCGAGAGGCTAATGCGGAAGAGTTGCAAGAGGCGTTGGGAAATCTGCATGGAGCGCTACAAGAGTTGCAAGAGGTTGATGGAAGACCGGATTGCAAGGAGGCCATTTGGAAGTGGCGGTGTTCTAACTGGAGCAAGCGTCAAGAGTTGTTAGGGTTGTTGGGTGCATAAGGAGCATTTGGAACTGTCCAAATCTGTTCCAAGTATGGAATCTTGGAATCGGTTTGTGACATCAACTTCAATGAGTTATGGGGCTCGTTGAAGATTGATCAAGCGGAAGTCTAGAGAAGATTTTCGTGGTACGACATGCTCGAGATTCAACGGTGGAACCGGAAAGGAAACGATCTGCCCCGGATTTCTTTGTGGATTACTGGAGCAGCTAATGGACTTCTTCAAGATGGAAAGAAGATCGCAGAAGCGTTTTGGGAATAGGCGTGTGGCATTTGGAATTGCCTGGCAAACTGAACTTCTGCAATTGCAAACTCAAGTGGATAAAGCTGGTCATTGGAAATGGAAATCCAATGGGAGAGTGTTAGGAAAACACTATGGAGGATTGGCAAGAAGCTGCAAGTAATAGCAAAGGAGCGCAAGTCTAATGGGGAAGGAAACCCAAGGGATGGAGTTTGGAAAGCACTACACCTGGATCACAAGGTAGGAAACCTTGAGCTGGAATTTCAGATTGGAATCGGTTTGGATATCAGAGTGTGCAGCGGAAGCGTGGCATTGGAGCATATCAGGAGTTAAGTGGGTCGTTCCCCACCAGCCGGGTAGCCATAATGGACATGGTTAGCTGCATCGGTCACAGAGGTTAGCAAGGATGTTTGCTTGGGTGACAGTCAACGCCATAGTGCACGGTAATGGAAAACCGTCATAGAGAATCCATTTGGAAGTGGATGATGCACTATGACACGGTAATGGAAACCGTTGAGGAGAATGGGATTGGAAGTGGGGCATCGAATTCAAGACTTAGAACCACTCGAGGGATGAGTGTTGTTTCTAACCGTTGGAGACCGACCCTAATGGACATGGGCGGTAGCATTTGGTGTATTGCATTGCATTATGGAAGCTGCTATTGGATTAACATCAAGGAAGAGGACACTCCAGAGCGTGGTTTGAAATAAGGGGGGGGGGGAAAGCAGTCTTCAGGATTCAAGGACAAGTTCTTTTCAAGCAAGTAAGCAAACAAGTCAGTTTTGGTTAGCGAAATCTACGGAGTGTGTTTGGTAAGGAGTTGCAGTGGAGATCTTCCGCCACAGAATTCGGGACGAATTCTTTTAAGGGGGGGAGAATTGTAAGGGCCCTGGCCCAGCCATTTAAAATTTTGTTTAAAAAGAAGAAAAAGCCCAGCCCAAGCCCATTAGCCTTCCTAAAACCCTAGGGTTCCCCTCCCCATTTCACTATTTAAAGAGTAGCCACCTAAAGGAGAAATCAAAAAAAGAGATTCTCGGCGAAGCTCTGCTCCTTTCCCGTCGCAGCCAAAACCTCTAGAAGTCAGATCTGATGCTCCTCCATCGTGTAGAGGCTAAAGAGATCCGGTAAACCCATTTTCAGATCTGATTTTCCTCAGCCCGAGATCTAAAAGCCTCATATCTTTCTGACCGTGAGGAATCTGGGAAATCCAAGACCATCATCGCGTTCCTCTCGACGAGACGAAGCCGTAGCCGCCAACCTTGCCTACATCAGCCTTCGGACGCGCCCACAATCGCCGATTGAAGATCCGCCGGAGTTACACGCGCCGCCTCCACGCGCCGCCGTGCCGCCGCCATGCGCCGCCGTCGCCGATCTCCGGAGCCGCCGTCCGCCGCCGTGAGTCACCGCCGTCTGCCGCCATCGCCGGAGCCGCCGCCGGACCGCCGCCGAGTTAACTCGCCGGCGACCGAGTCGCTTCGGTCCGGCTGGGTCAACTCGACCGAGTCAACTCGTTGACCGGTTTGGGTCGGTCCAATCCGGTTCGGCCTGGTCCAATCCGGTTTAGTCCAATTCTTCCTGATTTCAATTGATTTCCGGTTTAGTTTGGTTAGTGTCTGGTTTGGGATTTGGGCCGGTTATGGATCTTGGGCCTGGTTCATTCTGGGTTTGGGTCTGGGTCTTGGTTAACCGGGTCAACCGGTTGACTTTGACCTGACCGTTGACTTTTAGTCAACCAACTTCGTAGGACCATAACTTGACCGTCCTAAACCCGATTCGAGCGAAACGAAAGCCTATCTCACTCGATTTCTCGTCCTTTTTCCAGATATGATGTCCGTTCGGGCTGAGGAAGCTTCTAAATTATCATTTTTCCCTTTCTTTGGCTAAGGTGAGGAAAACTGTTGGTTATCTCCCTTGCTCTATCTCAATTCCGGACGATAGTCCTTTGTTAATACCGTCTTTCCTAGGTAGTCTAGGCTAGAGATGCGCGTGATTAATTGTGGAACGTAGAATGCTAGGTTATCGCTTAAATTGAAAACGTTGCTTGTGCGTGACGAATTTGATTGTTTAGAACTGTGGTAGGTCCCCCGAAAGGGTGTTTGGTGGCGGCTTGCGTATAACGAGTTTGGTACGCAACCCTTGTATCGTCAGGAGGGGGTTTTGGCGAGCCCCCCAGCTGTAAGGCCGTTGGGCCGGAGGGAGAAGGATTGTGTGGGCCTACGGGTCGAAGGAAGGTGTCCATGAGTGTGAAAGCACGAGTGGATGTAGATTGCGTGGTGAAAGCCTTCGGGCCTGATTGCAAGATGTTATTAGCTTAGGACTTGTGATTCGTAGTTGTGTAGTGTAAGCGGGATCGCGGGCTCCTTAAGTCCGACCTCACTGGGTAATTGTGTTTGAAACAATTACTCAGGCCTCTTTCCTTTCCTTTCCCCATTTTCTTGCAAGTCCGGATGCGGGATCGATACAATCAAGTGACGTCATTGATGATTTTGAATACGAAGGAGGCGCCTGAAACCTGGGACAAGTTGAGTTGGCGTCCTGGTTGGACCGAGTCCGGTTCAACGGGCGTCCTAATGCCGCGTCTCTGGTTCGCCGGGAGACGGGTGTTACAATTTGGTATCAGAGCTTAGGTTAAGGTCTCCCAGTGCTGTCCTGGGAGATCAGCTTTCGTTGTTTTCCCAAAAACCTTGCTTTCAAATCTTTTTCCAAAGCGTTTGCGAAAGTTTATAAAACGGTTACTTTGCGAAAGCTTTTTCAAACACCAAATATATCATAGATTATTCTCTACGCCGGTCCTAGTCTAGATAGAATTTCTCCGTGCAGGTTGGGGTCAGTGTCTTCAAACCTCAGTTGTGCTACTGCCGTTAGATGTGCGCCGAGATGTATGTCGTGATGTGTGTTGTTGAGGTGTGTGCTGGGATGTGTGTTGTGGTGTGCTCCTATAGGGCAGTCGGTACCAATAAGGTGTGTGTTAGGGGTCATCTTCTGTTCAGAGTATGGTTCAACCGAGCGTGCTAAGCCGATAAGGATGTGGAAATGATCAAGCGAGAGGCTAATGCGGAAGAGTTGCAAGAGGCGTTGGGAAAGCTGCATGGAGCGCTACAAGAGTTGCAAGAGGTTGATGGAAGACCGGATTGCAAGGAGGCCATTTGGAAGTGGCGGTGTTCTAACTGGAGCAAGCGTCAAGAGTTGTTCGGGTTGTTGGGTGCATAAGGAGCATTTGGAACTGTCCAAATCTGTTCCAAGTATGGAATCTTGGAATCGGTTTGTGACATCAACTTCAATGAGTTATGGGGCTCGTTGAAGATTGATCAAGCGGAAGTCTAGAGAAGATTTTCGTGGTACGACATGCTCGAGATTCAACGGTGGAACCGGAAAGGAAACGGTCTGCCCCGGATTTCTTTGTGGATTACTGGAGCAGCTAATGGACTTCCTCAAGATGGAAAGAAGATCGCAGAAGCGTTTTGGGAATAGGCGTGTGGCATTTGGAATTGCCTGGCAAACTGAACTTCTGCAATTGCAAACTCAAGTGGATAAAGCTGGTCATTGGAAATGGAAATCCAATGGGAGAGTGTTAGGAAAACACTATGGAGGATTGGCAAGAAGCTGCAAGTAATAGCAAAGGAGCGCAAGTCTAATGGGGAAGGAAACCCAAGGGATGGAGTTTGGAAAGCACTACATCTGGATCACAAGGTAGGAAACCTTGAGCTGGAATTCAGATTGGAATCGGTTTGGATATCAGAGTGTGCAGCGGAAGCGTGGCATTGGAGCATATCAGGAGTTAAGTGGGTCGTTCTGAAGGATTATGTGTATTCATGGTGTAATTGTCAGGTTACATCCTAGCACATAATCATCTAGGATCTAGGTGATTTGCAGTTGAATCATAAACAGATCAGGATCATTACCTTGTGATTGCAGCGGATTGATCAAAGGAATATCGAGATCTGTAAGAGCTGATGATAACCGGCTCCTCCTAGGTATCCACATGCTTACAAGCTACTGGATCAGGCTGCTAGACCAAGTTGGAATCAACAGAGAGAGAGGAATACGGCTCAGGCAAAATCGCAGATGGTGGTGTGTTATTGCCCTAGGCGCCTGTCCTCTTCCTTATATGGGCCCAAGTAATTAAACTAATGGCCTATTAGGCTTTTGGGCCCAAGACACAAATCAGACAAAAGCCTGTATTTTGTCTGGCCCAATTCTCTGTACAAATACAGTAAATGCCTTGCATCTTACCGTATTAATTCCTTGTTAACTTTCCCGTTAGCTATGGTGTGTGACCCTTTGGGATCATACAATACTGGTAATAAGTCCTAAACTTATAGATCATGAGCGGGCTCTAGCAAGTCATCATGATCACCCAGTATTTATGACTTATGTCCGATCTCGACACTTATCATACTTTCTAGAGATAGTACGGTAGATTTCAGGACATTCCCAACAATCTCCCACTTGTACTGGAATCCTACATTCCCTAATCCTTTTGTCTTAATATCTCGATCTGGCATAAGGCAAGATGCGTGTCATCCTTATATAGCCAGACCATGTTCATCGGACCAGATTTGATACTGACAATGCAAACGACTTGGGCAAGTCCGTTTGGGAGTGGCCACTCTCTTACCAGCTATCAAGTCTCCGATTGGCCTAGAGATATTACCTCCGTTAAACGGCAGGGACAAATCCCATCTTGTTCCATCACTATGAACTACACAATTCATAATACACCCAACCAAGGTCCTTATAGCTCCCAGTTACGAAACAGCGTTAGACAATGATCAAAGTGCATCAATCCATGTGCAGCCACATGCATGCGAACTCAGGTCTAAGGACTATACTCTATAGTCGTATATGAGAACCTCTCATGACACAGATATAAATATCTTGTAGAGTTCTCATCAGCGGGCCATGTCCGGTCATATGCTCCCCTACATATACCTATGTGTCGACTTTGATGCCGCGCATCTATGACCCCTCGAAACTTGGTCATAAGTCTCAACACAATCTAGTCTCAAGTGGTTGTTGGTGTTCCAATTTCAACAACCTTCGACTATGGACACTATGATTTATGTCATTTCGTTAAATATGGGGTTTCAGGATCAAGTCTACTCATGTACTTCGATGGCCCATATATAATGACATGAATCATTTTGGAACGATTATTTATATCACAGTTAAAATAATCCAGAAATCATAGATTTCATAAACATAAAATATTATGTTTACATGAACCTTTCAAAATAACTAAATAAAGCCCTTTACAAACTCCCACTGAAATTAAGACTACATCTTAATTTCACTTATCCTACAGCAACAGTCCGCGACTCGTGCTTAGGCCTAAGGAGTGGCTTCGTTAATAGATTAGCAATGTTCTCATTCGTTGAAACTTGCTGATCTACTTAACACCTCTGTCATTTATCTCACGGAATAGGTTATACCTACCCTCAAGGTGTTTGGACCTCTGATGTGCAGCTAGCCTCATCTATGCTGGGAATCACATCAAGTTCAGTGATGAACTCTTCTTTCCAAACAACCTCTTTCGCCGCTTTCCAAGCTGCGAAATGTTCAGCTTAAGTCATGGAGTCAGCAACAGTGCATTGCACCGCCAGACAGACACAAGATATAACCGGACTGTGACCGGAAATCATCTTTGTCTGTTGGAAACTTGCCTTTCAGACTCTACCGACTTGTAGCACCTCACTTTCTCCGTAAATCAAGAACTTATCCTAAGTATTTTCCAAATACTTGAGGATATTCATTACGTCTATCCAGTGATTCTTTGCTGGATTTGACTGGTCTTTACTTGTCTTGCTTAATATTAAAGCAACATCAAGACAAGTACGTGTCATGGCATACATGATAGATCCAATTGCCGACGCATATGGAATCTCATCCATGCATTCAAGCTCAGCAGATATCGTAGGATACTGTTTCTTGCTTAACGTAATGCCATGTGACATTGGCATAAAACCCTTCTTGGAATGCTGAAAACGTGTAGGACTTTGTCAATATAAGAATCCTGACTTTGTCCTACCAGCTATTTTGGATCTCTATCTTTAGATCCAAAATCCAAGAACATACGTGGCTTTACCCATGTCAATCATAAAAACAACTCCCAAGCCAGTCCTTTACCGACTGCAGCATTGAAACGTTATTTCCGAGAATCAGTATGTCATCGACATACACTATGAGAAACGCAACATCGCTCCCACTTATCTATTAGTAAACGCACAGTTCCACTTCGTTCCTTTTCAAGTCAAAACCTTGACTACTTCAACAGAACGAAGATTCCAACTCCGATATGTTTGCTTCCATCCATGAATGGATCGATGAAGCTAACTTACATACTGTATAATTTTTCGGAGTTCGGGCTCACTTTCGCTTTTGTGAATTTCGCAGGTTCGTCACTTTCAATGATCATCAGATCATGGCAATTAATCACGAGAAATCACTCTCGGATTAGTGACGGATTCATTCAGATCTGCGAACTTCAGGCTCTACAGGTGTAGATTCTACAGAAATCTGTAAATCCATCCGCTGCTCTCCCTCAACAGGTTGAGCAGCCTCCTGTATTTCTCGAATTTCTTCGAGTTATACTTTTACTCCCACTGTTCTTCTTGGAAAGCAACTTTCCTTTTAGAAAACAGAATTCCGAACGAACTAACTTCGTTTTTGGAATGGACGTAAAAGTAACAAGCCTTGGTTTCCCTAGGACAACCAGCGAAGTAGCACAACCACAAATACTCAGTAAAGGCGAATTTGGATCATTTCCAGTCCACATTAATGTGGTGTCTTTCAACTGATATTGGTGGAACTATTTCAGCGTAAACTTAGATATTTCTAGAGCGTTATTCTTAAAGAATATCATGGAAGATTCGTGTGACTCATCTTTAATCATTTCTAATAAGATCTGATTCTTTCTCACAGAAACACCTCAAGGTTTTCAGGAGAAATGAGCTGTGAAACGACTTCACACTCATTCAGATGATCACACCATCAATGACTTAAGTATTCTCACTCGTGATCTAATCCAGAGTCTTAATACTTCTGTCACTCAGGTTCTATACCTCATTCTGGAACTCTTTCGACCATTTCAAAGAATTCCGACTCGTGTCTCATCAAATGAACACAGTCATACTCACTGAAGTAATCAGTAAAGATAATGAAGTACAGGAAATTTTCTCTGGCATTGCTGCTCATCGGGCCACATACATGAGTATGTTCAAGGTCCAATAAGCCTTTGGGCCTTTCTCTAGCTCGGCTAAGATGGGCCCTTTGTCTTTTGGTCCAGTAAGCAGAATTCAAGTCTCGTAAGATGTCCGATCAAATGAGCCCAAAAGTCCATAACTATGGGGTTTCTGAATCCGACTTACTCTATGTGACCAAAACATTTACGCCAAGAAAAATCAGGTTTAATTCATCAGATTTAAACCAATTCGGTATTTATGTTACATTTAGGCACTCTTTGATTTAAGATATAAAACCCATTCCTTGAATAGGGTGCTACAATTAATATTTCACTAAGATCAAAAGAACAAAACTTGTCTTTTATCAAAATGAAAAACATTCAAATCCTTACAAGAAAATGAAAGACAACTCTGCTTAAAGCAGGTACATTGTAGCAATTACTTAATAAAACCAAGCCTCAAAGGCATCTACAAGTGAAAACCCTACGGCTGAGGCAGCATCTACAGCTCCTTCCAGACACGCAGTTCCACTTGCCCTTCCTTCAACGTTCTACTGTTCCTTAGGCTCTGCATATTATCACAAATATCAGTGCCACAACCAGTATCCAATACCTATAAGGTAGAACTTGAAGTAACAACATGAATACCTGAGGAAGTAGTCTCATACATCAACTTCAACTCCTCATAATCTTCCATGAATTTAATGCAATCTCTCTTCCAATGCCCAGTCTCTTTACAGTAGCAGCACTTACCAACGTAAGATGTATCTGACTCGGGCTCAGAAGACACACGCTTGCCATGATTCAAAATCTGGACAACTTTGTCTTCACCCTTGTCAGCATTAGGTTTAGTAAACCTACCCTTCTCCATTATGAGATTATACAGGGTACTCTTCACGTTTGGCTCAACTGTCTTAAGCATATCATGCAGTTCAGTCAGCGACTTCGTTAAGCCTTTCTTGATATAGTTCCTTTTGAACTTATCATAGCTTGACGGCAGTGACTGCAGAATGATCTCAGTTGCCAATTCTTGGCTAACTGGATAATCCAGTTTCCTCAGGTTATCAATGTAACCCATCATTTTACTGACATGAGGACTCACTGGATGATCATTTGGTAGCTTGTAGCTAGTGAGAGACTTAACCAACTGGTATCTCTCCACTCTTACCTGCTCCTGAAATTTCAATTTCAGGCTGCTGATCATCTCTATTGGAGACTCCATGTTCTCATATTGCTTCAGCAAATCTGAGTCCATGGTAGCCAATATCAGACCACGCACATCTACCGCATCATTATAATGCTTATTCCAAGCATCATATACTGCATGAGAGGCATTGGACCCGATCCTCTCGGGGAGAGCTCTCTCAAGGACATATTCCTTTCTCTCCTGCCTGAGGACTAGCCTCAGGTTCAGCGACCAAGTCAAGAAATTTGATCCGTTCAGTTTGTCCATCTCAAGGACAGACCGGATCGAGAAAGTGTTTTGATTTTTTGTGCTAGTCATAACTGAAATTTAGAGATAAATAGAGTTTTAGTTATTTAGTTCGTAAAAGAGTAATCTTAATAACTTATAAGAAAACTCGCATTGCATTCAAAATTTCTTTGTTTAACCTCATAAGAATGCAATGATTCCGAGACCCATGTTCAACCAAAACCAAAGTGGGCCACTGGCCGTCACCCGGAATTAGCTTTACTTGGTAAGCATACACACAGCTAGTTATATCCATATAACTCTCGGTTGTGGATTGGGCCCAAGGCCCAATTCACCAGATGTCTCAAGGCCCGGGACTCCCGATGGCCCAGTCAAGGAAACCAATCTCTTACAGCCAAATAATCACTAAAGTCTGGGACTCCCAATGAAATTAGTGACTATATACTACTTTACTTACGCAAAAACAGACACCTCACACTGTAAGCCATATATGTAATTGAATAAGCGTTAAGTAGCTGACAAGATTGGGCAAGACATCCAAGCTTGATTTTGGTTTTGAGGATTTTAGGTTTTCTTTCCAAAAATAGAAGATTACTATTTTGGGAAACTTACTTATTTTAGAAACTTTCTAAATTTAGAAACTTACTATATTTAGAAATTTTCTTAACATGCCAAAATTAGAAACTTCTAATCAAAGAAACTTTCTAATTTAATGTTTTATTAAAGTTTTCGGTTGGGTCACAAATTATAGGCCCAATTCTTGGCCCAAGACCACAGAATTCCAATTGGCCCAATAATTTGACATAACCGAGTCGGTTCATTAATTCTGGTCCGAGACCAAATTAACTACTAAATCCAACTGGTTATTTACTAAACCAGACCAGCTCTAAATTATTTGGTCCAACCAAATCAAACTTAGACCAGCCTTCGGTTTAGGTTAAAATTCAATTTTTGAATTTAAATCCGGTTTAACTAGAAATTAAATAATACCAATTGTATTAAATAATTTCCAGCAAACCGCGATCTGGGTTAACCGCTTAAACCATACATATCAAAGCTTTGAAACGATTTTGTCTTTTAGCTAGAAGACAAAATCGTGATCTTTTACAAACTTAACAAATCGAATCTTGAACAATAACAAACTCAATCAAAGCGATTCTTGAGATTATAAGTTTTCAAAGTTTGACTTTTCATAAATCGTATCATGACTTATACTAGAAGACAAAACCGATTTTGAATATCAACAAAACTTAACAAATCGATTCATGACATACAAATAATATTAACAAACCGATCAACTAAGTCAACAATCGATTCCAATTCAACAATCAATTATGCTATTAATAAGGTCAATCAAATCGCTTTTTTGTTATGATTAAACAAAATCAACAAGCGATTAATACCAAGCCTGTAATTCTTTCAGATATGTTCACGTGGGTTAACCGCTTGAACTGGTTATTTGCTAAAGACAAAATCATGATTATTCAATGATTCGATCGTGACATTAACCAAAGACAGCAAAGCGTATGATAATTAATTCAACCTTATTCAAGCGATCAACAGCAAAGCTAACGGCAAAGATCGACACTTACAATAAGACGATATCAACACTTAATTATAAGACAAAATCAACTTAACCATTCATTCAAATCGTTTTAACAAATCGATTAATTCAATGAAACGAAATCAACTTTAATCATCAAGCAATCTCATCGATTTCTTATTTCTAGGTTTTCCAAGTTTCAATCAATTTTACTCATTAAAATTGATTCATCAAACTAATAAACAACCTAGTATGATCCAAAAAGCAAAAACCTAATGACCTAGGCTCTGATACCACTGAAGGATTATGTGTATTCATGGTGTAATTGTCAGGTTACATCCTAGCACATAATCATCTAGGATCTAGGTGATTTGCAGTTGAATCATAAACAGATCAGGATCATTACCTTGTGATTGCAGCGGATTGATCAAAGGAATATCGAGATCTGTAAGAGCTGATGATAACCGGCTCCTCCTAGGTATCCACACGCTTACAAGCTACTGGATCAGGCTGCTAGACCAAGTTGGAATCAACAGAGAGAGAGGAATACGGCTCAGGCAAAATCGCAGATGGTGGTGTGTTATTGCCCTAGGCGCCTGTCCTCTTCCTTATATGGGCCCAAGTAATTAAACTAATGGCCTATTAGGCTTTTGGGCCCAAGACACAAATCAGACAAAAGCCTGTATTTTGTCTGGCCCAATTCTCTGTACAAATACAGTAAATGCCTTGCATCTTACCGTATTAATTCCTTGTTAACTTTCCCGTTAGCTATGGTGTGTGACCCTTTGGGATCATACAATACTGGTAATAAGTCCTAAACTTATAGATCATGAGCGGGCTCTAGCAAGTCATCATGATCACCCAGTATTTATGACTTATGTCCGATCTCGACACTTATCATACTTTCTAGAGATAGTACGGTAGATTTCAGGACATTCCCAACACGTTCCCCACCAGCCGGGTAGCCATAATGGACATGGTTAGCTGCATCGGTCACAGAGGTTAGCAAGGATGTTTGCTTGGGTGACAGTCAACGCCATAGTGCACGGTAATGGAAAACCGTCATAGAGAATCCATTTGGAAGTGGATGATGCACTATGACACGGTAATGGAAACCGTTGAGGAGAATGGGATTGGAAGTGGGGCATCGAATTCAAGACTTAGAACCACTCGAGGGATGAGTGTTGTTTCTAACCGTTGGAGACCGACCCTTATGGACATGGACGGTAGCATTTGGTGTATTGCATTGCATTATGGAAGCTGCTATTGGATTAACATCAAGGAGGAGGACACTCCAGAGCGTGGTTTGAAATAAGGGGGGGGGGGGAAAGCAGTCTTCAGGATTCAAGGACAAGTTCTTTTCAAGCAAGTAAGCAAACAAGTCAGTTTTGGTTAGCAAAATCTACGGAGTGTGTTTGGTAAGGAGTTGCAGTGGAGATCTTCCGCCACAGAATTCGGGACGAATTCTTTTAAGGGGGGGAGAATTGTAAGGGCCCTGGCCCAGCCATTTAAAATTTTGTTTAAAAAGAAGAAAAAGCCCAGCCCAAGCCCATTAGCCTTCCTAAAACCCTAGGGTTCCCCTCCCCATTTCACTATTTAAAGAGTAGCCACCTAAAGGAGAAATCAAAAAAAGAGATTCTCGGCGAAGCTCTGCTCCTTTCCCGTCGCAGCCAAAGCCTCTAGAAGTCAGATCTGATGCTCCTCCATCGTGTAGAGGCTAAAGAGATCTGGTAAGCCCATTTTCAGATCTGATTTTCTTCAACCCGAGATCTAAAAGTCTCGTATCTTTCTGACCGTGAGGAATCTGGGAAATCCGAGACCACCATCGCGTTCCTCTCGACGAGACGAAGCCGTAGCCGCCAACCTTGCCTCCATCAGCCTCCGGACGCGCCTGCAATCGCCGATCGAAGATCCACCGGAGTTACATGCGCCGCCTCCACGCGCCGCCGTGCCGCCTCCACGCGCCGCCGTGCCGCCGCCGTCGCCGATCACCGGAGCCGCCGTCCGCCGCCGCCTGACCGCCCCTGAGTTAACTCGCCGGCGACCGAGTCGCTTCAGTCCGGCTGGGTCAACTCGACCAAGTCAACTCGTTGACCGGTTTGGGTCGGTCCAATCCGGTTCGGTCTGGTCCAATCCGGTTTAGTCCAATTCTTCCCAATTTCAATTGATTTCCGGTTTAGTTTGGTTAGTGTCTGGTTTGGGATTTGGGCCGGTTATAGATCTTGGGCCTGGTTCATTCTGGGTTTGGGTCTGGGTCTGGGTTGACCGGTTGATTTTGACCTGACCGTTGACTTTTAGTCAACCAACTTCGTAGGACCATAACTTGACCGTCCTAAACCCGATTCGAGTGAAACGAAAGCCTATCTCACTCGATTTCTCGTCCTCTTTCCAGATATGATGTCCGTTCGGGCTGAGGAAGCTTCTAAATTACCATTTTTCCCTTTCTTTGGCTAAGGCGAGGAAAACCGTTGGTTATCTCCCTTGCTCTATCTCAATTCCAGACGATAGTCCTTTGTTAATACCGTCTTTCCTAGGTAGTCTAGGCTAGAAATGCGCGTGATTGATTGTGGAACGTAGAATGCTAGGTTATCGCTTAAACTGAAAACGTTGCTTGTGTGTGACAGATATGATTGTTTAAAACTGTGGTAGGTCCCCCGAAAGGGTGTTTGGTGGCGGCTTACGTATAACGAGTTTGGTACGCAACCCTTGTATCGTCAGGAGGGGATTTCAGCGAGCCCCCCAGCTGTAAGGCCGTTGGGCCGGAGGGAGAAGGATTGTGTGGGCCTACGGGTCGAAGGAAGGTGTCCATGAGTGTGAAAGCACGAGTGGATGTAGATTGC
Source organism: Orychophragmus violaceus (assembly GCA_030180135.1). Classification (NCBI taxonomy): domain Eukaryota; kingdom Viridiplantae; phylum Streptophyta; class Magnoliopsida; order Brassicales; family Brassicaceae; genus Orychophragmus; species Orychophragmus violaceus. The sequence goes on along the minus strand of CM058237.1, from coordinate 54,225,227 downwards.
GTGGTGAAAGCCTTCGGGCCTGATTACAAGATGTTATTAGCTTAGGACTTGTGATTCGTAGTTGTGTAGTGTAAGCGGGATCGCGGACTCCTTAAGTCCGACCTCACTGGGTAATTGTGTTTGAAACAATTACTCAGGCCTCTTTCCTTTCCTGTCCCCGTTTTCTTGCAGGTCCGGATGCGGGATCGATACAGTCAAGTGACGTCATTGGTGATTTTGAATACGAAGGAAGTGCCTGAAACCTGGGACAAGTTGAGTTGGCGTCCCGGTTGGACCGAATCCGGTTCAACGGGCATCCTAATGCCGCGTCTCCGGTTCGCCGGGAGACGGGTGTTACAAAGAGTTGGAAGATAAAAAGAAAAGAAAAACTATATTTTCATAATATAAGCAGTTCCCCTTTTTCGTTTGTTTGTATCTGTGTGTAATCTGAATAGCATGTATAATTAAACGTAGAAGAAAAGAAGGGAGAATAACTCTTAATACTAAAAATAGAGAAATTACAGTAATAGCATTTGAAATTTAAAAATTTAAAGGTTAAAATTCGGAACCAAAATACCTCTAGTTGTCTTTGTTAGATACAAAAATATTACAAAAATATCATTATTATGTGTTTTCCACATCAGCAAAAACATAACTTATTTATAAAAATGACACATTCCGTCGAAATAAATCCACACAGATTTTTAAATAAATCGGGAGTTTATATTGCATGTCTATTTTAAATCTGCACTGATTTATTTTCATTTCTGAATTTATTGACTTTGTTGAAAATTTATTTAGATATGTAACCTATTAAATGTTTCTGGAAACTATTATAGTAGTATTGTAGTATTGCAGATTTTTCAACATATCATATATTTGTTTTCTAATGTTACATACTTTTTTTTTTTGCTGTCCTGACACATATTTATTATATACTTGTTGAATATTTTTAAAATTTTCAGATTTATTTTACCGATTTTTTATAAATCTGGATACTAGTGTTGCAGAGTTATTTCATTTGTTACAAACTAATATAAATCTGTAACACTTAAAATTGCATAAATTAAATACTGTTGTAGCACTTTTATATTAAAGGGCTGTTTCTAATGTTGCAGATATTTTTTTTTCATGTTGTAGATTTGTTGTTTGTTACAGTTTTAAGTTAGTATAACAGATTTATTTGAGAGATTTTACTAATTTGGTTAGTATCCCACCGATATTACGAATTTGCAAAAATATAAAATCTTCAAATATTGATATTTTATAGAATTTTAGGAACTAAATTAGGATAAGAAATATTTTTAGTATTTAATTCTTGTTTTCAAAATAAAAATAAAAATTAACCAACAAAAAATTATTAATTTCTTAGTTAATATTTTTATTTATTAAAATAACTTTTTGTATTTATTTCTTATTTATGAATTTTTTTTTAAAAACTATTTAATCAAAGAAAAAATATTATTTTATATTAATTAATTATTTAAATTATCTATTTATATAAAAATTTGTATTTATTTCTTATTTTCAAAATAAAATAATATAATTAACCAGCAACAAAAAAAATATTTTTATTTTGTATTTAAATGATATATAAAGTATTTAAAAATTATTCAATAAAATAATATATTTGTATTATTAGCTTACTTTAATGATTTATTTATACAAAATAATTTTATATTAATTATTTATTTTTGAAAAAGGAAATTTATAAAACTAATTGCCAATCTCTTTAATGGTTAATTATTCACATAAATTAAAAAAATTTAGTTATACAATAGAATTAATTGAATTAGATAAATGTTATACAAAATAAACTTAGTCAAATTATCTTGTAAGACAATTTAGCCTTTTAGCAATTGCAAATCGCAAAAATGGCACAAAAAACATGAATTGTCACAAATATAGCAAAAAGGAAGAAAAATCACAAAAATAGCATTTTTAAAGGGATAAGACAAAATTAACCCTAAACCCTAAACCCTAAATAATAAACCCTAAACCCTAAACATTAAACCCTAATCCTAAATAATAAAGAAAAAGACATAAAATAGCACAAAAAACATACATTGTCATAAATATAGCACCAAGAAAAATAATTAACATTTTTAGCATTATTTTGATTACAAAGACTTTTATAACATTATATAATTTAGGGTTTAGAGTTTATTATTTAGGGTTTAGGGTTTATTATTTAAGGTTAGTGTTTAGTATTTAGGGTTTAGGGTTTATTATTTAGGGTTTAGGGTTTAGTATTTAGGGTTTAGGGTTTAGTATTTAAGGGTTTAGGGTTAGGGTTAATTTTGTCTTATCCCTTTAATAAATGTTATTTTTTGATTTTTGTTCCTTGTTGCTATATTTGTGACAATGCATATTTTTGTGCCATTTTTGCGATTTGCCCAATAATAAACCCTAAACCCTAAATAATAAACTCTAAATCCTAATTTATATAATGCTACAAAAGTCTTTGTAATCAAAATAATGCTAAAAATGTCAATTCTTTTTTTTGGTGCTATATTTATGGTAAGGTATGTTTTGTGCTATTTTATGGCTTTTCTCCTTCGCAAAATATGAATAGTATTCTAATAAAAAATAGAGACCAATATTACTGTAGTAATTATAGCTAAAATTAGTGATATTAAGAGTAATTTTCACAAAAAAGAAAGCCAACTGAACCAAAACTTTTCAAACTACTGAAGTGAACATTTTTTAACAACACCAAAGTGAACTTTATTTTACAAAGAACAATATAAATATTTAAGATTCATATATAGAAATCAACTTAAGTATCACATAGCAGCGTTGTCGGATTGTACTACATTTTGCAGATAATGAATGTGTTGTAACTTTGATTGGGTTGTATACCGGTTGTCTAAGACATAATAATTTTTCCTGTCCGAAAATTCGGGTTAGGCGGCCCACTAACCGGTGCGGAAGTGCTCTACAGGTGACAACCGCCGCGATTTGGTTCTCTTTGGACAATGAATCGGATCGTCAAAAACAATTCCTTTTTCTTAAGTTTTAAGTCTCAAATCAATATATAAATGTTAGGTCTTTTATATCTAGGTTAAATCAATATGAAATACTAGTTAAAATCACAGAAATCAACAACAACAAAAAATTGTGACTGCGCAAATTAGGTTTTGCAGAAGCAAACCCGTGAAGAAGGAGATAAGAGTATTTGCGTAATTTCGATTTTGTTAAACAAAAATTGAAAAATGAAAAAATAGCGTCTGGGGAGGCTTGAACTCCTGCTACACAAGAAACGCAAATCTGATATGCACCGCTAAACTAATATGTATTTCTATTTTGCTCTTCATACATAATGTATATAGTATATATCGATAAAATAGGGGAAAAACTAGATTTCGATTAACTAATCTCAGATTTTTTTGTTAACATGTTAGGCTCAAATCAACTGCATTGATAATGCCTAACGAGTTTTTGAACAAGGATAATTTCTAATATAGATATTCAAGACTCGTGTGATGTATATAGGAGTGTGTATGTCAATGTAACTAATTCATGTGTCGTGTGACTCGTGGGATGTATTTACAAAGAAAAAAAGTAGGGAAACATTTCTTTCAATTTATGGCTGGATTCTTTTGTCTTCTTGCATTTTATGAGATTTTCTTTTTTTTTTTTTTTTTGATAATCGGGAATCCCAAAAAAACATTTTAGTCCAAAGACTAATCTCATGAGGTATTGCATCCAAATACATGTTTGTAAATTTTTTCCAAATTTAAAGCACGACTAAATGGTCAGGAGAATTCAAACCTGAGTGATGAAAGAATATTATCACTATATTTACTACCAGGATACGAACTCTTGGTTTATGAGATCTTTTTCTTATTTATTTTTCCCTTTTCTCTTCTAGAGTAATAATAAATAAAAATACAATCTTTCATTATTATAATTCTTTTCATTCAGTTTTTCATTTATTTTCTGATTTTTTTTGAATTTTTGAACCTTACTTTTATTTTTTTCGTCTTTCTAACTCATTTTTTTCTTCTCTTTTATGTTCTTATTTTTGTGGGGTCAAAATTATATCTTACTCCTTAGAGTTGACTGGTTTTTTCCCCCTTTACAATATTGCTTCTGCTTATTTCCCATGAATTGTCGAGTTCTGGATATTCCCCTCCAAATTATAAACCTTATGCCTAATTACACCTAAATTTTTTTCCTCTGCATAATTAAACCCATCTAATTAGAATCACTAATCTGTGATTAAAATTATAAAATGCGTTTACTTAAATTGCGTTTAAATCAAGACCATAAACCAACCAGACCCAACCAAACCTAATAAAACTAAACCCGACACTTACCAACCCTAAACCGACACAATTAAACAAACCCGACCCAGAGACTATTCCCTAAACAATCGACGATCTCTGTAAAAATTAGGTCATCTTCTTCCCCAAATCACCATCACCATTTTCATAGAGAGAAGACGCTTAGTGTTACTGATTTCGAACTAGGAATTCTGGTGGAATGGAGAGAGAACACGAATTGGAGAGAGAACACGAAATTGATTTCAAGTGTAGTCTGTTTTTGAAATCTTTTTCTGCTTTTCAGGTTTCAGCTTTATTATCTTCTCAATCTGAAAATCAAGTGGAAAGCTCATCTCAAGGACATGATTTGATTGCACTCACTCAACCATCTCAAATGAATCAAGATTTGTGAAGTTCAGTTCGGTTAGAGACTTGGATGCAGACTTTTGTTTTGAAGTTTTATGGGTTAGGTGCTGTTTTAATTAAACTCTATTCATGGTTGTACTGAAGTTTTATGGTCTTGTATCGAAACTCGATTGCAGTTCGATGGATGACAATGATGATGACTTGAGACAATGCTGCAATTTCAAAGAATCGAATAGCGAATGCATTTAATTCTCAAACCAATAGTGAACACAGAAACTAAGTAGAGAAACCAAATGAAACTTAACGTTGATTTACAGATCCTAAAACTTGATAATACTGACAATCGCGAATAGAAAATATGAATAGATTTCTATCATAATCAATCTCAGTCGTGTAGTCTCTTGAGAGATTCATCGATTAATCACTATACTGATATGAACAACAACACCCTGAAAACATAGTTAATACACAAAATTTGAGTTCCAATGCAAATAACAACAACACCAATTATAGGATCTTACGATACAAGAAGGCTAATCTCAGTCATATTTAAGACACAAAATTTGAGTTCCAATGCAAAAGGGAGGTGTTAAGTGCACTATAGTTTCTGCCATGTAGCGTATCTAAGTCCTATTTTTGGGTCTGATTATCTAAAAGCTTGATGAGCTCTCTGTTTAGTATCAGACTATTAGGGTAGCTAGGAGCTAGTTTAATTTGTTATCCTGCGTTTAGCTTGCTGGACTTGTTTGGTTTATTAAGTTCTCTTTTGTCTGTGTTCATGTTTTCAGGAGCATCAAGTGGTATGAATAATTTCAACAACAATAAAGTGTAATCCGAAATCTGAAGCATTTACTGTTGCAAACGAGTTTACTTGAAGAACAAATCCATGGACACAAAGACACAAAGAAATAGAAGCCACATACTGAACTAAGAACAAACCACACTAAGAACAAACCACACTCACAAACACTTCACAACAATCAATGTTGATTGCTAACACTACTACAACTACACCGATTATCACAAACACTCCAAATCGATAGATGAGCTTCTTCTCTCCAGAAATCGAAATCCAGCTTGCTCTGTCTTCTTATCGCGATGGTGATTTGGGGAAGAAGACGACCTAATTTTTTGTTAAAGATCGTCGATTATTTTGGGAATTTTCTATGGGTCCAGTTTGTTTAATTGTGTCAGTTTAGGGTTGGTAAGTGTTGGGTTTAGTTTATTAAGTTTGGTTGGATCTGTGTGGTTATGATTTGATTTAAATTTCGGTTAGGTCGGGTTTAGGTTAAACGAAATTTAAGTAAACACATTTTATAATTTTTAATCGCAGATTAGTGATTCTAATTAGGTGGGTTTAATTATGCAGAGAAAAATTTTAGGTGTAATTAGGCATAAGTTTTATAATTTGGGGGGGGGGAATATCCAGAACTTGACAATTCAGGGGGAAATAAGCAAAAACAATATTGTAAAGGGGAGGGGGAAAAACCAGTCAACCCTCCTCCTTATTCATTATTCTAACACAACACCAACTATAATATAATCACTATAAATTAATATCTTACTCCTCAACTTTGCTGTGTTCTCATTCCCTCCTATTGCTCTTTCTATAACTGGACTCGTTTACTTGAGTTTTTTTTTTTTGAAAAAGGATTTTCTTGATTATAACGAACGTAGTTTGATAGAGACAAAGGAACAACGAAAAATAAGAAAGGTGAGGGATGGATCATAAAATGATAAAGGGGAAGAAACAACATGGAAAGCTCCCAGTGATTAAAACGTGCGCGCCCAATGCAGCAGAAGAGGCTCGCCTAGATTAGAGCCTTGGTGAAAAAGTGCCATTTCCTTCAACAAGAGGGTCGTTTTGATTTGCTGATATAGATGTCTTGGAGTGTTGGTCAAACCATTGTGGAATCTGTAATTTCTTTCTTGCCAGAGAAAGTATATTGCAGCTTGCCAAGCCTGGAGAAGTGCCATTCTTCTGCATTTATCAGCTTGAACTCCGGACAGCCATTGAAGGATAGTAGACCAAGCAGTTGGAAAGCGGAGGAATTGTAGATGTAACTTTAATATTGACTAGACCTCCTCTGAGAAAGAATATGTAAAAAACAGGTGATCCCTGCTTTCATTCTCCATACCACAGAGCATACATTTAACTTCAACATCCAAACCCCAAGAAACGAAACGATCAAGAGTGGGATTTTGATTAAGAATGAACAACCAAGAGGTAGTAGCATGCCTTGGGATCCAGGCTTTGTGCCAAATAAGTTTCGCCCATGACACCACCGGTTTACAACATCTAGTTTCATTCCAAATCTCACTAGAAATAAATATGTTCCTCTTGATTCCACCAACTGACCAGATAGGTAAGTCATTGGAATTACTGTGCAATACCGTGGAGATAAAAGCATAAAGAAGAACCTGTTTTTCTGGGCGGGCAGGAGGTAAAGACCAATCAGATCCCCTTCTCAACTCTTGAACTGTTGAAAACAGAGGAATCCCCATGAGAGATGGGCCATCAGGACCGTTGTAGTGATAAATAATTCCGAAGGGAGTCCATGGATCCCACCAGAAAAAGTTGAATCTCCAATCCCAACAGTTACTCTTAAGAACTTCAAAGCCTTGCCCCTCATTTTCAACAACTGCCTGAATATCCAAGAGTAACTATAGTTCTTTGCATTGAGTGCCCAAAACGGCTGAGTCGAAAGGTATATATCAAGGATCCATGCAACCCAAAGAGACCCGATGATGTGAGATGGTATGATGGTAGAGAGAGAGATGGGCCGAGAATGGAGTGAAGAGATGAGTGATGATCGAATGGAACGAGAAGCTGGCCGATGGCAATCTCTTCTCGTCAAGGGATGATTGAATGGTGGTTTGTGAGCTACTGATTGCTAGGAACACTGAGGAAGATCGAGGCAGCAAGCAAAGCCAAGAGTCCCACTCGTCTAAGGGGCAGCCGCGCAGAGAGAGTGAAAACGAAAACCTGTAGGGTTTTTTTCTTGGTTCTAACTTGCTTAGTGTTTTCATTAATCAGAAAAAGAGTTTTATGACTTACAAGATGGACCAGAAAACTAATGGGCCATCGAAAATTAACCAAAGAAAACAAAGACATAAAAGAAATAGAGAAAAGACCAAAAATGGAAAGTCTGGTCGCAAAAAAAGAGAGGAGGCCGGTCTGACTCTCTAATGAATGGGCCTCGGATCACCTCGTTAAAAACCTTGTGAAGAAAACCCATTTGGGACAAAACTTCACAAGGGAAAAAGAGTATGATCTTTATCCCAGAGGCAGACCGGTCAAAGAATCATCTGGCTCGATGCAGAAGATCATGGTCGGTCCGTGCGTCCGGAGTATGGGCCAGGGCGTGGTCTGATCAAATGGGCCGCTAGCTTCAGTGTGGATCATCCTTCGGGCCAACTGGTTCAGGACAGGTTGTCCTTGGTCGAGATGGCCTAGCTGGGTCGTGATGTCTTCTAGGCTTGTCCTCGAGATCACCTACTCCATGGCATTGTTGAACTCGGCCTGTATCTGTCGCTGTCCCGAGCGCGTCCTTGGTACATCTCGCATGGTCGGAAACAGGTCGGTCAGCTTCTTGGTAGAGCCTGGTCCATCTTGCTCGTCCAACTCAGTGTCGGCCAAGCTGATGTCCTCATCATTCCCACCCTCTTGAAGAGGTTCTGGCCTCATAACGGTATCACCTGCACAATAAGGAGACAAATCAGCAACATTAAAACTCGACGATATGCTCATCTCACCTGGGAGTTCCAATTGGTAGGCGTTGTCGTTGGTCTTCTTTAGGACCCGGAAAGGTCCATCTCCACGTGGGGAAATCTTGGACTTCCTCTTGTCTCCGAACCATTCGGGTCGCATGTGAACCCAAACCCAGTCGCCTGGCCTAATGTCGACCTCTTTCCTGTGTTTGTTAGCTTGCTTCTTGTACTGCTCCGTCCTCTTCTCGATGTTCTCCTTGACCGCCCTGTGTAGCTTGGCGACGGCCTCAACCTTGCGATCTCCATCAAGATTGATGAACTCCAATGCTGGCAGTGGCTTCAGATCAAGTGGTGTATCTGGCTTAAATCCATAAACAACCTCAAAAGGAGACATCTTAGTAGTAGAGTGTTTGGCACCATTATAAGCAAACTCAACAAAAGGAATGCAATCCAACCAATGTGACAAATTTTTACCAACTGTGGCCCTTAAGAGGACTGAGAGAGTTCGGTTCACGACCTCGGTCTGTCCATCAGTCTGTGGGTGACAAGTGGTCGAGAACAGTAGCTTGGTACCAAGCTTCCTCCACAACGTCCTCCAGAAGTGACCTAGGAAGATCGGGTCACGGTCCGAGACGATGGTCCGAGGTAGTCCGTGCAATCTGACCACTTCTTTGAAGAAGAGGTCGGCTGTCTGGGTCGCATCATTCGTCTTATAACACGGTATGAAGTGAGCCATCTTTGAAAACCGGTCGACCACAACGAAGATCGCATCCTTGTTCCTGATCTTAGGCAAACCAAGCACAATATCCATCGAAATATCGACCCATGGTCGGTTAGTTATAGGCAACGGTAAGTAAAGACCATGAGGATGTGACCTGGACTTGGACTTAAGGCATGTGATGCACTTGGAGCAGAAACGCTCCGTGTCTCGCTTCTGATGTGGCCAATAGAAGTGCTCTACTAGGACACTCAGTGTCTTGTCCACACCAAAGTGTCCCATCGGTCCTCCTCCATGGGATTCTCGGATCAGGAGCTCCCTCATCGATCCCTGAGGAATGCACAGCCGCTTGCCCCTGAACAGGAAACCGTTATGCAAGTAGAAAACTCATTTCGGTCCTTTGCTACACTCCTGAAAAATTTCACCAAAATCAGGGTCAGTATCATAATCTTTTTTAATGAGTTCAAACCCCAAGACTTTGGCCTCCATGGTGCTGATCAGCGTGTATCTCCTGGACAATGCATCAGCTACCACGTTCTCCTTTCCCTTCTTGTACTTGATGATGTACGGAAAGGTCTCCACGAACTCAAGCCACTTAGCGTGCCTCCTCTTCAGATTTGTCTGTCCTCTCAGATGCTTGAGCGTCTCGTGGTCGGTGTGAATAACAAACTCCTTAGCCAGCAAGTAATTCTGCCAAGTCTCCAAGGATCTAACCAACGCGTAAAACTCCTTGTCATAGGTAGGATAGTTGAGCGTGGCTCCACTCAACTTCTCACTGAATTAGGCGACCGGTCGCCCACCTTGCGTCAGAACAGCTCCAATCCCTAAACCTGAAGCATCACACTCAATCTCAAACGTCTTATCAAAATTATGCAAAACCAAAATAGGAGCATGGGTTAACAAATCCTTGAGTTTCTGAAATGCGGTCTCCTGCGATTGGCCCCATTTGAACGGGACGTCCTTCTTGATCACGGCTGTGAGTGGGGCGGCCACTGTGCTAAAATCCTTCACAAACCGTCTATAGAAGCTGGCTAAACCGTGGAAACTCCTGACATGGCCGATCGTGGTCGGGGTCGGCCACTCCTCAATAGCTTTGATCTTTTCTGGGTCAACCTGTAAGCCCTGCGAACTCACAACAAAACCTAAAAAGACAAGATTATCAGTGCAGAAGGTGCACTTCTTGAGGTTCGCATAAAGACCCTCCTTTCGAAGAGTATCTATTACTTGCTCAAGGTGCACCAGATGATCAGCAAAACAGCGACTATAGATCAAAATATCATCGAAGTAAACAACGACAAACTTACTAATGTAGGCCCTCAAGACCTGGTTCATAAGGCGCATGAATGTACTGGGTGCATTGGTAAGGCAAAATGGCATGACCAGCCACTCATAAAGGCCCTGCTTAGTCTTAAAAGCCGTCTTCCACTCGTCGCCTTCCTTCATTCGAACCTGATGGTACCCACTGCGTAGATCGATCTTAGAGAACACGGTCGCTCCGTGTAGCTCGTCCAACATGTCGTCCAGCTATGGTATGAGATGTCGGTACTTGATGGTGATGTTGTTGATAGACCGACAGTCGACGCACATCCTCCAAGACCCGTCTTTCTTAGGAACTAACAAGACTGGTACCGCACACGGGCTGAGGCTCTCGCGAATGTAGCCCTTGGAAATGAGGTCCTGCACTTGTTTCTCTAGCTCCTTGGCCTCGGTCGGATTCACCCTATATGCAGGTCGGTTGGGCAGAGCCGCTCCTGGTACGAGATCGATCTGATGCTCAATGCCTCGTATGGGCGGTAGACCAGCTGGTATCTCGTCCGGAAAGACATCCTTAAACCTGTCCAACAAAGAAACAACTTCCCGGGGAAGCTCAACATCGTCTGAACACGAATGTAAAGCCTCCCTTGAAGACCATTAGTAGCACCTACGTGTTCTGATCAATAGCTCTAGAAACAGAATGTGAAGAGATAATTAAATTGGTCTTACGGTTCTTCTTATCCTTGGCAAGGTGTAGTTGCATCTCATGCACTTCCTGCGGTGTAAGAGGCGCGAGCTGATACTTTCGCTTGTCGTGCATGAACGAGTAGTGATTGGTCCGCCCGTTGTGCAAGGACGCCTTGTCGAACTGCGATCCGGATCTCCGTGTCATCGTTCAGCCACCGAAGTCGGTATGGTCGCGTGTGCTTAGTCACTTGCAGACCGAGTTTATCAACCATGTTCCTGCTGGCCACGTTAGTACAAGAACCACCATCAATAATAAGACTACATACCTTGCTGTTCACGGTACAGCGAGTGTGGAATATGTTCTCGCGTTGAACCGTCTCGGGATCAACAAGCGCACTGAGAGCTCTCCTGATCACTAATAGCTCTCCAGAGTCAGGATACTCTATGTGCGTCCTTGTGTCAAGTTCCTCCATGTCTTCATCCTCCTGTTCATCTTGAGACTGATGGAATTCCTAGCAGTTCCTAATCCGATTAGCCAACCCTAAGTTTGAATTCCGAGCCTAGGATCTAAGGGTTTGTGTTATTGAATCATGGATCTCGCGTTTACCTTGTTCTGGCAGCGGAATGAATGGTAAGACGAGATCAAGAGCGATTCAGATGGCTCGCCTCTATCGTAGTCCACACGCACACAACCTGGAGAGCCGGGATGCTAGTGCCGGATCTGGGAACCGAAGAGAGAGTTTTTCTACTTTTCTGATCAAGAAAACTGAATCACACTCTTCCAGGTCAATCATATAAGCCTATATATACGACCAGTTATGACTAAACCATCTATCGGGTTTAGCTGAAAAAGTCTAAGTCATAAACCGAAACATCAGTTTTGGAATCGACCCCGTGTCGATCGATACACCTATTGTGTCGATCGACACACCTCTCTTTAATCGATATTGATATGTATCCAATACACATCATCTTGATCACCACCATGATGATCATTCCCATATATATATGCTTCCAGATTGCTTAGGTGTATGACCCAATATGATCATATAATACTGGCAGTAAGTCTACAACTTACAGACTGCAAGAGGCTTCTAGCAAAACATTGCAACCGCCCAGTATCATACAACATGTCTGATCTCGACACACAACTATCGTTAGAGTAAGTACGATGTGATTTCAGGACATAATCCCAACAATCTCCCACTTGTACTGGAATCACCTATTCCTATAATCCCTTCGTCTCTATATCTCGATATGGCATAAGGCAAGACACTGTGTAATCCTTATTATAGCCAATATCATGTTCATCGAACTCCTGATCTATACTGATAAAACAAACGACTGACAATCACCTCGTTTGAGCACGGCCATGCATTTTCTCAGTATCAAATCTTCGATGGGCCCTGAGATATTTATCTCCTGTTATATAGGAGGGACAAATGCCATCTTGTTCCATCCCTGTTCCTTCACACACTTCATGATACACCTAAGAAATGCCTTTATAGCCGCCATTTACGGATCGACGTTTGACAAGGTCAAAGTGCACCAATTCATGTGCTAGGAAGCATGATGAACTCAGGTCTAAGGACTATACTCTATAGTCGTAATGAGAACCTCTCATGACACTGATATAACTATCCTGTAGAGTTCTCATTAGCGGGTCATGTCCGATCATATGTTCACCAACATATATCTATGTGATTGACTGTGATAATCATATCATTGACTCCATGAAACTTAGTCCAACAGTCACCTCACATGCTAGTCTCGCGCGGTTGTTGGTGTCCCACTTCAACAACCTCGACTAGGGACAATCATAATTTATGTCATCTTTTACTTATAGGGTTTCATGATCAAGTCCTCAACTTGATGACCTATAAGATGAACATAAAATACTTTGGGACCATTATTTAATCATCCAATAATTAAATAATACCGATGTCAGTTTTAACTTACACAAACATTGCCATAGCATGTCTATGTAAAGATTATAACATAACTAAAATAACTCCCACTAGAATCAAGATCATCTCTTCAGATATCAAATACCTACAGCAACAGAATAAATCTCGTGCCTAGGTTGTGGGAGAGACTGCGGTGTTTTTGCTTGAAACAATTTCAACAAACCACACCGCCATGCAGATAAAAGCACTATTCTACGGTTCTCTGCTTGGAGCCCTTCCAACAGATAGTACCGTTATTCAGACAAAGAGACATAACCAAGTGGGAACCGGAAATCGTCTTTGTCCGTCTAACTACTCTCAACTGGTTCGTCACTTCCTCAGTTCACCACGAACCTATCCTTAGTGTTCCTCAAACACTTGGGATATTTCTGGCAACTGTTCAGTGAATTTTACCGGAACATCTTGGTATCTACTCGTAATGCGTAAGCTGCATCTGGATGAGTGTAAATTATGGCATTCATGATGGATTCCATTTCAAAAGCATAAGGAATCACACTCATACACACTAGCTCAGCCAGTGTCCAAGACACTTCGTCTTGCTAAGATTATTGCCATAAGACCTTTGGTATGAAGCCATTCTTGGAATCATGCATATTGGAACAGTCCATTAACTTATCAACATAAGGATCTTGACACGATCCAATTAGCCTACCCAATCTATATCAATAGATTCTTATTCCAAGAATTCACGCGGCTTCTCCCATGTCTTTTGATGAAAATGACTTCCGACCCAAGTCTCATGAGACTTAAGCGATGGAACGTCGTTTATGAGAATGAGTATGTCATCTACATACAGAACGAGAAATGCAACTACGCTCCCACTAGTATACTTATAAACGCATGGTTTCATTTCGTTCCTGATCAAGTCAAAACTTTTGACCACTTTATCAGAATGTTGATTCTGTTGGGAATGTCCTGAAATCTACCGTACTATCTCTAGAAAGTATGATAAGTGTCGAGATCAGACATAAGTCATAAATACTGGGTGATCATGATGACTTGCTAGAGCCCGCTCTTGATCTATAAGTTTAGGACTTATTACCAGTATTGTATGATCCCATAGGGTCACACACCATAGCTAACGGGAAAGTTAAATGGAATTAATACGGTAAGATGCAAGGCATTTACTGTATTTGTACAGAGAATTGGGCCAGACAAAATACAGTTATTTTGTCTGATTTGGGTCTTGGGCCCAAAAGCCTAATAGGCCATTAGTTTAATCACTTGGGCCCATATAAGGAAGAGCACAGGCGCCAGTAAGATCACTCTCCTGCGATTTTATTAGGTCTGGCCGTCCTCTCTCTCTCTCTGTTGTTCCAGCTTGGTCTAGCAGCCTGATCCGTAGCTTGTAAGCGTGTGGATACCTAGGAGGAGCCGGTGATAATCAGCTCTAACTGATCTCTTCATTCCTTTGATCAATCCGCTGCAACATAAGGTAATGAATCTGATCTGTTTATGATTCATCTGCAATCACTTAGATCCTAGATGATTATGTGCTAGGATGTAACCTGACAATTACACCATGAACACACATAATCCTTCAGTGGTATCAGAGCCAGGTTGTTAGGTTTTTGCTTTTTGGATCATACTAGGTTGTTTATTAGTTTGATGAATTGATTTTAATGAGTAAAATTGATTGAAACTTGGAAAACCTAGAAATTAAGAAATCGCATGATGACATTCAATGGTATGAATCGATTTTGACTTTGTTGTAATCAATCTTAAGAATCGATTGTTGATGTTAACGTGTGTTTGTCTTTGAGTGAATGAAATCGATTATTTGATTAAATAATCGCTTTGGTGAAAGTCATAATCGCTTGTTAATTGTGTATACCAATCGTGATGATGACTTGGTATATATCACTTGTTGAATTAATTGAACGCGTGAGTTAATTGGCTAATGTGATCATGATCGCTTGTTGACATGATCGCTTGAATAAATAAATTAATCGAGTAAGTGATTCGTTTGTTTGATTAAAGAATCGGCTCGTGTGAATCAGCTTTGTTAATTAATTGATATCACGATTGTTTAATTGAATTGAATTGGGCAAAAGTCAAAATCGTTTGTCCTTTTGTGAATGTCTCAATCGCTGTTGTCCTTGTTTCTGAATTAATTATGAAACGAATTTGAAATCGTGCTATTGAAATCGAATGTTGACTTTAAGTGAGTTAATAATTCAAACGATTTGTATAAGGTTTAGGTTAGCGATCAATCAAGTTTTTTTTGTTTTTATGCTAAAGACAAAAACAATTCAAAGCCTTGATAATTGTGGTTCGTTTTTCCCAAACCCGCGACAATGAACCGATCAAACCGATTGTGGTTCATTGTCTGCTTTAGCCGAAACCGCAAGTTATGTCAAAATTGGCTAAAACACAAGGTGTTTCTTCCTGATTTTGGACTTAACCGAACCGATCCAATTTAATTGGTGGTTCAAGCGGTTAACCCAGATCGCGGTTTGCTGGAAATTATTTAATACAATTGGTATTATTTAATTTCTAGTTAAACCGGATTTAAATTCAAAATTGAATTTTAACCTAAACCGAAGGCTGGTCTAAGTTTGATTTGGTTGGACCAAATAATTTAGAGCTGGTCTGGTTTAGTAAATAACCACTTGGATTTAGTAGTTAATTTGGTCTCGGACCAGAATTAATGAACCGACTCGGTTATGTCAAATTATTGGGCCAATTGGAATTCTGTGGTCTTGGGCCAAGAATTGGGCCTATAATTTGTGACCCAACCGAAAACTTTAATAAAATATTAAATTAGAAATTTCTATTTTTAGTATATTTCTAAATTTAGAAAGTTTCTAAAATAAGTAAGTTTCCAAAAATAGTAATCTTCTATTTTTGGAAAGAAAACCTAAAATCCTCAAAACCAATATCAAGCTTGGATGTCTTTCCCAATCTTGTCAGCTACTTAACGCTTATTCAATTACAGATATGGCTTACATTGTGAGGTGTCTGTTTTTGCGTAAGTAAAGTAGTATATAGTCACTAATTTCATTGGGAGTCCCAGACTTTAGTGATTATTTGGCTGTAAGAGATTGGTTTCCTTGACTGGGCCATCGGGAGTCCCGGGCCTTGAGACATCTGGTGTATTGGGCCTTGGGCCCAATCCACAACCGAGAGTTATATGGTTATAACTAGCTGTGTGTATGCTTACCAAGTAAAGCTAATTCTGGGTGACGGCCAGTGGCCCACTTTGGATTTAGCTGAACATGGGTCTCGGAATCATTGCATTCTTATGAGGTTAAACAAAAAAATTTTGAATGCAATGCGAGTTTTCTTATAAGTTATTAAGATTACTCTTTTATGAACTAAATAACTAAAACTCTATTTATCTCTAAATTTCAGTTATGACTAGCACAAACAATCAAAACACTTTCTCGATCCGGTCTGTCCTTGAGATGGACAAACTGAACGGATCAAACTTCTTGACTTGGTCGCGGAACCTAAGGCTAGTCCTTAGGCAGGAGAGAAAGGACTATGTCCTTGAGAGAGCTCTCCCCGTGAGGATCGGGTCCAATGCCTCTCATGCAGTATATAATGCTTGGAATAAGCATTATAATGATGCGGTAGATGTGCGTGGTCTGATATTGGCTACCATGGACTCAGATTTGCTGAAGCAATATGAGAACATGGAGTCGCCAATAGAGATGATCAGCAGCCTGAAATTGAAATTTCAGGAGCAGGTAAGAGTGGAGAGATACCAGTTGGTTAAGTCTCTCACTAGCTGCAAGCTACCAAATGATCATCCAGTGAGTCCTCATGTCAGTAAAATGATGGGTTACATTGATAACCTGAGGAAACTGGATTATCCAGTTAGCCAAGAATTGGCAACTGAGATCATTTTGCAGTCACTGCCGTCAAGCTATGATAAGTTCAAAAGGAACTATATCAAGAAAGGCTTAACGAAGACGCTGACTGAACTGCATGATATGCTCAAGACAGTTGAGCCAAACGTGAAGAGTACCCTGTATAATCTCATAATGGAGAAGGGTAGGTTTACTAAACCTAGTGCTGACAAGGGTGAAGACAAAGTTGTCCAGATTTTGAATCATGGCAAGCGTGTGTCTTCTGAGCCCGAGTCAGATACATCTTACGTCGGTAAGTGCTGCTACTGTAAAGAGACTGGGCATTGGAAGAGAGATTGCATTAAATTCATGGAAGATTATGAGGAGTTGAAGTTGATGTATGAGACTACTTCCTCAGGTATTCATGTTATTACTTCAAGTTCTACCTTATAGGTATTGGATACTGGTTGTGGCACTGATATTTGTTACAATATGCAGAGCCTAAGCAACAGTAGAACGTTGAAGGAAGGACAAGTGGAACTGCATGTCTGGAAGGAGCTATGGATGCTGCCTCAGCCGTAGGGTTTTCACTTGTAGATGCCTTTGAGGCTTGGTTTTGTATTAAGTAATTGCTACAATGTACCTGCTTTAAGCAGAGTTGTTTTTCATTTTCTTGTAAGAATTTGAATGTTTTTCATTTTGATAAAAGACAAGTTTTGTTCTTTTGATCTTAATGAAATATTAATTGTAGCACCCTATTCAAGGAATGGGTTTTATATCTTAAACCAAAGAGTGCCTAAATGTAACATAAATACCGAATTGGTTTAAATCTGATGTATTAAACCTGATTTTTCTTGGCGTAAATGTTTTGGTCACATAGAGTGAGTCGGATTCAGAAATCCCATAGTTATGGACTTTTGGGCTTATTTGATCGGATATCTTATGAGACTTGAATTCTGCTTACTGGACCAAAAGACAAAGGGCCCATCTTAGCCGAGCTAGAGAAAGGCCCAAAGGCTTATTGGACCTTGAACATACTCATGTATGGGGTCCAATGAGCAGTAATGCCAGAGAAAACTTCCTATACTTCATTGTCTCTACTGATTACTTCAGTGAGTATGACTGTGTTCATTTGATGAGACACGAGTCGGAATTCTTTGAAATGGTCGAAAGAGTTCCAGAATGAGGTGTAGAACCTGAGTGACAGAAGTATTAAGACTCTGGATTAGATCACGAGTGAGAATACTTAAGTCATTGATGGTGTGATCATCTGAATGAGTGTGAAGTCGTTTCACAGCTCATTTCTCCTGAAAACCTGGAGGTGTTTCTGTGAGAAAAAATCAGATCATATTAGAAATGATTAAAGATGAGTCATACGAATCTTCCATGATATTCTTTATGAATAACGCTCTAGAAATATCTAAGTTTACGCTGAAATAGTTCCACCAATATCAGTTGAAAGACACCACATAAATGTGGACTGGAAATGATCCAAATTCGTCTTTACTGAGTATTTGTAGTTGTGCTACTTCGCTGGTTGTCCTAGGGAAACCAAGGCTTGTTACTTTTACGTCCATTCCGAAAACGAAGTTAGGTTGTTCGGAATTCTGTTTTCTAAAAGGGAAGTTGCTTTCCAAGAAGAACAGTGGGAGTAAAAGTATAACTCGAAGAAATTCGAGAAATACAGGAGGCTGCTCAACCTGTTGAGGGAGAGCAGCGGATGGATTTACAGATTTCTGTAGAATCTACACCTGTAGAGCCTGAAGTTCGCAGATCTGAATGAATCCGTCACTAATCCGAGAGTGATTTCTCGTGATTAATTGCCATGATCTGATGATCATTGAAAGTGACGAACCTGCGAAATTCACAGAAGCGAAAGTGAGCCTGGACTCCGAAAAATTATACTGTGTGTAAGTTAGCTTCATCGATCCATTCATGGATGGAAGCAAACATATCGGAGTTGGAATCTTCGTTCTGTTGAAGTAGTCAAGGTTTTGACTTGAACAGGAACGAAGTGGAACTGTGCGTTTACTAATAGATAAGTGGGAGCGATGTTGCATTTCTCATAGTGTATGTCGATGACATACTGATTCTCGGAAATAACGTTCCAATGCTGCAGTCGGTAAAGGACTGGCTTGGGAGTTGGTTTTATGATTGACATGGGTAAAGCCACGTATGTTCTTGGATTTTGGATCTAAAGATAGAGATCCAAAAGGGCTGATAGGACAAAGTCAGGATTCTTATATTGACAAAGTCCTACACGTTTTCAGCATTCCAAGAAGGGTTTTATGCCAATGTCACATGGCATTACGTTAAGCAAGAAACAGTGTCCTACGATAACTGCTGAGCTTGAATGCATGGATGAGATTCCATATGCGTCGGCAATTGGATCTATCATGTATGCCATGACACGTACTTGTTTTGATGTTGCTTTAATGTTAAGCAAGACAAGTAAAGACCAGTCAAATCCAACAAAGTATCACTGGATAGACGTAAAGAATATCCTGAAGTATTTGAGGAATACTAAGGATAAGTTCTTGATTTACGGAGAAAGTGAGGTGCTAAAAGTCGGTAGAGTCTGAAAGGCAAATTTCCAACAGACAAAGATGATTTCCGGTCACAGTCCGGTTATATCTTGTGTCTGTCTGGCGGTGCAAGGCACTGTTGCTGACTCCATGACTTAAGCTGAACATTTCGCAGCTTGGGTAGCGGCGAAAGAGGTTGTTTGGAAAGAAGAGTTCATCACTGAACTTGATGTGATTCCCAGCATAGATGAGACTAGCTGCACATCAGAGGTCCAAACACCTTGAGGGTAGGTATAACCTATTCCGTGAGATAAATGACAGAGGTGTTAAGTAGATCAGCAAGTTTCAACGAATGGGAACGATGCTAATCTATTAACGAAGCCACTCCTTAGGCCTAAGCACGAGTCGCGGACTGTAGCTGTAGGATAAGTGAAATTAAGATGTAGTCTTAATTTCAGTGGGAGTTTGTAAAGGGCTTTATTTAGTCATTTTGAAAGGTTCATGTGAACATAATATTTTATGTTTATGAAATCTATGATTTCTGGATTATTTTAACTGTGATATAAATAATCGTTCCAAAATGATTCATGTCATTATATATGGGCCATCGAAGTACATGAGTAGACTTGATCCTGAAACCCCATATTTAACAAAATGACATAAATCATAGTGTCCATAGTCGAAGGTTGTTGAAATTGGAACACCAACAACCACTTGAGACTAGATTGTGTTGAGACTTATGACCAAGTTTCGAGGGGTCATAGATGCGCGGCATCAAAGTCGACACATAGGTATATGTAGGGGAGCATATGACCGGACATGGCCCGCTGATGAGAACTCTACAAGATATTAATATCTGTGTCATAAGAGGTTCTCATATACGACTATAGAGTATAGTCCTTAGACCTGAGTTCGCATGCATGTGGCTGCACATGGAGTGATGCGCTTTGATCATTGTCTAACGCTGTTTCGTAACTGGGAGCTATAAGGACCTTGGTTGGGTGTATTATAAAGTGTGTAGTTCATAGTGATGGAACAAGATGGGATTTGTCCCTGCCGTTTAACGGAGGTAATATCTCTAGGCCAATCGGAGACTTGATAGCTGGTAAGAGAGTGGCCACTCCCAAACGGACTTGCCCAAGTCGTTTGCATTGTCAGTATCAAATCTGTTCCGATAAACATGGTCTGGCTATATAAGGATGACACGCATCTTGCCTTATGCCAGATTGAGATATTGAGACAAAAGGATTAGGGAATGTAGGATTCCAGTACAAGTGGGAGATTGTTGGGAATGTCCTGAAATCTACCGTACTATCTCTAGAAAGTATGATAAGTGTCGAGATCAGACATAAGTCATAAATACTGGGTGATCATGATGACTTGCTAGAGCCCGCTCTTGATCTATAAGTTTAGGACTTATTACCAGTATTGTATGATCCCATAGGGTCACACACCATAGCTAACGGGAAAGTTAAATGGAATTAATACGGTAAGATGCAAGGCATTTACTGTATTTGTACAGAGAATTGGGCCAGACAAAATACAGTTATTTTGTCTGATTTGGGTCTTGGGCCCAAAAGCCTAATAGGCCATTAGTTTAATCACTTGGGCCCATATAAGGAAGAGCACAGGCGCCAGTAAGATCACTCTCCTGCGATTTTATTAGGTCTGGCCGTCCTCTCTCTCTCTGTTGTTCCAGCTTGGTCTAGCAGCCTGATCCGTAGCTTGTAAGCGTGTGGATACCTAGGAGGAGCCGGTGATAATCAGCTCTAACTGATCTCTTCATTCCTTTGATCAATCCGCTGCAACATAAGGTAATGAATCTGATCTGTTTATGATTCATCTGCAATCACTTAGATCCTAGATGATTATGTGCTAGGATGTAACCTGACAATTACACCATGAACACACATAATCCTTCAGATTCCAACTCCAAGATCGTTGAAGCTAACATGCATACCTAGCCAATTTTCGGAGTTTGGCCTCACCATCGCTTCTTGAATTTCGCAGGCTCGTCACTTTTCAATGATAAAAAGATCACGGTAATCGTTTACGAGAAATCACTCTCGGGTTAGTGATGGATCCATTCGGATCTACGAACTTCAGGCTCCACAGGTGTAGGTCCTACAGCACTTTGTAGATCTCACCGCTGCTTTCCCTCAATAGGTTGAGCAGCCTCCTGTGTTTATCGAATTTCTTCGATGTGTACTTTTACTCCCACTGTTCTTATTGGAAAGTATAATCTTTCTCAAAAGACACACTTCCGGACAACAAAACTTTGTTCTCGGATTGGTTATAAAAGTAATAAGCCTCGGTTTCCTTAGGACAACCAGCGAGGTAGAACTTATCAGATTTGGGTTCAAGCTTGTTAGCTATCATCCCCAAATGATCAGAAACAACATACTTGAAAAACTTCCAGTCCACATCCAATGTGGTGTCTTTCAATTGATTCTGATTGAAACCCTTTTCTGCGCAAACACAGACATTTTAGAGCGTATTCTTAAAGGATTTTGGAAAATTCGTGTGACTCATCATCGATCGGAACATATCCAATAAGGCCCGATAACTTTTCTCAGAAACACCATCCAGGTGTCCAGAAGAATTGAGTCGTGAAACAACTTCACACTCATTCAGATGATCACTTATTTCTTGACTTAAGTATTCTCCTCCGCGATCCAATCGAGGATTTTTAATACTTCTGTCAAGTTTATTCTATACTTCATTGTGGAAACTCCTTTGACCATTTCAAAAGATTCCGACTTGTGTCTCATCAGTAAAGATAATGAAGTCCTGAAAATTTCCTCTGGCATTAATGCTCATCGGGCCACATACATCAGTATGAATAATGCCCAATAAGCCTCTGCCCCTTTTCTTTAGCACTGCTAAAGAAGCCTTAGTCATTTGGCCCAGTAAGCAGAATTCATATCTCATATGATTTATAATCAAATGAGCCCAAAAGCCCATAACTATGGAACTTCTGAATTTGCTTCACTTCTATGTGGCCAAAACGACTATGCTAAGGAAAGACTGGTTCGAGTCATCAGACTCAAACCTTTAGTATTTATGTTATATTCAAAATCACGCTGGTTTAAGACATAAAACCCATTCTAAACGGGGTGCTACCATAGAATATTTCATTAAGATCTAAAGAACAAAACTTGTCTTTTATCAAAATGAAAAACATCCAAATTCTAACAAGAAAATGAAAGGCATCTTTGCATATAGCAAGTACATGGTGGCAATTACTTAATTCCAGACGCGCAGTTCCATTTGTCCTTTCTCCAACGTTCTACTGTTGCGTAGGTCCTGCATATTTCAAAAATATCAGCACCACAACTAGTATCCAATACTCACGTAGAACTTGAAATAATAACACAATACCTGAAGAAGAAGTCCCACACATCTTCTCCATCTCTTGTGAATCTTCCAATAATTTAATGCAATTTCTCTTCCAATGCCCAAACTATTTACAGTAGCAGCATTTTCCAACATCAGATGGGCCTGACTTGGGCTTAAAGGATGACACATGCTTATCCCGATTCCAAATCTGAACGGCCTTGCCTCCACCCTTGTCTATACAAGATTTCTCAAATCTTTTACCCTTTATGATGTTTTTCTCTCCTGTCTTGAGCATGCCATGCAGCTCAGTCAACATCTTCGTCAAGCCTTTCTTGATATAGCTTTTTATAAACTTATCATAGCTTGACGGCAATGACTACAAAATGATCTCAGTAGCCAACTCTAGGCTAACTGGACAATCCAATTTCCCCAGGTTATCAATGTAACCCATCATTTTAATGACATGAGGACTCACTGGAGCATCCTTTGGTAGCTTGCACCCAATGAGAGACTTAACCGTCTGGTATCTCTCAACTCGTGCATGTTCCTGAAACATCAGTTTCAGACTGGTGATCATCTCTATTGGCGACTCCACGTTCTCGTTTTGACTCTTCAAGTCCGAGTTCATGGTAGCCAACATCAGACTACACACATCTACCACATCAATATAATGCTTATTCCAAGCATCATATACTGCATGCGAGGCATTGGTCCCAAGTTTCTCGGGGAGAGCTTTCTCAAGGACATAGTTGATATACCATGGATTTTAGGGTTTTTAACCATGGTATATGTGTTATTTATCGAGTCTTTCACTATGTTTTAGAGTCTTTTCAGGTATTTATTAGGTACAAGCACATTTGGAGCATATTTGGTGATTTAGACACTTTCTGGAGCTAATTGGAGTATTTGGCCGAGAGATAGAGTTCACTGTCCGAAACAGAGGAAGGTGTCGATCGTTGCATTCCTAGCATCGATCGATGCACCAGCGAGATGGGCCAAACGACGGTTTGATGAAGAATGATGACATTGCAATTCTGCCCAGAAGTTCCTGATATTTACAAAGAAGCCCCAAAACGTGTTTTAGGATTATAATTAGGTTTTACAGCCACTTGTTAGGCTAAGCTTTTCTTACGTTAAGTTTTGCTCAGAGAGAGTTGAGGGGCTGATCCGGATCTCGAAAGAGACTTGATTTTGAACCCCAGTTCTTATTTGATTTTATGACATTTGGTTTTCTACTTAAGATGTTTTCTGTCTCGATGAACATGTCTGAGTAGATCACCTGTTAGGTTGAAGGATTCTCATTAGGGATTTCAGAGAATTATAGTTTAAATCAATCTGTAGAGATTTATATCTGCTAGTTCTTCATCTAAGTTGTTCTTAATGCTAAATCTGAAGTAGCTAATCAGAGTTATGATGTTAGGTTGATTAATTCAGCGGAAGTTGGTTAATTTAACTAGAAAGAATTTGGATAAGCAATTAAACTGTTCGCAAACGAAAGTTTGGTTCAGGTTAATTGTGAACATATCAAACTTGGAATTAATGCTAGTTTAATCTGTTAGTTCT
This sequence comes from Orychophragmus violaceus, assembly GCA_030180135.1. Classification (NCBI taxonomy): domain Eukaryota; kingdom Viridiplantae; phylum Streptophyta; class Magnoliopsida; order Brassicales; family Brassicaceae; genus Orychophragmus; species Orychophragmus violaceus. The sequence goes on along the minus strand of CM058237.1, from coordinate 54,201,056 downwards.
CGCAAACGAAAGTTTGGTTTGCTGCACTTAGACTTAGAGAATTATCGCAAAGGAATTTGGTTAATTCTATATCAGTGTTTGAGTTCTAGAATAGTTATTGATTGGATCTAGATAGATTGATTGCTTGCGTTCCTGATTTCCTGAGAACTCCTGAAACCTAACGCTTTGCCCTCTTGCTTACAACCTCACTTGATTTACTTTGCTATTTCGTTTACCGTTTTCACATCTGCTTCGCTTAATTTAATCTGAACTGCTAATAATCTATTGTGTGACTGAGAGTCCTCGTGGGATTCGATACCTTATATACTACGATTGCATTAACTGTGCACTTGCAGTAGAATAGGGATAAAACTACACACCTATCAAGTTTTTGGCGCCGTTGCCGGGGACTCTTTGAGTTCACCTATAGATTTAGTACTAGGATCTAGACTAAGCATTCTTTTTAATTTTCTTGTTTACTCACGTTTTTGAATTTTGGATTCGCAGGGATTCGCACTGCATCGATCGTTGCTCACCTTGCATCGATCGACACAAGGCGAGAACAGCGATGCTAAGATCTGAGACGTTCAATAGGTTCCGCGCCATGGAACCTGTGATTCTAATTCGCGGTGAAAACGGCATTTTACGAGACCAAGAGGGTCACATATGCAACGCAAAAGGTCAGAAAATAGATGGGAAAGGAAATCCCATCTTACCATATTACCATGTATTGGTTGGGCAAGTAACTGAAATGCAGAGTAAGATAGATGACATCCACGACATCTTACTTAGGGAGAGACAGTTCCGAGTAGAGGCAGAAACTGATAAATTTGCAGAGGTACACTACATGGCTGGAGCCGACTCTTATGGACATACCTTGGAACATCAGCAGAGACAGGGTTCTAGGCACACTCAAGGATCGAGAGACCATAATTATACTTCCCATCTGGCATCTCCTACACAAAGGAGCAAACTAGAGATGATGTTGGAGCAATCAATTGAAAGACAACAGCAGAACACAGCTTCTTTCAGCTCGAAGCTAGAGAACCTGTACACTAATTTGAATGAGAAATTTGAATCCTTGAGCACTCGCATGAAGCAGCTGGACACACAGATGGATCAAGTTCCAAGTTCTACCCCAACAAAGGATTCTCAAGAAGCTCATGACAGCAACATTCTCACTCAGGATAACACACAGATGGATCATGGATCATGTCTAGCAGTTAAGGCTGTGGAATTGGTGGAAGACAGAGGAGAATTTGATGTTGAATTACCTGAGCTCGAAAGCTTCAATGCACCTGACTCAACAGAGATTGACATGGATCTTTTGACTTGGATAGTCCAGATTGAAGCGGGACCAAGCCAAGAAGGGAAATTTGAATCTGAGATAGCTGGAATGGACCGAGAAGCAGATAAACCCGAGACTGTAGTTGAAACCCGAGTTGAGACGACAGCATCGATCGTTGCATCACACGCATCGATCGTTGCACCCCGAGAGGAACCAGTTTCACCCATGTCTCGAGAACCTGCTAGGGAAAAGGCCTACAAACCTCCGTTACCATTCCCGAAAGCTCCCGTTAAGTCTAAAGATGTGGTTCAGTGCACATTGGTGGTTGACAAGAAGATGGTGGTTCCACAAGAGCCTATTCTAACATCTTCAAGGCCTAAAACTACTCATAATTAGAAGGCTCCGAACATCAAATCTTTGCCAAAGGTAAAACATAAATCCTCTAAGTCTAAACCTCCTGACTCCACTGTCATGAATGCAGGAAAGAGCGTTAAAACACCCAAGTGTCAATCTCACCCTACATTCCTCCCCACGTTCCTTGGACGACATCATGCTGCTACTGCTTACACCCCACCATGGATGATAAGGCATTCACAGAGACACTCAAAGTCTCTGTTGAAACCACCATAAGTTTGACCTCCTTTCCAAAAGTCAAGCTAATGACTTAAAACAAGCGCTGAGTGGGAGGCAACCCACTGTTCGGTTTAATTATTTTTCTTTCTCATTTTTGGTGTTTTTCTTAGGATTTAACGTTTTTAGTTGTTTTTGTTAGTTATTAGATACAGAACACAAGTCTGGAGATGTGTGACGATCGTTGCATACATGTGCAACGGTCGTTGCATTTGGTTTAAATCAAAAATTAAGGTACGTTGAGCTAAACCGGAATCAATCTGGTTCAACAAGCATCGATCGTTGCCCCTAAAGCAACGATCGTTGCACCCACGACCATGTAAGTTACCTTAAACCCTATTTTCTCTCTTTCTTCTCCATTTCCTTCGGTCGACACACCGAGAACCCAAACCGAAAATCACAATTTCTTCATCGATTTCTTTGATTCTAAGCACTATTTCACTTGTTTTTACATCCCCAATCTGTTTCTCATACCCAATTCTCACGAAATCAAGGTAATGTACTTCTATTTTTGATTTTTCGGATTTCACTTTTAGGGTTTTAGAAATTGGAGATTTTAGATGGAATTGATGAATGCATGTTGACATGATTATGCTTTAGGTTGTTTAGTGATGGATTGTTGCTGATTTTGTGGTTGATAACACCATTTTAAACTGATTTTTGATGAATTGTTTGCGGCAAAATCGCCCTGCAACGGTCGTTGCTCTCGAGCAGCGGTCGTTGCATTGCGATTTTGGGAAATGTTCGATAACGCGAAATCGCCTTGCAACGATCGATGCCTTAGATGCAACGGTCGATGCTTCGCGATTTCAAAGAGAAATTGCCGAGAATTATTATTGTTTGAACTTTGTTTCTTTTGCAGATGGCGTCTCAAAGGCAACCCCGCAAGAAGCGAGCCACAGCGTCCACAGCAACAAGACACTACACCCCACCGCCTGAATGGTTTAACAGGGAATCAGAGTCACCCGCACCGTACAACAGATATGGGCCACCAATTGCTTTACCGTGGCCCAGAGAGGACGCGACACCATTTCCGACGACCCGACAGTGGCCGGAAGACCTCACACGTTTCTTAAGGTCCGCTGAGTTCACAGAGCGGCCATTGCTCTCTTCATGGGACGAGTATGACTCGCTGCTCTACAGTGGTTGGTGTGGGATGATCATCAAGCCAACCAAGTTCGCGGACTACTCCACCTGCAGGATTCTGGGGATCGATGAGCAGGTGATGGATGTGTGCAGAGGCATTGGTCTAGGGACAATGCCGATGCGACACTATGACCTCTATCCTGAGCTGGTCAGGCAGCTATTGGCCACTTGCAGAGTGGTTTACTCGGATCCCGACCACAGGAGCGCTACAGGGGGTGCTTTCACCTTCATGAGTTGGGGGGTCAGGTATCGGATTCCTCTACTTGATCTCTGCAGGATCTACGGGTTCAGTACTGCGCCGAGGCGCATAGCCATGCCACTCGAGTGGGATCCGCTGGAGGCTCGCACATTCTGGGAGAGTATTGGCAGCGGTCGATACAACTCCAGGACCACGCCAGTAGTGCAGATGAGACATCCGGTGCTGCGATATGTCTCGCGTATCTTGTGCTGGAGCTTGCTTTGCAAGTTTGAGGCCAACAAGATGCGCAAACTTGAGATGGAGTTGCTGTTTATGGGGCTGAGAGATCAGTTTAGGCAGAGTGGCGTGAGAGATCCGACTGCGGGTCTCAACTTGGGAGCTGTTTTCACACAGCATTTGGTTGATTTGCAGCTGAAGCCGTTTGATGGAGCTGGTACAGAGACGGTAGGGAGTTTACTTACTCCCATTTTTGAGTATTGTGGGATTCCTCTGCATGACACAGAGCGTGATACGGCTCGCGAGTTCCTGGATCTCAGTCATCTGCAGAGCGCTACCTGGCTCAAGGAGGGGCGCATTTGGGTTTACACTGATCCGACCACTGGGAGGACTGGTATCGAGCTTCCCGCTGCCAGATGGACACAGATTGACACATTAGAGGCACTGAGATTTCAGCCTCCTGAGTCTGCGCAGCGTGGGATTCCGACCATGGCTCATCCACTGGGAGAGCCTTCCTCACGAGCTTCGACATCTTCTGCTCCTGCGCCCGCGCCTGCCCCTGTCGACATTGTGGGCCCCTTTCCTGAGCCTGCGATGGCTTACGGTGCTTATTCTGAGGCAGAGTGGAGAGAGAGATCCGACGGTATGTTTCGAGTTCTTTGGAACTTCGTGCGTACTTGCAGCTGCAGGAGGCCACCACAGATCCATCAGCCCGTACCTGACCGTCGTCGACAGCGATCTCCGACTGATACCGATCCCGCACCCGAGGCAGCCGATGACGATGCATTGTATGGTGGGATAGACGATGTGAGCGAGTGAGAGTAGTCTCCATACTTTCGGTTCTGTATTCTGATTTTTTTTTATCTTTTCTTGCACTTTTGTTTTTCATTTATTTAGGATTTGCTATGTTTGGATGATTTGTACTTTGTTCGGTACTTCTTTTGCTTCGATTTTACTGTGTTTCTAGTGTTCTCAGCTTGCAGGATTTTAAACTGACATAAACCGACGGACTAACCTGCTAACTGGCTGTCTGATCCGATACACGCATTGCAACGATCGTTGCTGCTTTGAGCAACGATCGACACTCAACGAAAAATCGCCAGGTAACGGTCGGTGCACTTATTGCAACGATCGATGCTTGTGCGACAGAGGTAAAACCCGACAGAACTAAAACATCCATTAACAATTTTTATTTTCTTTCTACCAATCCTTCGCTGGACACTACTGGGGACAGTGTGTCTTAAGTGTGGGGGAGGTGCTACTAACTTTTGTTTTCTGTTTTCTTAAGAGTCAGTCCGTTTTTCAAAATTTTTGTTTTATTGAGTCAAAATTGTTTAAGTAAGAAACTATGATTTTCTGAGAAGATTTACAAGACTTGCAGGAACTTAAGTAACCATTGGGATGAAGTTGCAGGATCTATCTATGACTATTAGAAAACCCCATCACAGATCAACCTACTGGGAACACCCACATCACTTCAGGTATCAGAGGATCCTTTACTGACTTCACCCTTAATACTGACTTAGATTTCTCACCTAAGGGCTTGGTATGCTTTATGTCGGATTCCCTGTTAGTTCTGACACAGCCTGTAAACCTGTCCTATTTAGTCCCCTTCTCCCCTTCTGTAAAGTAAAAAAAAATAATAATAATAATAAACTGAGGATGAGTTAGTAACTCCGAAGTGGTCATGGGAATAGTAGCAAACACTATTATCTCTCATGTGATCCATGGAATGTGTCCAAAGTATACCCCATAACGGGAAGAACACTGATAAAAAAAATAAAATGATACCCAGTGGGGAAAAATCAGTTGTTAAAAAAGGGAAAGAGAAGAAAGGGACTAGAGAAAGATAGTATGGTGGTCTAGAGCTGATAAGGTAAGAATCCATGTGCCTTTAGATCGATACTCCTTAGGTGAGACCGCACTTAATAACTTGCAGAAGTCAGTAGGGAGAATTTGAATGCTTGAATGTGATTGTGGAGTTTACCTAGGACAGTTGCTAAGTGTGGGGGAAGTACATGTTGGTCTTGATATCCTGTGATTGATTCTTTCAGTGGTTTACTAAGGGGAATCTGAGTATTGTAGCTTCTAAGATGAAATGAGTTTCTGAAGAGTTTTCAAACCTCTTGACTACATTTAGTTCTTTGTCTTGCTTGAGGACAAGCAAGAGCTAAGTGTGGGGGAGTTGATATACCATGGATTTTAGGGTTTTTAACCATGGTATATGTGTTATTTATCGAGTCTTTCACTATGTTTTAGAGTCTTTTCAGGTATTTATTAGGTACAAGCACATTTGGAGCATATTTGGTGATTTAGACACTTTCTGTAGCTAATTGGAGTATTTGGCCGAGAGATAGAGTTCACTGTCCGAAACAGAGGAAGGTGTCGATCGTTGCATTCCTAGCATCGATCGATGCACCAGCGAGATGGGCCAAACGACGGTTTGATGAAGAATGATGACATTGCAATTCTGCCCAGAAGTTCCTGATATTTACAAAGAAGCCCCAAAACGTGTTTTAGGATTATAATTAGGTTTTACAGCCACTTGTTAGGCTAAGCTTTTCTTACGTTAAGTTTTGCTCAGAGAGAGTTGAGGGGCTGATCCGGATCTCGAAAGAGACTTGATTTTGAACCCCAGTTCTTATTTGATTTTATGACATTTGGTTTTCTACTTAAGATGTTTTCTGTCTCGATGAACATGTCTGAGTAGATCACCTGTTAGGTTGAAGGATTCTCATTAGGGATTTCAGAGAATTATAGTTTAAATCAATCTGTAGAGATTTATATCTGCTAGTTCTTCATCTAAGTTGTTCTTAATGCTAAATCTGAAGTAGCTAATCAGAGTTATGATGTTAGGTTGATTAATTCAGCGGAAGTTGGTTAATTTAACTAGAAAGAATTTGGATAAGCAATTAAACTGTTCGCAAACGAAAGTTTGGTTCAGGTTAATTGTGAACATATCAAACTTGGAATTAATGCTAGTTTAATCTGTTAGTTCTCGCAAACGAAAGTTTGGTTTGCTGCACTTAGACTTAGAGAATTATCGCAAAGGAATTTGGTTAATTCTATATCAGTGTTTGAGTTCTAGAATAGTTATTGATTGGATCTAGATAGATTGATTGCTTGCGTTCCTGATTTCCTGAGAACTCCTGAAACCTAACGCTTTGCCCTCTTGCTTACAACCTCACTTGATTTACTTTGCTATTTCGTTTACCGTTTTCACATCTGCTTCGCTTAATTTAATCTGAACTGCTAATAATCTATTGTGTGACTGAGAGTCCTCGTGGGATTCGATACCTTATATACTACGATTGCATTAACTGTGCACTTGCAGTAGAATAGGGATAAAACTACACACCTATCAATAGTCCTTACTCTCTTGCTTGAGAACTATTCTCAAATTCCGATACCAATCCAGGAAATTTGATCCATTTAACTTGTCCTTCTCAAGGACGGATCGCAATGAGAAAGTAGTTTTAGACATAAGCTGAAATCCAAGAAAAACAAAGATTTAGTTATGTATTCCATGAAATGAGAAATCTTATCTAATAAGAAAACTCGCTTTATATTCAAACAATGTTTCCTCTATGAATATAATGATCCAAGATCCATACTTCACCAAAATCTGAGTGGACGACTCGCCATGACCCAAAATTTAGTTATCTAGGTAAGCAAATCATTGTTAATTATACCCAGTACAACTCTTGGTCGCAGATAAGACAACCCATGTCTCATCTACTCTGACGTCTCCGGGCCCAGAACTTCTGATAGCCCAGTCAAGTAAACCAATCTCTTCAGTCTTGTGATCACTGACAGTCGCACTGCAAGTCTATCAATGATCACCTGTCTTACTCAAGTAATTGTGGATACCAAGGACTCCAAGACTATCCAACAACAAAACGAGTCTTGACAGTAGACAAGATTGGGCAAGACATCAAGGTCACTTGATATTTAGTTGAGGAAACTAAACTCTAAAAGGTTAGTAAATCAATCTCTTAGGTCATGTAATTTTTGATGTCAAGCACTGCAAGTCCATCAACATAATTACCTGCCTTACTCACGTAATTGTGGACACCAAGATCTTGGCTAGACCATCACACAACGAAATGAGTCTTGAGAGTTGACCATATTGAAGCTAAGCTTTGATCTAATACACATCCAATGTGTATCAAAATGGATTTAGAACATTTAATCTTGATACATATCCAATATGCATCCAAAAGGTGTTTTAATTGTTATTTATCAACTAGGTTTAAGTCTAGTTTAGTTTTTGCAAATTCAAGGTTCAAAAACCAGAATTGTGAGCACTGTGTCGATCGACGCAGACCATGTCTGTCGATCGACACCACCAAACAAAACCAGACTTCAATAACCGGTTAATCCAATTAACCCAGTTCATTGAACCGGTCATGTCGATCGACACATCCTATGTGTGACGATCGACATAGACCTAAACCGGAGACAGTTTTGATTACCGGTCCAATCCAATTGAACCAACTTATCAGATCAACTGATCTTAACCGATCAAATCAGCTTAAACTAATTGAGATAATCAGTTTAATCCAATTAAACTAATTCATCCAATTTAAAACGATCTGACCGGACTTAGCCAAGCATGATAACCGGTCCAATCCAATTGAACCGATTAACCAATCGCAAGGTCTGTGTCGACCGACACTCAAGCTGTGTCGATCGACACAGCAGGCATTTAGTTTTTCTTCGCGAAAAACCCTAGCCGCCGATTCTGACGAATTCACTATTCTGTGTCGACCGACACACCTTTTGTGTCGATCGACACCATACGAAAAACAGAATCGTTTCTGATCAAAATTGATCTAACCTTGTTCATATTCATACTATCTTATGAGCGAATTTAAATCATCAAATTCTATTAAACAGACTGATTCAATGGAAAACCCTAAGGCTCTGATACCACTGATGGAATTCCTAGCAGTTCCTAATCCGATTAGCCAACCCTAAGTTTGAATTCTGAGCCTAGGATCTAAGGGTTTGTGTTATTGAATCATGGATCTCGCGTTTACCTTGTTCTGGCAGCGGAATGAATGGTAAGACGAGATCAGGAGCGATTCAGATGTCTCGCCTCTATCGTAGTCCACACGCACACAACCTGGAGAGCCGGGATGCTAGTGCCGGATCTAGGAACCGAAGAGAGAGTTTTTCTACTTTTCTGATCAAGAAAACTGAATCACACTCTTCCAGGTTGATATACCATGGATTTTAGGGTTTTTAACCATGGTATATGTGTTATTTATCGAGTCTTTTACTATGTTTTAGAGTCTTTTCAGGTGTTTATTAGGTACAAGCACATTTGGAGCATATTTGGTGATTATGGCACTTTCTGGAGCTAATTAGAGTATTTGGCCGAGAGATAGACTTCACTGTCAATATTCCAGAGCCGCAACGATCGTCACACTTATGGCGTCGATCGTTGCACGTGCGAGATGGGCCAAACGACGGTTTAATAAAGAATGATGAAATAGCAGTTTTGCCCAGAAGTTCCTGATATTCACAAAGAAGCCCCAATTCGTGTTTTAGGTTATAAATAGAGTTTTTAAGCCATTGTTTAGGCTACGCTTTTACAACGCTTTACTTTAGTTTTATTTTATTTTAGAGAGCCTTAGGGGCTGATCTTGTTCTCGAAAGAGACTTGATTTCGAACCCTTGTTGTTTATTCTGTTTTATGATATTTGGTTTTCTACTTATGATATCTTCTGTCTCGATGAATATGTCTGAGTAGTTTACCTGTTAGGTCGAAGGATTCTCATTAGGGATTTCATGGAACTATAGTTTAAATTAATCTGTAGAGATTCATATCTGCTAGTTCTTTATCTAAGTTGTTCTTAATGCTTAATCTGAAGTAGCTAATCAGAATTGTGATATTAGGTTGATTAATGCAGCGGAAGTTGGTTAATTTAACTAGAAAGAACTTAGATAAGCAATTAAACTTTTCGCAAACGGAAGTTTGGTTTAGGATAATTGTGAACATATCAAACTTGAAATTAAAGCTGGTTTAATCTGTTAGTTCTCGCAAACGAAAGTTTGGTTTGTTGCACTTAGACTTAGAGAATTATCGCAAAGGAATTTGGTTAATTCTATATCTGTGTTTGAGTTCTAGAACAGTTATTGATTAGATCTAGATAGATTGATTGCTTGCGTTCCAGATTTCCTGAGAACTCCTGAAACCTAACGCTTCGCCCTTTTGCTTACAAACTCACTTGATTTGCTTTGCTATTTCGTTTACTGTTTTCGCACCTGTTTCGCTAAATTAAATCTGAACTACTAATAATCTATTGTGTGACTGAGAGTCCTTGTGGGATTCGATACCTTATATACTACGATTGCATTAACTATGCACTTGCAGTAGAATAGGGATACAACTTACACACCTATCAAGTTTTTGGCGCCGTTGCCGGGGACTCTTTGAGTTCACCAATAGATTTAGTACTAGGATTTAGACTAAGCATTCTTTTTAATTTTCTTGTTTACTCACGTTTTTGATTTTTGGGATTGCAGGGATTCGCACTGCATCGATCGTTGCCTTCTAGCGTCGATCGACACAGGGCGAGAACATCAATGCTGAGATCTGAGACGTTCAACAGGTTCCACTCTATGGAGCCTGTGATTTTGATTCGCGGTGAAAACGGCGTTCTACGAGACCAAAAGGGTCGTATATGCAACGCAAAAGGTCAGAAACTATATGGGGAAGGAAACCCCATCCTGCCAGATTACCATGTATTGGTTGGGCAAGTAGCTGAGATGAGAAATAAGATAGATGACATCCACAACGTCCTACTGAGGGAGAGACAGTTCCGAGCTGATGCAGAAACTGAAGGATTTGCAGAGGTAAAATATATGGCTGGAGCTGATTTTTATGGACAGACATTTGGACATCAGCAGAGACAAGGTTCTAGGCATGCTCAAGGAACAAGAGATTATGGTTATACACCCTGCCTAGCATCTCATGTACCTGCACAGAGGAGCAGATTAGAGAGCATGATGGAGCAATCCATTGCGGAACAACAACAAACCACAACGTCTTTCAGCTCGAAGCTTGAGAGCTTGTACACTAATCTGAATGAGAAATTTGAGTCCTTGAACACTCATATGAAGTTGCTAGATACACAGATGGATCAGATTTCAAGTCCTACCACAAGGAAGGATACTCAGGAAGCCCATGTCGTTAATATTACTATTCAGATTGACCGCAGGATGGATCATGGACCATATCTAGCAGTTAAGGCTATGGAATTTGTGGAAAACAAAGAGGAGTCTGACATTGAATTCCCTGAGTTTGAGAGCTTTGACGGACCTGACTCAACGGAGATTAACATGGATCTCTTGGCTTGGATAGCTCAGACTGATAGTAGACCAGGTCAAGAGGAGAAATTTGAGTTTGAGATTTCTGGATTAGACCAGGAAGCTGATGAACCCGAGACTGTAGTTGAAACTCGAGCTGAGACAACCGCGTCGATCGTTGCACCACATGCACCGATCGTTGCACCCCGTAAAGGACCAGTTTCACTTATACCTCGTGGAGTTACTAAGGAAAGAATTTACAAACCTCCAATACCATTCCCAAAAGCCCCTGTAAGGTCTAAAGATGTTGTTCAGTGCACAGTAGTGGTTGACAAGAAGATGGTGGTTCCACAGGAGTCTACTCTAACATCTTCAAGGCCTAAAGCTACCCATAAGCAGAAGGCTCCGAACATCAAATCTCTACCAAAGGTAAAACATAAATCCTCTAAGTTTAAACCTCCTGACCCCGCTGTTTTGAATGCAGGAAAAAGCTTTAAACCACCCAAGTGTCGATCCCACCCTACATTCCTTCCTACGTTCCTTGGACGACATCATGCTGCTACTGCTTACACACCACCATGGATGATAAGGCATTCACAGAGACACTCAAAGTCTCTGTTGAAACCTCCATGAGTCTGACCTCTTTCCAAAAGTCAAGCTAATGACTTAAAACAAGCGCTGAGTGGGAGGCAACCCACTGTTAGGTTTATTTGTTTTTCCTTTTTATTTTTGGTGTTTTTCTTAGGATTTCACGTTTTTATTTGTTTTTGCTAGTTTTTAGATACAGAACACAAAGTCTGGAGATGTGTGACGATCGTTGCCCACATGTGCAACGGTCGTTGCAATTGGTTTAAATCGAAATTAAGGTATGTCGCGCTAAACCGGAATCGATCTGGTTCAACCAGCATCGATCGTTGCTATCGTTGCACCCACGACCAAGATGGCAACTCAGAATCAACCCCGCAAGCGCAGAGCAACAGCCGCAAGCGCCTCACGACAGTACATTCCACCACCGGAATGGCTGCACAGAGATTTTGATCCTCCAGAGCCATATCAGTTGGTTCATGCGACCATTGGGCCACCATGGCCAAGAGCAGATAAGGCTCGGATTCGGACTGATCGCGAATGGGGCAGGGCTATCAAGAAGCTGCTCACTATGACTGATTTCACAGAGAGGCCGCTACACGAGTACTGGGACGAGTACGATACACTGCTGTATAACGGTTGGTGTGGCATGGAGCTATCGCCAACCAAGTTTGCTGATTACTCGACTTGTCATGGTCTCGGCATAGACAGGCAGGTTATGGAGCTGTGCAGAGGCATTGGTCTGGGGACAATGCCAATGCAGCCTTACGATCTATACCCAGAGCTGGTGAGACAGTTGCTTGCCACATGCAGGGTTGTATACCCGAACCCGGACAGCCGGAATGCTCAAGGAGGCACTTTTACTTTCATGTGTCTTGGCGCCAGGTATCGAGTGCCCCTTCTCGATATCTGTAGGATCTATGGGTTTAGCACTGAGCAGCCACGCACCGATATGTCCCTTCCATGGGAACCAGCAGAGGCTCGACAGTTCTGGGAGTACATTGGTGGTGGACGGTATCATTCACGGACTACTCCTGTGATTCAGGTTAGGCATCCGGCCCTCAGGTATGTCTTGCGTATCTTGGGACGCACTCTTTTGTGCAAGCATGAGGCAAACAAGATGCGCAAGAATGAGTTGGAGATACTATTCAGAGGACTTAGGGAGCAGTTCAGGGGTTCCGATGTGAGAGATCCAGCTGGGAAAGTGAACCTAGGAGCTCTATTTGCCCATCATCTTTGCGAGCTGCAGAAGAAACCTTATGACGGCGTTCGCAAGGAGACAGTAGGGAGTCTTCTTACTCCTATTTTCAGACACTGCAGGATACCTATGGGGGATACATAGTGCGTTACTGAGAGAGAGTTTCTGGATCTCAGTCACTTGCAGAGTGCTACGTGGCTGAAGGAGGGGCGAGTGTGGGTTTACTTCGACCCTGAGGATACACACTATGGTATTGATCTTCCTGCTGCTGGGCTGACTCGGATTGATACCATTGATGCTTTGAGTTTCCGCCCTCCTGCCAGAGCTCGACGCGCAGTGCCTACTATGGCTCATCCGCTGGGAGAGCCTTCTACGAGAGCTTCATCTTCCTCTACACCTGCGCCTGCTGCTGATATGGGCCCTTTTCCTGAGATGACAGTGCCCTACGGTGGTATGTCTGAGGCTGAGTGGAGAGAGCGTAGTGATGGGATATGAAAGACCATCTGGGAGTGGATGCGAGGCTGCACTTGCAGGAGACAGCCACAGGTTCACCAGCCCGTTCCAGGACCTTCTCGACGCAGACGACGATCTCCGACTCCTACTTCCTCGAGTGGTACTGACCGCATAGCTGAGGCAGCCAATGACGATGAGCACGATGGTGGGATAGATGATGAGAGCGAGTGAGATTGATCTCCATTTTCAGACTTTCGGTTCTGCACTCTTCTATCATTTTCTTATTTTTCTTTGCACTTTTTCCTTTTGATTTTTAGGATGCTGTTGTTTTTGGATGATATGTTTGATATGCTACGCTATTTGCTTCGATTTTACTCTGTTTTCAGTGTTTCCAGCTTGCAGGATTCGAAATTTGATTGATTCCAACGGACTAACCTGCTAACTTGCTGACTGATCTGATGCACGCATTGCAACGATCGTTGCCGCTGTGAGCAACGATCGTCACCCAACGAAAATCGCCTAGCAACTATCGATGCACTATGTGCAACGATCGGTGCTTGAGCGACAGAGGTAAAATACGACAGAACTCAAACAAACCATTAACAATTTTTATTTCTTTTTAACCAATCCTTCGCTTGACACTACTGAGGACAATGTGTTTTAAGTGTGGGGGAGGTTCTACTAACTTCTTTCTTTTGTTTTCTTAGTTATTTTAAATTATTTTTCGAAATTTTGATTTATTGAGTCAAAATTAGTTTAAGTAAGAAACAGTGAATTTTTGAGAAGATTTATAGCACTTGCAGGAACTTAAGTAACCATTGGGATGAAGTTGCAGGATCTATATCTGACTATTAGAAAACTCAGACACGGATCAACCTACTGGGAACACCCACATCGCTTCAGGTATCAGAGGATCCTTTTACTGACTTCAACCTTAATACTGACTTAGATTTCTCACCTAAGGGCTTGGTATACTTTGTGTCGGATTCCCTTGTTAGTTCTGACACAGCCTGTCAACCTATCCTATTTAGTTCCCTTCTCCCCTTCTATAAAGTAAAAAAAAAAAAGATAATAAACTGAGGATGAGTTAGTAACTCCGAAGTGGTCATGGGAATAATAGCAAACCCTATTATCTCCTGTGCGATCCATGGAATGTGTCCAAAGTACACCCCATAACGGGAAGAACACTGATAAAAAAAATAAAATGATACCCAATGTGAGAAAAATCAGTTGTTAAGGAAGGGAAAGAGAAGAAAGGGACTAGAGAAAGATAGTATGGTGGTCTAGAGCTGATAAGGTAAGAATCCATGTGCCCTTTGATCGATACTACTTAGGTGAGACCGCACTTAAATACTTGCAGAAGTCAGTAGGGAGAATTTGAATGCTTGAATGTGATTGTGGAGTTTACTTAGGACAGTTGCTAAGTGTGGGGGAAGTATATGTTGGTCTTGATATCCTGTGATTGATTCTTGCAGTGGTTTACTAAGGGGAATCTGAGTGTTGTTGCTTCTATGACGAAAAGAGTTTCTGAAAGTTTTCAAACCTCTTAACTACATTTAGTTCTTTGTTTTGCTTGAGGACAAGCAAAGGCTAAGTGTGGGGGAGTTGATATACCATGGATTTTAGGGTTTTTAACCATGGTATATGTGTTATTTATCGAGTCTTTTACTATGTTTTAGAGTCTTTTCAGGTGTTTATTAGGTACAAGCACATTTGGAGCATATTTGGTGATTATGGCACTTTCTGGAGCTAATTAGAGTATTTGGCCGAGAGATAGACTTCACTGTCAATATTCCAGAGCCGCAACGATCGTCACACTTATGGCATCGATCGTTGCACGTGCGAGATGGGCCAAGCGACGGTTTAATAAGAATGATGAAATTGCAGTTTTGCCCAGAAGTTCCTGATATTCACAAAGAAGCCCCAATTCGTGTTTTAGGTTATAAATAGAGTTTTTAAGCCATTGTTTAGGCTACGCTTTTACAACGCTTTACTTTAGTTTTATTTTATTTCAGAGAGCCTTAGGGGCTGATCTTGTTCTCGAAAGAGACTTGATTTCGAACCCCTGTTGTTTATTCTGTTTTATGATATTTGGTTTTCTACTTATGATATCTTCTGTCTCGATGAATATGTCTGAGTAGTTTACCTGTTAGGTCGAAGGATTCTCATTAGGGATTTCATGGAACTATAGTTTAAATTAATCTGTAGAGATTCATATCTGCTAGTTCTTTATCTAAGTTGTTCTTAATGTTTAATCTGAAGTAGCTAATCAGAATTATGATATTAGGTTGATTAATGCAGCGGAAGTTGGTTAATTTAACTAGAAAGAACTTAGATAAGCAATTAAACTTTTCGCAAACGGAAGTTTGGTTTAGGATAATTGTGAACATATCAAACTTGAAATTAAAGCTGGTTTAATCTGTTAGTTCTCGCAAACGAAAGTTTGGTTTGCTGCACTTAGACTTAGAGAATTATCGCAAAGGAATTTGGTTAATTCTATATCTGTGTTTGAGTTCTAGAACAGTTATTGATTAGATCTAGATAGATTGATTGCTTGCGTTCCAGATTTCCTGAGAACTCCTGAAACCTAACGCTTCGCCCTTTTGCTTACAAACTCACTTGATTTGCTTTGCTATTTCGTTTACTGTTTTCGCACCTGTTTCGCTAAATTAAATCTGAACTACTAATAATCTATTGTGTGACTGAGAGTCCTTGGGGATTCGATACCTTATATACTACGATTGCATTAACTGTGCACTTGCAGTAGAATGGGGAAAAAACTTACACACCTATCAAGTTTTTGGCGCCGTTGCCGGGGAGAAGGGAACTAAATAGGATAGGTTGACAGGCTGTGTCAGAACTAACAAGGGAATCCGACACAAAGTATACCAAGCCCTTAGGTGAGAAATCTAAGTCAGTATTAAGGTTGAAGTCAGTAAAAGGATCCTCTGATACCTGAAGCGATGTGGGTGTTCCCAGTAGGTTGATCCGTGTCTGAGTTTTCTAATAGTCAGATATAGATCCTGCAACTTCATCCCAATGGTTATTTAAGCTCATGTCAATCATATAAGCCTATATATACGACCTGTTATGACTAAACCATCTATCGGGTTTAGCCGAAAAAGTCTAAGTCATAAACCGAAACATCAGTTTCGGAATCGACCTCGTGTCGATCGATACACCTACTGTGTCGATCGACACACCTCTCTTTAATCGATATTGATATGTATCCAATACACATCATCTTGATCACCACCATGATGATCATTCCCATATATATATATATGCTTCCAGATTGCTTAGGTGTGTGACTCTATAGGATCATATAATACTGGCAGTAAGTCTACAACTTACAGACTGCAAGAGGCTTCTAGCAAAACATTGCAACCGCCCAGTATCAGACAACATGTCTGATCTCGACACACAACTATCGTTAGAGTAAGTACGATGTGATTTCAGGACATAATCCCAACAGAGACTCGTACTCACCGGCTTCGTTCAAGATCATGACTCTCCGGTTTGGACAGTCTCGAGACATATGTCCTTTACCCTGACACTTAAAACATGTGATATATGTAGAACGAGACGTACTAGTAAACTTACCTGGGTCTGGTCGGTTGGGCTTAGATGTCTCAATGGTCGGCTTCTTGAACCTGGACTCGACCTCAACCGACTTATCTTTGTCAACGGGCCGTGGAGCTGGTGCAGTCCAAGGCGTGTTGGTCCTAGGCCGGGTTGTGGTCGCGGACTTCCGCTTGTTGTGATGCTCAACCTGTATACACAAGTGCAACAACTCGGGCATATCGTGATAAGGGTGAATTTCTACCTTTCTAGCGTTCCTCTCGTTGAGTCCGTTCACGAACTGGGCCATCAGAGTCTCTTCTGAGTCGTCTAGCTCAAGCCTATTCCGCAATTGTTCGAACTCCTCGAAGTACTCTTCCACCGTCTTAGTTCTTTGCATCAACTTACGAAAATGTTTCTGCAAATCTCTGTGGAAATGGGCAGGAACATACCTTCGCCTTAACTAGAACTTCATGTCAGTCCACGTAGCGATCGGTTCTACCGATGGCGCCTTCGTTCTGCAGCGTCCCGATCCCACCATGATAGTGCATGTCATGTGAACTGGGCCACTGTAAAAGATATCTTACTGGCTTCAGGATATATGTAATGGTCGAAGATGTGCTCCATCCTCCGCTCCCAATCTAGATATGCCTCCGGGTCTTCTTTTCCTGCAAAAGTAGGCGGCTTTAGTTTGATATCATTAGGATAAGGACGTTGTACCTCCTGTTCTCGTATGCGCCCTCTGTGAATAGGGTCAAGCTGGTGTGGTGGTCGAGGCCAGTGGTGTCCATCCTCAAACTCGTCCGTATCATCGTCCAAATCGTCCAGTCGGAAGTCCTGGAAGCGTCTGGGTCGCTCAACTCGTCCATGGTTCTGGTCTGGCCGACGTTGCTTGTAGTTCTGAGGACGTGGGGCCACTGGTCCGTGTGGACGCTCTCCTGGCCGAGGCTGAAAGGCACCGGGCCGAGGTTGCTGATCTTCCGGCCGAGGCTGATGATCGCCGGAACGCTCCAAACGGTCCAGTCGGGCTCCAATCGTCTGGATAGCAGCTAGGATCTGAGTGAGGTCAGTTGGAGCGCCTTGCTAGT
Source organism: Orychophragmus violaceus (assembly GCA_030180135.1). NCBI lineage: Eukaryota > Viridiplantae > Streptophyta > Magnoliopsida > Brassicales > Brassicaceae > Orychophragmus > Orychophragmus violaceus. The sequence goes on along the minus strand of CM058237.1, from coordinate 54,183,396 downwards.
TTTGTTTGTCTGCCATTACTCTCTGTGCACTTAAACAAACATATCAAACGCACCAAAAAAGAGAAACGAGCAGAACAAAAAGGAAACGAACAAATGCAAACCAATCGGAAAGAGAACAAGGCAATGAAAAATATTTCTTTTTTTTGACTAATGAACTGAAAGTAAACACTAAAACAAAACAAGAATGAAAAGCTCACTTAAATCAGATTAGTAACCAAGCAAACAGACCGCAATACTCAAAGCACAATCAAGACGAGCAAAGAACAAAAACAGCCGGTTTTCTCTTTTAAAATCCTATCAACCGAATTTTTTTTTTTTTTAAAACTAAAGAACTATAAAAGGAAAGAGCTAAACAAGGATTTAATGAAAGAGATTAACCCAAATTAAACCAAGTTCAGATCAAATTAAACCGCAAAAAATCAAAGAACCCTAGCTCTCTCTCTCTAAACTCACGGCCGCAAATGATTTCTCCTCCTAGCACTCGATTTCTAATGAGGTTCTCTTGAATTCTCAGCTTAAACCAATCACAACAGGAGCAAAACAAGTTCAACAATGTTCAACAGCAACTTCTATCAATCCAAATTCAAATCCAGATTAAACAAATCACTAACAACCTAGCTTCTCACTATTTTTTTTTTATTTTTCTCGGTTTTGAAAGGAAGGACAGCAAGCAAACAAGACTAAAACTGAGTAAATGAGAGAGATAACCTGACTGGTCAGGAGATTTTAGCTCTGATACCAGATGATATGAGATGGTGTGATGGTAGAGAGAGAGATGGGCCGAGAATGGAGTGAAGAGATGAGCGATGATCGAATGGAACGAGAAGCTGGCCGATGGCACTCTCTTCTCGTCAAGGGATGATTGAATGGTGGTTTGTGAGCTACTGATTGCTAGGAACACTGAGGAAGATCGAGGCAGCAAGCAAAGCCAAGAGTCCCACTCGTCTAAGGGGCAGCCGCGCAGAGAGAGTGAAAACGAAAACCTATAGGGTTTTTTTCTTGGTTCTAACTTGCTTAGTGTTTTCATTAATCAGAAAAAGAGTTTTATGACTTACAAGATGGACCAGAAAACTAATGGGCCATCGAAAATTAACCAAAGAAAACAAAGACATAAAAGAAATAGAGAAAAGACCAAAAATGGAAAGTCTGGTCCCAAAAGAAGAGAGGAGGCCGGTCTGACTCTCTAATGAATGGGCCTCGGATCACCTCGTTAAAAACCTTGTGAAGAAAACCCATTTGGGACAAAACTTCACAAGGGAAAAAGAGTATGATCTTTATCCCAGAGGCAGACCGGTCAAAGAATCATCTGGCTCGATGATATTCATACATTTTCATGCATTTAGACTTGTATATAGTTCTTGTTTTGACTTCATTTCACCGTCATTCATACAATTTTGTCGAGTCATTGTTGCATCTAGAGTATAAAGTTGTTTAGGACTAGGAGTAGGCACTTTAGGCTTGCATTTGGAGTATTTCTTGTGTTTTGCAGGTGATTGGAGGTGTCTAGGAACATTGGTGAGTTTGGAAGTGGAGTCTAGAGCTCAAAGGACTTAGAAGGACCCATCATGAAGGCATATCGGCCACCATATCGGTTGGGGTGGCCGATACAAACTCTCGGATTAAACTCGGAGAACTCATATCGGTATGAATATCGGCCAGCCTGGCCGATACACTTCCTCGACCAAAAACTCAGAGAGATCACATCGGCCATGATATCGGCCAGGCGGGCCAATACACTTCTTGCCCAGAAAATCCGATAGCCCGTATCAGTCGGTGTATCGACCGACCAAACCGATACGCTTCCCAGAAACTGTTTCGGATCCGGGTCAACACCCGGTATGTTTCGGGTTGACCCGGTTCGTCTCATATTGACTATTTAAGCCAAAAACCTATTTTCATTTGTTTGGGGGAAGCTTGTTTTTTTGCAAACATCTTTTTGTAAGAACAAGATTGATTTTTGATTAATCTAGTACTCTTTTCTTTGCGATTTGTTCTTTGAATCTTTCTCACTTTCTCTAATCTCCTATGATTAACACTATTTCTATGAATTTTGTTAATCACATGATGATTAGGGAGTAGTTCTTCATAGAGCTTATGGGTTAGGTAGGATTAGGGGTGATCAATGGATTTCTAATGTTTGATTGTTTAAAACCTCGTCTATCAAAGTGTGTTTAGTACCTAATTAGCCTTGATCACGTTGATTAGGATGTTTAGGATTTCTTGCTCACCATGTGTTCGATGAAATTCCTGTTTCTAGCTTTGGTAGAACTTTCACATTCTAGCACATGAAAATGGATGTTTAGAGTGATTGTTGGTTGTTTGGAACTTGTTTGAATGCTTGCTTGATTTTAATTTGCAAATGAGAATTTGTTCTTGGATTGTGATTAAGTAAAGAGATTAGTATTAAGAGATTAAACTGATCAACTTGTTGTGTTCCTTGCTAGGAGGTTAGCTTCTTTGAAGTTTGAATTAGGATACTTGATCATCCCGAGTCACCTATCCGTTGACCTTAACCTTTAGGCCTTATCTTTGTCATTGATTGTTGAGAATTCATTTTGTTTGCTTGTTTCTGTTTACTTCTATTTGAATTGTTTTCGTTAGGATTGTTAGAACAAAAACTTAATTGGGTGATTTGACTCTAGAGGTTCAGTGTGTTCTTATTGGTTTTATCCGTCCCAAAAAGGTTCGATACCTCAAAGCTACACGAAACGCTTGAGGAATTGGTACCTCAAAGGATTACAAAATCCTTGTTATCAATTTGGCGCTGTTGCCATTTTGGGATTCTGGATATATCAATTCGATTTCTATTCCTTTTTAGTTCAAGTCTTTGTTACTAACTTTGCTACTTTCTCTCTTTTTGATGTTAGGTGTATGAACTTGCGCAGCCGAGGGACAACAAACTTAGTTGCAAGAGTTGAGGACATCAAAGCACACGAGAGGAGATTAGCAAAGGAAAGACGCGCACACGAGAGAGCTTCTCACGTAGAGAGACTTGGGTTGGAACCAGTTGTAGAAGTTCAACAAGACTTTGTGGGTGTTGAGTAGCCGTATATGGATAATAATCAGGATCAACAACAGCAGCAAGAGCAACAACGGCCACCTAGGGCCATTGGTGATGGAGATGCACCGGATACAAATGCAAACCGGCAAGGGATCATTCCACCACCGGTCAACAACAACAACTTCGAGATCCGGGCTATGGTGATGAACATGGTGCAAAACAACCAGTTTAATGGGCTTGTATCTGAGGATCATTTGCAGCACTTGGATACATTTGACAAGATTTGTGCTACTACAAGGCTTAATGGTGTAACTGATGATGGTTTGAAGATGCGTCTCTTCTTCTTCTCTTTGGCGGATAGAGCTAAAGATTGGGAAAGCACCATCCCTCCGGGATCCATTACTACTTAGGGAGACCTTAAGAAGGCTTTCTTGAAGAAGTTCTTCTCAGCTACTAGGACTGCCCGTTTTCGCAATGACCTATCCGGCTTTGTGCAACGCAACAATGAAAGCTTTGCTGAAGCTTGGGAGAGGTTCAATAAGCTAACTACTCAGTGCCCCCACCACGGTTTCACTAAGGAGACACTACTCAGTAACCTCTATCGCGGAGTGCTTCCTAGAATGAGGGCGATGCTAGACTCTTCTAGCAATGGACACTTCCTAGGCAAGGCAGTTGATGAGACTATGGAGTTAATTGAAATTCTTGCAACAAGCAATGGGAACTACAATGAGGATTACGAGCGGACTAATATAGGATCATCTTCTACGGATGAGAAGTATGAGAAGGAAATCAAGTCCTTAAATGAGAAGCTAGACAAGATGATCTCTTCAAGCCAAAAGCAAATCAGCTTTGTGGGCAACTATGAAGATTCTCAGCCACTCCTCTACAGTGTGGAAGAAGATATGACACAAGAGGAGATTAACTTCATCGCGGGGCAAGGTGGTTTCAACAAGGGCTTCAACCAAAACTACAGAAACCACCCAAACTTTTCATACCGAAACCCCAATATAGCCAATCCTCAGGACCAAGTCTATCCTCAAGCTCCATCTCAAGGACAAGCCACTCAACAAGGGAAACAAGGCTTTCCACAAGCTCTGCAACAAAAGCCATTTGTCCCTTACACTAACCAACAAGGGTTTGGCAATAAGCCTCAGTTTCAAGGTCAACAAGGCTATGCTCCCAAGCAACAATACCCACCTGGTTTTGGGCAACAACAGCCACAGGCTTCTTCTTTCTCAGGATTGGATAATGAGCTCAAGAGTATGATGCATCAACTTCTCCAAGGGCAAGCTTCAGGAGCTATGGAAGTACGGGATATCAAGAGTGAGGTTCAGAACTTGACTTCAAGGGTCACAAACATGGAAAACAAGAATGCCTCAACATCCCGAAGTCAAGGTACTTTACCCGGAAAATCTGAGCAAAACCCGAAGGAGTACATCAACGCTATCACATTGAGAAGTGGTAAGGAGATGCAACAACGTCAAGTCCCCACGCCTAGACAAATTCCTTCACTCAATGAGGACATTGAAGTTCAAGAAGGGGAGGAGAATTCTGAAAATTCTGCTCTCAACAAGGAGAGTGATAGTGAGATGGCTAAGAGGAAAGGAAAGGCTGTAGTTGAAGAAGTAGTGAAGGATACACTCAAGAAGAAGGATGGTGTGTTTGTGCCACCACCTTATGAGCCAAAGCTACCCTTTCCGGGCAGATTCAAGAAGCAACTCCCAGAGAAGTACAAAGCTCTCTTTGAAAAGCAAATGAAGAATGTTGAGTTAACCATGCCTTTGATTGTTGCCTTCTTGCTAGTTCCTCAATAAAGCAAGTTTCTCAAGGATGAAATCAAAGAAAGAACCAAGGAAGTGCAAGGTATGGTTATGTTGTCTCATGAGTGTAGTGCATTCATCCAAAGGAGCATTGTACCAAGGAAGCTGGAAGATCCGGGCAGTTTTACTCTTCCTTGTGCTATCGGTCCTTTTCGATTTGAGGGTTGTTTATGTGATCTTGGAGCAAGTGCAAGTTTGATGCCTTTCTCAGTAGAAAAAAGGCTAGGCTTCTCTACCTACAAGGCTTGTAGGATCTCCTTGGTTCTAGCAGATAGATCAGTGAGATACCCAATTGGTTTCCTTGAAGATCTTCCGGTGAAAGTAGGAGGATTTGAAGTCCCTACAGATTTTATAGTATTGGAGATGGATGAAGAACCAAAGGATCCTCTAATCCTTGGGAGGCCTTTTCTTGCCACAGCTGGTGCCATTATAGATGTGAAGAAAGGGAAGATAGACCTCAACCTTGGTAAAGACATAGTGCTCAACTTTGACATCAACAAAGTGATGAAGAAGCCAACCATACAAGGGCAGATGTTTTACATTGAGACTATGGAGGATCTAGCTGATGAACTCCTTGAGGAGTTAAACATGGATGATCCGTTGGAGGTGACTTTGACCAAGGAATGTGGGGAGTATGGGTACCTTCAAGAGGAAAGCTGGGCTTATATGAGAGCGCTTGATTCGCATAAGCCTTTGCTAGGAGAGGTGGAATTCATCGAGCTGAGATCAGATTCAGTGGGTAAGGAGCTAGAGGTCTTTGCTGTGGATATAGATGCTGATGGCGCCAACGAAGCTGAGCTGTGCAAGGAGCAGCTTGTAGCTGATGATTGGAGCGAGCTCAAAGCACCAAAGGTAGAGTTAAAGCCCCTTCCGCGGGGGCTTTGGTATGCATTTCTTGGCCCTAACTCTACTTATCTTGTCATTGTGAATGATTTGCTGAGTGATGGTGAATTGATTGCTTTAACCACTGAATTGAAAAAGTTTAGAAAAGCAATAGGATACTCGCTTGATGATATAAAAGGATTGTCACCTAGCTTGTGTACTCATAGGATCCACCTTGAAAATGAATCCATGTCTTCTATTGAGCATCAAAGAAGATTGAATCATAACCTTAAGGAGGTAGTATAGAAAGAGATTATTAAATTGCTTGATACAGGGATAATCTACCCTATCTCGGACAGCACTTGGGTTTCTCCCGTGCATTGTGTCCCGAAGAAAGGGGGGATTACTGTGGTTAAAAATGACAATAATGAATTGATTCCCACTAGGACTATCACCGGGCATAGGATGTGTATCGATTATAGAAAGCTAAATGCCGCATCTAGGAAAGATCACTTCCCATTGCCATTCATTGATCAAATGCTTGAGCGCCTTGCTAACCATCCTTTTTATTGCTTTCTCGATGGATACAGTGGGTTCTTTCAGATCCCGATACATCCGTATGATCAGGAGAAAAAGACATTCACTTGTCCTTATGGTACCTTTGCTTATCGAAGGATGCCATTTGGCGTGTGTAATGCACCGGCTACTTTTCAGCGGTGCATGATGTCTATTTTCTCGGATCTTATCGAGGATATCATAGAAGTTTTCATGGATGATTTCTCTGTGTATGGCTCTTCCTTATCTTCCTGTCTGTTGAATTTGTGCAGGGTCTTAAGGAGATGTGAAGAGACGAACCTCGTGCTCAATTGGGAAAAATGCCACTTCATGGTAACAGAAGGGATTGTGTTGGGTCATAAGATTTCAGAGAATGGCATTGAAGTGGATAAGGCTAAGATAGAGGTGATGACAAGTCTTCAGCCACCGAACTCAGTGAAAGGGATCCGAAGCTTCTTGGGACATGCAGGATTTTACAGACGGTTTATCAAGGAATTCTCTAAGATCGCTAGACCACTCACACGTCTACTGTGTAAGGATACCGACTTTGTGTTTGATGAGGAGTGTTTGACTGCGTTTCACAGGATTAAGGAAGCTTTTAGTGCTCCGATTGTCCAAGCTCCTGACTGGGAGTTACCTTTCGAGATTATGTGTGATGCGAGTGACTACGCAGTGGGAGTAGTCCTTGGACAGAGGAAAGACAAGAAACTCCATGTCATATACTATGCTAGTAGGACATTGGATGATTCTCAAGTGAGGTATGCAACAACTGAGAAAGAGCTTCTAGCTTTGGTGTTTGCCTTTGAGAAGTTCAGATCATACTTGGTTGGATCTAAGGTTGTGGTGTACACGGATCATGCTGCGTTGAGATATCTACTTGCTAAGAAAGATGCCAAGCCAAGGCTTCTAAGATGGATCCTGCTGTTACAAGAGTTTGATTTGGAGATCAAGGATAAGAAAGGGATTGAGAATGGAGTAGCATATCACTTGTCGAGACTGAGAATTGAGGATGGTGTTCCTCTAAATGACTCTCTCCCTGAAGAACAGCTAATGGCTTGCAAGGTTGTCAAAGATGCTTATGATATAAGAATGAGGATTGAAGAGGTCAGTTCTATTGAAGACAAGGAACCGTGGTATGCAGACATAGTCAATTTCCTAGCTGTTGGGAAGGAACCACCAAGCCTTGATAGCTACCAAAGGAAGAAGTTCTGTAGAGATGTCAATCGGTACTATTGGGACGAGCCTTACCTCTACACTTTGTGTAAGGATCAACTCTATAGAAGGTGCATAGCTGATGAAGAAGTAGGAGGTATTCTCCTACATTGTCATGGGTCAGTTTATGGTGGTCACTTTGCTACCTTCAAGACGGTTCAAAAAGCTCTACAAGCCGGGTTTTGGTGGCCTACAATGTTTAAAGATGCCCAAGAGTTCATCACTAAGTGTGATCCCTGTCAAAGAAAAGGGAACATCAGCATGAGGAATGAGATGCCTCAAAACCCCATTCTTGAAGTTGAAGTGTTTGATGTGTGGGGCATTGATTTCATGGGACCTTTCCCATATTCTTATGGGAACAGCTACATCTTAGTGGCTGAGGATTATGTTTCCAAATGTGTAGAAGCAGTGGTGAGTCCGACGAATGACTCCAAAGTTGTGATAAAGCTATTCAAGAGCATCATCTTCCCAAGGTTTGGAATCCCAAGGATTGTGATTAGTGATGGAGGCTCGCACTTCATCAACAAACTCTTTGAGAGTCTTTTGAAGAAGTATGGAGTAAAGCATAAGGTTGCAACACCATATCATCCTCAAACAAGCGGGCAAGTTGAAGTGTCCAATAGGCAAATCAAGGCTATCTTGGAGAAGACTGTTGGAGCCTCAAGGAAAGATTTGTCTAGGAAGCTTGATGACGCACTGTGGGCGTATAGGACTGCTTTCAAGACTCCGTTGGGCACTACACCGTTCACCATGCTGTATGGTAAGTCATGTCACTTACCGGTGGAGGTGGAATACAAGGCTATGTGGGCTGTCAAGTTGCTGAACTTTGACATCAAGACCGCGACTGAGAAGAGATTGATTCAGCTGAACGAACAAGACGAGATAAGGCTTGAGGATTTTGAGAGCTCAAAGATCTATAAGGAGAGGACCAAGCTTTTTCATGATAAGCTGATCCAGAAGAAGGAGTTTAAAGAAGGAGATCTTGTGTTGCTCTTTAACTCCCGGTTGAAACTCTTTCCCGTGAAGCTCAAGTCTAGATGGTCGGGACCGTTTCAAGTGAAGGAGGTGAGACCATATGGAGCAGTAGTACTTTGGGGAAAATCTGATGAAGAGTTCACGGTCAATGGCCAAAGACTCAAGCATTACTCCGTCTCAGAAGCTATAGAGGAAGGGACTTCGATTCCACTCTCTAGCCCTCCCTCAGCTTAAATCACGGTTTGCGAAAGTCGAGCTTAACGACTTTAAACAAAAGCGCACTTGGGAGACATTCCTATGTTTATCCTTGTACATATGATCTTTTTCTTGTTATTTTTGATGTTTTGCTTTGAGATTTATCAGGTTTTGGTCATTAGGTGAAGTTGTGGGCTCATTGGTGTTGAGTGAAGGCCATTGGGAAAGAATAAAAAGGAGCAGACCAGACCGATACGGATTTCCCAGAAATAATCTGAGGGTTCATATCGGTGTCTGTATCGGTTGGCCGAGAGAAATTCGACAGTTGATATCGGTCCCCGTATCGGCTGGCCAAACCGATACGGGTCTTCGCAGAAAAACTCAGAGAAGTGATATCGGGCACTGTATCGGCTGGCCAGACCGATACAGGTTGCGAAATTTTTAATCCGAGAGTTGATATCGGCTTGCGTATCGGTTGGCCAGACCGATACGCACTCTTCGCCCAGGTAAGTTCTCTCGACTCAAACTGATCCCAAACCGATTTTGACCGGATTTTAACCAAAAATCGATTTAATGAACCGATCTAAACCGCCTGGGACCCGATTTCCTCTTGTTTTCTCCTCCTTCACGCCCCTTCTCTCCCCATTTGCGATTTCAACTAAGTTTTTGGCAAAAACCTTTCAAGAACTTCAAAACCTTCCATCTCTCTCAATTCTCCATCAATTCTTTCGATTTCAAGTGCTTGACGTGCGGTTTTCAAAGCTCTTTCACATTCTCTTGCTACCTCTTCACTCAATCATCACTAAGCAAGGTAAAACTCCAAAACTCACTAATGATTTTCGGATTCAAAAACCCCCAATTTTCAAACTCGGATTTTTCCATTGATTGTGATTGATATTGCTTGAAAACCTTCCTCATATGTGTTTGCATGAATGCCCATAACCAATTTCGCCCTAGGATAGAAGGAATTTGATTTTTGGTGAATTAGGGTTCTTGAGAAATTGGAATTTCGGAAATATTGGGGGAAAGTTGATTTGGTGATTCCTATAGTTGCAATAGGTTGTTTATGGCTAGTTTGAGTGAGACTACTTGGTTTGCTTGAGTTTTGTTTCACAAAATTTTTGAAATTGCAAATTTGGGAGTTTTTGTTCAAGAATTTGAGTTGCTTATGAATGTGATTGAATCCTTTGTGAGTTTTGCGCTTGATGAACTTGAATTGAGAACGGCTGAGTTGGTTTTAGCTGGTTTACTCCATTGAAAACGGAAATTAATGCAATTGTTAAGCTTTCAATTGTTGATCATGGATGTTTCAAGCTCTTATAGTTTGCGTTGGTAGATTGTGATATGTGCTCACACTTTCTTTGAGTTGTCTTTTGTATGACAATGACTAAATCACGCGCCAACCCACAACCAAAGGAAAAGGCTACGAGACAAGATGTGGGAACTTCCTCAAAAGGAAAGGGGATAGCTGTTGAAGGAGAAGCACCAGAGGTCACAGGGAAGGTGATTCATGCGTCGCCAATGCAATATTCTGCTTCTGAGATCAATGACAAGCTGGAGAAGATACAGTTTTGGCCAACACGGTATCCTCACGTCCCGACCCTAACAGCTCTTGGATTGCAAGAAGACTACGATCAGATTGTGGAAAACATGGGGCTCAAGACCTTCTTCAGCGTCTCCAGTGATGGTTATCAGAGCTCAGCCTGCCAGTTCCTTGCAACCATGAAAGCAACAATCAACCTGAGAAAGGCAGCCTTGAGAGGAGAAGTGAGCCGTGGAAAGATAGAATTCACGATGGGTAGGAAGAAGTACACTATGACATTTGAGGAGATAAGTTCAATCTTCGGTTTTGAGGAGAATGGTGCTCAGCTAGGCTCTTCCATTCCCATTGAAAAGGAAGACCTCGCGGGATTGTGGCACATGATAGCTGATGGAACATTCAAGTTGGGGGCCATGAAATCTGCAAGGATCCGACACCCGCCTATTCGGTACGTGCACAAGGCATTAGCCCACACTCTGTTTGCTAGAAAGGAGACAGGCCAAGTCACTGAAATGGAGATGAAGCTTCTGTACATCGGATTACAGCCACTTCTGCGCACGTTCCCCAACGGTACGACGATACCACCCGTTGAGCGCCCACCGAGCTTCACAGCCATTCTAGTAGAGCAGTTTGGGATTCACCGAGATTGGGCAACTTCTGTCAAGGATTCTGACCCCAAGTTCACCATGGGTGGTTTAATCACGCCTTTACTTAAGGCAAAGAAGATTAAACTGGAAGGAAGTGTGGAGGAGAAGACATTTAGACAGCCTACGCCGGTGGGATGGCTAGACGTGCCTCAGCTGATCAGAACCCACTTTCTCGGTTCTAGACCACCTCCGGGTCGCCAAATCTACAGGATGTGCTCATATACGACAATTGAAGAGAAGTACCTGCTTCCGAACCCCACCATAAGAAGCCTTGCAACAAACCGGGCGAATGTGAGGTTTCTACCGGCGATGGAGCACAAGTTCGAGCCTCGCGGACCGCGGAGAGCGCCTGCAGCCGGTTCTGATTCTTCCGACACACCTGCTGGGGTGTATGGGTTGCACAGGTACTACATCGAGCCATTGGATGATCCGATCGCGAACAAGACGGTCAGTGCACTAAGGAACCAGAACAGGGACCTTCAAAGGCAGAGGAAATGGCATGGAAGGAATATCAAGAAGTTATCCACCTGCTTAAAGAAGGTCACCAAGGTTCTGAAGATGATCGCGGGAAAGACGGATAAGAGTGGCGCTACGGGACAGACTTCCACATCCCGAGAGGCTCAGACTGGTTTGGATGAGGAGCTACGGGCAGCGACTGAGGAAGTAATCGGTGAAGCCGATAATCTGGTTGAGCAGACAGAGCTGGAGCAAGGAAGATACTCAGTTGCTGGACACGAGACGGGAGGAGCTGCACGCATGGCCGCTGACTCCTACTACAAGCCTCACCGCCACTCCGCACGCGAGGACAGAAGGCGAAAGATAAGAGCCATGAGGACACCATCCTGCTCTTCATCCAACCCGACATACTCCATGGGGGAATCATCACCTCCATCATTCCACAACTAGCCAAGTAACACTCCATCTTTGTACATACTTCTTTTCTTTTCTTTGTTTGCATTTTGTGTGTTTTCGGTCTCTTCTCCTTTCATAGATCACACAAAGGACCGTGTGATTTAAGTTTGGGGGAGAGACCAGTTGCTAATCATGTTTCTTTTGATCTTATTTTTGTCTTTGAGTCTCATGCATTGCATCTAAGGCATAGGAAAAAAAAAACTTGTTTTGAAGCAATGATTTAAAACAAGCATCTTAGGATCGAGTCTAGTTGCATCATATAGGATGTTTTTGCATAGGGAGCAATGATTTAATTTCCTCGTAAGGTTTAAGTGAGTAAAACTTGTTTCATACGCTAGCTATGCTAGATAGATCACACTAAGGTTGTAACCCGAGAAATGCTTGAAAGCTAGAACGAACCCTACTTGGAATGCTTGCTTTGAACCTTGATTCGATGCTGAAACTTGTTGTGAATTGATGCTAGCTCTGTTTAAAAGTGACAACCTTAACTTGACTTGGAATTATCTTGCTCCTTCTTAGTGTTTCCAAACTCAAGGATACCTCCAAAATATTCAAGCACTCTTCTCCCTTTTTACCACACTTGCTTGCTTGAATAGCTTCCACGCCCTTAACCACCTTCCTTTCTGCCCATAAACACTCTTTTGAGAGGTAGGCTTCTTGGAATGAGCTATGTAAATGGTGTTGAGTTTGAGGCGACTAGTTGAAAATTTCCGTATAGACGCAAGCTTGACCTCCTTTAGCTTGTACTAGACTAAGATTGAAGTTTGGGGGAAGGGTTTTGAAAGGGAAAGAAGAAAAGGGAATTTGATTGGGATCTCTTGTTTGTTGGCAAAAGTGTTTTGAAAGAAAAGCTCTTAAGTGTTTTAAAAGAAAAAGTGACTCAAGTTTGAAATAAAAAGAAGCCAAAGTGCTCAACTAAAAAGAAGTTTATGAAAAGAGGCCATTGCTAAAGAAAGAGGTATTTGAGCTAAGAAAAGAATTGCCACTATTTTGAAAAGTTTCGAAAGATCCTTGGGAGTATTCTGATAGGGGTCTAGTTTTATCCTATTCTACTGCAAGTGCACAGTTATGTGATTGTAGTATATAGGGTATCGAAATCCACAGAGACTCCGGTCAACGATAGATTAAGAACAGTAGAGGGTAAACTAAGACGAAAGCAATGTGGAGTAACTAAAAAGCAATGCGAGAAAGTAAATAAGTAGCAAGATTATCGGTTGTGAAAGCAGTTAATTAAGGGCGCTAAGTCTAGGGCGTTCTCAGGAAATCAGACAAGCAGACAAATAATTCAGTCAGGATCTAATTAAGCACAGTTCTAGAAATCAAATCACGGATATAGAATTAACCAACTGTCGTTGCGAGAATTCTCTAAGTCTAAGTGCAGCAATCCAAATTCCTTTGCAATTACTTATAGATTAAACCAGCATTAATTCCAAGTTCGATATGTTCACAATTAAACTAAACCAAATTCCTTTGCGAGTAATTTAATTGCTCAACCTAAATAGTTCAGATTCTAAACCACACTTTCGTGTCGTATTTAGCAACCTAAGATCTAGATTCTAATTGATCAAGTTAGAACTAGCATTAAACGCAATTTAGATTGAAGAACATCCAAAGTTATGAATCCTTAACTGAATTAAACAAGTCTAGCGAGTCATGAAATCCTATGTGAGAAACCCTAAACCTAACTATGAATCTACTCAGACATAGAATATGAAGACATAATCAATGAATAATTAGATATCATAAAAGAGATTAAACAAGTAAAGGGGTTCGAAAACTTCTCCAAAACAAATGTAGTACAAGATCAGATCAGCCCCAAAAACTCTAAAAACTCTCTGCTCTCAATTATGAATGCGTATGTAAGCGTATGTAAAAACTGATCTAAAAACCTAATTAAATAGCTAAAACACGTTTTGGGCTTCTGTGTAAATATCTGGAACTTTTGGGCTTTTCTGCAATATCAGCATTTCTTCATTAAACCGCCGAGTCTGGCCCATTCGCGTAGTGCATCGACCGATGCATGTGTGCGTCGATCGATGCAGATCCCAAAACTGGACAGTGAGTTCTCTCTCTCGGACCAAATCTCCAAATCACTCCAATAAGCTCCATAATCACCACTTTAGCTCCAAACGTGCGGATACCTAATAAACCTGCAAAAGACTCTAAAGGAACACCAAAAGACACTAAAACAGACTTATATCATGGCATAAAACCGGTAAAAACCATGATATATCATATTCTTGGGAAGTATTTTGGTTGAGAAAGAGGGATGAGGCAAAAATAGCCTTGGAAAAGGGTAGACTCAAACTAGGAAGGCTAGAGTAAGAGTAGAAGTCATTGGGAAATGGGTAGACGGAAATCGATTCTAGTATGCACCAATTGCTTCTATACTCTTAGCCTTTTACTATGTGCTCATTCATTTCTTCTTGAGAGAACCTAAATGCATATGGAGAAACCCCTCTTTTTGATTGAGATCATCTTTATCTCAAAACATTAACCCTTGCCAAATGAGTTTAAACACTTTGTTGTGAGTAAGATCCACTTGAAATGCTTAATCAATGTCAAAGAGCTAGTTGATTTGAATGCTTGTGAAGGTTGAAGATTAAGCTAATAGTATTGTCTTGATGAGTATGGCTATATACTTGGAGTAGGCATTTTCTCGGTTGCACTTTAGTTGTATAAACTTGAAATGAAGTTTGAAACTTGATTGAACCTTTGGATATGAGCTCCCACCTTCAAACCTTTTCCCCAACTTGTTTTGATTGACCTATGCTTGCTTGTGGACAAGCAAGATTTAAGTTTGGGGGAATTGATATTCATACATTTTCATGAATTTAGACTTGTATATAGTTCTTGTTTTGACTTCATTTCATTGTTGCATCTAGAGTATAGGGTTGTTTAGGACTAGGAGCAGGCACTTTAGGCTTGCATTTGGAGTGTTTCTTGTGTTTTGCAGGTGATTGGAGGTGTCTAGGAACATTGGTGAGTTTGGAAGTGAAGTCTAGAGCTCAAAGTACTTAAAAGGACCCAGCATGAAGGCATATCGGCCACCATATCGGTTGGGGTGGCCGATACAAACTCTCGGATTAAACTCGGAGAACTCATATCGGTATGAATATCGGCCAGCCCGGCCGATACACTTCCTCGACCAAAAACTCAGAGAGATCATATCGGCCAGGCGGGCCGATACACTTCTTGCCCAGAAAATCCGAGAGCTCGTATCGACCGACCAAACCGATACGCTTCCCAGAAACTGTTTCGGATCCGGGTCAACATCCGGTTTGTTCCGGGTTGACCCGGTTCGCCTCATATTGACTATTTAAGCCAAAAACCTATTTCATTTGTTTGGCGGAAGCTTGTTTTTTTGCAAACATCTTTTTGTAAGAACAAGATTGATTTTTGATTAATCTAGTACTCTTTTCTTTGCGATTTGTTCTTTGAATCTTTCTCACTTTCTCTAATCTCATATGATTAACACTATTTCTATGAATTTTGTTAATCACATGATGATTAGTGAGTAGTTCTTCATAGGGCTTATGGGTTAGGTAGGATTAGGTTGATTAGGGGTGATCAATGGATTTCTAATGTTTGATTGTTTAAAACCTCGTCTATCAAAGTGTGTTTAGTGCCTAATTAGCCTGATCATGTTGATTAGGATGTTTAGGATTTCTTTCTCACCATGTGTTCGATGAAATTCCTGTTTCTAGCTTTGGTAGAACTTTCACATTCTAGCACATGAAAATGGATGTTTAGAGTGATTGTTGGCTGTTTGGAACTTGTTTGAATGCTTGCTTGATTTTAATTCACAAATGAGAATTTGTTCTTGGATTAGGATTAAGTAAAGAGATTAGTATTAAGAGATTAAACTGATCAACTTGTTGTGTTCCTTGCTAGGAGGTTAGCTTCTTTGAAGTTTGAATTAGGATCCTTGATCATCCCGAGTCACCTATCCGTTGACCTTAACCTTTAGGCCTTATCTTTGTCATTGATTGTTGAAATTCATTTTGTTTGCTTGTTTCTGTTTACTTCTATTTGAATTGTTTTCGTTAGGATTGTTAGAACAAAAACTTAATTGAGTGATTTGACTCTAGAGGTTCAGTGTGTTCTTATTGGTTTTATCCGTCCCAAAAAGGTTCGATACCTCAAAGCTACACGATAAGCTTGAGGAATTGGTACCTCAAAGGATTGCAAAATCCTTGTTAACACTCGATGCAGAAGATCATGGTCGGTCCGTGCGTCCGGAGTATGGGCCAGGGCGTGGTCTGATCAAATGGGCCGCTAGCTTCAGTGTGGATCATCCTCCGGGCCAACTGGTTCAGGACAGGTTGTCCTTGGTCAAGATGGCCTAGCTGGGTCGTGATGACTTCTAGGCTTGTCCTCGAGATCAGCTGCTCCATGGCATTGTTGAACTCGGCCTGTATCTGTCGCTGTCCCGAGCGCGTCATTGGTACATCTCGCATGGTCGGAAACAGGTCGGTCAGCTTCTTGGTAGAGCCTGGTCCGTCTTGCTCGTCTAACTCAGTGTCGGCCAAGCTGGTGTCCTCATCACCCGACACGAAAGTATAGCATCCAGATCAACTTCAGAGAACAAATTTGGCTCCACCTGTCAATATTCCGTAAACCAAGACCTCCCTCCTTTCGCGGGAAAGATATATCCTCCAAAGATATAAACCATGTAATTCCTGTTTTTCCAAATATACCATATTAACCAAGGATTGATATTGATCTTATTATCCGAAGGTAATCTCCAAAACAAATAATCTACATTCGTGTAGAGAGATGACGAAGGAAAAAACTCTGGATTTGTTGGTATTTGGGACAACGCCCAAGTTTGATTGTTGGTGGGCATTCAAATAAAACATGATTGGTCGATTCCTCCTCCATCGCACACCGAACACAACGAGTATCACATTTTATCCCTCGTCCCTTTAAATTATTTGTCACCGATAAACAACCTGAGAGAGATTTCCAAATTAATTGCCTTATCTTAGGTGGACATTTTATCTTCCACGAGAAAGCTAGAAGAGTGTTAATCCTTGGCTCCAAGATAAGAAGGGTCTCGCCATTCTCCGTGAAGTCTCTCTCTAATTGATACCCCGATTTCACCGTATATTTACAAGACTTTGTATGATGTCATCCTATAGAATTTGGTCTGTTTAGACGACTAAAAGGAATACTTAGGACTGAAGCCACGTCCTCTGGTTCCATAACTTCCTCCATTAGGCGTTTGTTCCAAATCTGATTTTGACGATCAATCAGTTGGTTAACTGTAACCAAATTATGAGTTGTGTTTGTTTTTTGTTTTGCTAGTTTCGGGCGATAGGCTGGTATCCACGGGTCATTCCATATTGAAATAGAGTCCCATGTTCCCACCCTTTTGATAATTCATTTTTAACCAGAGACCTAGCTGAGAAAATACTTCTACATACATATGATGCTGAATATGATTTAATCGGATCTAGTGGATCCGTATTTCGAAAGTACCTTCCTTTGAAAACTTATGAGAATATAATATTTGGTTTATCAATTAGTCTCCACAATTGTTTTGCTAAGAAAACTGTATTAACCTCTCGAAAGGCACTAAAACAATTCCCACCATGTTCTTTATATTTGCATAGTTTATCCCAGGACATCAAGTGCATACCTCCACTTGTTCCCTCTGAACTCCACCAAAAGTTGGAAACAATACTCGTCAATTTTGTAGTGATTGTTTTTGTTTTTGGTAGCCGATAACACGAAATCACATGGTTTGGAAAAGCCGTCGCCACTGCTTTTAACATGACCTCTTTACCTCCTAGTGAGAGAAGCTTCGTCGCCCATCCATTGACCCTTCTATGAAGTCTATCTTGTAAAAAACTAAAAACTTGCGTTTTTGAACCACTGAGACTTTCCGGTATGCCCATGTATGATCTCATTCCACCCACCGTAATGATCTTTAAAATTGCCTTCATCTCCTCTCGAACTTCAGTCTCAACCTTATGCCCAAATTGAAGTGATGATTTCGAGAAATTTATTTGTTGGCCTGATACTTTCTCATAGTCTTTTAGTATCCGTAAAATTGTCTGACATTCCTCCTTCTTAGCTTTGCAAAAAATTAAACTATCGTCCGCAAAGAGAAGATGTGATATTGGAGGACATGCCCTTGCCACCTTTAGCCCCGTTAACTGTTTTTCAAGTTCCGCTTTCTTTATATTTGCAATCAGAGCTTCAGTACATAAGATAAAAAAATATGGTGACAAAGGATCTCCTTGTCGGAGTCCTCTCTGTGGAGCTATAAAACCCCGTGGTTGACCATTAATGAGAACTCTATACTGAACCGTGGTTATGCATCGCATTATCCGATCGACCCATTGTGCCACAAAGCCCATTCTCCCCAGGAGGTTCTCAATAGAGGCTCATTCCACTCTGTCATAAGCCTTACTCGTATCCGTTTTAATTGCCATGAATTTACCTTTGCAATATGGGTTTGTTCTTAAACCGTTGAACATCTCTTGTGCTATTAAAATATTATCTGAGATCAATATACCCGCAACAAAAGCCGATTGCATTTCCGAAACCAATTTGGCAAAATCCCTCTCAACCGTTGACACAACACCATAGATATGATCTTATAGCCTACATTACAAAGACTGATAGGTCGTAATTCCATATCCCGACTCTGTCTTTCCGTCTTTGGGAATAGACAAATATTTGTAGTATTAATTCTTGGATCACGTTCCCCATATTGTAAGAAATTGTTAACCAACTGAATAACATCATTCTTCACCACTGGCCAAGATTGTTGGAAAAATAATGATGCCATACCATCCGGTCCCAGAGCCTTTTTTGGATGCATCATAAACAGTGCTCTCCTAACCTCCTCTTCAAAAGATGTTGCCATAAGTCTATTATTCATCTGAGTTGTTATTGATACTGGAATCTCCTGTAAAATCTCTTCAAAACATTCTGGTTGTTTGACGTAAATAACTCTTCAAAGTATTCTACCGCTACTCGTTCAACCTCATGATACTTTGTAACCCAATCTCATGATGAGTTGTGAAGTCCGACAATGTGATTTCTTGCACGTCTTTGTTTAGTCAAAGCAAAAATAATTTGTATATCGGTCCCCAGATGTATGCTACATATTCCTGCTCTTCTATTGCCAAAATAGTTCTTCATCTCTATAAGCCTCTTTTGATTTTTCCGAAATCTCCATCACCTCCGCTTGTGTTCTGTTATCAACTTTCTGGACCTCCTCGAGGGCTTTCTGTAACTCATATATCTTATCCTTACCATAGAAATGACTGCTTTTCCTCCATTTCGACAACTCATGTCTACATCTACCAATCTTGGTAACGAAATATGTACCTTCACTATCTTCTGGTTCTCCCCATCCCAATATAATCGCATCCATTAAACCATATTTTCCCACCCAACGTTTATCAAATCTGAACTGATTTCTCTTCCTATGTACTTTGTCCTCAATAGTTGCCACAATCGGTCGGTGGTCCAAGCCAATCATCCCCAAATATTCTACAATGAGAAGGGAAAAAGGGTATGCAAGTCTTCATTAGCTAATGCCCTATCTAGTTTGCACATGATAAGTTCCCTCTACGGCCTCTCCAAGAAAGAGAGTCCCCCAATGATGGGAATTTAATTAAACCACAATCTTGAATCATGTTATTAAAAGAAATGAAAGTTGATGCATGCCTTAAAGATCCCCTTGTTTCTCATGATTACATGTAATCTCATTTAGATCCCCTATAATAAACCACGGGTTCGTCCTGATCACACCGATGCGCACCAATCTCTCCCATACTTGATTTCGCAATTTTTGTATTGGATCACCGTAAACAAAAGATATCGAAACACTTTTTCCTTGATATTCACATTTGAGATGTCATTGTAATATAGCGCTAGTTCCCCACTAGCTCTTCTCGGTTCCACGTTATGCAACTTATCATATCCGAAATGGCTCATAATTTTTTGAGTAAAAGAGTATGGTTGTTTGGTTTCAGAAAGAAACAAAAACTCTGGTTTATTCTTATGCACTATCTTACGCATATAGCTTATTTTCCACTTGCTCCCTAATCCTTGACAATTCCAACTTATAATCCTCATATTAAAACAATTTTTTGGCATCTCCCATTCGGAGTGTAGACTTGGATTTAATGATATCTTAAAGCCATAGTCGATAGAAACATATAGTTTCCTCCTACGAACCAAAAATCTTTCTTTTGTCCCATCTTACTAACCTTTCCAAAATGATGTAACACCAAGTAAATGATTTAATCTTACAACGGGCTGAAATTCTGTGAATATTATTCCCATATGTTATGGTTTGGTGTGTAACAATAGAATTATCATAAACATCATCCCTATCTTGGAAACCAGAATATGGTACAAAATCAATAACTATATAACATTACACACGCCAGAGAATATAATGAGACTTATGCATGACGCTAATCCCGTTACAAATACACCAACATCTCTGTGAGACCATAAAAACTCCCCATAAGAAGAAAAATGAAGAAGAACCGCAAAAATAGCTCATATGCTCCAAAACATTCCTCCATGTTTCCTCTTTTCTTCCCAAAACCTATCTGCCGAAGCCATCACAGATCTTGTCTTCATCATCTCTTTTTTCCTAGTCGTGACTTCCTTAGCTATCTCCCAAAAAAGAAAACTTGAGTCTACTTTCCTTCTTCCTGTAACCCAAAATTAACAAATTGCTGGTCATATTCATACTTTAAAAGATAAAAGAAAGATCTGTAACCAAACCAACAACAATCCCAACGTTGATAAAATATTCCTTGGGAACATTTTCCATCATCCTTCCACCCAAATTCCATTCTCGCATCATCTATATGTGCCTTCTGTTGGTGCCTTGAGTCCTTCCGTCTTATAAAAAAACAATTAGCATAGCCATATTCTCCCTTAAACCGCAAAACTTTTACATTCCACAAGGACCGTATAGCCTCATCCGTATAAATGTACCTCTTAAAATAGCTACAGGAGAAGAGAACTGAAAACGATATTGTATAAACCCCTCTGTTAGTCTTGTGCAAATAAGTATCACAAGATCTCATTCGGGATTCTGTCATTTCCTGAAACTGTATACAAAGGTTGGCCTTTCCCTCTAACCATGACGATAAATACAAACAAACAAATTCGATCCCTGATGTAAAACCACAGTTATAATGTAACATACCCATACTTAGGCCCAAAGGAAAGGCCCAAGAAGAGTTACTTGAGCCCAAAGAAAAAGGGGGAAAAGGTCTTAAGGCTTTGCTTGAGCCCAAAGAAAAGGAAGGAATGGGCCAGAAGCCCAAGGCCCAACCCAGCAGATCAGGAAGCCCTAGCAGAGTCCCCTATAAAAAGAGGAGCAGCCCCTTCATTTCTGCACATTTCCCGAAGCAACGAAGCTCTGCCGAAGCCCCGAGCCAGCCAGCCACCGCCGACCAGCCCGGAGCCGACGACCGCCGACCGCCGACGACCGCCGACCACCGCCGACGACTGCCGACCGCCGGAGCTCCGATCGCCGCCGTGACCGCCGCCGCTCCGCCGACCGCCGCCGCCGTGAGTCGCCGGAATCTTCGCCGGAGACCGCCGATCGCCGCCGCTTCCGATCCCGCACCCCAAGTCGCCGTCTTCTTGATTCGTTTGAGTGTAGAGCCCTCCGATCTATTAGTTCTTAAGGTGAGATCCCCAGATTCTCAGATCTGCTCCGTTTTCTCCTTCTAAACCCAGATCTGCTTCAGATCTATGCTTCTAGATCAGATCTGATCCGTAGAAGTCGTAGATCTGAACCGTATCTTCCATTTTGTCTCTCTCTCGCTCAGATCTGTTTCAGATCTATGCTTCTGATGGATAGAAGTTGTAGATCTGGACCGTATCTTCGTCGTTTGTCCAGATATGTTGGATAAAACCCTAAATCTGTTCTTCTTTTCTCTAGATCTGTCTTCTAAACCCGAGATCTGTGTGCAGGAATCCCAGATCTACTTCCCGTTCGTCAGATCTAGACTAAGGTGAGGACTGAACGTGATCTCTTTCTTTATTCTGCCGCAGTGTTAGGATTCGAATCCTCGCTTAATAGTGTCTTCCTAGGTAGAGTAGATCTAGTTGTTGATTTGCGTTGATGTGATGGATGAAAACCTAGAACCTAGGTGGTCGCTTAAACCGAAAACAGAACTTAGTCATAGGTTATCATTTGAACTGAAAATGTTGTTTGTGTATGAAGGCTATGCTTGCTAGAACTGTTGAGGTCCCCCGAAAGGGTGTTTCTTGGCGGCTCGCGTATAACGAGTTTGGTATGCGACCCTTGTATCGTCGGAAGGGAGGTTTTGGCGAGCCTCCCCAAGTTTACTGGCCGACGGGCCGACGAAGGAAGTTATCGGGTTGGGCCGGATTGTGTGTGCCTACGGGCCAGAGAGGGGCTCATGAGTGTGTATGCACGAGTGAGTGTAGTATTGTTTGTGCCTTCGGGCGTGGGTGCAAGGTGTTATTAATCTTGGACTCTTTTCTTGATGTTGTGCTAGTATAGAGTAGAGATAGTGGTATTCCTTGAATCCGCCCTCACTGGGTATTGGTGTAAACCAATTACTCAGGCCTCCTTCGTTGACTGTTTTGCAGGTAACCCTGGAGCGTTGCAGGGGTAGACGGACGGTGTGGTGTTACGTTTTGGGAGCGGGATTTACCTTCTCTTCTTTTTCTTTCTTTCTGTCTTTTATGCGTTGAGACTTATGCGGTTCTTCCGTTTTCGTTAAGCTATTTCAGTTGGTTCGATTTTTCTTGTAAGACTCGGCTTTTCATTTTTAATAAAGTAAAACCTTTTCAGTTAATTACGTGTTGGTCCTCGGTTTATGACTTGGTTCGCGGTTGTGAACTATGACTTGTGGAGTCAAAGGGTCGTTGAATTGGGATCGAGGGGACGGGTGTTACAATTTTGGTATCAGAGCCAGGTTGGAACCTAACCAGTCCTGCCCTGGTTAGGTAGGGTATTTATATTCGGATTTCAAAACCATTTTTCAAAACCGTTTTCAAAATTTTTACGATTTTTCTTAAATGGGGATTTCTAAAAGTTAGATACTAGGGGCACCACTCCGATCTCCTCCTTACATACACTCCGGAAGTGAGTTCAGTATTCAGCCGTTAACTGACTCAAATTGTCCTTCTTTTGCAACAGATGCCGCCAAAGAGAAGAACCCCGCCAGCTCGTCGTAACCAGGATGCACCAGTGTCGGCCTCGTCGACAAACAGTGCCACCAGTGTGCACGGACCCCAGGGACCGGTTGTTGGAAACCAAGCTGGACCAGCATTGGGAGCTGGACAGGTAGCCGTGGATGCCGCTCTTCTGCAAGAGCTGCTCGCACTTCAGCAGGCGCAAGCCGCTAATGCCGCAGAGGCGGGAGGAGCACCAGGAGTGATACCGGTGAATGTTGATGGGGCGCCTGGAGCCCCGGGAGGAGTTGGGAATGGTCAGGGAGGAGCGGTGAACGCCCCAGGAGGAGTTGGCTTTGTTGCTGGGGGAGCAGAAGCCGCTAAAATGGGGTTTGGATTCGTTCAGCCGCAGCCAGTGGTGAACCCGCCACCACCACCACCGCAGGTGCCAGGAGCGGTGCCAGGAGTGACCTACTGGACCATGTTGAAGCATCCGAGGGAGATGCAAATTGACCATTTTGCTGGAGATGTCAACGGCATTACCGCAGACAACTGGAGAAGGAAGCTGGAGCGGAGTTTGGATACTGCTAGATGCCCGATGGAGTTCCGTGTGGAGATAGCGACCTCCTATCTCAAGGATGATGCGCTGGTTTGGTGGGAAGGAGTGCAGGAGAGCGCTCAGGGTCGTCAGCTGACATGGGTGGATTTCCGTGAGGCGTTCAACCGGAAGTACTTTCCAGACGTGACCATGGACAGGTTGGAGGGGGAGTTCCGAAACCTCCGTCAGGGAAACCGGAGTGTACGGCAGTACGGGGAGGAGTTCAACCGTTTGAGGAGGTTTGCAGGGAGGTATTTGTCTGAGCGAGAGCTGATTCGCCAGTTTCTCATGGGATTAAAGATTGAGCTCAAGGTTCGTTGCAAGCAGAGGGACTACTACGACATCAACGACCTGATCGAGAAGGCAGCTGATACCGAGACGGACTGGGAAGAGGAGCAGAAGCAACATAAGAGCGGGCACAACAAGGGAGTCAAGAGGAGTTGGGATACAGCTTATGTTGCGGCGCCAGCAGCCCTAGCACAGCCCGCACCACCGGTGCCGCCAGCACAGCAGGTGCAGCCACTGCCAGCGCAGCCGCTGCAGCAAATAGTGCCCGGGGGATGCTTCCAGTGCGGACAAGCGGGCCATTTCAAAAAGGATTGCCCACAGCTGCGATGTTACAATTGTGGTCAATGGGGGCATTTAGCAAGGTACTGTACCAATCCAGCTAACCGGGGAGGAGCAGGAGGACGAGGAGCGGGGGTGCCACCACCACCACAGTAGGGAGGGCAGGGAGGAGCCGGGATGCTGCCTCTACCACCGCCACCAGCAGGGGGACCTAGAGTGTATGCTGCAGCCGCCCCAAGAGGAGTGGAACCGATCGCGGGTACGTAAATCTTACTCGATGTGTGAATTGTTGTAGTGTAATACCCAAAAGTCTAGTAGCTTAGAATAGTGAATGTGTAGGATCGGTTGTGGTTGGGGGAAAAGCTGCCCACACCCTGTTTGACTCGGGAGCTACTCATAGCTTCGTGAGTCCTCGGTTCGCAAAAATTTGGTCCTTTAAGGGCAAATTCATCGACGGGATCATGAGTGTGGAGACCGCCGAATCGGAGAAGGTATCGGGCACGGGGATCTTCGAAGAGGTGCCAATAACGATAGTCGGAGTTGATCTACCTACAGACATGGCGCGGTTTGAGCTGGGTTACTATGAGGTTATTCTGGGAATGGACTGGTTGGTGCGTCACCAGGCGGTAATGGATTGCGCCAAGGCGACCGTCACCTTACCCCGGGCAGAAGGAGAGATCGTCTTCCGGGGAATGAAGACGCGGACAGGGATATCGGTCATATCCATGATCCAAGCCGAAGAGCTGATCAGCAGAGGAAATGAGGCATATTTGGCGACTATCTCCATGATTAAGGAAGGAGAAGCACCAAGCTTGGAGACCATTCCGGTGGCCGCGGAATACGAGGACGTATTCGCGCCGTTGAAGGGACCACCACCGGAACGGAATGATGCCTTCACGATAGAGTTAGAGCCCGGGACGGCACCTGTGTCAAGGGCTCCATATCGTTTAGCGCCTGCATAGATGGCGGAGTTGAAGAAGCAACTAGAGGATCTTGTGGAGAAGGGATTCGTCCGACCGAGCAGTTCGCCGTGGGGAGCGTCAGTGTTGTTTGTCAAGAAGAAGGATGGGAGTTTCAGACTTTGCATCGACTACCGAGGCCTCAATAAGGTGACCATCAAGAACAAGTATCTGCTGCCAAGGATCGATGAGTTGTTGGACCAGCTGCAGGGAGCCTCTTGGTTCTCGAAGATCGATCTTGCCTCGGGATACCACCAAATCCGGATAGCAGAGGAGTGTTGGAATTGTGTCCAGTAATCTCGGTACTGTCTCTAGAAAGTAAGAGTATGTCAATGATCAGACATAAGTCATATAATACTGGGGGTCATGATGGCTTGCTAGAGTCCGCTCATGATCTATAAGTCTTGGACTTATTGCCTTTATTATATGATCCCATATGGGTCACACGCCTAAGCTAACAGGAAAATGTGTAGGAACGGCTTAGCAGAAGTACGGTAAAAGTGCCAGGCATTTGTCGTACTTAGAGAGAGATTAATGGGTCTGATTAAATCCAAGGGATTTAATCAGATTGGTATTTGGGCCCAAAAGCCCAAAAGGGAAAGAGAAGGGTTTTATAAACTAAAACCCAAATCTCTTTCTCCTTGAACCCTAACCCAGCCGCGCCTCTCTCTCTCTTCCTGCGCCTCCCACAGCTTGGTCTAGCAGCCTCTCTTCCTGCTTGGTGTGCGTGTGTGAACCTCTGGAGGAGTTATCACTTGGTGGCTCTCTGATCTCTGACCTGTTCTCTCTTTCCGCTGCATAAACAGGTAAAAGGTGAGATCCACAAAGTTTCTATTCTAGAGAACCTAGATCCGCATGTTTAGGACTGTTTAATCTGAAGAACTGAATCAGGATTAACACCTAAACTTCCATCAGTGGTATCAGAGCTATTGGTTCTGGTTTTTCTTGTTTAGAATCTCGTTTAGGATTGTTTTTCTTGTTTAAGAAGTGTTTTGAATCAACTACTGATAAGAGAAATCACTTAAGCAACAAGGAATTGAAACCTAAACATATATGAAATCGCAAAAACCAAGCTATATGACTTGGATTGCGTCGGCCGAGTGATGATCCGATCGACCAAGCCGATCGCAAGTATCGATCAAGGATCGATGGCGTGGTTCATGGCTGGTCGGATCGATCGACCGTGAGGCATGGATCGTGCGAAAGCATGGATCGCGTCGGATCGATGGGCCGATGATCGCATGGATCGTGCGATAGCCGATCGTATGGATCGCGTCTCGTCCCGCTAGCATCGTCCCGCGATCGTCCCATCCCGTCTCGACCAGCCACTCCGTCCCGATCGCATCTCGGCCAGGACTGTCCCGCGTGACCGAGGCCGAGCAACGACCCGAACGTCGATCGTCCCACGCCGTCCGTACGATCGCGTGATGCTTGCATCACGTGATGTTTTCGGCTGCGACGGTCCCGACCGGTTAGGGTTTAGCGTGTGATGGTTCGGTTCGGTTTAAGGCTCGGTTTAAAATTTTATTAAAATTAAACGTCGCGGTTTAATAAACAGATTTAATAATATTTATTAAGTTCTGGTTAAACCGGGATAAGAAATCCAATGTCGAAATAATTATTGGATTTTGTGCCTAAACCAGGATTTTCTAATTTGATTTGGTTGGACCAAATAAATTGAGAAAATCCGGTTTAGTAAATAACCGGTTGACAATTGTGGTCATCGTAGTAATTAATTTTGGTTAGACCAATTTTAATGAACCAGACCGGTTATGTCATTTAATTGGACAATTGGGTCATGTCTTGGACATGGACCAATTCTTGGGCCTCGGGCCAAGAAGTTAAAACAATTGGGCCAATTATTTGAGTTTTTTCTTCAGATTAATTTAAAATTTATTTTATAAAATTATAAATCGATTTTAAATTAAAGTTTCCGAAATTTTGAAATTAGAAAGTTTCTTAAAATAGAAGTTTCTAGATTTGCGGGTTTTGGATTTTAAGAAATTTCTAAAGTTAGAAAGTTTCCGTTTTTAGAAAGTTTCCAATTTTAGAAAGTTTCCAAAAATAGTAGGTTTCCAAAATGGAAAGTTTCCCAAAATAGTAATCTTCTATTTTGGGAATGAATTTTAATAAACCTACAAACCTCAAATAATATCAAGCGTTGGATGTCTTGTCCATTCTATGTCAGCTGTCGAAGCCCATTCAATTGTATTCATGGCCTTACAGTGTGAGGGTGTCTACTTTTGCGTGGATAAGACGGTTTGTGATTCATAAATGTCATTGGGAGTCCCAGACATTAATGATTACATGACTGTATAGTCTGGTTTTCTTGACTGGGCCATCGGGAGTCCCGGGCCTTGAGACATCAGAGTGTATTGGGCCTCGGGCCCAGATTCACAACCAAGAGTTATATCACGGATATAATTAGCCGACAAAGGGCTTACCGATATAAGCTAAGGTTGGGTGACGGCCAGTGGTCCACTTTGATCTTGGTTATATGTGGATCTTGGAATCATTATATTCTATTGAGGGTAACTTATGTTATTGAATATAATGCGTGATTAATCATATTAAATTTAATACGAGATTAATCATATTGAACATATTAACTAATAACCTTTTTATCTTATATATTTCAGCTATGACTACTACAAGCACACAAAACACATCTCAATCCGGTCTGTTCTCGAGAAGGAGAAGCTGACTGGAACGAACTTCCTGACGTGGTCAAGGAACTTGAGGCTGGTCCTCAAGCAGGAGAAGAAGGATTATGTCCTTCGTGATCCTCTCCCCGAGAGGCCTGCTAACAATGCCGCCAGGACTCTGCATAATGCTTGGGAAAAGCATTCGTCAGATGAAAATGATGTGTATTGCCTTATGTTGGCGACAATGACTGCTGAGCTGCAAATGCAGTTCGAGAGTGTGTTGTCACCAATTGAGATAATGGCAAGCCTGAAATCGCTTTTTCAGGAGCAAGCAAGGACTGAGAGGTTTCAGACGGTTAAGAACCTCTTAGACTGTAAGTTGGCTGCAAATGCGGCAGTGAGTCCTCATGTCTTGAAGATGATGGGTTATCTTGATCATCTTCAGAAACTCGACTGCCCTATCAGCCAGGAACTTGCCTGCGACATCATTCTGCAGTCATTACCTGCAAGCTATGATCAGTTCATTCTGAACTTTAACATGCATGGCTTGAGTAAGACATTGCCTGAGCTTCACGGAATGCTCAAGACTGCAGAGCCCAACTTGAGGAAAACCGCCAAGGACCCCAATGTGCTTATGGTGCAAAAGGGCAAGGGGTTTAAGAAATCCTCTGCTAAGGATAAGGGAAAGGCCAAGGCTGTCCAAGTCGCGGACAAGGACACGCCAAAGCCCAAACCCAAGTCCAAGGCTGGGCCAACTGACATATGCAGGTTCTGTAAAGAACCAGGGCATTGGAGGAGAGAATGTAAGAAATTCCAAGAAGGTCTAAAGGAATTGAAGAAGAAGACTCTCGAGACTTCTTCAACAGGTATTTTTGTTATAGAAGTTAATACAACTACTTCTGATAATACCTCATGGGTTATGGATACTGGTTGTGGGGCTCATATTTGTACTAATATGCAGGCACTCAGCAACAGTAGAAGGCTGAAGCAAGGACAAGTGGAGCTACGAGTTGGGAATGGAGCGAAAGTTCCAGCACTAGCTGTAGGCACATACTTGTTGTCTTTACCTTCGGGATTGATTTTAGAACTCAATAATTGTTATTTTGTACCTGCTATAAGCAGAAATATTATTTCAATTTCTTTGTTGGATTTGGAAGGTTATGATTTTTCAGTTAAGAATAAATTATGTTCCTTCAATCGCAACAATTTGTTCTATGGTTGTGCCCGTCTTACGAATGGGCTTTACATACTCGATCAATCCGCGCCAATTTATAACATTAATACCAAACGGTTCAAACCTAATGAGGAGAACCGAACGTTTCTATGGCATTGTCGTTTAGGGCACATCAGCGAGAAACGCATCAAGAGGCTCCATTCGAATGGACTTCTTGGCTCATTTGACTTTGAGTCATGTGAGAAATGCGAATCCTGCATGATGGGCAAAATGACACGGGCCCCCTTTAATAAACCTAACGAGAGGGCCAGTGACTTATTGGGCCTGATACACACTGACGTGTGTGGCCCAATGTCCACAAATGCAAGAGGAAACTATCAGTACTTCATTACCTTCACTGATGATTTCAGTAGGTATGGATATGTTTATTTAATGAAACATAAGTCTGAATCTTTTGAGAAGTTCAGAGAATTCCAAAATGAAGTACAGAACCAACTTGGCAAAAGCATTAAGGCTCTTCGGTCCGACCGAGGAGGAGAATACTTAAGCCAAGAATTCAGTGATCATCTAAGAGAGTGTGGGATCGTATCCCAACTCACTCCTCCCGGAACACCTCAATGGAATGGTGTGTCTGAGAGGAGAAATCGGACCTTATTGGATATGGTTCGATCTATGATGAGTCACACAGACCTTCCAATATCCCTTTGGGGATATGCTCTGCTAACAGCAGTGTTCACTCTAAATAGAGCGCCATCGAAAGCAGTAGCAAAGACACCATATGAATTATGGACTGGAGTGGCTCCAGTGCTGTCTTACCTAAGAATTTGGGGTTGTGAAGCCTATGTCAAGAGATTAATCTCAGACAAGCTTACACCAAAGTCTGATAAATGCTACTTCATTGGTTATCCGAAGGAAACCAAGGCTTATTACTTCTATCTACGTTCCGAGAACAAGATCTTTGTTGCCCGGGATTGTAACTTTCTTGAGAGGGAGTTTCTCTCTAAGAAAGACAGTGGGAGTAAGGTACTGCTTGAAGAAATTCAAGATGAACAGGATACTGCTCAACCTAATGAGGAAGAGCAGCAGGAGGACCTACAAGAAATTGCAGAGCCTGAACCTGTAGTACCTGAAGTTCGAAGATCCGGGAGGATCCGTCACGAACCCGAGAGATATCAAGGATTCTTCGTGACTGACTGTCATGATCTTTTGATCATTGATGGTGATGAACCATCGAACTTCAATCAAGCCATGATGGGCCCAGATTCCTCGAAGTGGCGCAAGGCCACTGATTCCGAAATGGACTCCATGTCGGTCAACCAAGTGTTTTCGTTGGTTGACTTACCTGCTGGTGTAAAAGCCATCGAGTGCAAATGGATCTTCAAGAAGAAGATTGACGTGGATGGAAATGTCCAGATTTATAAAGCCAGGTTGGTGGCAAAAGGTTTCAGACAAGTTCACGGTGTGGATTACGATGAAACCTATTCACCAGTGGCTATGATGAAATCTATTCGGATTCTACTAGCAACTGCAGCTTTTCATGATTATGAAATTTGGCAGATGGACGTGAAAACCGCCTTCCTGAATGGAATTCTGGAAGAGGATGTGTATATGACACAACCTGACGGTTACATAGATTCAAAGAATGCTGGGAAAGTATGCAAGCTTCATAAATCCATTTATGGATTGAAGCAAGCATCGAGGAGCTGGAATCTTCGTTTTGATGAAGCGATCAAGCAATTTGACTTCATCAGAAACGAAGAAGAACAATGCGTGTATAAGAAAACTAGTGGGAGCAAGATAGTATTTCTTATTCTGTATGTCGATGACATACTGCTTCTCGGAAACGACGTTCCAATGCTGAAGTCTGTAAAGGACTGGCTTGGAAGTTGTTTTTCCATGAAAGACATGGGTGAAGCCGCATACGTTCTTGGAATCAGGATCTACCGGGATAGATCTAGAAGGCTGATAGGCTTGTGTCAAGATTCATACATTGACAAAGTCCTACAAAGATTCAGCATGAAAGATTCCAAGAAGGGCTTCACGCCAATGGTACATGGCACAACGCTAAGCAAGAAGCAGAGCCCTACGACGGCTGCTGAGCTTGAGCGCATGAAGAATATTCCTTATGCATCTGCAATAGGATCTGTCATGTATGCCATGATCTGTACTCGTCCTGATGTTGCTTATGCATTGAGCATGACGAGTAGATACCAGTCAAATCCAGGTGAAAACCATTGGATTGCCGTCAAGAACATCATGAAGTATCTGAGACATACAAAGGACAAGTTCTTGGTGTACGGTGGAAGTGATGTGCTTAAAGTCAGTGGATTCACGGACGCAAGTTTCCAGACAGACCAAGATGATTTCCGGTCACAGTCCGGTTATATCTTTTGTCTGAATGGCGGTGCAATCAGTTGGAGAAGCTCCAAGCAAGATACCGTTGCTGATTCCACTACAGAAGCTGAATATATCGCCGCCTCAGAAGCAGCGAAGGAAGCTGTTTGGATACGAAAGTTCATTATTGAACTAGGTGTGATACCAGATGCGGCTGAGCCTCTGGCACTGTTTTGTGACAACAATGGTGCTATTGCTCAGGCAAAGGAACCAAGATCACACCAGAAATCCAAGCATGTTCTAAGAAGATTTCACTTGATACGTGACATCATTAATAGAAAGGAAGTCAAGATCAGCCGAGTTCAGACAGATGATAACGTCGCTGATCCGTTGACAAAGCCACTCCCAAGGCCTAAGCTCGAGTTCCTGACTGAAGCTGTAGGCATTAGAGACATTGAAATGTAATCTAAATTTGAGTGGGAGTTTGAGGGCTTTATTTAGTTATTTGATATGTTCTTGTAAAACATTTTATGTTTAATGAAATTATTATTTCAAGATTATTTTAACTGTGATGAAATAATCGTTCCAAAGTGATATAAACCATTTTATAGGTCATCGAAGTAAGTGACTTGATCTTGAGTCATCAAAGTCATTTAGCTTGATCATGAGACCCTATATTTGATATATGGCTTATATCATTCAGTCCCTAGTCGAAGGTTGTTGAAATTGGAACACCAACAACCGTGTGAGACTAGATTGGTATGTGACTTATGACCAAGTTTCATGGTGTCATAGATGCGCGGCATCAAAGTCAGTACATAGGTGTATGTTGGGAACATACGACCGGACATGACCCGCTTATGAGAACTCTTCAGGATATTTATATCTGTGTCATAAGAGATTCTCACTACGACTATAGAGTATAGTCCTTAGACCTGAGTTCGCATGCATGTGACTGCACATGGACTGATGCACTTTGATCATTGTCTAACGCTATCGTTCTGCGATAGTTATAAGGACCTTGTTTGGGTACATTATGAAATGAGTAGTTTACAGTGATGGAACAAGACGGGATTTGTCCCTCCAATATAAATGGAGTGAATATCTCTAGGCCAATCGGAGATTTGAATACTGGAAAATGCATGGCCATGCTCAAACGGACTGTCCCGAGTCGTTTGGATTGTCAGTATCAAATCAGAGTCCGATGAACAAGATTAGGCTTTATAAGGATGACACTAATCTTGCCTTATGACTAATCGAGATATTGTGACAAAAGGATTATGAATACAGAGATTCCAGTACAAGTGGGAGATTGTTGGAATTGTGTCCAGTAATCTCGGTACTGTCTCTAGAAAGTAAGAGTATGTCAATGATCAGACATAAGTCATATAATACTGGGGGTCATGATGGCTTGCTAGAGTCCGCTCATGATCTATAAGTCTTGGACTTATTGCCTTTATTATATGATCCCATATGGGTCACACGCCTAAGCTAACAGGAAAATGTGTAGGAACGGCTTAGCAGAAGTACGGTAAAAGTGCCAGGCATTTGTCGTACTTAGAGAGAGATTAATGGGTCTGATTAAATCCAAGGGATTTAATCAGATTGGTATTTGGGCCCAAAAGCCCAAAAGGGAAAGAGAAGGGTTTTATAAACTAAAACCCAAATCTCTTTCTCCTTGAACCCTAACCCAGCCGCGCCTCTCTCTCTCTTCCTGCGCCTCCCACAGCTTGGTCTAGCAGCCTCTCTTCCTGCTTGGTGTGTGTGTGTGAACCTCTGGAGGAGTTATCACTTGGTGGCTCTCTGATCTCTGACCTGTTCTCTCTTTCCGCTGCATAAACAGGTAAAAGGTGAGATCCACAAAGTTTCTATTCTAGAGAACCTAGATCCGCATGTTTAGGACTGTTTAATCTGAAGAACTGAATCAGGATTAACACCTAAACTTCCATCAAGGAGGACATCAAGAAGACGGCATTCCGGACCCGTTATGGGCACTACGAGTTCGTGGTAATGCCGTTTGGGTTAACCAACGCGCCAGCAACCTTCATGAAGATGATGAATGACGTCTTCCGAGAGTACTAGGACAAGTGCGTTATTGTCTTCATTGACGATATCCTGGTCTACTCGAGAAGTAAGGAGCAACACGAGTGGGACCTCAGGATTGTCCTAGATACTCTCAGGAAGCAGCAGTTGTTCGCTAAGCTCAGTAAGTGTAGCTTCTGGCAAAGGGAGATTGGATTCCTTGGCCACGTGATCTCGGAATCCGGTGTAGCAGTGGATCCGGAAAAGGTCACCTCGATCGTCAACTGGGCAAGGCCGGAAAATGCCACCGACGTTCGCAGCTTCTTGGGATTGGCAGGATACTACAGGAAGTTCGTGGAAGGATTCGCCAGCATCGCTAAACCTCTTACGATCCTAACCGGTAAGGACGTCAAGTTCGAGTGGACGGACAAGTGTGCCCGGAGCTTTGAGCAACTAAAGAAACGGTTGACTCAAACTCCAGTGTTAGTACTACCGCGGCCGGGAATACCGTATGTAGTCTACACGGACGCGTCTGGAGTTGGACTTGGGTGTGTCTTGATGCAGGAGGGGAAGGTGATCGCCTATGCATCAAGGCAGTTGAGGAAGCACGAGGTTAACTACCCCACCCACGACTTGGAACTAGCAGCAGTGGTTTTTGCCTTGAAGATCTGGTGTGCTTATCTGTACGGAGAGAAGGTGCAGATATTCACGGACCATAAGAGCCTGAAGTACGTCTTCACGCAAGGAGAGTTGAACTTGAGGCAGCGCCGTTGGATGGAGCTATTAGCGGACTACGATTTGGAGATCGAGTATCACCCTGGAAAGGCCAACCAGGTAGCTGATGCTTTAAGCAGAAGAAAGATCGTCATGTCAGAGAACAAGGAAGTTCAGGAATTGTCAGCAGCCCTGTCAGAACTACAGTTGTGCGTTACTAACGTCACAGAAAGCGTCACCGGATTGGGAGTTTGGGATCAAGCTGATCTACTGGGAAGGATCCGAGAAGCCCAACCCCGGGACCAAACCCTATTGGCCATAGTTGAGAAGCAGGTAATCGGGTACCACATGGCGGCCAATGGGATGGTAATGTTCAAAAATCGAATATGTGTACCTCAAGTTGAAGAGTTAAGGAAGGAGATCCTGAAGCAAGCGCACCAGTCTCAGTTCTCGATTCACCCGGGAATCGTTAAGATGTACTACGCTCTGAAGCGTTACTACCATTGGGAAGGTATGAAAAGGGATGTGGAGAAATGGATCTCCCAGTGCCAGAACTACCAGCAGGTCAAGGAGAAAGGAAGGTCCCCAGCGGGATACTACAAGGATTGCCCATACCAGAATGGAAATGGGATATGGTCACCATGGACTTCGTTACCGGATTACCAAGGACGACGGGAAAGAAGGATGCGATTTGAGTGATCGTGGACCGACTCACCAAGTCTGCACACTTCCTCGCGATTAAGAAGACAGACGGGACTGAGACACTCGCCCGGAAGTATGTGGAGTGCATAGTAAAGCAGCACGGTTCGCCAGTCAGTATTGTGTCAGATAGAGATCCAAAGTTTACTTCTATATTCTGGCAGGCTTTCCAGAAAGCGATGGGTACGAAGGTACTCCTCAGTACGTCTTACCATCCGCAGACCGATGGACAGTCTGAGCGGACCATCCAAACGCTGGAAGATATGCTTCGGGCATGTGTGTTGGATTGGGAAGGGAACTGGGTTAAGTTCCTACCTTTGGTCGAGTTTGCCTACAACAACAGTTACCACGCAAGCATAGGGATGTCACCATATGAGGCTCTATATGATCGACCCTGCAGGACCCCCCTATGTTGGACCGAGGTGGGGGAGAGGAGTGATTTGGAGCCAGAAAGGATCCAAGAGACAGTCAAGCAAGTGGAACTACTCAAAGAAAGATTAAAGCAGGCCCATGACCGTCAGAAGAGTTATGCAGATAAGCGTCGGAAGGATCTGGAGTTCGCAGTGGGGGACGCAGTGTACCTTAAGATGAGGACGTTCCGGGGCAACGATCCCAACCGCAAGCTGAAAAAGTTGAGGCCTAGATATATGGGACCATTCGTGATTGTCGAGAGAGTTGGTGCGGTGGCGTATAGATTAGAGTTACCACATGAGCTGTCAGATTTTCACAACGTGTTCCATGTGTCTGTTCTGCGGAAGGTGGTTCGTGAACCGGAACTAATCCTACCTAAGCCGCCATCAGATGTCAACCGTAACTGGTCAGTGACGAGCAAACCGGTCTAAGTGGTGGATCGCCGAGAATCAGAGTTCAACGGGAAGAAAACCAAGATGGTTTTGGTTCGTTGGGAGAGAGACGGAATCCAGGATGATGTCTGGGAACCCGAGCAGCCGTTTATGTTGAGCCATCCAGAGTTGTTTACCGAGCCGAATTCGGGGACGAATTCCGGATTGGTGGGGGAGAATTGTAACATACCCATACTTGGGCCCAAAGGAAAGGTCCAAGAAGAGTTACTTGAGCCCAAAGAAAAAGGGGGAAAAGGCCTTAAGGCTTTGCTTGAGCCCAAAGAAAAGGAAGGAATGGGCCAGAAGCCCAAGGCCCAACCCAGCAGATCAGGAAGCCCTAGCAGAGTCCCCTATAAAAAGAGGAGCAACCCCTTCATTTCTGCACATTTCCCGAAGCAACGAAGCTCTGCCGAAGCCCCGAGCCAGCCAGCCACCGCCGACCAGCCCGGAGCCGACGACCGCCGACCGCCGACCGCCGACGACCGCCGACCACCGCCGACGACCGCCGACCGCCGGAGCTCTGATCGCCGCCGTGACCGCCGCCGCTCCGCCGACCGCCGCCGCCGTGAGTCGCCGGAATCTTCGCCGGAGACCGCCGATCGCCGCTACTTCCGATCCCGCACCCCGAGTCGCCGTCTTCTTGATTCGTTAGAGTGTAGAGCCCTCCGATCTACTTGTTCTTAAGGTGAGATCCCCGGATTCTCAGATCTGCTCCGTTTTCCCCTTCTAAACCAAGATCTATGCTTCTAGATCAGATCTGATCCGTAGAAGTCGTACATCTGAACCGTATCTTCCATTCCGTCTCTCTCTCGCTCAGATCTGTTTCAGATCTATGCTTCTGATGGATAAAAGTTGTAGATCTGGACCGTATCATCGTCGTTTTTCCAGATCTGTTGGATAAAACCCTAGATCTGTTCTTCTTTTCTCTAGATCTGTCTTCTAAACCCGAGATCTGTGTGCAGGAATCCCAGATCTACTTCCCGTTCGTCAGATCTAGACTAAGGTGAGGACTGAACGTGATCTCTTTCTTTATTCTGCCGCAGTGTTAGGATTCGAATCCTCGCTTAATAGTGTCTTCCTAGGTAGAGTAGATCTAGTTGTTGATTTGCGTTGATGTGATGGATGAAAACCTAGAACCTAGGTGGTCGCTTAAACCGAAAACAGAACTTAGTCATAGGTTATCATTTGAACTGAAAATGTTGTTTGTGTGTGAAGGCTATGCTTGCTAGAACTGTTTAGGTCCCCCGAAAGGGTGTTTCTTGGCGGCTCGCGTATAACGAGTTTGGTACGCGACCCTTGTATCGTCGGAAGTGAGGTTTTGGCGAGCCTCCCCAAGTTTACTGGCCGACGGGCCGACGAAGGAAGTTACCGGGTTGGGCCGGATTGTGTGTGCCTACGGGCCAGAGAGGGGCTCATGAGTGTGTATGCACGAGTGAGTGTAGTATTGTTTGTGCCTTCGGGCGTGGGTGCAAGGTGTTATTAATCTTGGACTCTTTTCTTGATGTTGTGCTAGTATAGAGTAGAGATAGCGGTATTCCTTGAATCCGCCCTCACTGGGTATTGGTGTAAACCAATTACTCAGGCCTCCTTCATTGACTGTTTTGCAGGTAACCCTGGAGCGTTGCAGGGGTAGATGGACGGTGTGGTGTTACGTTTTGGGAGCGGGATTTACCTTCTCTTCTTTTTCTTTCTTTCTGTCTTTTATGCGTTGAGACTTATACGGTTCTTCCGTTTTCGTTAAGCTATTTTAGTTGGTTCGGTTTTTCTTGTAAGACTCGGCTTTTCATTTTTAATAAAGTAAAACCTTTTCAGTTAATTACGTGTTGGTCCTCGGTTTATGACTTGGTTCGCGGTTGTGAACTATGACTCGTGGAGTCAAAGGATCGTTGACTTGGGATCGAGGGGACGGGTGTTACATATAACCCAAATCCCATATATATAAACCCTTAAATGTGTGGTTAACTATTGTCCTTGTACTAGTATCTAATATAAATAACAAGACTCGATACACAAAACTTACAACCGTCATACCCTCAGCCATTAACATTAGATCAATTACAGTAAAAAAGCAAGCATCTTTTTCCAGACCATGCAAATTAACATGAATAAAACAGTAGTCCTAACCACAATGTATCTGGTTAACCATAATGACAAAAAAACCACAGTAGTTAACTTTCCAGACCTCATTCATGGCTAGTCGGGAGAGATAGAGAGAATACCGACCTCGATAAAGCCGTTGATAGTGATAAAAGTACTCTTAGTGGAAATCTCCCTCCAAAGATACCATTTGTTTGATCAGAATTCCGTACGAGCAGAATTGGATCTTCTACCCATGTATCCTTTCCATTGACCATATACCTTTGATCTAAATTATGCAAGGAGATGATGTATGCTTCTGGATAAATAGATAACCGACTAATATTTTCCCTGCACCAGAAAGAAAAAGTCAACACCTCAATCCAGTACATCAAACATCCAGTAGGATTTATAGACTTGATTAACCATTCACAGCTATGCATCTTGAAACCGTAAAAAACACCCATATTATACCACCACATAAGACAAATAGCAAATACAGACTTAGTATTCATGATTATAGTACATAAAGAAAATGATATAACCCTCTGCTTCAATAGGATCGTATACAGCCATATAAACATATTGCTATTTAAATAGGACATGCATAACATCCAGGCTAATGAAAGCCTTTCCAAAACCCTGAGAGATCCGTATGTTTACTAGCCACCATTATTACTTTACTGAGACCATGTCCACAACATTCGATGGGGAGCATTAGTCTGTCCGAAACCATCTCAACCTCATTCATCCACCAAGGTATATGGTATTCTTCAAGCATAAGACCAATTTGCCAGGGATGACCCAGAGAACTAAACCAAAGCATTGACCATTTAATGAGACCAAAAAGTTTATTCATAGAGTCTGCAATTGCCAGATCGTTTCCAAATGTCTCAGAATCATATCCACTAGATTTTGACCAGCCAATCGGCGGGTATAATTTTGTTTTGATGTTTATTGAATTTTTTTGTGTTTAAATAATAAATTTGTAAATTGTAATATGTTTTTATAACATATTATTAATATTAAATTTAAATGTTTTTGATTTGTTGAACATATATATAGATTTTATATAGTTTATTTTTTTTTTTTTTTTGTAAATGATAATGATCCATACTACGGACGGACAATTTCTTTTTTTAGCATGTAGATTTATATTTATAAAAATAATCTATCTTATTTTTAAAACACATACTATATTGTTGTTTGTTAAAGATTTAAGCATTTTTATTTTTATGCAGTAGTTAGTATAATATATAAAGTGTATGTATAATATGATGGTGAACATCTATACTATTGTTATGTTATGTATATTTGTTAATATATAATATATAAAGTGTAATCCAAATATAAGTAATTTGTTATGTATATTTTTATTTTATATTTAGAATGTTGTTTTAGACTTGCAATTTTTATAAAAACTCATAAAATTTATCTTTATTAGTTTTATACTTTATTGTAAAAATAAATTTTAATTTACTTGGAAATAACAACTTCTATTTTCCAACAAATTTTAGTTTCTAAATTATCGCTTTATGGGTTGAAATTATATTTAATTTATACAAATATATATTATTGAGCATATCAATACTATTAAAAAATTATAGTCAAAAGAAAACTAACCTTAATTTCATGTGTGATTTACAAGATATGCCACTGAAATTATAAAAGTATTTTAAATATTCTTTTTTTTTTTTACTGGAAGATTATCATTTCATTATCGTGATGGGATACGTTTTTCGAATACAACCTTAAAGATCTAAAGCCGGCTATCACATGTCGATACCAGAGCCAAAAGCCGACGGATGAAAGGCAATCCCCGGAGACACAAAATACACAAGACAACACAACGAAACAAACTGAAAACATAAACTGCTAGGCATGAAGCACTAACATCAACGGATAAGCTGCCCCGGTCAGACTAAGAGCAAGTAGGAAGGACAACGAAGAGGAAGTGAGCACCATACACCGAGAGAGAAAAGGAGCGTGACATCTGAAGTCGAGATTATTGAGGAAGACCCACCAACACTCATTATATTGCTCCACCACTAGGAGCCACGAGCGGGACGTATGCAGACCAAACCAGGGCAGACGAGGGACCAAACCGTTTACCACCCGCTACCGAACGACTAGATGCGAAGAAGACCGAAGCCTCGAATCCTTAAGGTTGTGCCGGAGAACCCTTGCCTTAGATAGGAGACCCAAGGCAGAAGATAAGAAAATGAACCGTAGGAACTATGCCGATGCACCAACAACAAGGAAAAGCACACTCCCAATGCAAAGAAACAACACCACCTGAAGCCAATAAAAACTGAAACACAACAGCTACACCGAAGATAAAGAACCCGCCAAACTAACCACTAACTGAGGGGCTAGCAAGAGAACTCTCAATCATGAAGCTGAAACTCTACACCATAACCGGACCAAAGCAGCCTCAAAGTCAAAGCTAGCCAAAGCAAACACAACGCAGGGAACAACAACTAATCGAACCTAAAAACAAACCATACTGAAGCAAACCTAAAACCAACCCAGCTCAACCAACTTAAACCGCCAGAGATTACCCGCAGATCCTAAAAAATTAACTCGAGGAAGAGAAACACGGGACCAGAATCGCAGATTACCCGAATATTTTTAATATTCATTAAGGGTAAATTCGGGTTTTAATAATTGTTACAAACTACACATGGATAATGGATATACGAGGATCAATACCTTTTTAATCTGCCCCGTCCAGTTTAAGTGATTTGATCCTAACGATTCAATTTGAATACTTAAATAACTTGATATTTGAATTAGTGAGCATTGACTATAATAATAATCATCAGAAGCCCATATCACATTGATCGTGCATATCTGCATCTATCCTGGTTTTCCATTCACATAGGGATAAAATATTAACCTGAACAAATATGCATGAACTATTATTGTTAAATATTGTTAACAAATATGCATGAACAGAAATTGTTAAATATTGTTGTCATTCTAATGTATTGATATACTATATATATATATATATATATATATATATATATATATATATTTATAATTACAGTTTTATATATTTTATGGGTCTATATTTCATAATGGTTATTATCAGTGTTCAAGAAAGCGCTAGGCGCTAGTCGGGCGGCGATCCAACGCCTAGCGTCTAGAACGCCTAGTCGGGGCCTACGCGATTTTAGGCGGTTTAGACGTTTATAAAAAAAATCATATATTTTAGATATATTTTACTACATACATCATATAATTCAAATATTTATAATCTTAAAAATAGATTTAGAACTCAAATTACATCAAAATAACAAAACAATCAGTTAATTTATCACCACACGACATTTGCTATCAAAATCTGTTAAAATTACGATATTTTTTATATTGATAACCATTAATTTATGAATTTAAACTTATAAATTTAGTTATATGTAATAAATTTTTAAAATTACATTGAAATAAACACAAAAATCAAAAATCAAATGATAATTAGTTAAAGATTGTGTATAGCCGCCTGGACCGCCTAAACCCGCCTAGATCCGCCTAGGACCGCCTAGACCCGCCTAAATCCGATTAATAATACAAACGCTTAATTCTAACGCCTAGAAGAAAATCGTCACGGTCAAGGACCGCCTAACACCTAAGCCCCGCCTAGGCGGCCGCCTAGACCGCTTTTTAGAAGACTGAGTCTTATTATACATGCACTTATATTAGGTTTATTTATAATGCTACAAAAAGCGTCACACATACAACCAATAAATATTCAAATATTCAATAAAATATTTTGATCCATTTACTTTAAAAATCAACTGAAGTTTGTTTTAGGAAAATCTTGAAAGATATTTAGGTAACAAAATATGAAATATATACACACACTAAATCTCAAAAGATATTTAGGTAACGATAATTGTACATTTCAAAATATTAGAAACATATAACCGATTAGTTATACTCTTTCTATATATAATACTAAATAGTCATTTCTTCAATAATCACCAAGTTGTCGTTATTTTAATCTTTTTTTTAATGATATAGCTTTTTTTGAATAAACACACAATTCGTTTAAAAACATAAATTATTAACACATTATTTTATAATTCGAATTTAAAAATTATAAACAAAATTAAATTACATACTTGAAAAATCTAAATTACTAAAATAATATAAATAAAATTTTAAATTTGTAAGAACAAATAAACCCGTGCTTTCTAAGCACGGGTCAAAATCTAGTTATGATAATTAAATGTTTTTACCCAAAACAGATTATCACTAATCAGTGGCCTCTAATAAAGCTGCTATTAACCAAATAATCAATCATAAGAAAATGTTCAATGTATATATTTATTTATTGAACCAAGACGAAGACAATGCAAACCGAAAACATTTGATTAACATAAGATGACCGGTACAACTTTAACTTTGGTTCACTTGTCAAGTTTCACGAGCTCATACAATGTGTCATACACAACACACTGGTTTATTTAGTCACGGAGGACAAATAGCAGAAACATATTGGGACTCAAACCTGTGAAGAAAGGATAAGAAACATATAATTGATAATCAAGCAGAAACGCTGATGGATAAACCTCTAGCAGGAGATTGTAAAATGATATATAAACCAAACCACAACTAATCAACATATATCTTAGTTATTCATTAATCAAGCTCCTAATAATGGATGCTTGTAGGCTAATAGGATCAATAGTATCAGGAAGATGACAGTCCATCACTGAGGTCATCAGCTTCGTTTTTCAAGTTTCTTATGTAGTTGCAAGTCTCTTGTACCACTTCAAGCAAGATTCGTCTTTACGCTTGCAATTCTTACTTGTTTCCGAAATCTTTGTCACATCAGCCAGCCATTTTCTCTCCCATATGCTCGTACAGAGGACCAAGCATTGCTCCAATAAATTGTTACAATAGCTGAAAAACAGTTAATTTAGAAAATCGATTTTAGAGCTAATTGAACTTCTATATATCATATTTAAGCACTTACGTACCCTGCAAAAACCTCTGATGCCTTGCCAACACCATCCTTCAAATCTAAAAACTATCAGCATGAACCAGAATGTTTTCAACATAAGGGCTTATACTGAGATCAGCTTCTACCTGCCAACAAAGAAACAAATACGGTTATTTGGAATAGTGAGTGAAGATTCGGTTTTAGAAGACTATACTTTGTCCAAGAAGACATATTCCTTGTGGTGAAGTTTAACAATATCCTTTTCCCAATCAATAATCTCGAGGCAACCATCGGGTGAAACTGTACTTTATCTCTTGTGTAGAACCTCCTCATCCCCTTTTCACCACGGAGCATTGGTTTATCGCTGGTTTGATACCCACCTTCTGGTCAGTCTATTAGTTGAAATAAGATATAAGCATATGATCATGCTAAACCATTTATAGATAGAAAAGCATTAAGATAACCATATGAGTCGATAAGTTATGAAGTCAGACTCGTGGAAAATCAGTTAAAAAGATTACCTTTACAAAGGAGAAAGAAAGTGGAGCACCCACACGGCCTACTAATGTGTCGTGGGGAATATATGAATGTTAGATCATAGAATGACAATGGAACGAAAAACATAGAGCAAATTATTACAAAAATTGAAAAGAAAAAAAACGAATAGAAGTTATAAAAGTTTTGGAAGGTTCTCGAGTCTCTTAAGTTATGAGTATAGTCACCATGCACCCAGACATGTTCTTCAGGAACCTAAATAAACCAAAAGAAACGTCAATCGATCAAATATCCATCAACAACATCTTTATTGCCAACATGCCAATGACGAAACTAAAACAATAAAAATAAAAATTATGTGTACACAAATAGCATCAAGATTTGTAGTGTCAATGCTCAATACTCAATACATCATTATAATCTGATTCATAAGCGAAATCAAATCAAAGTGAAAGAAGAAGGTGAATAACAACAACATATACCACAATGGTTTTTGGTTTATCGTTCTTCCATGGATTAACCAAAAAGCTTATACAATCTCCTTTAAGTCCAGTCACCCTCTTTATCGGAGCCTTTTTGGATTTAATAAGATTTCCATTAATTGAAAGAGAAAGAAACGGAGATAGATTAACGAAATAAGGAAGATTTGATGCGACTCACATATTAGATAAGCAGGGAAGCAATAGATTTTCGAAACAAACACACCACTTTTAATAGCATCACTGAGAAGCTATTTTCAAGAACGGCGAGGAAGACCCCATCGTCGAT
The DNA here is from genome assembly GCA_030180135.1 of Orychophragmus violaceus. Lineage (NCBI taxonomy): Eukaryota > Viridiplantae > Streptophyta > Magnoliopsida > Brassicales > Brassicaceae > Orychophragmus > Orychophragmus violaceus. The sequence goes on along the minus strand of CM058237.1, from coordinate 54,139,731 downwards.
TTCTGCTTCAACTCGATTAGAGAACATAATAGTCTCACTTCATAAATCTTCGAGCATAAAGCTCCGCTAGAGCAAATTATTCAATAAAAAAATTGGAAAAAAATCAAGTAGAAGCTGTAGAAATTTAAAAGGCTGTGTTTTTGTTTTCGAGTATAGATGACATCGAAATAGTGATGTATATATATATAGATGAAGGACGTAGGGTTACATGAACCGTGTCTAGCAATTTTTGAGAGATTTAAAAATTGAATAGCTACGAATTAGGAAAATATTTGCTATATTATCAATTTGATTTTTTTTTTAACAAAAACTTAATTATAAATATGAATTTTAGGAATAAAATATATTTTTAGAGATACTGTGAAGATATTGTATGATATGGAAACCAATGGCACAATCTGTAAATAAATCAAAAAAGATGGATAATTTTTGTTTTGTACTTCTGTTTTAATAGTATAGATTATCAAGCTTAAAATCAATAAGAGATATTCGATACTCGACCATATATCTCCTAACCTTAAATCATAAAAATTCTCTACCAGCAAGTCAAAAAGAGGAGCTATTACCATTAAAAAAGAATCTCTAAGAATCGTAGAGATATATACCTCAATTAACCGAATTTGGTCACCACAATAGTAAATCGTACACTCCTTGATTGATTCGAATCAACTCAGATCCATATTTATTTCCTTGACTGCACTTAAATCCCATCTCCCATCCCGTAGATACAGTCATCAAGATACAATCCATTCGGATCTTCTCCGAATCAAAAATCATTCCTTGACTCCACTTAGTTTCCAGAAATCCTTCCGATAAAATCCAGCTCATAAGATCGGACATATCCGTAAGAGAATATCCAGTGAAGATAACCGAAATCAAACCCCATCCTTCAAACATCAATCGGGAAACCTAAATCGCCCAGAAGATCGCCGTCGACATACGTTTAATAAAGATTATAAGAAGTTATGGATCATAGATTTTTTTTTGTCATCTGGTAATATAAAAGAGGACAGCATTCTGTTACAGAAGCATCCCACCAAAAACACTGGGTAAAGGTGAAGAACATATCACCAAAGCAGAGCCAAAAAATAGACCAAATACACCCGAAAATACAGGGGAACTTAAACGCAGTAAAAACTTAAGAAGAAGCTAAAGCCATCTCACTTTCCAGAATGTCTTTGAGCCAAAAGGGAGACCCCAAGGCAACGTAAGAGTGAACACTGTGATGAGCATCTCTGATGACACTATGGGCAATGAGATAGGAGCTTCTATTTGAGTTCCTGCAAACCGATTCTAACCGCCAATTCCTAATCTTAGCCAAAAAATGTTTTAGTTCACAAGAAAAGGAAGCAAAGTTGGGCCAAGCTTTCGGTCTTCGAACTGAGCCAAAGAGATCCGCAGTTTCTGCTGAGAAAAAGATGTTGTCTATCCTATGATCCGACATGCTTTGTATTGCCCAGCAAATCGCCTTTAGTTTTGCTAGGTTCCAGCTGTTGGGAATGTCCTGAAATCTATTGTACTTACTCTAAGTGAAAGTCGTATTGTCGAGACGAGACAATCATATGACACTGGGCAGTCATAATGCTTTGCTAGAAGCCACTTATGATCAATGAGTTTAGAACTCATTGCTAGTGTTATATGATCCTACAGGGTCACACACCTAAGCAAACTGGATGACAAATATGATAGGGTTTAATATAAAGTATTATATATATGATATATAATATGTTATATATATATGATATATATAATAAAGAAATATATATATATATATATATATATATATAAAGTACACACGTGATCATTAACATATATATTAGTACAAGTATATACATGTTAATGATATGATTTGGGCTTAGCCCATTAACAACCTAATTGTTAGGTTAATCACGTGAGTGAACATATATATATATATGTGTTTGATTATTGAATCAAAGTGTGGTCGCCGAAAAAGATAAATCGGAGAGATTTTCTAAAAAACCCTAATTAATTTTGAGATTAGATCTCAACGGCACTAGCATCCCGATCCGATTCAGTTTGTGTGCGTGTGGATACCAGTAGAGGCACGACGTTTGGAGTGCTAAGAAAATCTCAAATCGCCTCGTTTTTATTCCGCTGCAAAACATCCAGGTATATTCGAGATTCTAGATCTAGATTTATTTCAGTATTTGCATGAGTTCCTGGCTAGTAAATTCATAGGTTGATTATAAAATTGTTTTATAACCGGTATGAATTTCCTTCAGTGGTATCAGAGCCTGCTTGTTTAATACTGAAATTGGATCTAGTTTAAACTATATTTGATATAGGCTTCAATTCCATATGTTCGAACCAAACTAACTATCTTAATTCGGTTATCGAGAATATTGTTAGTGTCGCTCATATGTTAGTCATATATACATTCGCACAATTAAATTTGTTTATAGAAAATTGTTCAACATGTTTGATTGTTATTCGAAGATAATTTGATTATCGTTCGTGTGTGATAGTAACAAATCATGTATCATGTGCTGCATAAGATACTTGTCACATAATATTGTTGTGTACTTGATTTTAGTAATATTTAATTGATTGCTTTTAAAATCAATGATTGGCATGTGTGATTTGTGAGTCGTAATGCTTACGGTTCATAATATCCAGCTTCATTATATTAGAATTATAATTTGATTATATTCTAATAAATTAAATTAACTAATAAATAATTAATAATTTTAATAAGATTAAAATTTACTTAATTATTTATAATCCAATTAAGATACATATAAAATATGTATTGTATATTTAAATATATATGAGATATAAAATTTAAATATAAATTAAAATTGGATTAAGATACGTTCCTCAACCAAATATCAAGTAACACTTGATGTCTTCCCAATCCTGTCAACTGTCAAGACTTGTTTCATTGTGCGATAGATTTGCAGTGCAAGATGTCCACAATTACATAAGTAAGACAGGAAGTAATCGTGTTGATGGACTTGCAGTGCAAGACATCGACAATTACATGACTCAAAAGATTGGTTTACTTGAATGGGCCATCAAAATCGTTTTGGGCCCATAGACATCAGGTGGATTGGACATGAGATGTCAATCCACAACCAAGAGTTATATTGGATATAACTAGCAAAGTTGTTGCTTACCTAGATAGCTAAAATTTGGGTGATAGCCAGTGGCTCACTCAAGTTTAGTGAAGTATGGGTCTTGGATCATTGTATTCATCTGAGGAAACATTGTTTGAATATAATGCGTGTTTTCTTAAAAAGTTAAGACTTCTCATTTCTTGAACATAATAACTAAACCTCCCTTGTTTTTCAGCTATGTTTAGCACAAACCATCGTAACAATTTCTCCTTGCAATCCGTCCTTGAGAAGGACAAGTTAAATGGATCAAACTTTTTTGAATGGTATCGGAACTTGAGAATTGTTCTCAAACAGGAGAAAAAGGACTATGTCCTTGAGAAAGTTCTCCCCAAGAAGTACCGAGCCAATGCCTGGCAGTCATATAAGGATGCTTGGGATAAGCATTCTAATGATGTGGTGGATGTGAGTTGTCTCATGTTGGCTACCATGAACTCGGAATTGCAGAAGCAATATGAGTACATGGAGTCGCCAATAGAGATAATCACTGGCCTGAAAAGTATGTTTCAGGAGAAGGTACGAACTCAGAGATACCAAACGGTAAGATCTCTGATTGAGTGCAAGCTACCAAAGGGCGAACCAGTTAGTCCTCATGTCATTAAAATGATGGGTTATATTGATATCCTGGGGAAACTGGATTGTCCCATTAGCCAAGAGTTGGCTACTGACATCATTTTGCAGTCACTGCCGTCAAGCTATGATCAATTTGTTATGAACTATAACATGAACAACTTGACGAAGACGTTGACTGAATTGCATGGGATGCTTAAGACTGCTGAACCTAACATCAAGAAGGACACCCCATATGTCCTTATGGTACAAAAGGGTAAAAGGTTTAAGAAACTTGGTAAGAACAAAGGTGATGGCAAGACGAGCTCGATTGTGAATCCAAGCGAATCTGGCCATGCTCCTAAGGTTAAAACCAGTCCTTCTGAAGATGTTAAGTGCCGTTATTGTAATGTTTATGGGCATTTGAAAAGAAACTGCATTAAATTTTTGGAAGATTATGAGAAGCTGAGGAAGACGTACGAGACTTCTTCTTCAGGTATTATGTTATAGAAGTAAATGTTACTTCTTATAGTCCTACTTATTGGGTATTTGATACCAGCTGTGGTACTCATATTTTGTGAAAATGTGCAGGGCCTGAGCAAAAGTAGGACTATGGAGAAAGGACAAGTGGATCTACGCATGGGAAATGGAGCAAGAGTTGCTGCATTAGCCGTAGGAGTATTTCATTTGTTTTCTTTTATGGCATGTTTTGAACTTAAAACTGCTACTATGTACCTGCTATGAGCAGAAAGATTATTTCTATTCCTTGTTTGGATATAGAAGGATATCAGTTTTCAAATTAAGAATAAGTGTTATTTATTTGATTACAATGATATTTTATAGTAGCAATCCATTAGAGAATGGACCTTGTGTTCTAAACCAGAACGTGCCTAACTATAACATTAATACCAAGAGATTCAAGTCAAATGATATGAATCAAACTTCTCTCTGGCATTGTCGTTTTGGGCCACATAAATGAGAAACAGATTCAAAAGCTCCATAGTGATGGGCTCTTGGGCTCATCTGATTATGAATCATAATGAGTAAAGTGAATCTTGTTTATTGGGTAAAATGACGGAGGCCCCTTTCAACAAAGGTAGTGTCGATCGACACAAACGGTGCGTCGGTCGATACAGGTTGAGAACGAACAAAATGAAAGGGCCAGAGGCTTATTGGGCTTTATACATACGGATGTATATGGGGCCAATGAGCACTAGTGCTAGAGAAAACTTTCAGTACTTCATTACCTTTACTGATATTTTCAGTAGGTACAGTTATGTCTTATTAATAAGACATAAATCAGAATCTTTTGAAAAGTTCAAAGAGTTCCAGAATGAAGTACGGAATCAATTTGGCAAAAGTATTAAAGCTCTACGATGAGATCATGGAGGTGAATACTTAAGTCAAGAATTTAGTGATCATCTGAGATATTGTGAATGTGTTTCACAATTCACTCCTCCTGAATCGGACTTTATTAGATATGGTTCGATCAATGATGAGTCACTTAGATCTTCCAATATCCTTCTAAGAATACGCTCTAGAAATGTCTGCGTTTACATTAAATAGGGTTCTATCAAAATCAGTTACATAGATACCACATGAGATGTGGAATGGAAATGTTTCTGATTTATCCTTCATGAAGATTTGGGGTTGCGAGACTTATGTAAAACGTTTAATCTCTGATAAGCTCACACCCAAATCCGATAAGTGCTACTTCATTGGTTGTCCTAACGAAACCAAGGCATGTTACTTTTACAACCAGTCCGAGGACAAATTGTTTTTTGCTCGGAACTATGTTTTCTTGAGAAAGATTTTCTTTCCAAGAAGAACAGTGGGAGTAAAGTACAACTCGAAGAAATTCGAGAATCACAGGAGACTGTTCAACCTGATGAGGAAGAGCAGCAGTTGGATCTACAAAGAGTTGTAGAAACTTGCACATGTGGTGCCTAAAGTTTGCAAAGGATCTGGTGAATGTATATTCGATATACATTCAAATGGCGAGTTTCTGAAGAACTGTCGATCAACACAAAAGTTGCATCATCGACACAGATCGCGAACCAAAATATTGATTTTGGTTTATGACTTAATTAACTACGGTTTTAAATCTTGGTTAATTAGGTCGTGGTAAAAGTCTATATATGAGATATATGTGCGACTTTTACACAAACTGAAGCTCGCAGATCCGAAAGGATCCGTCACGAACCCGAGAAATGTGGATTTCTCGTAACCAATTGCCGTGATCTGCTGATCATTGAAAGTGACGGGCCTGCGAATTTTGAAGAAGCAATAATGGGCCCTGACTCCAAAAATGGCTGAAAGCCGCTGAATCCGAAATGAGATCCATGTCACAGAACCAAGTATGACTTGGGTTGATTTACCAGAATGGATTTTCAAGAAGAAAAGTTGACATGGATGGTTATATTCAGATATACAAAGCTAAGTTGGTGGCAAAAGGTTTCAAGCAATTTCATGGTATTGACTATGAAGAAACCTAAGCCCCGGTCAACATGCTTAAGTCCATTCGGATTCTCCTAGCAACCGCCACTCATAATGGTTATGAAATCTGGCAGATGGATGTGAAAACAGTTTTCCTTAATGGAATTCTGGAAAAGGATGTGTACATGACACAACCTGAAGTTTTCATTGATCCTAATGAAGCTAGGAAGAAAAGCAAGCATCTTGGAGTTGGAATCTTCGTTTTGATGAAGCAGTCAAAGTGGTTGACTTCGTCAGGAACGAAGAGGAACCGTGTGTTTAAAAGAGGACTAGTGGGAGCGTAGTTGCATTTCTGGTATTGTATGTTGATAACATACTACTTCTCGGAAATGAAGTTCCATCGTTTCAGTCCATTAAGACCTGACTCGAAAGTTGTTTTTTGATAAAATTATGGGAGAAACCGTATACATTCTTGGAATAAGAATCTATGGAGATAGATTGAACAAGCTAATTGGATTGTGTCAAGACACTTATGGTGATAAGGTCTTGCACAGGTCCAGTATGCATGATTCCAAGAAGGGCTTTGTGCGAATGACTCTTGGTATTACTCTTAGCAAGACGCAGTGTCTTTCGACACACGCTGAGCAAGGGCGAATGAGGGTCAGGCTACTGCTAAAGGTATTAGATGTCTTAAAATGTGATCTTAATTTTAGTGGGAGTCATTGTTATTAATTTTAGTTATGATATGATGTTCGTATAAACATAATTTGATTATGTTATTGAAATCTGACATCTGTATTATTTAATAATGGTTATTAAATAATAGTCCCAAAGTAATTTATGACATTTTATAGGTCATCAAGTATGTGACTTGATCATGAAACCCTATAGATAATAAATGACATAAATTATGTTGGTCCTTGGTCGAGGTTGTTAAAGTGGGACATTAACAACCGCGTGAGACTAGTATGTGAGGTGACTGATGACTAAGTTTCATGGAGTCATTAATAAGAGTATTAAAGTCAATCACATAGATATGTGTTGGAGAACACAGGATCGGACATGACCCACTGATGAGAACTCTACGGGATAGTTATATAAGTGTCATGAGAGTTTTCATTACGACTATAGAGTATAGTCCTTAGACCTGAGTTCATCATGTTTTCTTACATGTGAATTGGTCCGCTTTAACCTTGTCAAACGTCAGCCGTAACTGGTGATTATAAAGACATTGATTGGGCGCATCATGAAGCGTGTGAAGGAACAGGGATGGAACAAGATGGGATTTGTCCCTCCTATATAACAGGAGATAAATATCTCAGGGCCCATCGAAGATTTAAATACTGAGAAATGTGTGGCCACACTCAAACGAGGTGATTGTCAGTCGTTTGTCTTGTCAGTATAAATCGGAGTTCGATGAACATGATCTTGGCTAAATAAGGGTGACACAGATCTTGCCTTATGCCAGATCGAGATATAGCGACGAAGGGATTATGGGAATAGATGATTCCAGTACAAGTGGGAGATTGTTGGGAATGTCCTGAAATCTATTGTACTTACTCTAAGTGAAAGTCGTATTGTCGAGACGAGACAATCATATGACACTGGGCAGTCATAATGCTTTGCTAGAAGCCACTTATGATCAATGAGTTTAGAACTCATTGCTAGTGTTATATGATTCTACAGGGTCACACACCTAAGCAAACTGAATGACAAATATGATGGGGTTTAATATAAAGTATTATATATATGATATATAATATGTTATATATATGTGATATATATAATAAAGAAATATATATATATATATAAAGTACACACGTGATCATTAACATATATATTAGTACAAGTATATACATGTTAATGATATGATTTGGGCTTAGCCCATTAACAACCTAATTGTTAGGTTAATCACGTGAGTGAACATATATATGTGTTTGATTATTGAATCAAAGTGTGGTCGCCGAAAAAGATAAATCGGAGAGACTTTCTAAAAAACCCTAATTAATTTTGAGATTAGATCTCAACGGCACTAGCATCCCGATCCGATTCAGTTTGTGTTCGTGTGGATACCAGTAGAGGCACGACGTTTGGAGTGCTAAGAAAATCTCAAATCGCCTCGTTTTTATTCCGCTGCAAAACATCCAGGTATATTCGAGATTCTAGATCTAGATTTATTTCAGTATTTGCATGAGTTCCTGGCTAGTAAATTCATAGGTTGATTATAAAATTGTTTTATAACCGGTATGAATTTCCTTCACCAGCTACCAATATCAGAGAAGGCTCTTCTACTATGAAGGATCACCTTACCACCACTGTCTCTGAGAAACCACGAACAGCCTGCTACCTTAGATTTGTTGCTCCAATCCACCCCAATGTTACACTTTAACCATCCTGTAGGAGGAGATTTCCATACCTCCTTTTTATGTAAAGCGCTTGCGGGTACGGGTTGAGTAGATTCTGCAGCAATTTCTTGCAAGAAGAACCAAAGATCAGACTCGGAGAGGGAGTCATTCGCAACTACCGCAGGAGAAGTGAGAACACCATCAAAAATAAGCTTGTTCCTGCATTTCCAAATTAGCCACAATATCCAAGGGAAGCTTCTTCTGATGTTGAGATGAATCTTTGTATTCTTTCCCATAAGAAACAAGTAATGAATATTAACAAAAATAGAGTCTGGGTGAAATCCTCCTTGCGGTGAAGGAAAGGAAGACAAAGCCCAAATCTGTCTTGCAATAGTACAGGAGAAAAGGATATGGTCAGTTGTTTCCACCTCTAAACCACAAAGCTGACATCGAGGGTCTGCTTTCATGCCTCGAGATAAGAAATTCTGAGCCACCGGAAGAGCATCGCTGAGTACCCGCCAAAGGAACGACCTGATTTTTGGGGCAGTTAAAAGATCCCAGATCTTCTCCTTGAGGCAGTTAATTGATGGTTGGGCCGTTGCTTCGTTGTGAACAGCAGAGGAGGTCAAATGGCTGGCAAGCCAATAAGCCGATTTGACCGTAAAGTCGCCGCTACGATTATGTTTCCATGACCAGAAATCGGGTCGATCAACCGCTGGAGTGTTTTTGATGATCCTGTCTACATCAGCCTGAAAGAACAGATTTTTGAGACGAGACATGTTCCAACATCTGTTTTCAAAGTCTATTAGATCACAAACTCTCAAATTCAGATCGATTAACATGTTCTTTATCCAGGGAACTCTGAGTCCCTCGTCATTTATCCAAGGATCAATCCAAACACGAATTGAGTCGCCAGAGCCGATAGATTTGCTGATACCTTGGACTAGAAGCTCACGACCGTGGATCATACTCCGCCATCTGAAGGATGGCCTGTAGCCTAATCCAGCCGTGAGACAATCACCTTGAGGAAAGTAACGGCTCTTGATAACCCTGGAGAAAAGAGAATCAGGCTCTTGAAGAAGTTTCCAGGCTTGCTTGGCCAAGAGAGATTGGTTGAACCTTTCTAAGTCTTTAAACCCTAAGCCTCCTAAGTCTTTGGGAAGGCACATTTTCTCCCAACTTACCCAATGTATTTTCTTATTGTGTTCCACCGAGTTCCACCAGAATGCGGACATCGCACTAGAGAGTTTTGATATTGTACCTTTGGGGAGACGGAAACAAGACATGGCGTGTACAGGCATGGCCATAGAGACTGCTTTTAATAAAACATCCTTACCACCAAAAGAGAGCGAACGGCAAACCAGCCGGAGGTTCTAGAAAGCATTCTGTCCTGAATATAGTTAAGGAGATCGATCTTTGAGGAAGGCCCAAATAAGATCCTGCTCCTCCTTCATTAAGTATACCGAGAGTCCTTTGGATGGACAATCTGTCTTCCATAACCACATGTTTCCCAAAGGATATATATGACTTCTCTAGGTTGACTACTTGCCCTGTAGCTTCCCCATACCGGCTGAGGATTTCTTGTAAGACCTTAGACTCTTGCAAGTTTGCTTGGCACAGAAACAAACTGTCATCTGCGAATAAAAGGTGGTGGATTGATGGGCCTTCTTCACTGAAACGGATGCCATGGAGCCGTCCAGAAGCCTCCACTTTGTTTAGAAGGTGGGTTAATCCTTCTGTACAAAGTACGAACAAAGACGGAGAGAGGGGATCACCCTGCCGAAGCCCTCTCTCAGGAAAGATCTTCCCATGCTGCTGGTCATTAATCAACACCGAATATGATACCGAAGAAACACAAAACATGACCCAATCAATCCTTATATGGTGGAATCCTAGCGCTTGAAGTAGGCATCTCAAGTATCCCCATTCCACTCTGTTGAATGCTTTTGACATGTCTGACTTTACAGCCATGAAGTCACTGGAGATTTTGTCGTGAGTGTGCAGAGCATGGACGAGTTCGTGAGCTATGAGGATATTATCTGAGATGAGTCTTTCCGGAACGAAAGCAGACTGGGTAGGTGAGACAATGTCCGGTAGGAGGGGTTGCAGTCGCCTAACCAGGATCTTTGAAATGATTTTATAGAAAACCAAGCAAAGACTGATGGGTCTCAAATCTTTGAGCTTTGAAGCGTTGATCGTTTTGGGAAGAAGACTTAGCAGGGTGAAGTTCCATTCCGTAGGAAAATGACATGTGATGAAGAAATTTTTGATTTCCAAGGTCACTTGTGCTCCTATGATGTTCCAAAACTTTTGAAAGTAAAAACCCGGTTTGATTGAGAAAGCAGAAAACTTAATCTCATCAGACGTGACTTCACAGATCAGAGAGTCATTCATGTTGTCCGATACACGCTTGTTGAAACCTTGAAAGATTTCTCCAAAATGCTCTGGCCTTGAAGATTTAATAGCTCAGAGTAAAATGCAGTAGCAAGAGCGCCTTTTGCCAATTCAGATCTATGGGCTTGACCTGCATCATCTTCCAAGAAATCCACGCATTTCTTCCCTATATTATCTTTGACCGTGTTGTGGAAGAATTTGGTATTCCTGTCTCTTGATTTTAGGTCCTTTTGCCTGCTCTTCTGGAACCAGAAGGACTCTTCATCCTTTTGCGCTCGGATCGGATTATGCTTAAGTCTCAAAACTTCTCGGGTCCTTGGAAGAGAGGCCGATTGCTCAGTTTCCAGCTCCCTCTGAAGATGCTCAATTCTGTCACGGGAGTTTAGATTTTTGCCTTTCTTTTCCTTACTAAAGGCTTTCCTGCACCTTGATATTCTCTCTGCCACAGAATTACCAAACCAATTATTTGAACCTGACCACGCCTTTCTGACTACCTCTGTGATATTTGGCAGATCAAGAAGCCTTTTATCAAACCGGAAGGTGCCTCTATGAGGTTCTCCAACCGACATGAGATTAACGAGGACTGGACGGTGATCCGAACCCCGCTTATCTAAGAATGCTTGATTTGAGTTTGGAAACTTGTCAACCAGGCTTTATTCCCAAAACAACGATCCAACTTACATTGTATCCAAAGTTCACCTCTCATACCACCCCAAGTAAAGGCATTTCCACTTGATTGGAGTTCGTTCATCTCGCAAGCTGAAAGCATCTCGTTAAAACGAGAGAAAGATGAAATGCTGCGAGAAGGTCCGCCTAACTTTTCGTCATTGTTACAAATGTCGTTAAAATCACCCAACATACACAAACAGGCTTTCCGTGAACCACCTATACGAGAGATACGTTCCCATAGGTGCGGACGTCTGCCCATCTGTGGCTCACCGTATATACACGAAACAAAGAGAGAAACATCACCATAGGCCAACTGGAGATCTATTAAATTCTTGTCTGCATATTTTACAACAACTTGAACTGATTTTTTTCCAAAAAACCGCTAAACCGCCGGTATGACCTTCAGGATCAATAGTGTAAACCAGATCGTAACCGAGCCATTCCTGAAGATCTACCAAAACATTACGATTATACAAAGTTTTCATCAAAAACAAAACCTCAGGGAAGTACTGATGGCGCATTTATGGATCATAGATCTAATGGGTCTAATTCATTTTGGTTTGTATTTAATTGTGTTTAGCACAAAATAAAATAACTCTTAACTAATTTTAAAGAAAGAAAAAAAAGAAAAAAAAAACTTAAAATCAATTGAGATTTAAGTCTCAATTGACATTCACTGTCAAATATAATGCAATAACATGCAATAGTGTTTTCTTCTTAATTTTAGTCTGAGCTGATTTGCCACACAAAAAAAAAAAAAAAATCTGCGGTGCCACTATAATATATATCTAGATTTTGATCTGCGCTAAGCTCGGAATATTACTGTTTGTTCTTTTTGTTTTTTATATTCTTATTCGAGATCAATTTATTGGTTTTATAATACTATTTATTTTAATTATTTATTCTTTTTACTAACGTAGATTTTATCTTCTTTTTAGATCTACAAATTTAATTATTTTTCTAATTGTTTGTTTTTCAATTTTTCGGTTTTTAATTTAGGATGGTTATGATTATATAATATTATTTTAGTTATTTATGTTTTCTGAATAAAATGTTTTTTTCTAGTTTTTGAATTTACACAATAAATTATGTGTGTTTTAGATGATATAGCGTGAATATTTTTTTGTTTTATTATAATTACATATTTTGTATATCTTTCTATTTATTTTATCTAAATGTTGAGTTTATTTGTTTTTATTTATTCTTTTACTTTTTTATCTATAATTTTTAAAAATATATGTTATGATGCGTTAGATGTATTTAGCTTAAAAGATTTAATTATATAGACAATAATAATGTTGCAATCAATAATATTAAAATTTAAATATAAACAATAAATAGTAGTAGACGAATGATTTGAAACATAGATATTTAAAATATATATTAATAGGTCTGTTTAAAAATTTTAATTTTTAAAAGTTTTAAAACAATATACAAAAATTAACTTTGTATATTTCTCTATATATTTTTACTCTAATTGAATCCAATACTCCAAGTATTTAAGACAATTTTTCTTCCTGTAAAAATTATTTAGTAAAATATTTATTTTTAGGTATTGATTTTAAGTTTTACATAGAGATGTAAAAATTGGCAAATTTGGCATGTTTAGACCCATTTATATTTAAGAGTCATGTTTATACCGATTAGAGGTAACATATGTCTATTTAAATTCGTTGAGGTAAGTTTATAAATTTAATTTTTAAATTTTAATACAGAATACAGAAAATTTAACTTTGGAAATTTCTCTATAAATCTTTACTCTGATTGAATCTAATCTTTCCTAGCTATTTAAGATAATTTTTCTTTTTGCAAAAATATATAGTAATTTTTTTTTTTTTTGATTTTTTTTTAAATGTTATTGGTTTAGATAGAGATTTTAAAACAGACATAATCGACCCATTTATATTTAAAACACATTTAGACTTTGTCTTTTTAAACTCCGCATAAGTAAAACATACATATTTAAATCCATTTAGGTTTATTTATTTTTTGTTTTTAAAATTTTAATTAAAAAATACAGAAAATATAACTGTATATTTTTCTATAGATTTTTACTTCGATTGAATCCTATACTTTCGAACTATTTAATACAATTTTTTCTTCTTGCAAAAAACTATTTAGTAACACATTTATTTTTTGGGATTTGTTTTAAAACTTTTATATGACTTTACTTAAAGATGTTAAAACGGAAAAACGCGGCTCGTTTAAACTATTTTATATTTAAGACTCATTTAAATCCACCCGTTCAACCCATCAGAAGTAACACATGCTTATTTAAATATGTTTAGGTCTATTTATAAAATTTAAAATTTAAATACAAATACATAAAATTTAAATTCTATTTCTCTATACATTTTTTCTCCGATTGAATCTAATACACCCCAATTATTTAAGACAATATTTCATCTTGCAAAAAATATTTAGTAAAATATTTATTTTTGGGGTTTTTCTTTTTAAAATTTTATTTGGATTTACATAGAGATGCTAACATGGAAAAACCTTACCCGTTTAAACCTCTTTATATGTAAGACTCATTCATACTCGTTCATTTAAACTCCGAATAATTAACACATATTTTTTAAAATCTGTATGGGTTTGTTTATAAATTTTAAATTTTCAAATTTTAATACAAAATAGAAACAATTTAATTTGTATATACATTTTTACTCAGATTGAATCTAATATTTCCAACTTTGTCTCTCTCAGATGTATATGACAGAAGGGAGAGGCAATGGTAGATATTATATAGTGGGGAAGAGTTATAAGATTTTTTGTTTAACTTTTTTTGAAAGTTTTAGAATATTGAGAATTTTTCAAAGTTTTTTAATTTGGAGACAAATACGGACGCTATTAATATTATATATTTATTAACTAAATTGATATATATTTAGATGTTTTAAAAGAAATCTTAATATTAAAACAAATTTTGAAATCAAAACCAAATGAAAAGCATCTAATTTATTTTTCTTTTGATAGATTATCAAAATAATTAATATTTGTTTCCAAAACAATTAATAGTTGTTAGTCCGAAATATAATATAACATCTAGTGTTAACCGAAATATTTGTTAATCCAAAATCTATTTAGATTTTTAAAGGAAATTCCAATATAGTGTAGTTTGTTATGATTGAAAATATCTTCACAAAAAATATTACAGATGAGTTTTCGATAGTGAGTTTTAAATAGATTACATTTAGTTAATATTTGCTCATTTATTTAATTAAAATTTAAGTTAGGAGATTATGTTGTTTCAAGAGAAATTATTTAATTAGCATATTTGATGGTATAAATTTTTTATATCAATTTTTTTTGTTTTTGAATATATTCCAGTTAACATGTTGTTTGGAAAGTAATTATTGAAATTTTGTATAATCAAATGCATATTTGTGTATAGTTTGTTAGAATGCAGCACACGATTTGTTTCAAAAAAATTATATACACTTTTACATTTAATTAGTTCGCAATCTAATAAAGTAAACCAATGGTATAGGCTCAAATTAAATGGAAAACTAATGGCATAAAATTATGTATGCTTCTATTTTAGTAGGGTTCGACATTTGATCAATATGTAGTTTTGTATTGTTTGTTGTGATATGTAATACACACTTTTAGTTAATTTTGTTGAATTCTGTTAACATGTTTTGGTTCTTACTTGCTCAAAAAGACAACATCTTGTATCATGCATTGAGTTTGTACTTGCAAAATTCAGAATATTAATATTGTAACTCTGAAAATATATGTAATGATTAGATAATATCGTACAATTTAACAAAATTCCAACGGTTTGGCTCCATCACCCAAAGCTTCAGAGCTCATTTCAGTATCACCTCTTAACAGTTCTGCTTCTTCACCTGAATGGCTTGAGTCTTTAGCAAAACGAAAATACCTAGAATCAGCATCGTAAGGCAATAGCCTCGGAGGAGAATGATACACACCAGAGAGAGATGAGTCATCAAGTGAATTTGTGGAATTCATCACTGAAGCAGTCTCAACAGTTGAAGGTATTGGATGCATTCCACCTCTGTTCAATATCGATGCTTACTGAAAAAAGGCATGTCAATATGAGACCGAGACAAAGATGTAAACTTTCAAAAATGAAAAACATTCAGAAAGTTTTGAATCACAAGTATCATTAACTAATGAAATAAAAGGAGAAGAATAACATACCAAACCCATGAAATTGGGGAGGAAGCAGTCCAGGCATGGACAGTTCCAAGACATGGAAGTGTTTGGATTCACATAACTCTCAAAGTGATCAAATTGAACACAAACTCCCATATTCAGCCTCAAATATCACCATAAGCAAGTTGAATGAGAGAGGAAGCCAATTCCAAAGAAGATGTATTTGCCACCCGCAAAACTATAACAAAAATAAGATATAACTCTGCAGTTTGTGTTAGGCAAAGATTCGTTCTTTATACTCGATCACCATCATCAGTCCGGTGAAACAAAAAAAAAGTGATTATAAGCTGATCACTTAGGATCAGAACAAAAGTTTTTTTGCAACCGATCAACGAATGCAATCTTTTTTGCTTCTAAAAGAGCAGAGGAATCAAAGAGCACCTTTGAGATAGAGGTCTGAGAAAATCCAGAAGCAGTCAAAACAAATAAATAAGAAAAATCATTATGGTTCTTGAAGCTCATGTCAATACTAATTCACATTCAAGGAGGACTGATTCATATCTAATATCGCGAATTGTGCACAAGCAAGATTGTATATTTTATATGGGGAAAATGTAAAACAATTGACTTACTTCCATCCGAGTTCTTTCTCAGCTCCTGAGTTGAAGTGTAAACAGCTGTTGCATCTCCAGCTCTTCTTGCACATAGCTTGATAAAGCAAATATTTGTTTATAGCAAATATTCAATCTCATTCGCACAAAATTCACTTTCGGAATTGGAAAAATAAGAAACGATTGAAATTTTCACCTTGCGAGAAGCTTTTTCGAAAGCAGCAACCATTTCCAAGACAAAAGTTCCTTGACCAGTCCTAAGATTATAAGCAGTACAACCTAAGGTTAAGATGACACACCAACACATTAAAAACATTCTCCAAATCCTAGTCTTTTAAAATGACTCCATGAATTCAAAACCAAACCCTTCAAACAGTTAATATGTTTTACAGAGTTTACCAATCTTTGAGTCTATAAAAATCTTGTTCGCAGCGACATGTCCATCTACTAAATCCATCACATGAATGTAGTCTCTTGCCTGCAAGTAGTGTATGTTAGTTTATCAATCTATCATCAGAGATCCAAACCAAATTTTCGACAAAGAAACAGTAACTATCGATGTTGTACCGTGCTACCATCCTTTGTAGGATAGTCATGTCCAAATACATTGAGTTCATGTAATCGTCCAACCGCAACTTGCTGGATATAAGGCATGAGATTGTTTTGGTATGCCCTTTGGATCTTCTCCAATTCTTCCGCTCTCGTGAGCTCCAACCTCCAACGGGATTGAAGTACCTCATGAGCATTATACTCCATTCTGGTTCTGCGGAGTGAATGTCTCTAGCTATCTCTTCGAGAAACAGCTGCACAAATAGAAATGAAATGACTTCAAAATCTCTGTCATAAATGAGATAACTTTCCAGACTATGGACTCGAAACAAAACAAAACAGATTCGAGGTCAGTTGATCAGCAAAAAATCAAATATATTCATGATGACAACTTTGTTGTGCTCAAGTGCATAATACCTTAGTGCGGCCGTAAGGATTATAGCATGTAACTCAAAGTCTTCCAGGCATGGGACTATCGCGGGTTGGCATTAAACTGTTGCAGACGACGAAAACACCATCTGAATATAAATTCCAGCATCAACAACAATATGTAATGCGAATACTACAAACCATTTAACTAAGAGATTGGAGAAAGTTACGATCATACAGATTTGTTCCAACTAAGTTGTTATCAGAGTAACCACGAGGGTTTCCTACACTTTCACCCACAGCTTTAAGACGAGCAAAGTGAATCACAGCATCAAATCTGTTTTACCTCACAAAGAATCAGAATATCAGACAAAAAAAGAAAAATATCAACTCACATGAATAAATAATTACATAAATTTGAGTTTTACCTCTTTTGAAAAATTTGAATAAAATCTGCTTTACCTTCAAGGTCATCTCCTTCTTTTTCTCACCACCTCCGGTTTCTCTCTGCTCTTCTCCGAATTGGTGTAAATAAAAGATGGCTACAAACACTGGGATGATGGATTCAACATAATTTATCGGTAGATCAGAGTTTCTGGCATGTATTTAACTCGATTCTGCAACTAAATCTCTCGATAGTTTAAGAGGTAACAAATTGATCGCTCAATTTCACTTTTCTTTTGAAACCTAATTCGAAAAATGAAATATATTACTTAAATGATGAAAATGAACAAAGAAGAGAGAAGGGAAGAAGAAGAAGGAATATCATGATTCTGCTCGCAATGCTTTATATTAATTTTTTATCATGCCATAATTAGAATTAGGGTTAAGAGTAAAAATTCAAAAAGAAAAATTAAATCTGCCTGTTAAAATTTCATGCCATATAATCCGCTTGTTTCCGTGGGGAAGATTTGGTCGAATCTGTGGAAGATCTGCGTATCTAATTGGGTAAAGCCATGATTAACCGATTTGTTAAGTTTTAAATAGATAAATATTTTATGATTTAATTAATTTAATTATAAATGACAATAGCAATCTCTGTAAATAAATTGAAAAGAATGGGCAGTTTCTAAAATGTATTTCTGCTTTAATAGTATATATATGATATACCAAATTTACCTTTAATGAATCACAATATTTTTAAATAAAAATGAAAAAAAAAATTCCTACCCGATTTTGTCAGATTTTCTACCCGATAATTTTTTATCCGATTTAAATTTTCTTCATTTTTTTCCAAACTTTTTGCCCAGTTTTGCAAATCGAAAACTACCAATAAATTCTGTAAAATCGTGTACCTTTGGTACAACTAATAACAACTATTTATTAAAAAATAAAAATAAAAATTTTACTAAATAAATATTGGAAACTATGAAAAATATTTTTAGGGTTTCAATACACATCCTATACAATTAATTTAAATCAAATTTTGACTGAGACAACGACCCGGTTTATAGCTGGTTTGTTTCGGTTTCGACGACCATTTTTATAGCTGGTTTGTTTTGGTTTATTTATATATAAACATGTTTCTAATTGAATTATCCTCATCCGTGCCAGGTCTAATTGAATTTGTTTTGGTATGGAATTAAACAAACCAGAATTTCTCTTATGGATAACTATGGTACAACTAGTAACAACTATTGATTTTTAAAATAATTTAAAATATAAATTATACTAAAACAATTATTGGAAATTATGAAAAAATGTTTATAGAGACTCAATATACATCTTAAATAATTAAAAATGCATATACTAAGTATTTTTATTTTTTTCATACATATTTCACTTTTCACATAAAACACTCCTTACAATATAAGGAAGACTTATGTGATATATACTTTCTTATGATGCAAAAGAGGCAAAATATATGATATTGTGAAAATTGTTTTACAAAAACTTTGTAAATGATAATTAATAGTAAAAAATCTTATGATCAACTACAACACAATAATATATATCAAGGTCCCACTACAAATACACAAAAACACCAAAAGTACAACTATGAGGATGATTGTACAACTAAACACTTACGAACAACTACGCGTATATGTCCAACTTATTTTTATTAATATTCCACCAAAAAAGTAGACGTTACTGCACGTGGGATGATTTTAATGTTTTTTTATAATTTGTTTACTTTTTCTAATTTATCTATTTTATCAATTTTAGTGGAGTTATTTTTTTTTTCTTTTTTCCCATCTTTTGATTCCCCAAAATCGATATTTAATTTCTCTTTTTAGTGGAGTCCATTCCCGCCTTTTAAAATCGAGATTAATTATCAGAGTTGTACATACATTACATATTCAATCCTAAGTTGTTCCAGTTATCCAATTTTATCTCGAAGCCACATTTTCATAATTGAGTCGTTCCAGTTATCTAGTGTTGTCTCAAGCCACATATCTGAACTATTTCAACTCTTCTAGAAGTTCTTTTATGTACTCCACAGTCGGGGCCAGACTACACTTTAAGACCTCAATTTAAGACCTAAATTATTCCAATCTATATGATAGGGATTCTCGCCTTTTTAACTCCAAGCAAGAACCGCCGCTGTAAAAAAATCGACGACATCCTTCTCGGTCCTTCGTGACCGTCGCCATGTGGCCGTCCACAAATATCACACCCAATTAACATTCTAGACGTGATAGGTAAATCATTTAGACCTATATGCAAACGAAGAAGAAATTTTGCATGGAACGGCACTCGTTTCTAGCCGCTTCTTTTGTCGATGTCACGAGCTCTCTGGTTTTGTAAGCTTTCGTTGTGTATTGAACTTCGAAATGATATAGCCCTGGAATCACTCCAATGCTAAGATCACTTGATGATCAGATGATTCCTAAGCCAAGCTTGCGGAAGATGGATTGAAGGTAGAGGTGTTGGTGGAACTTGTGATTGACTCTCTCAACCAGTGGGTTTGATTGACTCTCTCAATCTAAGAACAAGCTATCTGAATCACTCAAATAGATTGATCTGAAACTCCTAAGAACAAGGTGAATCACTCACAATATTCAGATAAGGAAGACTTCACAAAGAACACAAACTTTGGAAGAAAAACAGAATAATTCTATTACTTTAAAATGGTTGGAAAGGGTGATTTACAATGAATTCGAAGCTGAGCTTTTATAGGCTCATAGACAACGGTCTGAAAGGTCCAATACAAGAAAAGAATCACAAAATATTAAGAATATGGCCGTTGGGATTTATTGGAATATTTGGCCAGAAATGGAAAGATGAATCTTCTTGAGTCTCCTTAGAGTCAATTTCATGTGCTAGTGATATATCATCTTCTTGCAAGCTTAACAAGTTCTTTAACACAGTTGTTGAATCATCAGAAAGGAAATGTATCAAAGAGAGACTTACATTGTTAATAGATGTGGTGTCTTTGCGTTGGTCCGGGGGTTTCTGCTTGATGTTCTCCTTTCCTCTACTGCCTTGATCAGTCTGATCATTTATTGTAAGGGCTGTTTCTCAGCTTCTCTTCACATTCTCTTCTCCCTTGTGCTTTATATCTGTAGAGATGCTCATTGGGAAGAACAAGTGCATTATATCTGATCTTGGAATAATAAAAACAGATTGTATCATACTTGCCCTTACTATGTCAGCTTCAGCAGATTGTCTAAGGATTTGGACCTCCTGTTCTTGTAATCTAGCTATCATCAAATGGGCATCTTCCTTCCTGATCATAGAGACATCTCGTTCTGGTCTTTGATCATCACTGGTGGCAATGGTTTGTACTTGTTCTTTTCTGCCCATTTCTTCCTTGCCTGCATCAAATCCCTTTGACAAAGACAAGTGCATTATACTAGAATTGGAATTTATTAAATCAGATTGAATCATATTATCACTGGTTTTGGATGATTCAATTTTCTCTTCTAGTAATTTATCATTCTTCAATGGACATTGTGCAGCATAATGTCCTCTCTTAAGACATCTATAACATGTCTGATTTTTAACTTTAGTAGAGTTAGTTGACTTACTTGGACTTGGCATTTCTGGTTGAATGTGCAAGGTGTTGGAGCTGAGTTTGGTTGCCTTGGTTGCAACTTCTGGTTCTCCTATGTTCATAGAAGAAGACTTATGACTCTGCTTCAGCTTTGTTATATTCTCTTTTAGTTGCAACATCTCATTGATCCTCGGCCATTTCTCTTGTAAGCTTTGCGGTTCTGTACTTTTCTGATCTTTCTTTGCATGAGTTACCTTCTTAGCTTCTGATTGACGTGTGAAAGCATTTGATAACACATCCTTAGGCTTAGGGAGGTAATCACATTTGCTCCTTTGGGCAGGCTGTGGTGTGTAATCACCTTTCTTGGTGTTGCTTGGCATGTGAGCTTTGTAGGGATGTTCCTGCCGTTCTTCACAAATTCCCTGTACATTCTCACCTTAAGGTTTCCCCAATCTGACACTGGATTGTTGTAGAACGTTGGGACACCTTCTTTTAGCCACCAATTATAAGCATCCCCAACAAGAAAATCAACAGCATATGAAAACTTACCCGCTTTGGGAATGTCGTGGATACGCAGCCACTGTTTCATGTTGTTATCCCATCTTAAATAATTCTTTGGGTCATTGCTAGAGCCTGAGAAGGTTAATGACTTGGATTGGGAAACACTTCTCTTCCTGCTTTGTGTTCTTGACCTGATTTGTGGGTTGGATGGTTGTTGTTGAATGGTCATCAAAGTGTGGTGATACTCCTTCTTTATTGAGGTTCTATAGTAGTGGTACTTCTCATCCACTGCATCATCATAATCTGAAGATTGATAGCCTCGTTCTGTCCATGAATCTTCTTATTGGTACCATGCTTCCTTCAGATAGCTTCTAGTACAATCTGGTGGTTTTGGATCCATCTCCTCCTCATGTGGTTCTTCTTCAAAACTAGGATAGTCTTTTGGCCATGGGTGTTCTTCATAATCAGCTTCTACATCAGATGAGGCTGAATTTTTTCCTTGGCCCCAATGATCTTCAACGTTCTGTTGGTAGAAATCTTCTTCATCTGAATCTTCCATAGCTGCTGGCTCTATTGCTTAGCTGCTAGCGAGAGAGACAAATAAAACTTATCAGTTTCTGTGGGCCTGGTCGAAATTAAACAAGTAAGGAAAGGTAGGGAACTAATGAAAAAGTTTTACTAATTTTTCTTTTGTGTTTTTGAAAGAATGCAGGAAGTAAAATGGGAAACTAAAATCTGTGACAAAGAAAACTAATGAAACCTTTACTTTTTTGAATTTTTGATTGTGCAAACTAAAAAAGGATACCGAATAATCTAGAAAAGGAAACAACTACTTTTTTGACTTGGACAAAGAGGAAAACGAATTCAAAGGCATAAACTTCTTCTTTTTGGTTTTTATGATGCTTAAGAACAATGCAAATACTGGAAAACTTAAAACTCGAACAGAAACACAAAACTGATGCAAATCTTTTGGTTTTTGGGTTTAAAGATGCAAGGGATGAATGAAAAACAAAGTTAACTAGATAACTAATGCAAAACAAGTATATTTTGTGTTTTTTAAATTGAAACAGAAGATGAACTAAGAACATAAAATATGATGCAATGAAAACATTTTTCTTTGGGTTTTCTTTTATGGATGCAAACAATGAAATGAAAAACAGAATGAAACAATGACAAGTGAAACTTCTTATGGTCTTTTCTGATTTTAGTAAATCAAATAAAACAGAACATAATCAAAATAAAACAGAATCAAAATCTTTTTATGGTTTTCGTTTTTGAATCAAATGAAATAACAAAACATAAAAGATAAGGGTTGGATGAACACAACCTGATGGATAGGAGCTTTTGAAGCTCTGATGCCAGATGATACAGCCCTGGAATCACTCCAATGCTAAGATCACTTGATGATCAGATGATTCCTAAGCCAAGCTTGCGGAAGATGGATTGAAGGTAGAGGTGTTGGTGGAACTTGTGATTGACTCTCTCAACCAGTGGGTTTGATTGACTCTCTCAATATAAGAACAAGCTATCTTAATCACTCAAATGGATTGATCTGAAACTCCTAAGAACAAGGTGAATCACTCACAATATTCAGATAAGGAAGACTTCTCAAAGAACACAAACTTTGGAAGAAAAACAGAATAATTCTATTACTTTAAAATGGTTGAAAAGGGTGATTTACAATGAATTCGAAGCTGAGATTTTATAGGCTCACAAACAACGGTCTGAAAGGTCTAATATAAGAAAAGAATCACAAAGTATAAGGAATATGGCCGTTCGGATTTATTGGAATATTTGGCCAGAAATGGAAAGATGAATCTTCTTGAGTCTTGAAAGCTTTAGCATGAATGTGGAGTTACTAGGTACATTCTTGATGATGTTATTCAATTCGTGTCCAATTTCAGGAAAAAGATCTGTTGGGATTTGATCTCCTTTGGCTCCAAATAAGGCAAGTGTGAGAATAATGAGATCCTTCTGATCCTATGGCTGCTGGTATATGAGAACATGATAGAGAACTCTCATGGATGTTTAAATGTGTCTCCTGAATGCTTAGATATCTCTCATGGTCGCCAATATCTTGTTTGTAAGTGATTGAATCCTTGAGCCTTCAAATGAAGCAAGCTGAGAATCATCTGTTTTAGAACTTGAATAACTTTTTCATCTGAACTTCATTTGTGATGATTCAAACTCTCAATGATTCCTTTATAAGTTAAGTTTCTGGAACATGTTGATTTGTAGCTTAACTCCTTCTTGTTGAGTAGATATGCTCCAAGACATGTACATATGTCTCTGGTGCATTCAAGATGTTTCTCTCCAAGGGTATTGGTTGGTTGATTTATGTCCTCTCCATGCTCCTTGGTTGATGATGACTTGATGTCCTCATCAGAAAACGTCGATCTCACAGTGGATTTCTTCGAAAATAAATAGTGCAATATCAATTTTTTTATGACGGAGCGCAACAATGGAGGACATCAGAGATTGATTTCATCTCTCTATAAGACATATGAAAACATCATCTAGTTGCAGTGGTTGGGTTTCAACATCTTCATCACTATTATCGAAATCCTGCAAATTAAAAAACAATAGCTTAACAATTATCCAAAGTTGTGGCAATATTTTAGAGCTAACTTGTTCCAGTAATCCGTAGTTGTACCAACACTATAATTTTAAAGTTAAGTTATTTGAGTTATTAATGAAAATAAAAATAAATTAATATAAAATTGTGTTGGGTCATTGGATCTAGGCAGATAGTTCTGTTTGGGTCAGTAATTTTAAGTTATAATTAAAACTTTTTAGTCTTTTGATACAGTTTTGAATTTAAAATAAATGATAAAGAAAATATTAAATAGAAGAATGGCAGTAGGGATTTTAAAAAATAATAATAAGTAGCAAATCGGCTATTGTTCCTCTTAATTTTGTTGAACGATAATAGCAACATACATGGGTTTTTTGGGTCAACTGCAAGGGCTGACGAGCTATTTCCACACGAGAACTATCATATACTATCAGATAGAGCCCAAACTATGACCCCTATTCAGATCCACTCAATAAAATAGTTAAATACCTCATTCCACACCATTACAAAGTTTGAAACCTATAACCCCACAAATTGGTCTTGTTGTTAAAACCGACTATAAACCATTTTACCCTCTAACCCAAACCGAATAAAAACCGATTTCTACCTTATACCAGACCCGAATTAAAAAAAAAAGACCCGTTGATATCACAACTCGTCTCTTTGACGATATATCAAGATGAACCAAAATCTTCAGTCTTAAAATCCCAATTGAAGAACCCTAACTCTCAAATTTGATTTCTCCCTTCAATTGAGGATGTCTGGGATCTCGAGCAACGCTTCTGCTGGGTCAAGTGGATCTTCGTCTTCTCGTCCAAGATATGGAAGAATCGTCGGGGTTCCATTAAAGTGTTGGTGTGATGAACAAACAGTTGGATTGATCTCGAAATCTGAGAACAATCCTTACAGAAGATACTTCCGATGTGGTTATGCTGCTTCAAAAAAGGTTATGTGATCTCAATTTTGATTATGTGTTTATAATTTTTAAAATCATGTTGTTCTTATTGGAGTGTTTGTGTGATTGTATAGCTTATGAATGATAATCACATCTTCAAATGGGTAGATGAAGCACTATCAAATGAGATCGAGACACTGAAATTCAAGGATGCAAGACTAGAGCAGGAGATGAAGGAGATGAAAGAGATGACCGAAAGGATTAGGGCGACTGACAACAAAGAGTTTGGGACGATTCAAAAGGAGCTGGAGAAGGAGATTTTTGATAGATTTGAAGTTGAGATGCATGAAGCTAGATGTGGTATGAAGAAGATGATGATGATGGTTGTGGTTGCTGTATGCTTAATAATGGTGGTGATTAAGCTTGTAGTAGCTTAGATGTCTGTGTTTAATGTCTGTTTTTGTATGAGCTTGAAATGGTGGGGTGTAGTAAACAAAATGGAACAATTCAATGCTTTTAAGTTGGCTATTTGATCTATTTCTTGTTCTCAATCAATTTCAAGAACAAAAGTCATGAAAGTCACAAGCATATGGATAAAGAAACATTTTTAAACCAACTTCAAGTTCATCACAAAAAGCATCCTAAAACATCCAAAAGCTGAACAAAAGCATGGGTTCTAATACCAACACACATGGTTTTAATTATTTAACCCAAAGCTAAAGCCAAAACATCAAAAACAGAACCCACTTGGCCTTCAACTTCCTAAAAAGCCGATCCTAAAACAATAAAAAAGCATGAAAATCTTCTTCTTCCTTCACTTAATCCGATGGGTAGGCTTGAGAGAGAACAACTTGACTCTCTTGCACTTGGGAAGGACCAGCACCAACCTGTGAAGCCTACAATGGTGACCTTTCTTAGATTTGAACAGGTACACACACACTAAAGCATTAAGCGTGAGAGAAGCAACCTGAGAAGATGTCTTCTTATGGAACCTGGAGTTGTGATCGGCCACACCACAAATACCACAGTGCATTATCCTCTTCTTGTGCTTTGGCACCTTCTTTGTGGGAGATTCATTCACACCCTTCTTCCTCTTTTTGTCAATCTTTGTCTTCTTATTTTTCCCAGGTTCTTCCGGTTCAGGATCTTCCGGTTTAGGCTCTACGGGTATGTGTACATCCGGAGCATTAGTACGTGGCCAGAAGCGTGCTCCTCTAACAGGTACAAGTCCTTCCTCATAGTTCCTCTTCCACATATTTGTACGGAACCAATGGCACACATGATCTTCAGGAGTTAACTTCTTCATCAAAATCACAGCGTAAGCGTGCTCACATGGGATTCCACAGATTTGAAACTTCCTACAGCTGCAAGTCCTCTTCTTCAAGTTTGCCCGATAAGTACAGCCACTGGTTCTCACTTCATAATCTCCATTAGTGCTACGACTAACACGGCACTCTGATGCTTTTTTAAACTCCGATGCTAGAAATTTGGTGACATAAGGTGTGCATATACCTAAACAAGATGAACACAAGATATGTTAGATGTAAATATAGATATCAATGAAAAATCAGATTAGAACATACCTTCATGAGTATGAGATATCACTGATCTCTTAGCAATTCTTGCCATAGCAAGCCTCCTAACTGTTTCTAGCATCACCACAAAAGGCATCTCCCTCGCCTTGTTAATTGAGCTGTTAAAGGATTCTGTTGAGTTATTTTCAACATCCTCACAATAGTTACCGAGTTTGTAGAAGGCTCGACACACCGAGATCATAGTTAAAAATCATGTCCAATCGCTCATGATATTCTGCTTCATTGTAACTCCATGCTAAATTCCATATCAGTGGCTTCATGTCCTTCTTAGAGCCATGATTCTTCTTCAGATTTCCATAGATATGCCTCACACACTTCCTATGCTCAATCTTGGGCAACTCCATTTGAACAGTAGCGATCAGACCCTGAAACAAACATCCAACAGATCAGCATTGTGAAGAATTATTGCATCTAACAACCATTTAAACGACATTGTATACGATCAGAGACAAGTATATATCCATCACCATCTTTTAAATCCAAGTCAATCTTCAAAATTTTCAGAAACCATAACCAATTATCTTTGTTTTCAACTTTAACCACACACCAAGCAATTGGGTAGATGGCGTTTTCTGCATCTCGTCCTAAAGCCACCAAAAACTGCCCCTTCAATTTGTGCTTTAAGAAGCATCCATCAACACCTATAAGCGGCCTACATGAGCTAATCCATTTCTTTCTCAGAGCATCAAAGCACACATACATCCGGTTGAACTCCTCTTTCCCTTCCTCATTCGTTAGAGTGTCAATAATGACAGTTGTATCTTTGTTTGAACCCTTAAGCTCAGCCGCATAGTCTCTCAACCGAGCAAACTGATGATCATATTCATATTCAATCCATCTCAACGCCTTAGTTCTAGCTGCTTGACATTGTGGCCTAGATACAGTTATGCCCCATTTCTCTTTGATATCTTCTTCTATCTTCATCGGCATGTAGTAATCTAGTTCTTCTCTGATTTTGTCAAGAAAAGTCCTAGCAATTTGCGGAACCTTGAACATGTCAACTGCTCCATTAGGCGTACAACAATGATGATCCTTAAACTTCCTAATCTTCCACATAGGATCATTCGGCAGAGAAGAAGCATACACCAGCCATTCACACTCTACATCATTTTCACCCTTGCCAATACACCTAAACCCAATCTTTCTCTTGTCATACCTGTATTGAGTGATGTTCCTGCAGGTTTTCAGAGCATAGTCAAGGACACTATCCTTGAAGGCGACATCATTGAAGAAAGTTTGAGCCTTGTACAATCTTCCATCGCCTCTCCTTACATGGGTATGCTATGATGATGGCATCTTCCATCCTCTCTCAGCCTCATTGTCGCTCTCTGGTATAGAATTGTGGCGCACAGATTCTTCATTCACGAAAGCAGTGATATCCTTCTCGATCTCAAACTCATCTCTGTCAACAGCTTCTTCATCGAAATCGTCTTCTCCATGCTCGTAACCCACGATTATCGACATCCTCTACACCCTAACAAACGAAATAGCCTTGATTTGCAGACCCATAATCGCCTTCAATCGTAGCTGCTGGAAAACTAGGGTTTGGGTTTTCGATTTGGGGATTTTGGTCTTAGGGTTTCTGGCTTTCGGGTTTAAAGGGAATTCTGGTTTAAATCGCGGGTTATCCGTTTAATCGGGTCATAATCGGGTCATAACTCGGTTTTCGATTGGCCAAAAATGGTTTAAGCTTAATCCGAAATCACTTAACCACAGTAAACCACAATCTATATGATTCTAGATTTCGATCTTTTATTTTGTGGGGTTATAGGTTTCGAACTTTGTAATGGTGTGGAATGAGGTATTTAACTATTTTATTGAGTGGATCTGAATAGAGGTCATAGTTTGGGCTCTATCTGATAGTATATGATAGTTCTCGTGTGGAAATAGCTCGTCAGCCCTCAACTGCAGTCTTGTTTTATTCAAAGAATGTGAGACCTTGCATCAAGCTCCCTAAGAACTTTCTTAACAATAAAATCAGCTAACAAGTTAGTTGTTCTTGGTACAAATTGGAATTTAATCCTATCAAACTCAGAAGCAATTGCATATATATCAACTAAAATGTTTGAAATCTCCACTTTATCTTCCTTCAAGTTGATTATATTTACCAAGAATTGTGCATCTGAGAGCAGCAGCAAGTCCTTATTCTCTCGTCTCCTTGCCTCCTTCCAAGCCATTAACATGGCGTAAGCTTCTGCTGCAAGGAATGAGTTAACAAACTCCTGCACACTATCGTTGGTTGCAAACACTTCATTTGAATCGTCTCGGAAAACCACTCCTAAACCACATCGCTTTGTTTCTTTGTGCCAAGAAGCATCTACATAACATTTTACCTGAAAACAGAGTATGATCGTGATCTTCTTGTGGCACAGTTTTTATTTTAGTGAGATGGAGTTGAGCTTCTTGCCATTCCTTTGCCTCCCTTACAGCTTTATTCAATATGTCTTATTCTATGGAAACTCTGTTTTCAAAAACCAGAATATTTCTTGATTTCCATATATCCCAACATATCCAAGCAAATAAATCAACATCCGTTAGTCCCAGAGGCGACAATGGGATCATTGATTAACTTGCCGAGAGGAATTGTTTGATAGATGGCGCCTGAATAAATTGAGTCATACTCATTAGAGCTAAGTCCAAAATCCTTTCAGCATAGCCACATTCAAATAGAACAAGTTCAGTAGTCTCCACCAGTCCACATCTTTTGCATAAAGATTGAACCTCCAGGCCCTCTGCTTCTCAATTCATTACCCACACGTAGACCCCTACTGTTGCTCTCCATAAGAACATCATTATCTTTGATGTTGCTTTGATATTCCAGATACTAGAATTCCATCTGAACTCTGAGCTATCATAAGAAATATGTTCCTCCAATAGCAGGTTATATCTTGTTTTTACAGTGTATACTCCCTTCTTTCCTAGCAACCAACATAAGGAGTCTTTCGTTCTTCTCTTTGATCTCGGAAGATGGCAGATCATGTCTTCATATTCCGAGAGAAATTTCGAATATGCATCATGTTTCATTCCCCTTTGTATTGATGGTTCTGGCCGAAGCTTGACTTTCTGACCTATACCTTTCCCAAGTTCTTTTGGACAAGACAAATGCATTATCATATCCTTGGAATTATTATGAGCAGTTTGAGTAAGATAATTACCCACCTTGTCTCGTTCATGTCTTGGTGCAACAGTCATGATGGTACCTTGGATGTACTCTTGTGCTTTACTTGCTTGTGGATCATGACATTGGTGTTGCTCCACTTCTTCTTTGGCACCTAAACAAGTGCATCATAACAGTGGTTTGACAAGCAAGTTTATTCACTTTAGGTTAGAATTCACCTTGTTATTAGCCAAGAATTGAACTTCTTTAATCATGGGGCTGTCTTGTGGTTTAGACAATGAATTGGTGCTCAACGCTGATTTCTCCTTCAAGACTTCGTGAGTGTTCTCTACTGGTGATAAACTAAAGGTGGGAAACTCATTAAATAGTTCAGAGGCTGCTGGTTGCTTTTCTCCTCCTTTGGTTTCTTGTGGTACTAGCTTTTCACTATTGGATGTTGTGGTCTTCTTTCTTGGGCTGTCCTTAGCAATATGACCCTGTTCTTACACTCATAACACATTAATTCTAATGTATTCTTAGAGACAGAGCACTTACCTTGATTCTTTGTTTGGGAGGTATTGGCATCTTGCACAAGTTTAGGAGTTGATGATCTCTTCGGTGGATAAGTAATTTTGCTCTATGAAAAAACTTCTCCCACATGCTCAACTTTAAGCCTTCCCATGTTCTGATATTTGGCTCCTTGTAGTACCATCTCTCATACTCCTCCTTGTTCCACCATCTTAGAGCCTCATTGGTGAGTTGTCCAAGTGTTATGTGAAGTCGCTCTTCATCAGGAACACAATAGTAGCTAAAGTACTCTTCCTTGTTGCTTTCCCAATCTATATAGCTGGCTTTCCCTCCTCCTGCAAATGTATAAATCACTAGTTTTTGTCTTCTGGTTCTCCAAGGTTGGTCTTGTGGTTTAGGCTCAACAAAAGTAGCTTCTGGTGCATTCCCAATTCCCTTTTCTTCTTATTGTTATGTAGGATGGGACTGTTCCAGCTGGGTCAGTCGCTCACTTATGCCTCTCAAGACTTCAAGTAGCTGGTTCATGGTGCTTTGGTCGTGTCCAACCCCTTCTCCCATGAGTCTTTTGTGCCTGAAAGTTAATACAAGAGCAGACAAGTATCAATAGGCTCTGAACTTTCTTCCTAAGAGTTTTGCAAAGCTATGAACGGTTTTTATTGATGCACACAAGCTTCACAACCAATTTTAGATGACCTAATCACTCTACAACACGGTTTGATCCCTTTTAGCACAGCAAAGAAAGATAAAACTCGGTTTAGAAACTTTTTAGGAAGGAATTTGAATTTGGGAAACCCAGTTTGGGAATTTTAAGAAACCTTGAAATCTATTCAAAAACTGGTTAAGGGATTTCGAAATAGAGGGTTGAGGGTTTTATAAATCCTGTCCACGGTTCACTTAAGTTAAACCACCTTTTCTTTGTTTTAAATCAATTGCAAACGGTTTTAAGATAGGTTTTAGGGTATAAAAACCGGTTTGAAAGCTGGTTTGTTTTTTTTTTAAAAACTTTCGAAAAGTTGAAAGGCGGCTGGTTCCCTCTTTTGAAATATTTTCTTTCCTTATTTACTTGTTGCACACGGTTTTGGTAAGGTAAAATATGGAAAACAACTTCTTTGCCAATTAAAGAGGAGCCTTTTGCTAATAACTTTCGAAATCTATTTGGAAAACAAAAAGGAAAGAACACTTGTGAACCCAAAAATTCTGATGAAAATCGGATCAAACACAAGGCAAACTCTCCTCTTTTTTAGGGTTTTTGGAAACAACTAAGAACACTATGAATAAAAATCTACAGAAAAAAAAAACTTTGACACTTTTTCTTTTTGGTTTTGAGTTTTAAAAACGAAAATAAGGATGCAGAATCAAAGAATTGGAGAAATAAAAAAAACAGACCCTTTTTATGATGTTTTCGATTTGAAGATGCAAACAATAAAAACATAATGAAATAGATGAATCAAATGCAAGATAAAAGATATTAATGGCTTTTTCTTTAAGTATGCAAACAAAATCAGAGACTATAAGCTAAGCAATATGATGAAACAAACAATTTTTATGGGTTTTTGATTGAAGATGTAATGAAAACAGAACTATGAATCTAGATGCAATGAAAACCGAAAGGATAAAGGATAGATTACACCTGATATATGAACCTTTCGGCTCTGATACCAGATGATGTAGCCCCTGGACAAAGTCTACAATGGTGGGAAGATGGAGATTTAATCACTGGATTAGAAGCTCTCTTAATCATATCGAGTTTGATGGAATGGATTGATGCGGGATTGATTATCCTGGCTTACAAGCTCTCTCAGAAGCAATCAAGGGATGTAATGGATTGAGGTCGCCACAAGATCATATGAGTCTGAATCTTGATAAGACATAAGCTTTCTCCTTGTTTGAATCACACAAAACTAGAGAGAAAACAAGTTGTGGTTTCTTTGCTTGAAGAAAACACTCGGTGTACTTTATTGATCTAGGGTAAATGATACACGGCTATGAGAGGGAACTTTATAAACAGTCCAAACAGCTATGCCCTTCTAGGGGACTTGAAACTGTTGGGAATGTCCTGAAATCTACCGTACTATCTCTAGAAAGTATGATAAGTGTCGAGATCAGACATAAGTCATAAATACTGGGTGATCATGATGGCTTGCTAGAGTCCGCTCATGATCTATAAGTTTAGGACTTATTACCAGTATTGTATGATCCCGAAGGGTCACACACCATAGCTAACGGGAAAGTTAAATGGAATTAATACGGTAAGATGCAATGGCATTTACTGTATTAGATCAGAGAATTGGGCCAGACAAAATACAGGCTTTTTGTCTGATTTGTATTTTGGGCCCAAAAGATTAATGAACCATTAGTCTAATGACTTGGGCCCATTAATGAGATATAAGAGAGTTAGAAAGCCCTAAAGGAAAAACACTCCAGCGACTTTTTCTGATTTTGGCGTTATCTCTCTCTCTCTCTTTATCTCTCTCTCTGATTCTTCCAGCTCTTTGGTCTAGCAGCCGTCCCGTGCTTGTAAGAGTGTGGATACACGAGGAGGAGCCGATTCTCATCAGCTCTAATCTGATCTCGACATTACAATCATTCCGCTGCAAAAGGTAATGTCCAGGTTTGTTTTATGATTCAGTTCAAGAACCTAGATCTGTTTAAGATTATGTGTTAGGTTGCAATTTGGAATTGAACCTTGAAAAACACCCATAATCCTTCAGTGGTATCAGAGCCAGGTTCATTAGATTCTTGTAATTTGGATCATTATGATGATACGGATTGGAAAAATGATTATTGAATTTGTTTTGTCTTCTTGTGGATTCGATTGTAAATTAATAATCACACGATCGTATTGTGAATGGCTGCGTTTGTTCTCATTAATTAATTGAATGGCGGCTGATCCATGAGCCGATCATTAAGAAACCCTAGGTTTCGTTGCAAAAACGTTGCGATATTGCTTGTGTTATTCTGTGGAATATCATAATGGAATGAGAGGAATAAACGGCGGCTCGTGACCAGTTGATTCAATTATTAATAATTGAATGTGAACACTAATCGCTTATGTGAATATTATAATTGAATGTGAATATTATAATTGAAAGTGAGCAATATCATGCGCATGATATTTGCTTAATGTGGGCTCCATTTAATAATTAAAATTTTACGTCCCGCGAATAGTCAATCGGTTAAACCGAGCTTCGCGGTTCGTTGCCCAAAACCACACCGATTTAACCGGTCCATTTAATTGGCGGTTAATTGTGTGTTTAAAGCCTAAAACCGCAAGTTAAATCAAATTGGCTAAAACACTAGGTGTTTCTTCCCGGTTTTGGATTTAACTGAACCGATCCAATTTAATTGGTGGTTCAAGCGGTTAACCCAAATCGCGGTTTGCTGGAAATAATTTAATACATGGTATTATTTAATTTCTGGTTAAACCGGATTTAAATTCAAAAATTGAATTTTAACCTAAACCGAAGGCTGGTCTAAGTTTGATTTGGTTGGACCAAATAATTTAGAGCTGGTCTGGTTTAGTAAATAACCGATGGTTTTGATAGTTAATTTGGTCTTGGACCAGAATTAATAAACCGGATCGGTTATGTCAAATTATTGGGCCAGCTGGAATTCTATGGTCTTGGGCCAAAGAATTGGGCCTATAATTTGTGACCCAACCCAAAATATTTAATGAAATATTTAAATTAGAAATTTCTATTTTAGTAAGTTACTAAATTTAGAAAGTTTCTAAAATAAGAAAGTTTCCCAAAATAGTAATCTTCTATTTTTGGAAATAAAACTTAAAAATCCTCAAAAACAATATCAAGCTTGGATGTCTTTCCAATCTTGTCAGCTACTTAACGCTTATTTGATTACAGATATGGCTTACAGTGTGAGGTGTCTGTTTTCGCGTAAGTAAAGTAGTATATAGTCACTAATTTCATTGGGAGTCCCAGATTTTAGTGATTATTTGGCTGTAAGAGATTGGTTTCCTTGACTGGGCCATCGGGAGTCCCGGGCCTTGAGACATCTGGTGAGTTTGGGCCTCGGGCCCAATTCACAACCGAGAGTTATTGGATATAACTAGCTGTGTGTATGCTTACCAAGTAAAGCTAATTCCGGGTGACGGCCAGTGGCCCACTTTGGTTTTAGCTGAACATGGGTCTCAGAATCATTGCATTCTTATGAGGTTAAACAAAGAAATTTTGAATGCAATGCGAGTTTTCTTATAAGTTATTAAGATTACTCTTTTATGAACTAAATAACTAAAACTTTATTTATCTCTAAATTTCAGCTATGACGAGCACAAACAACCAAAACACTTTCTCGATCCGGTATGTCCTTGAGATGGACAAACTGAACGAATCAAATTTCTTGACTTGGTCGCGGAACCTGAGACTAGTTCTCAGGCAGGAGAGAAGGGACTATGTCCTTGAAAGAGCTCTCCCCGTGAGGATCGGGTCCAATGCCTCTCATGCAGTATATAATGCTTGGAATAAGCATTATAATGATGCGGTAGATGTGCGTGGTCTGATATTGGCTACCATGGACTCAGATTTGCGGAAGCAATATGAGAACATGGAGTCGCCAATAGAGATGATCAGCAGCCTGAAATTGAAATTTCAGGAGCAGGTAAGAGTGGAGAGATACCAGTTGGTTAAATCTCTCACTAGCTGCAAGCTACCGATGGATCATCCAGTAAGTCCTCATATCAGTAAAATGATGGGTTACATTGATAACCTGAGGAAACTGGATTATCCAGTTAGCCAAGAATTGGCAACTGATATCATTCTGCAGTCACTGCCGTCAAGCTATGATGAGTTCGTAAGGGACTATATCAAGAAAGGCTTAACGAAGACGTTGACTGAACTGCATGACATGCTCAAAACAGTTGAGCCAAACGTGAAGAGAACCCTGTACAATCTCATGAAGGAGAAGGGTAGGTTTACCAAACCTAAAGCTGACAAGGGTGAAGACAAAGTTGTCCAGATTTTGAATCATGGCAAGCGTGTGTCTTCTGAGCCCGAGTCAGATACCTCTTACGTTGGTAAGTGCTACTACTGTAAAGAGATTGGGCATTGGAAGAGAGATTGCATTAAATTCATGGAAGATTATGAGGAGTTGAAGTTGATGTATGAAACTACTTCCTCAGGTATTCATGTTATTACTTCAAGTTATACCTTATAGGTATTGGACACTGGTTGTGGCACTGATATTTGTTATAATATGCAGAGCCTGAACAACAGTAAAACGTTGAAGGAAGGGCAAGTGGAACTGCGTGTCTGGAAGGAGCTTAGGATGCTGCTTCAGCCGTAGGGTTTTCACTTGTAGATGCCTTTGAGGCTTGGTTTTATTAAGTAATTGCTACAATGTACCTGCTTTAAGCAGAGTTGTCTTTCATTTTCTTGTAAGAATTTGAATGTTTTCATTTCGATAAAAGACTAGTTTTGTTCTTTTGATCTTAATGAAATATTAATTGTAGCACCCTATTCAAGGAATGGGTTTTATGTATTAAACCAAAGAGTGCCTAAAATGTAACATAAATACTGCAATTGGTTTAAATCTGATGAATTAAACCTGATTTTTCTTGGCATAAATGTTTTGGTCACATAGAGTAAGTCAGATTCAGAAACCCCATAGTTATGGACTTTTGGGCTCATTTGATTTGAGATATCTTATGAGACTTGAATTCTGCTTACTAGGCCAAAAGACAAAGGGGCCCATCTTAGCCGAGCTAGAGAAAGGCCCAAAAGCTTATTGGAGATTGAACATACTCATGTATGTGGTCCGATGAGCAGTAATGCCAGAGAAAATTTCCTGTACTTCATTGTCTCTACTGATTACTTCAGTGAGTGTGACTGTGTTCATTTGATGAGACACAAGTCGGAATTCTTTGACATGGTCGAAAGAGTTCCAGAATGAAGTATAGAATCTGAATGACAGAAGTATTAAGACTCTGGATTAGATCACGAGTGAGAATACTTAAGTCATTGATTGTGTGATCATCTGAATGAGTGTGAAGTCGTTTCACAGCTCAATTCTCCTGAAAACCTTGAGGTATTTCTGTCAGAAAGAATCAAATCTTATTAGAAATGATTAAAGATGAGTCACACGAATCTTCCATGATATTCTTTAAGAATAACGCTCTAGAAATATCTAAGTTTACGCTGAAATAGTTCCACCAATATCAGTTGAAAGACACCACGTAAATGTGGATTGGAATCGATCCAAGTTCGTCTTTACTGAGTATTTGTAGTTGTGCTACTTTGCTGGTTGTCCTAGGGAAACCAAGGCTTGTTACTTTTACGTCCATTCTGTTTTCTAAGAAGGGAAGTTACTTTCCAAGAAGAACAGTGGGAGTAAAAGTATAACTCGAAGAAATTCGAGAATTACAGGAGGCTGCTCAACCTGTTGAGGGAGAGCAACGGATGGATTTACAGATTTCTGTAGAATCTACACCTGTAGAGCCTGAAGTTCGCAGATATGAATGAATCAGTCACTAATTCGAGAGTGATTTCTCGTCATTAGTTGAACCTGATGATCATTGAAAGTTCGCATGATCTGATGATCATTGAAAGCGACGAATCTGCGAAATTCAAAGAAGCGAAAGTGAGCCCGGACTCCGAAAAGTTATACTGTACGTAAGTTAGCTTCATCGATCCATTCATGGATGGAAGCAAACATATCGGAGTTGGAATCTTCGTTCTGTTGAAGTAGTCAAGGTTTTGACTTGAACAGGAACGAAATGGAACTGTGCGTTTACTAAAAGATAAGTGGGAGCAATATTGCATTTCTCATAGTGTATGTCGATGACATACTGATTCTCGGAAATAACGTTCCAATGCTGCAGTCGGTAAAGGACTGGCTTGGGAGTTATTGCATGATTGACATGGGTAAAGCCACGTAGTTCTTGGATTTTGGATCTACAGATAAAGATCCAAAAGAGCTGGTAGGACAAAGTCAGGATTCTTAAATTGACAAAGTCCTACACGTAATCAGCAATCCAAGAAGGGCTTTATGCCAATGTCACATGGCAATTCATTATGCAAGATACAGTGTCCTGCGATATCTGCTGAGCTTGAATGCATGGATAGGATTCCATATGCGACGGCAATTGGATCTATCATGTATGCCATGACACGTACTTGTTTTGATGTTGCTTTAATGTTAAGCAAGACAAGTATAGACCAGTCATATCCAGCAAAGAATCACTGGATTGCCGTATAGAATATCCTAAAATATTTGAGGAATACTAAGGATAAGTTCTTGATTTACGGAGAAAGTGAGGTGCTACAAGTCGATAGAGTCTGAAAGGCAAGTTTCCAATAGACAAAGATAATTCCTGGTCACAGTCCGGCTATATCTTGTGTCTATCTGGCGGTGCAAGGCACTGTAGCTGACTCCATGACTTAAGCTGAACATTTCGCAGCTTGAGAAGCAGCGAAAGAGGTTGTTTGGATAGAAGAGTTCATCACTGAACTTGATGTGATTCACAGCATAGATGAGGCTAGCTGCACATCAGAGGTCCAAACACCTTGAGGATAGGTATAACCTACTCCGTGAGATAAATGACAGAGGTGTTAAGTAGATAAGCAAGTTTCATCGAATGAAAACGTTGCTAATCTATTAACGAAGCCACTCCTTATGCCTAAGCACGAGTCGCGGACTGTAGCTGTAGGATGAGTGAAATTAAGATGTAGTCTTAATTTCAATGGGAGTTTGTAAAGGGCTTTACTTAGTTATTTTGAAAGGTTCATGTAAACATAATATTTTATGTTTATGAAATCTAATGATTTCTGGAATATTTTTAACTGTGATATAAAATAATCGTTCCAAAATGATTCATGTCATTATATATGGGCCATCGAAGTACATGAGTAGACTTGATCCTGAAACCCCATATTTAACGAAGTGACATAAATCATAGTGTCCATAGTCGAAGGTTGTTGAAATTGGAACAACAACAACCTGTTGAGACTAGATTGTGTTGAGACTTATGACCAAGTTTCGAGGGGTCATAGATGCGCGGCATCAAAGTCGACACATAGGTATATGTAGGGGAGCATATGACCGGACATGGCCCGCTGATGAGAACTCTGCAAGATATTAATATCTGTGTCATAAGAAGTTCTCATATACGACTATAGAGTATAGTCCTTAGACCTGAGTTCGCATGCATGTGGCTGCACATGGAGTAATGCGCTTTGATCATTGTCTAACGCTGTTTCGTAACTGGGAGCTATACGGACCTTGGTTGGGTGTATTATGAATTGTGTAGTTCATAGTGATGGAACAAGATGGGATTTGTCCCTGCCGTTTAACGGAGGTAATATCTCTAGGCCAATCGGAGATTTGATAGCTGGTAAGAGAATGGCCATTCCCAAACGGACTTGCCCAAGTCGTTTGCATTGTCAGTATCAAATCTGGTCCGATAAACATGGTCTGGCTATATAAGGATGACACGCATCTTGCCTTATGCCAGATCGAGATATTAAGACAAAAGGATTAGGGAATGTAGGATTCCAGTACAATCGGAAGATTGTTGGGAATGTCCTTTGTAGGATTCCAGTACAAGTGGGAGATTGTTGGGAATGTCCTGAAATCTACCGTACTATCTCTAGAAAGTATGATAAGTGTCGAGATCAGACATAAGTCATAAATACTGGGTGATCATGATGGCTTGCTAGAGTCCGCTCATGATCTATAAGTTTAGGACTTATTACCAGTATTGTATGATCCCGAAGGGTCACACACCATAGCTAACGGGAAAGTTAAATGGAATTAATACGGTAAGATGCAATGGCATTTACTGTATTAGATCAGAGAATTGGGCCAGACAAAATACAGGCTTTTTGTCTGATTTGTATTTTGGGCCCAAAAGATTAATGAACCATTAGTCTAATGACTTGGGCCCATTAATGAGATATAAGAGAGTTAGAAAGCCCTAAAGGAAAAACACTCCAGCGACTTTTTCTGATTTTGGCGTTATCTCTCTCTCTCTCTTTATCTCTCTCTCTGATTCTTCCAGCTCTTTGGTCTAGCAGCCGTCCCGTGCTTGTAAGAGTGTGGATACACGAGGAGGAGCCGATTCTCATCAGCTCTAATCTGATCTCGACATTACAATCATTCCGCTGCAAAAGGTAATGTCCAGGTTTGTTTTATGATTCAGTTCAAGAACCTAGATCTGTTTAAGATTATGTGTTAGGTTGCAATTTGGAATTGAACCTTGAAAAACACCCATAATCCTTCAGAAACAAATAAAACACAAAAGGAAAGTACAGACACGCTGGGACCTAATGAAATAAAGACTACAACGACTACTTTTCTTATTGAAACTACTAAGGGAAACAAAGAATTAACCCTGTAAAACAAAGGATCATCGGTCATATAATGTGTATAAATGAAACTCATACCTTAGCTTATGTTTGGTATGTCCTTGGTCGTTGATTAGAAGCCTTCTTCACTCATAGCATCCTGGTCTTGACATCCTGAGCTAGTTGTGATGCTACTTCCCAAGCTAGTTGCGATGCTACATCCCGAGCTAGTTGTGATGCTACATGTGGTTAGCCCCTTTTGATTTTATTTGAATAGTGTTGGGCTGTCCATGCTGATTGTTGGGGTCAAAAACCCCTCGACGAAAACAATAGTCGAAAACAAGATCGGACTATCGGACATGGACAAACGTCCATTTCGGATAAACAATAACTTCGTACAAATGACAAGTTATATGAAGTGTCGATGACTTCGTATGAATAACCTTTTATACGAAAAGGTTCGACGGACAACATTTCATACGAAACGGATCTATCGGACAAACACATCTTCGACAGGAACTACGGATAGACGAAACATCCGAACGGACAACTTCCGAGCTGAACCAGCTTGGATCCGAACTAAACCAGCTCGGAATTTCTGAGCTAAACCAACTAGCTTGGACTTTCCGAGCTGAACCAGCTCGGATCCAAATATTTCCCTTCTCGTTTTCAGAGCATGATTCACTCCTTCGGAAGTTCCGAGCTGAATGCATCTTTTGGTGACTTCCGAGCTAGATTTGCTTTTTCAAATTTTCCGAACGGATAGCGTATGATCAAACATTTGCCGATATGTCATTCTACGGATGCGCAACTAGCCGCAATCCATCTTCGTAAACATTGACTTATACTTTCTTGGCCGATAAACCAAGTCGTCGGATAAAGTTAGAGGAAATATGAACTTGAGCCCAAACATACAATATTCGTATGTCCGAAACTTTGGGCCGAATAAAGAAGTCTATACATCGGCGGGCTCGGACCGTCCGTTCTCTGCCCATTCGGCAAATAGGTCAAGCCGCGGAAAGATAATTTCCGAAGAAAGAAGATAAACTCGAATAAACAAAGATGAAGATATTTTCGAGCTAAAGAGGAAAATCCGAGATGAAAATGTAAATCTGAAGGAAAATGGAAGGAGATAACAACAGGAAGATTTCCGCATATCTTGCAGAAAATATCTTCGGAAGCCGACTTGTCGCAGCTATATAAGGAGATGGTAGTCATACGATTTATAAAGAGGAAAAAACCCTAGCATCTAGACTTAAGAGCTTAGCAATTTTCTTAGCCTTTTTCATTCTTTGTACTCTCTTTTCCGATCGATTATCAATAAAATATCCTCCGGTCCCTATTTCGGTGTGTTTATCTTTGAGATTTCTGTTCCCTAAAAGTTTGCTCTACAAAACAGTGCGAGTTCCGACTCTCATAGTTTGGCGCCGTCTGTGGGGACATAGAAGTTTCTTACACTTAAAAACCACCGACTAGTAGATCCGAAGATATGTCCACTGACGGAAACAGAACAAATCATCCACTGGCGACCAACGCTGCAGCAGACGCAGCCGCATCACACCACACCATGACGGACAACGCTGCAACAGACGCAGCCGCAACTGATGCAACGACAGCCGACGTAGCGCTGACCTATTTAAAGGAGACGACAGCCGTATTGGCGCAAAAACTCAGTATCAGAAGAAGGCAAATAGCATGCTCACCGAGCAAACGAAAAGATTTGAGACAGAAGACAAAGGGGCACTTAGGCGGTGAACTTCGGAACGACCGAGCATAGGCGACTCGACTTCTCAACGCCTTACATCTCAAGGAGAAACCTTATGATACATCATCCACAACTTGCAAACAAGCAAACCTCTCTTGCGGTCAGATCAAACACAACAGATATGTCACCACTAATACGACCAAGAATGATCGAGACAACTATCGACGTCAACGGAGAATATTGCATGGACGCAACCTCAAATGAAAAAGAGTAGTAACAAGAATACCAACATCGGATCGGAATTCGTCGAAACCGAAGAGAACATTTTGTGGTGTTCAAAGATCGTCTTCGTCGTAACTCACTTTACGATATGTCCGATTGTCGAGATAAGTACCTAAATTCGTATTCACCTTATCATCATCAATTACTTTATACATTACTCTGATTTATTCAACTTCTTTATGACTTATTGATTTTAGCCTTGTTACAAGTTTTCCGCTTTCAACGCTTTATGATTATAGGAATTACTAATATCTCTAACTTACATAGAAATTAACATGATAAACTCTTGATCGAAATCGTAAATATCTTGACAAACATTTTCGTATGTTCAACGTACAATCTAATGCTCTTTGATTTCGCTTTACATAATGAGCACCTTCGTTTGAGATTTTCCAATTATACGTCATGATCAGAGCCTAACCGATTTTCATCATCGAACGAGTCTCCGACTTTGCTTTGTTTGCAGATCTAGACACGACGCCAAGAAGCCAAACAACCAACAATCGTACCAGAATCGAAGCCCCGTCGTCACGACAGCCGATGTTCCAAGCCATCATAACATCAAGTTTCTCAACCATCAACGTTCAATATCTATTTGCATATAATAGATTCGGCGAGCAATAACGAGAAAGCAAGTGGACAAGCGATTCATCGATAAATCATCAAAGATCACCTTCTTGCTATCTAAGCATATTGTCTCATCGTAGCCGATCGTGCGAGTGATCAAAACGTCCAAATAGATCCTCGCCTAACCGCACAGTTCATATGCATCCTTCTCGGACGAAACAATTTCATGCTCGGCTTGACATTTTTCGTGGTCAGTTCGAGTTTGCGACCAGTTCGCGAGATGATCGGTCAGGCATCAACCATTGTCCATGAACGATCAACTGCGACTGCACGTCTCTATAGTTTAATGCAGACTAGCAAGATTCGGCAAATACCTTGCTTTGACAACAAGGTCCCGCGGGGAGAACAACCTGCTCGACATGACTCTGGCCTCAAATACAATCATCACACGAGATGATGCATCTTGTCGATCATATCTTACCGGCTTGTCCGCAGTCAAACTGCTCAGCATCTCCGATTGGAACATCCTGATCGAACGGCCTACAACTAAATAATTTCAAACGTACCGCGACATGGCTATCCACACGATGAGCCTGCTAGGATAGGCTGTCATACGATCCTTTCGCGCAGCATGCTCGGAAACTCGCGCAGCCTGCTCGGAACCTCGCGCAACATTCTCGGCAGGTCGCGTAGCATGCTCGGCAGCTTGCGCAGCATGCTCGGCAACTCGCAGCATTCTCAGCAACTCAGAGAATGCTTGAAAACTCGCAGAATGCTCGAAAACTTCAAGCAAACAAATCAGCTCGAGATTTTCGAAGCTAACCAGCTCGGATTTTTGAGCTCATCTAATTTTGTTTACCGAACTTGCAAGTACTCGCAGCATTCTCGGAAATTCGCAACATGCTCGGAAAATCGCAGCATTCTCAGCAACTCGCAGCATTATCGGCAACTCGTGGAATGCTTGGAAACTGGCAGAATGCTCGGAAATTCCGAGCATGTAGATCAGCTCGGAAATTTTGAGCTAACCAGCTCGGATTATTCGATCTCACCTCAGTTTGTTTTCCGAGCTGAAAAAATTAGCTTGGAAAAAATGCATCAATTTTCCCGAGCTAAAAAGGAAAAAAAAATCAACTCTGACAATAGTTTCTCCAAGCTAAAAGAAAAAAAAAGAGCCAGCTCAGACGAAAGGAGGCAGCGAGCTCTGGAAGGAAAAAAAAGCTCATCAACATATCGGAGCAGAAGAAAAAAAAAAGAGAAGAGTCAGCTCGGATAAACAAGAGCATGATGCTCAAAAAAAAAAACCAGCTCGGCCAAGACGACCAGCCAGCTCGGAGAAGAAGAAAAAAAATCGAGCAGAACAAAAGCTTTTCCGAGCTGAACAAACTTTTCCGAGCTGAACCAAAAAGTCGAGCAAAACAAACTTTTGAACTACCTATGCTTGGGTCACTTTTTCGTAGCGGACTAAAACACGAAACAAGAAGTGACGACCCAATAAGAAAAAGGGGGCCACAACAAAACAAAACACAAAACTTCGCCAAAGAGGAGCAAGCATTCTCCGAGCTGAAAAGTATGTTCGGTATAATTATGTAAAATGTGCTCCAAGTCACAATCCTTAATTAATTATGTTATGCTTGGGA
Organism: Orychophragmus violaceus; assembly: GCA_030180135.1. Lineage (NCBI taxonomy): Eukaryota > Viridiplantae > Streptophyta > Magnoliopsida > Brassicales > Brassicaceae > Orychophragmus > Orychophragmus violaceus. The sequence continues at coordinate 54,095,938 of CM058237.1, read as the reverse complement.
AACCGTTCTCGCTTAATTAATTAAGACTCATGTATGATCTCATCCGAGCAAAAATCTATCCGAGCATATGGGTAACGAGGAACAACTCAGTGCACGATCTCCTCGTTCTGCGACGATCGCATCATCGGACTTTGCAAACAAAAAACGTCCTTCTCGGAAGACTTGACCATGCAACGAAGTAATCTTCTCGGAACATTATTCTCTGCGTGCGATGATCAAACCACGGATACGAACGATGCGATCATAAACTTGTCCGCATCCGAAACTACCAACAAGAAACTGCCGAATAATACAAATTCAATGTCCGCAGTTGAAGGTTCCTCGACAACGACCTAATCCTATTGAAAGTGTTCGAGAACGAGGATGAACGAAACACAGGAAAACTAGGTGCGAACCGAGAAGGAACATACATAGTTACCAAAATAGTTCGCCGTGGAGCATACGAACTTGTCAACATGGACGATGACAAGATTCCAAGAAGTTGGAATGCAACACATTTTGAAGAAGTACCATCACTAAGACGAGACTTCCAAACATCTCAAGAAACACTTGAACTACAAGATGGCTTGATCCCCGAAAGGGGTACGTAGCCAGCCGATATCTTGATCGGTTCTGTTGTCCCTCCTTTTAAAAAAAAAGTGGGGAGTGAGTCCGTATATATTTATACTTCCGCATCAGAATTCGAAAATTTTTAAAAAAAATTTCGAACTCGAAAGCTTTTTTGACAGAGTTGCTCGGAACATTCAGACACACAAAGCCCACCGCATAACAGCTCGGAACTTCCGAGCAAATCAGCTAAGAAAGTCCGAGCTTTTCAAACAAGTCAGCTAGGAACTTCCGAGCAAATCAGCTAGGAAAGTCCGAGCTATTCAAACAAGTCAGCTAGGAACTTCCGAGCAAGTCAGCTAGTGATGTGATCATGGGAAGCTTGGAACCTGAAGATATTTAGCAGCTTGAACCAGAGGAGAATGGAGCTGAGAAGCAGCTTGTAGCTGAGGAGAATGGATCTAAGGAGCAGCTTGAACCGGAGGAGAAAGGAGAGAAAGGATCAGAAGCTTTGCACATACCAATTGTACCAATGACCAGAGCTAAGGCAAAGCAATTCAAGCAAGCCTTCTGCACCCTTCTACACCACGTCCAGGGCCAACTTGAATGTGCTAATTGATACGATCAGAGTTTTAATCCCTAGATCTACACTGCAAGTGCACAGACGTGAACCAGTAGTATATAGGGTATCAAATCCACAGAGACTCTAGACCTTACGATAGATTATAGAATTGTCAGGTTAAGCTAGGTAGCAATAGAGAAAGCAGTAAATCAAGCAGCAGAAAAGTAAATAGATGGGTTTGTATGCAAGAAGCGAAGGCGTCAGGTCAAGGGAGTTCTCAGGAAATCAGGAACATAGGCTAATCAATCAATCGGGGTCTAATTAAGAACTGTTCTAGAACTAGAATCACAGAATTATAACAGACCAACTTTCGTTGCGAATATTATCTATGTCTAACAACCTAGCAAGCCAACTTTCGTTGCGAATCCTAGAGTTCTAAACAAGCATTAATCTCAAGTTCTTTCGTTCACAATTCTCCTAATCCAAATTTCTTTGCGAATAGTCAAATTTCTCATCTAAGTTCTTTCTAGTTAATTAATCAACTTTCGTTGCAGAAATCAACCTAACATCATAAATCTGGGTAGCTAATTCAGATTAAGCATTAAGAACAACCCTAGATGAAGAACTAGCAGATGTGAATCCCTACAGATTGATCAACCTATAATTCCATGAAATCCCTAATGAGAATCCCTAAACCTAACAGGTAAACTACTCAGACATGACAATCATAACAAAAGACATGATGAATAGAATACTGAATATCATAAGATGGATTAGGAGATTTGAGTTTAGAATATTCATGTTAGAAAGCCTAGGATCTAGGGTTTGATAATTGAATCAATCGATCTCGTGTTTACCTCAGATGGCAGCGGAAGGAAGGGTAATCGAGATCAACAGCGACTCAGATGCTTCGCCTCTACCAGATACACACGCACACAAAGCTGGAAAGCCGGGATGCTAGTGCCGGGTCTTGGGATCACTGAGTTTAGGTGGTTCTACTTTCTCTGCAACAGGAAAGTCAACGGCTAGGGTTCCAGGTCGACCATATAAGCCTTTATATATGACCTGGAATGACTAAACCGAAATCAGAATTAATTCCAATTCGTTTAAGTCATGAAATCGAAACGTCAGTTTCGAAACCCGATCTGTGTCGATCGACACACTCACTGTGTCGATCGACACACCACTATAAACTCAATATCAATGTGTATCCAATACACATCAACATGATCATTACCATAATGATCGTTCCCATATTTATGCTTCCAGTTTGCTTAGGTGTGTGACCCTATAGGATCATATAATACTGGCAGTAAGTCCACTACTTACAGATTACAAGAGGCTTCTAGCAAAGCATTGCAATCACCCAGTATTACACGAAATGTCTGATCTCGATAACCAACTATCATCAGGAGTGAGTACGAGTGTGATTTCAGGACATAATCCCAACAATCTCCCACTTGTACTGGAATCATCAATTCCTATAATCCTTTTATCTCTATATCTCGATTTGGCATAAGGCAAGATTAGTGTCATCCTTATTAAGCCAATATCGTGTTTATCGAACTCCTGATCTATACTGAAGAAGACAAACAACTGAACTACAGTTTGTTTGAGTGCGGCCACACATTTTCTCAGTATTAAATCTTCGATAGGCCCTGAGATATTTATCTCCTGCTATACAGGAGGGACAAATCCCGTCTTGTTCCATCCCTGTTCCTATACACACTTCATGATACACCTAAGCAATGCCTTTATAGCCGCCAGTTACGGGTCGACGTTTGACAAGGTCAAAGTGCACCAATTCATATGCAAGAAAACATGATTAACTCAGGTCTAAGGACTATACTCTATAGTCGTAATGAGAACCTCTCATGACACAGATATAACTATCCCGGAGACTTCTCATTTGCGGGTCATGTCCGATCATATGTTCATCAACATATATCTATGTGACTGACTGTGATACTCATATCACTGACTCCATGAAACTTAGTCAACAGTCACCTCACAAGCTAGTCTCTCGCGGTTGTCAGTGTCCCACTTTGACAACCTCGACTAGGGACACATTATAATTTATGTCACCTTTAATTTATAGGGTTTCATGATCAAGTCCTCAACTTGATGACCTATAATATGGCATAAACTCATTTTGGGACCATTATTTAGATCACAATAAATAATGCTGAAATCAAATTGTTGGAATTCCTAGCAGTTCCTAATCCGATTAGGCAACCCTAAGTCTGAATTCCGAGCCTATGATCTCAGGGTTTAAGTAATTGAATCATGGATCTCGCGTTTACCTTGTTCTGGCAGCGGAAGATAAATCAGGTAAGACAAGATCAGGAACGATTCAGATGCCTCGCCTCTATCGTAGTCCACACGCACACAAGCTGGAATCCGCCGGGATGCTAGTGCCGGGAATCAGATCTCCTGGGATCTGAGTTTTCTTGAGGTAGCTGAGTTTTTCTCTCTGAAAATTCTCTAGGCGGCGCACGCGTATCAAGGTCGAAATACATAAACTCATATATATACAGACCTCGACGTAAACCGAAACATCAGTTTCGGTTTTAGCCTTGTGTCGACCGACACACTCATTGGTGTCGATCCACACAGATCTTGTATCGACCGACGCACCCAATGGTGTCGATCGACACACCTCTTTAAAACTCATATTCAATGTGTATCCAATACACATCGACCAGACTATATGCCAATGATCAATCCCATACAAAGTATATCCAACTTGCTTAGGTGTGTGACCCTGTAGGTTCACATAATACTAGCAATGAGTTACAACTCATTTGTCATAAGCGGTTTCTAGCAAAACATTATGACTACCCAATATCACATGAATTATCCGATCTCGACAATACAACTATCTTTAGAGTAAGTACAATGTGATTTCAGGACATAATCCCAACAATCTCCCACTTGTACTGGAATCACCTATTCCTATAATCCCTTCGTCGCTATATCTCGATATGGCATAAGGCAAGAGACTGTGTCATCCTTATTATAGCCAATATCATGTTCATCGAACTCCTGATCTGTACTGATAAAACAAACGACTGACAATCACCTCGTTTGAGCACGGCCATGCATTTTCTCAGTATCAAATCTTCGATGGGCCCTGAGATATTTATCTCCCGTTATATGGGAGGGAAAAATCCCATCTTGTTCCATCCCTGTTTCTACACATACTTCATGATACGCATAAGCAATGCCGTTATAATCGCCAGTTACGGAACGACGTTTGACAAGGTTAAAACGCACCAATTCATATGCTAGAAAGCATGATGAACTCAGGTCTAAGGACTATACTCTATATTCGTAATAAGAACCTCCCATGACACTGATATAACTATCCCGTGGAGTTCTCATTAGCGGGTCATGTCCGATCATATGTTCTCCAACATATATCTATGTGATTGACTGTGATAATCATATCATTGACTCCATGAAACTTAGTCCAACAGTCACCTCACATGCTAGTCTCGCGCGGTTATTGGTGTCCCACTTCAATAACCTCGACTAGGGACAATCGTAATTTATGTCATCTTTTACTTATAGGGTTTCATGATCAAGTCCTCAACTTGATGACCTATATGATGACTATAAAATACTTTGGGACCATTACTTAATTATCCAATAATTAAATAACACCGATGTCAGTTTTAACTTACACCAACACTGCCATAGCATGTCTATGTAAAGATTACAACATAACTAAAATAACTCCCACTAGAATCAAGATCATCTCTTCAGATATCTTATACATGCAGCAACAGAATAACTTTCGTGCTTAGGTTGTGGGAGAGACTGCGGTGTTTTGCTTGAAACAATTCCAACAAACCACACCGCCATTCAGATAAAAGCACTATTCTACGGTCCACTGCTTGGAGCCCTTCCAACAGATAGCACCGTTATTCAGACAAAGAGATATGCCAGGTGGGAACCGGGAATCTTCTTTGTCCGTCTAACTACTTTCAACTGGTTCGTCACTTCCTCAGTTCACCACGAACCTATCCTTAGTGTTTCTCAAACACTTGGGATATTTCTGGCAACTGTTCAGCGACTTTTACCGGAACATATTGGTATTTTCTCGTCTTTCTTTATGTGTAAGCTTCATCTAGACGAGCGCAAAATATGGCATTCATGATGGATTCTATTGAAACAGCATAAGCAATCACACTCATTAATAATAGCTCAGTACGTGTTCAAAACACTTCATCTTGCTAAGATTTATACTAGCTCAGCCAGTGTCCAAGACACTTCATCTTGCTAAGATTATTGCCATAAGACCTTTGGTGTGAAGCCATTCTTGGAATCATGCATATTGGAACTGTCCAACACCTTATCTATATAAGGATTCTGACACGATTCAATTAGCCTATCCAATCTATATCAATAGATTCTTATTCCAATGATTCACAAGGCTACTCCCATGTCTTTTGTTTAAATTTGACTTCCGACCCAAGTCTCTCAAGACTTAACCGACGGAACGTCGTTCATGAGATTAAGTACATTATGTACATACGGTGTGAGAATTGCAATTACGCTCCCACTAGTCTTCTTGTAAACACATGGTTTCATTTCTTTTCTGATCAAGTCAAAACTTTTGACCACATTATCAGAATGTTGATTCCAACTCCAAGATGTTTGCTTCAATCCAGAAATGGATCAATGATGCTAACATGCATACCCAGTCAATTTTCGGAGTTGGGGCTCACCATCGCTTCTTTAATTTCGCATGCTCGTCACTTTTCAATGATCAACAGATCACGACAATCGGCTACAAGAAATCACTCTCGAGTTAGTGACAGATCCTTTCAGATCTGCGAATTTCAGGCTCCACAGGTGTAGATCCTACAACACTTTGCAGATCTCACCGCTGCTCTCCCTCAACAGGTTGAGCAGTCTCCTGCGTTTATCGAATTTCTTCGATGTGTACTTTTACTCCCACTGTTCCTTTTGAAAGTATGATCTTTCTCAAAAGACACAGTTCCGGACAACAAAACTTTGTTCTCGGATTGGTTATAAATGTAGTAAGCCTGGGTTTCCCTAGGACAACCCGCGAGGTAGAACTTATCAGATTTAGGTTCAAGCTTGTTAGCTTTCATCCCCAAATGATCAGAAACAACATGCTTGAAAAAAACTTTCAGTCCACATCCAATGTGGTGTCTTTCAATTGATTCTGATTGAAACCCTTTGCTGCGCAAACACAGACCTTTCTAGAGCGTATTTCTTAAAGGATTATGGAAGATTCCTGTGACTCATCATTAATCGGAGCATATCTAATATGATCCAATTCGTTCTCTCAGAAACACCGTTTAGGTTTTCCAGGAGAAAAGAGCTGTGATATGACTTCACACTCACCTAGATGATCACCCAATTCTTGACTCAAGTATTTTCCTCCGCGATCTAGTCGAGGATCTCAATACTTCTGTCAAATCGGTTCTATACTTCATCTTGGAACTCCTCAAAGGATTCCTGCTCGTGTCTCATCAAAAGAACACAGCCATACTTATTGATGCCATCAATAAGGCAATGAAGTACTGAAGATTTCCTTTGGCACTAATGCTCATTGGGCCACATACACCAGTACGTGTAAGGCCCAATAAACAGAAAGGCTCTTTTCTTTAGCTCTGCTAAAGAAGCCTTAGTCATTTGGCCCAGCAAGCGGAATTCATGTCTCAAATGATTTATAATCAAATGAACCTAAAGCCCATAACAATGGAACTTCTGAATCCGCTTCACTTTATCTGGTCAAAACGACTATGCTAAAGAAAAATTGACTTCAAGTCATCAGACTTAAACCGTTTGGTATTTATGTTATATTCTGGTGTATATTGGTTTAAGACATAAAACCCATTTATCAAAAGGGGTGCTACCATATAATATTTCATTAAGATCAAAAGAGCAAAACTTGTCTTTTATCAGAATGAAAAACATCCAAATTCTTACAAGAAAATGAAAGACATCTCTGCACAAGGCATATACATAGTAGCAATTACTTAATTTCTAAAACCAAGTATGAAAGGCTCCTACAAGTGGAGAATCTCTATGGCTCATGCAGCAACCATTGCTTCATACCAGACACGCAGTTCCACTTGTCCTTTCTTCAACGTTCTACTATCGCTTAGGTCCTGCATATTTCAAAAATATCAGTACCATAACTAGTATCCAATACTCATATAGAACTTGAAACAATAACACAATACCTGAAGAAGAAGTACCATACATCTTCTCCATCTCTTGTGAATCTTCCAAGAATTTAATGCAATTTCTCTTCCAATGCCCAAACTCTTTACAGTAGCAGCATTTATCAACATCAGATGGGCCTGACTTGGGCTTAAAAGATGACACAGGTTTATCCTGTTTCCAAATCTGAACGGCCTTGCCATCACCCTTGTCTAAACAAGATTTCTCAAATCTTTTACCCTTTTTGATGTTTTGCTCTGCTGTCTTGAGCATGCCATGCAGCTCAGTCAACGTCTTCGTCAAGCCTTTCTTGATATAGTTCTCAACGAACTTATCATAACTTGACGGCAGTGACTACAAAATGATGTCAGTTGCCAACTCTAAGTTGACAGGACAATCCAGTCTCCCCAGGTTATCAATGTAACCCATCATTTTAATGACATGAGGACTTACTGGAGCATCCTATGGTAGCTTGCACCCAGTGAGAGACTTCACCATCTGGAATCTCTCAACTCGTGCCAGATCCTGAAACTTCAGTTTCAGGCTGGTGATCATCTCTATTGGCGACTCCATGTTCTCGTATTGACTTTTCAAGTCTGAGTTCATGGTAGCCAACATCAGACCACGCACATCTACCACATCAATATAATGCTTATTCCAAGCATCATATACTGCATTCGAGCAATTGGTCCCAAGCCTTTCTGGAAGAGCTTTCTCAAGGACATAGTCCTTGCTCTCCTGCTTGAGGATTAATCTCAAATTCCGATACCAATCCAGGAAATATGATCCATTTAACTTGTCCTTCTCAAGGACGGATCGCAATGAGAAAGTAGTCTTAGACATAAGCTGAAATCCAAGAAAAACCAAGATTTAGTTATGCATTCCTTGAGAAATCTTATCTAATAAGAAAACTCGCATTATATTCAAACAATGTTTCCTCTGCGAATATAATGATCCAAGATCCATACTTCACCAAAATCTGAGTGGAAGACTTGTCATCACCCAAAATTTAGTTATCTAGGTAAGCAAATCATTGCTAATTGTACCCAGTACAACTCTTGGTCGCAGATAAGACAATCCATGTCTCATCTACTCTGACGTCTCTGGGCCCAGAACTTCTGATGGCCCAGTCAAGTTAAACAATTCTCTTTAGTCTTGTGATCATTGACAGTCGCACTGAAAGTTTATCAATGATCATCTGCCCTACTCATGTAGTAGTGGATACCAAGGACTCCAAGGCTATCCAACAAACGACACAAGTCTGACAGTAGACAAGATTTGGGCAAGACATCAAGGTTACTTGATATGTAGTTGAGGAAACTAAACTCTGAAAGGTTAGTATATCAATCTCTTAGGTCATGTAATTGTTGATGTCAAGCACTGCAAGTCCATCAACATAATTACCTGCCTTACTCACGTAATTGTGGACACCAAGCTCTTGGCTAGACCATCACACAATCAAATGAATCTTGACAGTTGACCATATTGAAGCTAAGCTTAAGTCTAGTTTGGTGTCTGCAAATTCAAGGTTCAATAACCAGAATTGTGAGCACTGCGTCGATCGATGCAGACTATGTCTGTCGATCGACACTACCAAACAAAAACCGGATTTCAATAACCGGTTAATCCAATTAACTCGGTTCATTGAACCGGTCATATCGATCGACACAACCCTTGTGTGACGGTCGACATAGACCTAAACCGAAGACAGTTTTGATAACCGGTCCAATCCAATTGAACCGACTTATCAGATCAAACTGATCTTAACCATTCAAATTGGTTTATACTAATTGCGATAACTGGTTCAATCCAATTGAATCAATTCATCCAATTTAAACCGTTTTAGCCAGTTTTAACTGATTGCGATAACCGGTCCAATTCAATTGAACCGTTTTATCCAATCAAACTGATTTAACCCATCGGTTCATGCTAATTGAGACAATCAGTTCAATCCAATTGAACCAATTCATCCAATTTAAACCGATCTATTCGGACTTAACCAAGCATGATAACCGGTCCAATCCAATTGAACCGATTAACCATTCGCTAGGTCTGTGTCGACCGACACTAACCTGTGTCGATCGACACTTGACCGAATATGTTCTGTGTCGACCGACACTTAACCTGTGTCGATCGACACAACAGCTTTTCTGATTTTTCTTCGCGAAAAACCCTAGCCGCCGATTCTGTCGAATTCACATCTCTGTGTCGACAGACACACCTAGTGTGTCGATCGACACTGTGCGAAAACACATAATCGTTTTTCGATCAGATCGATCTCACCTGTTCTTAATCAAACAACCTAGTTTGCGAATCTAAATCATCAAATTCAATTAAACAGGTTGATTCAAAGGAAAAACCACTGTTTGAATTCCTAGCAGTTCCTAATCCGATTAGGCAACCCTAAGTCTGAATTCCGAGCCTAGGATCTCAGGGTTTAAGTAATTGAATCAGGGATCTCGCGTTTACCTTGTTCTGGCAGCGGAAGATGAATCAGGTAAGACAAGATCAGGAGCGATTCAGATGCCTCGCCTCTATCGTAGTCCACACGCACATAAGCTGGAATCCGCCGGGATGCTAGTGCCGGGAATCGGATCTCCTAGGATCTGAGTTTTCTTGAGGTAGCTGAGTTTTTCTCTCTGAAAACTCTCTGGGCGGCGCACGCGTATCAAGGTCGAAATACATAAACTCATATATATACAGACCTCGACGTAAACCGAAACATCAGTTTCGGTTTTAGCCTTGTGTCGACCGACACACTCATTGGTGTCGATCGACACAGATCTTGTATCGACCGACGCACCCAATGGTGTCGATCGACACACCTCTTTAAAACTCATATTCAATGTGTATCCAATACACATCGACCAGACCATATGCCAATGATCAATCCCATACAAAGTATATCCAACTTGCTTAGGTGTGTGACCTTGTAGGTTCACATAATACTAGCAATGAGTTACAACTCATTTTTCATAAGCGGTTTCTAGCAAAACATTATGACTACCCAGTATCACATGAATTGTCCGATCTCGACAATACAACTATCTTTAGAGTAAGTACAATGTGATTTCAGGACATAATCCCAACACAAATTTCATTAAACATATCCAAAATTATGTTTACAAGAACATCTTAATATAACTAAAATAAAACAACCAGAAATTCCACTAGAATCAAGATTACATCTTAAGATCTCTAATGCCTACAGCAGTAGTATGACTCTCATGCTTAGGCCTTGGGAGTGGCTTAGTCAGAGGATCAGCGATGTTCTTGTCCGTCGGAACTCGGCTGATCTTCACTTCTCCTCTATTGACGATATCACGAATCAGGTGATATCTCCTCTCTATGTGTTTGGACTTCTGGTGTGACCTAGGTTCTTTTGCCTGAGCAATGGCTCCATTGTTGTCACAAAACAAAGCCACTGGCTCAAAGATACTAGGAACCACACCAAGTTCAGTCATGAACTTCTTGATCCAAACAGCTTCTTTTGCCGCTTCTAAAGCAGCAACATATTCAGCTTCCGTCGTGGAATCAGCTACGGTATTCTGCTTAGAGCTCTTCCAGCTCACTGCACCGCCATTTAGACAAAAGACGTATCCTGACTGTGATCGGAAATCGTCTCTGTCTGTCTGAAAACTCGCATCAGTGAATCCATTCACCACAAGCTCTTCACTTCCTCCATATACCAAGAACTTATCCTTGGTATTTCTCAAATATTTGAGAATATTCTTGACAGCTGTCCAGTGATCTTCACCTGGATCATATTGGTATCTGCTCGTCATGCTTAACGCGTAAGCTAAATCTGGACGAGTGCAGAGCATGGCATACATGATAGATCCTATTGCAGAAGCATAAGGAATCCTATTCATGCGTTCTCGCTCAGCATGCGTCGCCGGACACTGCTTCTTGCTGAGACTAATGCCATGAGACATCGGAATGAATCCCTTCTTGGAATCAAGCAACTTGAATCTGTGCAACATCTTATCAATATAAGTGTCCTGGCACAATCCAATCAGCCTATTCGCTCTATCTCTGTAGATTCTGATTCCAAGGATGTACGCGGCTTCTCCCATATCTTTCATGGAAAAACAACTTCCGAGCCAAGTCTTAACAGACTGAAGCAACAAAACGTCATTACCGAGAATAAGTATGTCATCGACATACAATACGAGAAACGCAATTCCGCTCCCACTAGTCTTCTTGTATACACATGGTTCTTCTTCGTTCTTGATGAAACCAAATTGTTTTACTGTTTCATCAAAACGAAGATTCCAACTCTGTGATGCTTGCTTCAATCCATAAATGGATTTATGAAGCTTGCATACCTTCCCAGCATTCTTAGGATCTACAAAACCCTCAGGCTGTGTCATATACACATCCTCTTCCAGAATTCCATTCAAGAAGGTGGTTTTGACATCCATCTGCCAAATCTCATAATCATAATAAGCAGCAGTTGCTAGAAGAATCCGAATGGATTTAAGCATAGCGACTGGGGAATAGGTTTCATCATAGTCAATACCATGAATCTGTTTGAAACCTTTAGCCACCAACCTAGCTTTATAAATTTAGACATTACCATCCACATCAATCTTCTTCTTGAAGATCCATTTACACTCAATGGCTTTTGCACCATTAGGTAAATCGACCAAGGACCATACTTGGTTTTCTGACATGGATCCCATTTCGGATTTAGAGGCTCCAAGACATTTTTCGGAGTCCGGGCCCATCATTGCTTCCGCGAAGGTCGCTGGTTCGTCACTTTCAATGATCATAAGATCATTGCAGTTGGTCACGAGAAATCCATAATATCTCTCGGGTTCGTGATGGATCCTTTTGGATCTGCGAACTTCAAGCTCTACAGGTGTAGCCTCCACAGAACTTTGTAGATCCAACTGCTGCTCTTCCTCAGCAGGTTGAGCAGTCTCCTGTGCATCTTGAATTTCTTCGAGATGTACTTTACTCCCACTGTTCTTCTTAGAAAGAAATTCTCTCTCAAGAAAAGAACAGTCCCGAGCAACAAAGACTTTGTTCTCAGATCGGTTGTAAAAGTAGTATGCCTTGGTTTCCCTAGGATAACCAACGAAGTAGCATTTATCTGATTTGGGTGCGAGCTTGTCAGAGATTAAACGTTTGACATAAGCCTCACAACCCCAAATATTCAGGAAAGACAGACTTGGAATATTCCCAGTCCACAATTCATATGGTGTCTTTTCCACTGATTTAGACGGCACCCTATTTAGTGTAAACGCAGACGTTTCTAGAGGGTATCCCCAAAAGGATAATGGAAGATTTGTATGACTTATGATAGACCGAACCATATCCAATAAAGTTCGATTCCTCCTCTCTGACACTCCATTCCATTGGGGTGTTCCAGGAGGAGTGAGTTGTGAAACAATTCCACACTCGCTCAGATAGTCACTGAACTCTTGACTCAAGTATTCTCCTCCGCGATCCGACCGCAGAACTGTAATACTTTTGCCAAGTTGGTTCTGTACTTCACTCTTGAACTCCTTGAATCTATCAAAGGATTCAGACTTATGTCTCATCAAATAAACATAGCCATACCTACTGAAGTCATCAGTAAAGGTAATGAAGTACTTGTAATTTCCTCTGGAAACAGTGCTCATTGGCCCACATACATCAGTATGAATAAGGCCCAATAAATCACTGGCCCTTTCAGTCGGTTTGTTGAAAGGGGCCCTAGCCATTTTGCCCATCAAGCAAGATTCGCATTTCTCACATGATTCAAAATCAAATGAGCCCAGAAGCCCATTTCGATGGAGTCTCTGAATGCGTTTCTCATTGATGTGGCCCAAACGACAATGCCATAAGAAAGTCGGGTTTTCGTCATTTGACTTAAACCGCTTTGTATTTATGTTAAAGACAGGAATTTCTTGGTTTAAGACATATAACCCATTATCTAATGGGACGCTACCATAAAATGTACCATTACGATGAAAAGAACAAACTTTATTCTTAATAGCAAAATCAAAATCTTCCAAATCCAAAACGGAATCTAAAATTATGTTTCTACTAATCGCAGGTACAAAGTAGCAATTATTCAATTCTAAAACCATGCTAGAAGGTAAAGACAAATCATAAGTGCCTACGGCCAGTGCAGCAACCTTAGCTCCATTCCCGACCCGTAGCTCCACTTGTCCTTTCTTCAGCGTTCTACTGTTTCTTAGTGCCTGCATATTAATAAAAATATGAGCACCGCAGCCGGTATCCAATACCCACGAAACAGAACTAGAAGTCATAACATTAAGTTCGATAACATAAATACCTGAATCAGACTCATCATACGTCTTCTTCAGCTTCTTGTAATCTTCCATGAATTTCTTGCAGTCTCTCTTCCAATGCCCTAGCTGCTTGCAGTAGTCGCATTTGTCCTTAGGAGAAGGCCCGGATTTGGGCTTGGTATTGGGCTTATCTTGACTCTCAGTCTGGACAGCTTTAGCCTTTCCCTTATCCTTGCTAGGTTTCTTAAACCTTTTACCCCCTTGTACCATCAGTACATTAGGAGTTGCCTTCTTGAGATTCGGCTCTGCTGTCTTTAGCATGCCGTGCAACTCAGTCAATGTCTTAGTCATGTTTTGCATGTTGTAGTTCATGATGAACTGATCAAAACACGACGGCAAAGACTGCAGAATCATGTCAGTGGCCAGCTCCTGGCTAATGGCACAGTCCAGTTTCCCCAGGTTATCAATGTAACCCATCATTTTAAGGACATGAGGACTCACTGGACTGTCCTTAGCCAGCTTGCAATCCATGAGAGATTTAACCGTCTGGTATCTCTCTGTGCGAGCTTGCTCCTGAAACAAGGCTTTCAGGCTGTTAATCATCTCAATCGGTGACATCACGTGTTGGATCGTTTAGAAGAATCCTGATTCAATTCCAGATTCAGATTATCCTAAACATGCGATCTAGGTTCTTCTCAGAATAGAAACAATTGATGATCTCACCTTATACCTGTTATTGCAGCGGAAAGGGGTGGTACGTCTGAGATCAGAGAAACACCGAGGGATGAATCCTCCAAAGGTTCACACACGCTTTCACAGGAAACAGCTGCTAGACCACCAGGGGAACTCGGCGCAGAGAGAGAGAGTTTACGGCTCAAGTCTTAGGGTTAATCAGTCTGAAACTCGAGTTTTATGACACAAAACTCGTCCTGTTCCGTTTGGGCCATTTGGCCCAAATACCAATTAACTCGTCGGTGTTTACGCACTGCATCGATCGTTGCACCTTATGCATCGATCGATGCACAGTGGCTAAACCTTTTATTCTCTCTAAGTACAGTAAATGCCTAGCACTTTTACTGTACTTCTGCTAAATCGTTCCTACACATTTTCCTGTTAGCTTAGGCGTGTGACCCATATGGGATCATATAATAAAAGCAATAAGTCCAAGACTTATAGATCATGAGCGGACTCTAGCAAGCCATCATGACCCCCAGTATTATATGACTTATGTCTGATCATTGACATACTCTTACTTTCTAGAGACAGTACCGAGATTACTGGACACAATTCCAACAATCTCCCACTTGTACTGGAATCTCTGTATTCATAATCCTTTTGTCTCAATATCTCGATTAGTCATAAGGCAAGATTAGTGTCATCCTTATAAAGCCTAATCTTGTTCATCGGACTCTGATTTGATACCGACAATCCAAACGACTCGGGAAAGTCCGTTTGAGCATGGCCATGCGTTTTCCAGTATTCAAATCTCCGATTGGCCTAGAGATATTCACTCCATTTATATTGGAAGGACAAATCCCATCTTGTTCCATCACTGTAAACTACTCATTTCATGATGTACCCAAACAAGGTCCTTATAGCTATCACAGAATGATAGCGTTAGACAATGATCAAAGTATATCAGTCCATGTGCAGTCACATGCATGTGAACTCAGGTCTAAGGACTATACTCTATAGTCGTAGTAAGAATCTCTTATGACACAGATATAAATATCCTGAAGAGTTCTTATAAGCGGGTCTTGTCCGGTCGTATGTTCCCAACATACACCTATGTACTGACTTTGATGCCGCGCATCTATGACACACCGAGACTTTGTCATAAGTCACGTACCAATCCAGTCTCACACGGTCGTTGATGTTCCAATTTCAACAACCTTCGACTGGGGACGGGATGATATAATACATCTATCAAATATAGGGTCTCATGATCAAGCTAAATGACTTCGATGACTCAAGATCAAGTCATTTACTTCGATGACCTATAAAATGGTTCATATCATTTTGGAACGATTATTTCATCACAGTTAAAATAATCTTGAAATAATAATTTCATTAAAACATAAAATAATGTTTTACAAGAACATATCGAATAACTAAAATAAAGCTCACAAAACTCCCACTCAAATTTAGATTACATTTCAATGTTTCTAATGCCTACAGCTTCAGTTAGGAACTCGAGCTTAGGCCTTGGGAGTGGCTTTGTCAACGGATCAGCGACATTATCATCTGTCGGAACTCGGCTGATCTTGACTTCCTTTCTATTTATGATGTCACGTATCAAGTGATATCTTCTTTGAACATGCTTGGATTTCTGGTGTGATCTTGGTTCTTTTGCCTGAGCTATAGCACCATTGTTGTCACAAAATAGTGCCAGAGGCTCAGCCGCATCTGGTATCACACCTAGTTCCATAATGAACTTTCGTATCCAAACAGCTTCCTTCGCCGCTTCTGATGCGGCGATATATTCAGCTTCTGTAGTGGAATCAGCAACGGTGTCCTGCTTGGAGCTTCTCCAACTTACTGCACCGCCATTCAGACAAAAGACATAACCGGACTGTGACCGGAAATCATCTGTGTCTGTCTGGAAACTTGCGTCCGTGAATCCACTGACTTTAAGCACATCACTTCCACCGTACACTAAGAACTTATCCTTAGTATGTCTTAGATACTTCAAGATATTCTTTACGGCAATCCAATGGTTTTCACCTGGATTTGACTGGTATCTACTCGTCATGCTCAATGCATAAGCAACATCAGGACGAGTACAGATCATGGCATACATGACAGATCCTATTGCAGATGCATAAGGAATATTCTTCATGCGTTCAAGCTCAGCAGCCGACGTAGGGCTCTGCTTCTTGCTTAGTGTTGTGCCATGTACCATTGGCGTGAAGCCCTTCTTGGAATCTTTCATGCTGAATCTTTGTAGGACTTTGTCAATGTATGAGTCTTGACACAAGCCTATCAGCCTCTTAGGTCTATCCCTATAGATCCTAATTCCAAGAACGTATGCGGCTTCACCCATGTCTTTCATGGAAAAACAACTTCCAAGCCAGTCCTTTACAGATTTCAGCATTGGAACGTCGTTTCCGAGAAGCAGTATGTCATCGACATACAGAATAAGAAATACAATCTTGCTCCCACTAGATTTCTTATTCACGCATTGTTCTTCTTCGTTTCTGATGAAGTCAAATTGCTTGATCGCTTCATCAAAACGAAGATTCCAGCTCCTCGATGCTTGCTTCAGTCCATAAATGGATTTATGAAGCTTGCATACTTTCCCAGCATTCTTCGGATCTATGTAACCGTCAGGTTGTGTCATATACACATCCTCTTCCAGAATACCATTCAGGAAGGCGGTTTTCACGTCCATCTGCCAAATTTCATAATCATGAAAAGCTGCAGTTGCTAGTAGAATCCGAATAGATTTCATCATAGCCACCGGTGAATAGGTTTCATCGTAGTCCACACCGTGAACTTGTCTGAAACCTTTTGCCACCAACCTGGCTTTATAAATCTGGACATTTCCATCCACGTCAATCTTCTTCTTGAAGATCCATTTGCACTCGATGGCTTTTACACCAGCGGGTAAGTCAACCAACGAAAATACTTGGTTGACCGACATGGAGTCCATTTCGGAATCAGTGGCCTTGCGCCACTTAGAGGAATCTGGGC
Source organism: Orychophragmus violaceus (assembly GCA_030180135.1). NCBI lineage: Eukaryota > Viridiplantae > Streptophyta > Magnoliopsida > Brassicales > Brassicaceae > Orychophragmus > Orychophragmus violaceus. The sequence continues at coordinate 54,078,688 of CM058237.1, read as the reverse complement.
CCATCATGGCTTGATTGAAGTTCGATGGTTCATCACCATCAATGATCAGAAGATCATGACAGTTAGTCACGAGGAATCCTTGATATCTCTCGGGTTCGTGACGGATCCTCCCGGATCTTCGAACTTCAGGCACTACAGGTTCAGGCTCTACAATTTCTTGTAGGTCCTCCTGCTGCTCTTCCTCATTAGGTTGAGCAGTATCCTGTTCATCTTGAATTTCTTCAAGCAGTACCTTACTCCCACTGTCTTTCTTAGAGAGAAACTCCCTCTCAAGAAAGTTACAATCCCGGGCAACAAAAATCTTGTTCTCGGAACGTAGATAGAAGTAATAAGCCTTGGTTTCCCGTGGATAACCAATGAAATAGCATCTGTCAGATTTTGGTGTAAGCTTGTCTGAGATTAATCTCTTGACATAGGCTTCACAACCCCAAATTCTGAGATAAGACAGCACTGGAGCTTCTCCAGTCCATAATTCATGTGGTGTCTTTGCTACTGCTTTTGATGGCGCTCTGTTTAGAGTGAACACTGCTGTTAGCAGAGCATATCCCCAAAGGGATATTGGAAGGTCTGTGTGACTCATCATAGATCGAACCATATCCAATAAGGTCCGATTTCTCCTCTCAGACACACCATTCCATTGAGGTGTTCCAGGAGGAGTGAGTTGGGATACGATCCCACACTCTCTCAGATGATCACTGAATTCTTGGCTTAAGTATTCTCCTCCTCGGTCAGACCGAAGAGCCTTAATGCTTTTGCCAAGTTGGTTCTGTACTTCATTTTGGAATTCTCTGAACTTCTCAAAAGATTCAGACTTATGTTTCATTAAATAAACATATCCATACCTACTGAAATCATCAGTGAAGGTAATGAAGTACTGATAGTTTCCTCTTGCATTTGTGGACATTGGGCCACACACATCAGTGTGTATCAGGCCCAATAAGTCACTGGCCCTCTCGTTAGGTTTATTAAAGGGGGCCCGTGTCATTTTGCCCATCATGCAGGATTCGCATTTCTCACATGACTCAAAGTCAAATGAGCCAAGAAGTCCATTCGAATGGAGCCTCTTGATGCGTTTCTCGCTGATGTGCCCTAAACGACAATGCCATAGAAACGTTCGGTTTTCCTCATTAGGTTTAAACCGTTTTGTATTAATGTTATAAATTGGCGCGGATTGATCGAGTATGTAAAGCCCATTCGTAAGAGGGGCAGAACCATAGAACAAATTGTTGCGATTGAAGGAACATAATTTATTCTTAACTGAAAAATCATAACCTTCCAAATCCAACAAAGAAATTGAAATAATATTTCTGCTTATAGCAGGTACAAAATAACAATTATTCAGTTCTAAAATCAATCCCGAAGGTAAAGACAACAAGTATGTGCCTACAGCTAGTGCTGAAACTTTCGCTCCATTCCCAACTCGTAGCTCCACTTGTCCTTGCTTCAGCCTTCTACTGTTGCTGAGTGCCTGCATATTAGTACAAATATGAGCCCCACAACCAGTATCCATGACCCATGAGGTATTATCAGAAGTAGTTGTATTAACTTCTATAACAAAAATACCTGATGAAGAAGTCTCGAAAGTCTTCTTCTTCAATTCCTTTAGACCTTCCTGGAATTTCTTACAATCTCTTCTCCAATGCCCCAGTTCTTTGCAGAATCTGCACATGTCAGTAGGCCCAGCCTTGGACTTGGGCTTGGGCTTTGGCATGTCCTTGTCTGCGACTTGGACAGCCTTGGCCGCTCCTTTATCCTTAGCAGAGGATTTCTTAAACCCCTTGCCCTTTTGCACCATAAGCACATTGGGGTCCTTGGCGGTTTTCCTCAAGTTGGGCTCTGCAGTCTTGAGCATTCCGTGAAGCTCAGGTAGTGTCTTACTCAAGCCATGCATGTTAAAGTTCAGAATGAACTGATCATAGCTTGCAGGTAAAGACTGCAGAATGATGTCGCAGGCAAGTTCCTGGCTGATTGGGCAGTCGAGTTTCTGAAGATGATCGAGATAACCCATCATCTTCAAGACATGAGGACTCACTGCCGCATTCGCAGCCAACTTACAGTCCAAGAGGTTCTTAACTGTCTGGAACCTCTCGGTCCTAGCCTGCTCCTGAAAAAGCGATTTCAGGCTTGCCATTATCTCGATGGGAGACAATACACTTTCGAACTGTTTTTGCAGCTCTGGAGTCATTGTCACCAACATCAGGCAATAGACATCATTTTCATCTGACGAATGCTTTTCCCAAGCATTGTGCAGAGTCCTGGCAGCATTGGCAAGAGGCCTCTCGGGGAGGGGATCTCGAAGGACATAATCCTTCTTCTCCTGCTTGAGGACCAGCCTCAAGTTCCTTGACCATGTCAGGAAGTTCGTTCCAGTCAGCTTCTCCTTCTCGAGAACAGACCGGATCGAGAATGTGTTTTGTGTGCTTGTAGTAGTCATATCTGAAATATATAAATAAAAGGTTATTAGTTATTATGTTCAAAATGACTAATCTCGTATTAAAGTATAATATGATTAATCATGCATTATATTCAATAACATCAGTTACCCTCAATAGAATATAATGATTCCAAGATCCACATATAACTAAGATTAAAGTGGGCCACTGGCCGTCACCCAACCTTAGCTTATATCGGTAAGCCCTATATCGGCTAATTATATCCGTGATATAACTCTTGGTTGTGAATCTGGGCCCGAGGCCCAATCCACTCTGATGTCTCAAGGCCCGGGACTCCCGATGGCCTAGTCAAGAAAACCAGACTATACAGTCAAGTAATCATTAATGTCTGGGACTCCCAATGACATTTATGAATCACAAACCGTCTTACTCACGCAAAAGCAGACATCCTCACACTGTAAGGCCATGAATGCAATTGAATGGGCTTTGACAGCTGACATAGCCTGGACAAGACATCCAACGCTTGATATTATTTGAGGTTCGTAGGTTTATTAAAATCATTCCCAAAATAGAAGATTACTATTTCGGGAAACTTTCTATTTATGGAAACCTACAATTTTTGGAAACTTTCTAAAATTGGAAACTTTCTAAAACCGGAAACTTTCTAACTTTAGAAATTTCTTTAAGATCCAAAACCCGCAAATTCAGAAACTTCTATTTTAAGAAACTTTCTAATTATAAAATTTCGGAAACATTAATTTAAAAACGACTTTATAATTTTATAAAATAGATTTTAAATTAATCTGAAGAAAGACTCAAATAACTGGCCCAATTGTTTTAACTTCTTGGCCCGAGGCCCAAGAATTTGTCAATGTCCAAGACATGACCCAATTGTCCAATTAATTGACATAACCGGTCTGGTTCATTAAAACTGGTCTAACCAAGTTTTAATTACTACGATGACCACAATTGTCAACCGGTTATTTACTAAACCGGAATTTCTCAATTTATTTGGTCCAACCAAATCAAATTAGAAATTCCTGGTTTAGGCACTAAATCCAATATTTCTTTCGACATTGGATTTCTTATCCCGGTTTAACCAGACTTAATAAAATTATTAAATCTGTTTATTAAACCGAGACGTTTAATTTTAATTAAATTAAACCGAGCCAAAACCCTAACCGCATCGATCGATGCTCACAGCATCGATCCTGCAACGATCGTTCATCGATCCTGCATCGATCGATGCTCTCACGTGTGCACGAACGGTTATCAGGTTTAGCCGAGAGATTCTCGTGAGATCCATGCGATCGTTTGAACGATCCATGCGATCGCGGTCAATCTCTCGCGACTGCAACGATCGATCCTTGCATTGCATCGATCGATGCAATGCGATCTCAGTCGATGCAAAATCAGTTTAGATCACATACCAAATCAATATAGTTTGGTCATGCGATTTTTAAACAGTTTGTTTAGGATTCAATTCTTGTTTCTTAAGTGTTTTAATCTTATCAGTAGATTGATTCAAAAACACCTTTATAAACAATCCTAAACATGAATCTAAACAAGAAAAACCAGAACCTAATGCTCTGATACCACTGTTGGATCGTTTAGAAGAATCCTGATTCAATTCCAGATTCAGATTATCCTAAACATGCGATCTAGGTTCTTCTCAGAATAGAAACAATTGATGATCTCACCTTATACCTGTTATTGCAGCGGAAAGGGGTGGTACGTCTGAGATCAGAGAAACACCGAGGGATGAATCCTCCAAAGGTTCACACACGCTTTCACAGGAAACAGCTGCTAGACCACCAGGGGAACTCGGCGCAGAGAGAGAGAGTTTACGGCTCAAGTCTTAGGGTTAATCAGTCTGAAACTCGAGTTTTATGACACAAAACTCGTCCTGTTCCGTTTGGGCCATTTGGCCCAAATACCAATTAACTCGTCGGTGTTTACGCACTGCATCGATCGTTGCACCTTATGCATCGATCGATGCACAGTGGCTAAACCTTTTATTCTCTCTAAGTACAGTAAATGCCTAGCACTTTTACTGTACTTCTGCTAAATCGTTCCTACACATTTTCCTGTTAGCTTAGGCGTGTGACCCATATGGGATCATATAATAAAAGCAATAAGTCCAAGACTTATAGATCATGAGCGGACTCTAGCAAGCCATCATGACCCCCAGTATTATATGACTTATGTCTGATCATTGACATACTCTTACTTTCTAGAGACAGTACCGAGATTACTGGACACAATTCCAACATCACGTTCTCATATTGCTTCTGCAGCTCAGAGTTCATAGTCACCAGCATTAGACAATTAACGTCTTTGACATAAGCAGAATGCTTATCCCAATCATTCTTATCTGCCTGCGTGGCATTGGAACGTGGACTCTCGGGGAGAACTCTTGTAAGGACATATTCCTTGTTCTCCTGCCTGAGAACTATTCTCAGGTTCCGATACCATTCCAAGAAATTTGATCCATTAAGCTTGTCCTTCTCTAGGACGGATCTTAGCGAGAAAGTGTTGATGTGAGTTGGGACAAACATAGCTGTAATTAAAAGAGGTAGAGGTTTTAGTTATGATGTTCAAGGAAATGAGAATTCTTATCCAATAAGAAAACTCGCATTGTATTCAAAACTATGTTTCCTCAGATGAATACAATGAACCAAGATCCTTACTGCACCAAAATTTGAGTGGACGACTCGCCATCACCCAAGCTTTAGTTATCTAGGTAAGCAAATCATTGCTAATTGTACCCAGTACAACTCTTGGTCGCAGATAAGACAATCCATGTCTTACCCACTCTGATGTCTCTGGGCCCAGAACTTCTGATAGCCCAGTCAAGTAAACCAATCTCTTCAGTCTTGTGATTATTGACAGTCGCACTGCAAGTCTATCAATGATCACCTGCCTTACTCATGTAGTTGTGGATACCAAGGACTCCAAGGCTATCCAACAACGAAACGAGTCTTGACAGTAGACAAGATCGGGCAAGACATCAAGATCACTTGATATTAAGTTGAGGAAAAAAACTATTTAATCTTGATACATATCCAATATGCATCCAAGAAGTTTTTAAGTTGTTCAAAATATCTAGATTTATTAAGTTTAGGTTAATCTAGAACATTGGATTAAATTTGGTTTGGTATTCGCAATTTGAGGTTCAACCACCAAATCTGCGAGTGGTGTGTCGATCGACACCAACCATTGGTGTCGGTCGACACAACCTAATTTAAACCGGACTTCGATAACCGGTCAAACCGGATCGAATTTCCTTAACCGGCTCAATCTAATTAAACCGGTCCGGTTTAATGATCCATGTCAATCGACACACATCACTGTGTCGTTCGACATGACCTAACCAAAACCAAATTGGCTTTTAACCTGGTCGATAACCGGTAAATCTAATTTAACCGAAATCAACCAATTATAACTGTGTCGACCGACGCACCCAGTGTGTCGACCGACACATTAGGGTAACAGGAAATCCGATCTCTAAGATCGGAACCCTAAAATTTATACGCATTTTTGCGGCGTGTCGACCGACACAAGATTAGTGTCGATCGACACCATTCGAAAATACAAGTTCATCGTTTTAAATCACAGACTAAAACCGAGTTTTTCTTGATCAAAACATGAAACATCAAGCATAAATCTATTCAAATACATCATTTTTCGAATTACAAGCCTTAGATTCAATGGATTAAACCCTAATAGCTCTGATACCACTGTTAGAAAGACTAGGATCTAGGGTTTGATAATTGAATCAATCGATCTCGTGTTTACCTCAGATAGCAGCGGAAGGAATGGTAATCGAGATCAACAGCGACTCATATGCTTCGCCTCTACCAGATACACACGCACACAAAGCTGGAAAGCCGGGATGCTAGTGCCGGGTCTTGGGATCACTGAGTTTAGGTGGTTCTGCTTTCTATGCAACAGGAAAGTCAACGGCTAGGGTTCCAGGTCGACCATATAAGCCTTTATATATGACCTGGAATGACTAAACCGAAATCAGAATTAATTCCAATTTGTTTAAGTCATGAAATCAAAACGTCAGTTTCGAAACCCGATCTGTGTCGATCGACACACTCACTGTGTCGATCGACACACCACTATTAAACTCAATATCAATGTGTATCCAATACACATCAACATGATCATTACCATAATGATCGTTCCCATATTTATGCTTCCAGTTTGCTTAAGTGTGTGACCCTATAGGATCATATAATACTGACAGTAAGTCCACTACTTACAGATTACAAGAGGCTTCTAGAAAAGCATTGCAACCACCCAGTATTACATGAAATGTCTGATCTCGACAACCAACTATCATCAGGTGAGTACGAGTGTGATTTCATGACACAATCCCAACAATTCATACCTTTGCTTTGGTGGATGGAAGAGATTTGGAGTTTTTCTGCATTCACAGCTGAGGGATTAGGAGATTTGAGTTTAGAAGATTCATACCGTTGCTTTGGTGGATGGAAGAGATTTGGAGCTTTCTGCTTAAGAGCAGTTGCACGATCAGAAGTGTAGGATTATGTGTGTTCATTGGTGTAATTGTCAGGTTACAACCTAGCACATAATCAACTAGGATCTAGGTGATTTGCAGTTGAATCATAAACAGATCAGATTCATTACCTTATGATTGCAGCGGATTGATCAAAGGAATGAAGAGATCTGCAAGAGCTGATGATAACCGGCTCCTCCTAGGTATCCACACTCTTACAAGCTATTGGATCAGGCTGCTAGACCAAGCTGGAATGAACAGAGAGAGAGAGAGGACGGCTCAAGCTGAAAATCGCAGATGGGGTGATAAAATTACCCTAGGCTGCGCCTCTGATCCCTTATATGGGCCCAAGGAATTATCCTAATGGCCTATTGGGATTTTGGGCCCAAGACACAAATCAGACAAAAGCCTGTATTTTGTCTGGCCCAATTCTCTGTACTAATACAGTAAATGCCTTGCATCTTACCGTATTAATTCCATTTAACTTTCCCGTTAGCTATGGTGTGTGACCCTTTGGGATCATACAATACTGGTAATAAGTGCTAAACTTATAGATCAAGAGCGGACTCTAGCAAGTCATCATGATCACCCAGTATTTATGACTTATGTCTGATCTCGACACTTATCATACTTTCTAGAGATAGTACGGTAGATTTCAGGACATTCCCAACAATCTCCCACTTGTACTGGAATCCTACATTCCCTAATCCTTTTGTCTCAATATCTCGATCTGGCATAAGGCAAGATGCGTGTCATCCTTATATAGCCAGACCATGTTCATCGGACCAGATTTGATACTGACAATGCAAACGACTTGGGCAAGTCCGTTTGGGAGTGGCCACTCTCTTACCATCTATCAAGTCTCCGATTGGCCTAGAGATATTACCTCCGTTAAACGGCAGGGACAAATCCCATCTTGTTCCATCACTATGAACTACACACTTTATAATACACCCAACCAAGGTCCTTATAGCTCCAAGTTACGAAACAGCGTTAGACAATGATCAAAGCGCATCACTCCATGTGCAGCCACATGCATGCGAACTCAGGTCTAAGGACTATACTCTATAGTCGTATATGAGAACCTCTTATGACACAGATATTAATATCTTGTAGAGTTCTCATCAGCGGGCCATGTCCGGTCATATGCTCCCCTACATATACCTATGTGTCGACTTTGATGCCGCGCATCTATGACCCCTCGAAACTTGGTCATAAGTCTCAACACAATCTAGTCTCAAGTGGTTGTTGGTGTTCCAATTTCAACAACCTTCGACTATGGACACTATGATTTATGTCATTTCGTTAAATATGGGGTTTCAGGATCAAGTCTACTCATGTACTTCGATGGCCCATATATAATGACATGAATCATTTTGGAACGATTATTTATATCACAGTTAAAATAATCCAGAAATCATAAATTTCATAAACATAAAATATTATGTTTACATGAACCTTTCAAAACAACTCAATAAAGCCCTTTACAAACTCCCACTGAAATTAAGACTACATCTTAATTTCACTTATCCTACAGCTACAGTCCGCGACTCGTGCTTAGGCCTAAGGAGTGGCTTCGTTAATAGATTAGCAACGTTCTCATTCGTTGAAACTTGCTGATCTACTTAACACCTCTGTCATTTATCCCACGGAATAGGTTATACCTACCCTCAAGGTGTTTGGACCTCTGATGTGCAGCTAGCCTCATCTATGCTGGGAATCACATCAAGTTCAGTGATGAACTCTTCTTTCCAAACAACCTCTTTCGCCGCTACCCAAGCTGCGAAATGTTCAGCTTAAGTCATGGAGTCAGCAACAGTGCCTTGCACCGCCAGACAGACACAAGATATAACCGGACTGTGACCGGAAATCATCTTTGTCTGTTGGAAACTTGCCTTTCAGACTCTACCGACTTGTAGCACCTTACTTTCTCCGTAAATCAAGAACTTATCCTAAGTATTTTCCAAATACTTGAGGATATTCATTACGTCTATCCAGTGATTCTTTGCTGGATTTGACTGGTCTTTACTTGTCTTGCTTAACATTAAAGCAACATCAAAACAAGTACGTGTCATGGCATACATGATAGATCCAATTGCCGACGCATATGGAATCTCATCCATGCATTCAAGCTCAGCAGTTATCGTAGGACACTGTTTCTTGCTTAACGTAATGCCATGTGACATTGGCATAAAACCCTTCTTGGAATGCAGAAAACGTGTAGGACTTTGTCAATATAAGAATCCTGACTTTGTCCTATCAGCTCTTTTGGATCTCTATCTTTAGATCCAAAATCCAAGAACATACGTGGCTTTACCCATGTCCTTCATGGAAAAACAACTTCCCAGCCAGTCTTTAACAGACTTCAGCATTGGAATATCATTTCCAAGAAGCAATATGTCATCGACATATAGGATAAGAAACGCCACTTTGCTCCCACTAGTTTTCTTATACACACATTGTTCTTCCTTGTTTCTGATGAAGTCAAAGTTCTTTATTGCTTCATCAAAGCGAAGATTCCAACTCCTCGATGCTTGCTTCAATCCATAAATGGATTTGTGAAGCTTGCATACTTTCCCAGCATTCTTAGGATCAATGTAACGGTCAGGTTGTGTCATATACACATCCTCCTCCAAGATTCCATTCAGGAAGGCGGTTTTCACATCCATCTGCCAAATCTCATAATCATAATAAGCGGCAGTTGCTAGGAGAATCCGAATTGATTTCATCATGGCCACTGGTGAATAGGTTTCATCATAGTCTATACCATGAATTTGCTTGAAACCTTTTGCCACCAACCTGGCCTTGTAAATCTGGACATTTCCATCCATGTCAATCTTCTTCTTGAAGATCCATTTACACTCGATGGCTTTAGCACCAGCGGGTAAATCAACCAGTGAAAACACTCGGTTGACAGACATGGAGTCCATCTCGGATTCAGTGGCTTCACGCCACTTTAAGGAGTCAGGGCCCATCATGGCTTCTGCAAAGTTCGAGGGTTCATCACCGTCAATGATCAAAAGATCATGGCAATTAGTCACGAGGAATCCCTGATATCTATCGGGTTCGTGACGGATCCTTCCGGATCTTCGAACTTCAGGTACTGCAGGTTCAGGTTCTATTACAACTTCATGTAATTCATCCTGCTGTTCTTCCTCATTAGGTTGAACAGGTTCATGTCCTTCTTGAATTTCATCAAGTTGTACCTTACTCCCACTATCTTTCTTAGAGAGAAATTCTCTCTCAAGAAAAGTACAATCCCGAGCAACAAAGATCTTGTTCTCGGATCGCAGATAGAAGTAATAAGCCTTGGTATCCCTAGGATAACCAATGAAGTAGCATTTGTCAGATTTTGGTGTAAGCTTGTCTGAGATTAATCTTTTGACATAGGCTTCACAACCCCAAATTCTGAGAAAAGACATTGCTGGAGCCTTTCCAGTCCATAACTCATATGGTGTCTTTGCTACTGCTTTTGATGGCACTCTGTTCAGTGTGAACGTTGCGGTCAGCAAAGCATATCCCCAAAGGGATATAGGAAGGTCTGTGTGACTCATCATGGATCGGACCATATCTAACAATGTCCGATTCCTTCTCTCAGACACACCATTCCACTGAGGTGTTCCAGGAGGTGTGAGTTGGGAGATGATCCCACACTCACTCAGATGATCACGGAATTCCTGGCTCAAGTATTCTCCTCCTCGGTCCGACCGAAGAGCCTTAATACTTTTACCAAGCTGGTTCTGTACTTCATTCTGGAATTCTTTGAACTTTTCAAAGGTTTCCGACTTATGTTTCATCAAGTAGACATATCCATATCTACTGAAATCATCAGTGAATGTAATGAAGTACTGATAGTTTCCTCTAGCATTTGTGGACATTGGGCCACACACGTCAGTATGTATCAAGCCCAATAGTTCACTGGCCCTTTCTGTGGGTTTATTAAAAGGGGCCCGTGTCATTTTGCCCATTAGGCAAGATTCGCATTGCTCACAAGACTCAAAGTCAAATGAGCCCAAGAGTCCATTTGAATGGAGCCTCTTGACGCGTTTCTCACTAATGTGCCCCAAACGACAATGCCAGAGAAACGTCTCATTTTCTTCGTTAGATTTGAACCGTTTTGTATTAATGTTATATACTGGAGCAGATTGATCCAGCATGTACAGCCCATTAATAAGAGGGGCACAGCCATAGAACATATTATTGAGATTAAAGGAACACAATTTATTCTTAATAGAAAAATCAAATCCTTGCAAATCCAATAATGAAACTGAAATGATATTTCTGCTTATAGCAGGTACAAAATAACAATTCTCAAGTTCTAAAATCAATCCAGAAGGTAAAGACAACAAGTAAGTGCCAACGGCCAGTGCTGGAACCTTCGCTCCATTGCCAACCCGCAACTCTACTTGCCCTTGCTTCAACCTTCTACTGTTGCTGAGCGCCTGCATATTAGTACAAATATGAGCCCCACATCCAGTATCTAATACCCAAGTGGTATTATCAGAAGTAGTAGTATTTACTTCAATAACAAAAATACCTGAAGATTTAGTCGCCAAGGACTTCTTCTTCTCCTTCAGACTTTCCTGGTATTTCTTACAGTCCCTGCGATAATGCCCTGCCTCTTTGCAAAAGTGGCAGATATCAGAAGGCCCAGCTTTAGACACGGGCTTGGGCTTGGCCTTTTCAGTGTTGACTGCCTTGCCCTTTCCCTTGTCTGCAGCAGATTTCTTGAAACCCTTGCCCTTCTGCACCATGAGTACAGACGGTTCCTTGGCCTTCTTCAGATTAGGTTCTGCAGTCTTGAGCATACCATGTAGCTCAGGCAAAGTCTTTATCAACCCATGCATATTATAGCTCAAGATGAACTGGTCATATGCAGGAGTAAGAGACTGCAGAACGATATCACAAGCAAGCTCTTGGCTTATAGGACAGTCGAGTCTAGTCAAATGATCGAGATAACCCATCATTTTCAGAACATGTGGACTCACTGCTGCATCCTTAGCCATTTTACAGTCCAAGAGATTCTTTACAGTTTGGAATCTCTCTGTACGAGCCTGCTCTTCAAACAACGCTTTCAGGTTTGCCATCAGTTCCATGGGACAAGTCAGGCCTTCCCACTGCATCTGCAGTTCGGGAGCCATTGTCGCCAACATTAGGCAAACCACGTCATTAGCATCTGAAGAATGCGTATCCCAAGCATTCTTCACAGCTTGTGCGGCATTATTCGCAGGTCTAGGGGGGAGAACTCTTTCAAGGACATAAGCCTTCTTCTCCTGCCTGAGCACAAGTCTCAGGTTCCTGGACCAGTTCAGGAAGTTTGATCCGTTCAGTTTGTCCTTCTCAAGGGCAGACCGGATCGAGAAAGTGTTTTGTGTTGTTGTGCTTGACATAGCTGAAATTATGAGACAATAGAGTTTTAGTTATTTAGTTCATAAAAGAGTTATCTTAATAACTTATAAGAAAACTCGCATTGCATTCAAAATTTCTTTGTTTAACCTCATAAGAATGCAATGATTCCGAGACCCATGTTCAGCTAAATCCAAAGTGGGCCACTGGCCGTCACCCGGAATTAGCTTTACTTGGTAAGCATACACACAGCTAGTTATAACCATATAACTCTCGGTTGTGGATTGGGCCCAAGGCCCAATTCACCAGATGTCTCAAGGCCCGGGACTCCCGATGGCCCAGTCAAGGAAACCAATCTCTTACAGCCAAATAATCACTAAAGTCTGGGACTCCCAATGAAATTAGTGACTATATACTACTTTACTTACGCAAAAACAGACACCTCACACTGTAAGCCATATCTGTAATTGAATAAGCGTTAAGTAGCTGACAAGATTGGGCAAGACATCCAAGCTTGATATTGGTTTTGAGGATTTTAGATTTTCTTTCCAAAAATAGAAGATTACTATTTTGGGAAACTTTCTTATTTTAGAAACTTTCTAAATTTAGAAATATACTAAAAATAGAAATTTATAATTTAATATTTTATTAAAGTTTTCGGTTGGGTCACAAATTATAGGCCCAATTCTTGGCCCAAGACCACAGAATTCCAATTGGCCCAATAATTTGATATAACCGAGTCGGTTCATTAATTCTGGTCCAAGACCAAATTAACTACTAAATCCAACTGGTTATTTACTAAACCAGACCAGCTCTAAATTATTTGGTCCAACCAAATCAAACTTAGACCAGCCTTCGGTTTAGGTTAAAATTCAATTTTTGAATTTAAATCCGGTTTAACCAGAAATTAAATAATACCAATTGTATTAAATAATTTCCAGCAAACCGCGATTTGGGTTAACCGCTTGAACCATACATTAATTAAATAATTGATTTTGACTTTCAAATCGATAATTGCTTTACGATCATGATCTTAACAAAATCGTAACAAACACGATTTTGACTTTTCCAAATTGTAATTCAACAAATTGTTTCTTGTGTACAAAACAAAGCAAAGTCAATCGTGATTCCATGGAAAGTAAAAAACAAACCTAACTTCAATAAATTGTAATACACTTATCAACATCGATTAGTTTTTGATAACATTCACTAAAGACAGTTCGATATTGAACATTAACAATCAATGATCATGACTTTTTCCATTCACGTTTCATGCTTCACTTAAACAAACCTTGTGTTTAACACGTTCACAATAGCAAAGTCCAAAACAAAATCGTGTGATCGTAATTCACTAACCATGACATTAACGATTCATACACATAAAGTCAATGTCATCATGCGATTTCATATTAGGGTTTTACAAGTTATAATCAAATTTCTTAAGTCAAATTCGATTCTTAACATTAAAACAACCTAAATATGATCCAAACAGCAAAAACCTAACGGCCTAGGCTCTGATACCACTGTAGGATTATGTGTGTTCATTGGTGTAATTGTCAGGTTACAACCTAGCACATAATCAACTAGGATCTAGGTGATTTGCAGTTGAATCATAAACATATCAGATTCATTACCTTATGATTGCAGCGGATTGATCAAAGGAATGAAGAGATCTGCAAGAGCTGATGATAACCGGCTCCTCCTAGATATCCACACTCTTACAAGCTATTGGATCAGGCTGCTAGACCAAGCTGGAATGAACAGAGAGAGAGAGGACGGCTCAAGCTGAAAATCGCAGATGGGGTGATAAAATTACCCTAGGCTGCGCCTCTGATCCCTTATATGGGCCCAAGGAATTATCCTAATGGCCTATTGGGATTTTGGGCCCAAGACACAAATCAGACAAAAGCCTGTATTTTGTCTGGCCCAATTCTCTGTACTAATACAGTAAATGCCTTGCATCTTACCGTATTAATTCCATTTAACTTTCCCGTTAGCTATGGTGTGTGACCCTTTGGGATCATACAATACTGGTAATAAGTGCTAAACTTATAGATCAAGAGCGGACTCTAGCAAGTCATCATGATCACCCAGTATTTATGACTTATGTCTGATCTCGACACTTATCATACTTTCTAGAGATAGTACGGTAGATTTCAGGACATTCCCAACAAGAAGATGTTAGAGCAAGTTCAGAATGAACTGCCATCTTCTCTTCTCCAACAGGAATCTCTGGTTCCACTTCCACACTACAAATCTTTTCCAAAGGTTAAGAATGAGGAGCATGATCCAAAAGGGAAGGCTAAGGTAACTTCTACAAGGACCAGGGAGATCAGGTGCTTCAAATGCCAAGGTTTTAGTCATTACTCCAATGAATGCACCAACAAAAAGATCATGATTATTCGAGACAATGGTGAAGTTGAATCTGAAGAAGAGCAATCAGAATCTGAACCATTGGAAGTAGAATTGGAAATGGCAGCCAAAGGAGAGCTACTGGTCACTAGAAGATCTTTGAATGTACAAGCCAAGACTGAAGGAAATGAACAAAGAGAGAACTTGTTTCACACTCGGTGCATTGTACAAGCGAAAGTATGCAGTCTCATCATTGATGGAGGTAGTTGTACCAATGTAGCCAGTGAATCAATGGTTAAGAAGCTTGGGCTACAAGTGATGAAGCGTCCTAAGCCTTACAAACTTCAGTGGCTGAATGATGAAGGAGAACTTGAAGTAGACAGCCAAGTGTTGGTTCCTTTGTCTATTGGAAAATATGAAGATGATGTTCTGTGTGATGTGCTACCAATGGATGCAAGTCATATACTACTTGGAAAGTTACACTACAAACTTACTTCTTGTCTTTAAAGGTTGTTATATGAACTTAACCGTCCCAAACCAGGCTGTGCCTAGCGAGATTGAATTACTTTTGCAGGAGTTCCAGGAAGTTTTCCCTGAGGAAAATCCAGAAGGCTTACCTCCCATTAGAGGCATTGAGCATCAAATAGACTTCATCCCAGGAGCTTCCTTGCCAAATAGACCTGCATACAGAATCAATCCAGTGGAGACCAAAGAACTAGAGAAGCAAGTCACTGAGCTTATGGAGAAAGGTCATATCCGTGAGAGCATGAGTCCCAGTGCTGTTCCTGTTTTATTGGTGCCAAAGAAAGATGGTAGCTGGAGGATGTGTGTAGATTGTAGAGCCATCAACAACATAACAGTGAAATATCGCCACCCTATACCTAGATTAGATGATATGTTAGATGAATTGCATGGTTCTAGCATCTTTTCTAAGGTAGATCTTAAGAGTGGATATCATCAGATTAGAATGAAAGAGGGTGATGAATGGAAAACTGTATTTAAAACTAAACAAGGGCTATATGAATGGTTAGTGATGTCGTTTGGATTAACTAATGCACCTAGTACATTCATGAGACTGATGAATCATGTTCTTAGATCATTCATTGGGCATTTTGTTTTTGTGTACTTTGATGATATCCTAGTGTATAGTCAGAACCTACAAGAGCATGTTAGGCATCTTAGGTTGGTTTTTGAAGTGTTAAGGAAAGAGAGCCTTTATGCCAACTATAAGAAATGTACTTTTGGAACAGATAACTTTGTGTTCTTAGGTTTTGTTGTGAGTACAGATGGAATCAAGGTTGATGAAGAGAAAGTGAAAGCTATCAAAGAATGGCCAAGCCTAAAGACAGTTGGAGAAGTGAGAAGCTTCCATGGCCTAGCCGGTTTCTATAGGAGATTTGTGAAGGATTTTAGCACTGTAGCAGCTCCACTCACTGAGGTTATAAAGAAAAACGTGGGTTTTAAGTGGGAGCAGGCTCAGGAACAAGCATTCCAAACCTTGAAAGAGAAGCTTACTCATTCACCTGTTCTTTCACTTCCTGATTTTACTAAGACTTTTGAAATCGAATGTGATGCTTCTGGTATTGGTATAGGTGATGTGCTTATGCAGGAAATGAGACCAATTGCCTACTTCAGTGAGAAGCTAGGAGGAGCAACACTGAACTATCCAACTTATGATAAGGAGTTCTATGCATTGGTGAGAGCATTGCAGACATGGCAGCACTACTTATGGCCAAAATAGTTTGTCATACACACTGATCATGAGTCCTTTAAGCATCTAAAAGGTCAGCAAAAACTCAACAAAAGACACGCCAGGTGGGTTGAATTCATTGAGACATTCCCATATGTGATCAAATACAAGAAAGGTAAGGATAATGTAGTTGTTGATGCATTATCAAGAAGGTATGTCTTACTGACTTCTCTTGAGACTAAGTTACTTGGTTTTGAACATATTAAGTCTCTTTATGCAAATGATTCTGATTTTGGAAAGATCTATTCATCTTGTGAGAAATTTGCATTTGAAAAGTACTATAGGCATGATGGGTTCTTGTTTTATGAAAACTGTTTGTGTGTTCCTAATTCTTCTTTGAGAGATTTGTTTGTTGAGGAAGCACATGGTGGAGGATTAATGGGAAACTTTGGTGTTGATAAGGCACTTAAGGTGATGCAAGAACACTTTCATTGGCCACACATGAAGAGGGACGTTGAGAAAGCTTGTGAAAGGTGTTCTACTTGCAAACTAGCTAAGTCCAAAGACAAGCCTCACGGTTTGTATACTCCCTTACCTATTCCTTTGCATCCTTGGAATGATATTTCTATGGATTTTGTGTTGGATCATTTAGTGTTAATCCTGATTCAATTCATCAGATTAATAGATCCTAAACATGCAAGATCTAGGTTCTCTTGAATAGAAACAATATAGATCTCACCTTATACCTGTTTTATGCAGCGGAAAGAGAGAACAGGTCAGAGATCAGCAGAACCACCAAGAGATGGATCCTCCAAAGACTCACACACGCACACCGTCAGGAAAGAGGCTGCTAGACCACGAGGAGGGAGGCGCAGAGAGAGAGAGAGTCGCGGCTAGGGCTTAGGGTTGGAAGGAGACTCAGACTTAAGTTTTAATTATAAAACTTGTATAGTTCCTTTTGGGCTTTTGGGCCCAAATACCAATCTGATTGAATCCCTTGGATTTAATCAGACCCATTAATCTCTCTCTAAGTACGACAAATGCCTGGCACTTTTACCGTACTTCTGCTAAGCCGTTCCTACACATTTTCCTGTTAGCTTAGGCGTGTGACCCATATGGGATCATATAATAAAGGCAATAAGTCCAAGACTTATAGATCATGAGCGGACTCTAGCAAGCCATCATGACCCCCAGTATTATATGACTTATCATTGACATACTCTTACTTTCTAGAGACAGTACCGAGATTACTGGACACAATTCCAACAATCTCCCACTTGTACTGGAATCTCTGTATTCATAATCCTTTTGTCACAATATCTCGATTAGTCATAAGGCAAGATTAGTGTCATCCTTATAAAGCCTAATCTTGTTCATCGGACTCTGATTCGATACTGACAATCCAAACGACTCGGGACAGTCCGTTTGAGCATGGCCATGCATTTTCCAGTATTCAAATCTCCGATTGGCCTAGAGATATTCACTCCATTTATATTGGAGGGACAAATCCCGTCTTGTTACATCACTGTAAATTACTCATTTCGTAATACACCCAAACAAGGTCCTTATAACTATCGCTTAACGACAGCATTAGACAATGATCAAAGCGCATTAGTTCATGTGCAGTCACATGCATGCGAACTCAGGTCTAAGGACTATGCTCTATAGTCGTAGTAAGAATCTCTTATGACACAGATATAAATATCCTGAAGAGTTCTTATAAGCGGGTCTAGTCCGGTCGTATGTACCCCACATACACCTATGTACTGACTTTGATGCCGTGCATCTATGACACACTGAGACTTTGTCATAAGTCACATACCAATCCAGTCTCACACGGTTGTTGGTGTTCCAATTTCGACAACCTTCGACTAGGGACATAATGATATAAGCCATCTATCAAATATAGGGTCTCATGATCAAGCTAAATGACTTTGATAACTCAAGATCAAGTCACTTACTTCAATGACCTATAAAATGGTTCATATCATTTTGGAACGATTATTTCATCACAGTTAAAATAATCTTGAAATAATAATTTCATTAAACATAAGAAAATGTTTTACAAGAACATATCAATAACTAAATAAAGCCCTCAAACTCCCACTCAAACTTAGATTACATTTCAATGTTTCTAATGCCTACAGCTTCAGTTAGGAACTCGAGCTTAGGTCTTGGGAGTGGCTTTGTCAACGGATCAGCGACGTTATCATCTGTCTGAACTCGGCTGATCTTGACTTCCTTTTTATTAATGATGTCACGTATCAAGTGAAATCTTCTTAGAACATGCTTGGATTTCTGGTGTGATCTTGGTTCCTTTGCCTGAGCTATAGCACCATTGTTATCACAAAACAGTGCCAGAGGCTCAGCCGCATCTGGTATCACACCTAGTTCAATAATGAACTTTCGTATCCAAACAGCTTCCTTCGCTGCTTCTGAGGCGGCGATATATTCAGCTTCTGTAGTGGAATCAGCAACGGTGTCTTGCTTGGAGCTTCTCCAACTGATTGCACCGCCATTCAGACAAAAGATATAACCGGACTGTGACCGGAAATCATCTTGGTCTGTCTGGAAACTTGCGTCCGTGAATCCACTGACTTTAAGCACATCACTTCCACCGTACACCAAGAACTTATCCTTAGTATGTCTTAGATACTTCAAGATATTCTTTACGGCAATCCAGTGGCTTTCACCTGGATTTGACTGGTATCTACTCGTCATGCTCAATGCATAAGCAACATCAGGACGAGTACAGATCATGGCATACATGACAGATCCTATTGCAGATGCATAAGGAAGATTCTTCATGCGCTCAAGCTCAGCAGCCGTCGTAGGGCTCTGCTTCTTGCTCAGCGTTGTGCCATGTACCATTGGCGTGAAGCCCTTCTTGGAATCTTTCATGCTGAATCTTTGTAGGACTTTGTCAATGTATGAGTCTTGACACAAGCCTATCAGCCTTCTAGATCTATCCCGGTAGATCCTGATTCCAAGAACGTATGCGGCTTCACCCATGTCTTTCATGGAAAAACAACTTCCAAGCCAGTCTTTTACCGACTTCAGCATTGGAACGTCGTTTCCGAGAAGCAGTATGTCATCGACATACAGAATAAGAAATACTATCTTGCTCCCACTAGTTTTCTTATACACGCATTGTTCTTCTTCGTTTCTGATGAAGTCAAATTGCTTGATCGCTTCATCAAAACGAAGATTCCAGCTCCTCGATGCTTGCTTCAATCCATAAATGGATTTATGAAGCTTGCATACTTTCCCAGCATTCTTTGGATCTATGTAACCGTCAGGTTGCGTCATATACACATCCTCTTCCAGAATACCATTCAGGAAGGCGGTTTTCACGTCCATCTGCCAAATTTCATAATCATGAAAAGCTGCAGTTGCTAGTAGAATCCGAATAGATTTCATCATAGCCACTGGTGAATAGGTTTCATCGTAATCCAGACCGTGAACTTGTCTGAAACCTTTTGCCACCAACCTGGCTTTATAAATCTGGACATTTCCATCCACGTCAATCTTCTTCTTGAAGATCCATTTGCACTCGATGGCTTTTACACCAGCGGGTAAGTCAACCAACGTAAACACTTGGTTGACCGACATGGAGTCCATTTCGGAATCAGTGGCCTTACGCCACTTAGAGGAATCTGGGCCCATCATGGCTTGATTGAAGTTCGATGGTTCATCACCATCAATGATCAGAAGATCATGACAGTTAGTCACGAGGAATCCTTGATATCTCTCGGGTTCGTGACGGATCCTCCCGGATCTTCGAACTTCAGGTACTACAGGTTCAGGCTCTACAATTTCTTGTAGGTCCTCCTGCTGCTCTTCCTCATTAGGTTGAGCAGTATCCTGTTCATCTTGAATTTCTTCAAGCATTACCTTACTCCCACTGTCTTTCTTATAGAGAAACTCCCTCTCAAGAAAGTTACAATCCCGGGCAACAAAGATCTTGTTCTCGGAACGTAGATAGAAGTAATAAGCCTTGGTTTCCTTCGGATAACCAATGAAGTAGCATTTATCAGACTTTGGTGTAAGCTTGTCTGAGATTAATCTCTTGACATAGGCTTCACAACCCCAAATTCTAAGATAAGACAGCACTGGAGCCACTCCAGTCCATAATTCATATGGTGTCTTTGCTACTGCTTTCGATGGCGCTCTATTTAGAGTGAACACTGCTGTTAGCAGAGCATATCCCCAAAGGGATATTGGAAGGTCTGTGTGACTCATCATAGATCGAACCATATCCAATAAGGTCCGATTTCTCCTCTCAGACACACCATTCCATTGAGGTGTTCCAGGAGGAGTGAGTTGGGATACGATCCCACACTCTCTCAGATGATCACTGAATTCTTGGCTTAAGTATTCTCCTCCTCGGTCAGACCGAAGAGCCTTAATGCTTTTGCCAAGTTGGTTTTGTACTTCATTTTGGAATTCTCTGAACTTCTCAAAAGAATCAGACTTATGTTTCATTAAATAAACATATCCATACCTACTGAAATCATCAGTGAAGGTAATGAAGTACTGATAGTTTCCTCTTGCATTTGTGGACATTGGGCCACACACATCAGTGTGTATCAGGCCCAATAAGTCACTGGCCCTCTCGTTAGGTTTAATAAAGGGGGCCCGTGTCATTTTGCCCATCATGCAGGATTCGCATTTCTCACATGACTCAAAGTCAAATGAGCCAAGAAGTCCATTCGAATGGAGCCTCTTGATGCGTTTCTCGCTGATGTGCCCTAAACGACAATGCCATAGAAACGTTTGGTTCTCCTCATTAGGTTTGAACCGTTTGGTATTAATGTTATAAATTGGCGCGGATTGATCGAGTATGTAAAGCCCATTCGTAAGAGGGGCAGAACCATAGAACAAATTGTTGCGATTGAAGGAACATAATTTATTCTTAACTGAAAAATCATAACCTTCCAAATCCAACAAAGAAATTGAAATAATATTCCTGCTTATAGCAGGTACAAAATAACAATTATTGAGTTCTAAAACCAATCCCGAAGGTAAAGACAACAAGTATGTGCCTACAGCTAGTGCTGGAACTTTCGCTCCATTCCCAACTCGTAGCTCCACTTGTCCTTGCTTCAGCCTTCTACTGTTGCTGAGTGCCTACATATTAGTACAAATATGAGCCCCACAACCAGTATCCATAACCCATGAGGTATTATCAGAAGTAGTTGTATTAACTTCTATAACAAAAATACCTGATGAAGAAGTCTCCAGAGTCTTCTTCTTTAATTCCTTTAGACCTTCTTGGAATTTCTTACATTCTCTCCTCCAATGCCCTGGTTCTTTACAGAACCTGCATATGTCAGTTGGCCCAGCCTTGGACTTGGGCTTGGGCTTTGGCGTGTCCTTGTCCGCGACTTGGACAGCCTTGGCCTTTCCCTTATCCTTAGCAGAGGATTTCTTAAACCCCTTGCCCTTTTGCACCATAAGCACATTGGGGTCCTTGGCGGTTTTCCTCAAGTTGGGCTCTGCAGTCTTGAGCATTCCGTGAAGCTCAGGCAATGTCTTACTCAAGCCATGCATGTTAAAGTTCAGAATTAACTGATCATAGCTTGCAGGTAATGACTGCAGAACGATGTCGCAGGCAAGTTCCTGGCTGATAGGGCAGTCGAGTTTCTGAAGATGATCGAGATAACCCATCATCTTCAAGACATGAGGACTCACTGCCGCATTTGCAGCCAACTTACAGTCTAAGAGGTTCTTAACTGTCTGAAACCTCTCAGTCCTTGCTTGCTCCTGAAAAAGCGATTTCAGGCTTGCCATTATCTCGATGGGTGACAACACACTCTCGAACTGCATTTGCAGCTCAGCAGTCATTGTCGCCAACATCAGGCAATAGACATCATTTTCATCTGACGAATGCTTTTCCCAAGCATTATGCAGAGTCCTGGCGGCATTGTTAGGAGGCCTCTCGGGGAGGGGATCACGAAGGACATAATCCTTCTTCTCCTGCTTGAGGACTAGCCTCAAGTTCCTTGACCACGTCAGGAAGTTCGTTCCAGTCAGCTTCTCCTTCTCGAGAACAGACCGGATTGAGAATGTGTTTTGTGTGCTTGTAGTAGTCATAGCTGAAATATATATATAAGATAAAAAGGTTATTAGTTAATATGTTCAATATGATTAATCTCGTATTAAAATTAATATGATTAATCATGCATTATATTCAATAACATAAGTTACCCTCAATAGAATATAATGAATCCAAGATCCACATATAACTAAGATCAAAGTGGGCCACTGGCCGTCACCCAACCTTAGCTTATATCGGTAAGCCCTATATCGGCTAATTATATCCGTGATATAACTCTTGGTTGTGAATCTGGGCCCGAGGCCCAATCCACTCTGATGTCTCAAGGCCCGGGACTCCCGATGGCCTAGTCAAGAAAACCAGACTATACAGTCATGTAATCATTAATGTCTGGGACTCCCAATGACATTTATGAATCACAAACCGTCTTATCCACGCAAAGTAGACACCCTCACACTGTAAGGCCATGAATACAATTGAATGGGCTTCGACAGCTGACATAGACTGGACAAGACATCCAACGCTTGATATTATTTGAGGTTTGTAGGTTTATTTTAAAATTTCATTCCCAAAATAGAAGATTACTATTTTGGGAAACTTTCATTTTGGGAAACCTACTAATTTTTGGAAACTTTCTAAAATTGGAAACTTTCTAAAACCGGAAACTTTCTAACTTTAGAAATTTCTTAAAATCCAAAACATGCAAATCTAGAAACTTCTATTTTAAGAAACTTTCTAATTTCAAAATTTCGGAAACTTTAATTTAAAATCGATTTA
Source organism: Orychophragmus violaceus (assembly GCA_030180135.1). Classification (NCBI taxonomy): domain Eukaryota; kingdom Viridiplantae; phylum Streptophyta; class Magnoliopsida; order Brassicales; family Brassicaceae; genus Orychophragmus; species Orychophragmus violaceus. The sequence continues at coordinate 54,055,544 of CM058237.1, read as the reverse complement.
TATAATTTTATAAAAATAAATTTTAAATTAATCTGAAGAAAAGACTCAAATAATTGGCCCAATTGTTTTAACTTCTTGGCCCGAGGCCCAAGATTTGGTCCATGTCCAAGACATAACCCAATTGTCCAATTAAATGACATAACCGGTCTGGTTCATTAAAATTGGTCTTAACCAAAATTAATTACTACGATGACCACAATTGTCAACCGGTTATTTACTAAACCGGATTTTCTCAATTTATTTGGTCCAACCAAATCAAATTAGAAATCCTGGTTTAGGCACAAAATCCAATTTTTCGACTTTGGATTTCTTATCCCGGTTTAACCAGAACTTAATAAAATTATTAAATCTGTTTATTAAACCGTGACGTTTTGATTTTAATCAGTTTTAAACCGAACCTTAAACCGAACCGAACCGATTGATCACGTGAACCGATCACGACCTAATCGTGAGCTTCACGCGATCACGTCAGCCGCAAGCCGCACGCAATCGATCCGAGATCGAGACGGCGCGAAGGACGGGACGGGACGGGACGGTCGTCGAGCGATCGGGACAGCCGGGTCGTGCGTCATGCGATCGCCGAGCGATCGAGACGCGGAACGACGCTGGCCGAGACGCACGGATAGCAGGCTGGACACGCCGGGACGATGCAGGAAGCGATCGCGATCGCGTTGATCCGATCCGCTCGGTCGTCCGGTCCAGCTGCCGCGATCGGATGATCACGCGACTCGATCCGCAAAGCGATCGGTCCGTGCATCATCAAACCGACGCATACCAAATCATATAGCTTGGTTTTTGCAATTTCAAATATGTTTGTTTAGGTTTCAATTCTTGTTTCTTAAGTGTTTTGCTCTTATCAGTAGATTGATTCAAAAACACCTCTTTAAACAATCCTAAACATGATTCTAAACAAGAAAAACCACAGAACCAATGGCTCTGATACCACTGTTGGATCATTTAGTGTTAATCCTGATTCAATTCATCAGATTAATAGATCCTAAACATGCAAGATCTAGGTTCTCTTGAATAGAAACAATATAGATCTCACCTTATACCTGTTTTATGCAGCGGAAAGAGAGAACAGGTCAGAGATCAGCAGAACCACCAAGAGATGGATCCTCCAAAGACTCACACACGTACACCGTCAGGAAAGAGGCTGCTAGACCACGAGGAGGGAGGCGCAGAGAGAGAGAGAGAGTCGCGGCTAGGGCTTAGGGTTGGAAGGAGACTCAGACTTAAGTTTTAATTATAAAACTTGTCTAGTTCCTTTTGGGCTTTTGGGCCCAAATACCAATCTGATTAAATCCCTTGGATTTAATCAGACCCATTAATCTCTCTCTAAGTACGACAAATGCCTGGCACTTTTACCGTACTTCTGCTAAGCCGTTCCTACACATTTTCCTGTTAGCTTAGGCGTGTGACCCATATGGGATCATATAATAAAGGCAATAAGTCCAAGACTTATAGATCATGAGCGAACTCTAGCAAGCCATCATGACCCCCAGTATTATATGACTTATGTCTGATCATTGACATACTCTTACTTTCTAGAGACAGTACCGAGATTACTGGACACAATTCCAACATTTTGTTGTTGGATTGCCTAGGACTAAAACAGGGAAGGATTCTATATTTGTTGTGGTAGATAGGTTCTCTAAAATGGCTCATTTCATTCCATGCCACAAAACTGATGATGCTATGCATGTAGCTAACCTGTTCTTTAAGGATATTGTGAGATTACATGGCATGCCTAAGACTATTGTTTCTGATAGAGATACTAAGTTTCTTAGTTACTTTTGGAAGACACTTTGGTCTAAGCTAGGTACTAAGTTGTTGTTCTCTACTACTTGTCATCCAAAATCTGATGGGCAAACTAAAGTAGTTAATAGAACATTGTCTACTCTTCTGCGTGCATTGATCAAAAAGAACCTTAACACATGGGAAGAATGTTTGCCACATGTTAAATTTGCTTATAATCATGCTAAACATTATGCATCTAAGTTCTCTCCATTTGAAATTGTTTATGGTTTCAATCCTTTATCACCTTTGGATCTGATGCCTTTACCTTTGAGTGAAAGACCTAGTATGGAAGGAAAGAAAAAGGCAGATTACATCAAGCAGATTCATGAGAAAGCTAGGATCAACATTGAGGAGAAGACAAAGCTTTATGCTAAGTATGCCAACAAGGGCAGGAAGGAGATGATCTTCAAGGAAGGAGACACGGTCTGGATACATTTGAGGAATGAGCGGTTTCCTAATGAGAGAAAGTCCAAGTTGATGCCACGCATTGATGGACCATTCAAGATCATCAAACGGATCAATAACAATGCCTACCAAATCGACTTGCAAGGTAAGTATAATGTGAGTTCAAGCTTCAACGTTTCTGACTTGGTTCCTTTTATTGCAGATGAACCAGATTTGAGGTCAAATCCTTTTCAAGATGGAGGGCATGATGTGATCATGGGAAGTTGGAACCTGAAGATATTGAGCAGCTTGAACCATAGGAGAATGGAGCTGAGAAGCAACTTTTAGCTGAGGAGAATGGAGCTAAGGAGCAGCTTGAACCAGAGGAGAAAGGAGAGCAAGGATCAGAAGCTTTGCACATACCAATTGGACCAATGACCAGAGCTAAGGCAAAGCAATTCAAGCAAGCCTTCTACACCCTTCTACACCATGTCCAGGGCCAACTTGAGTGTGCTAATCCAGCCACTTTGGTTGTGATTCAAGCCACTTAAGTCATCAGTAATGGAGGTGTGTGGACTTGTACTCTTCTTCCCTCCTCTTGGTTTTGTCCCAATGGGTTTTCCAAGAGAGGTTTTTAATGAGGCAAGCCCACATGCTATTACCTTTGCCCATTACTGATCCATAAGGCCCATAACTCATTCTGAAGTTAAATTTCGAAATTGTAGTGTTTAATTAGTCTTTGTGTTATTTCCTAGGTGTATTAATTGATGTTCATCCAGCCTTGTTGCATTTTTCTATTTAAAACTCTTTGTAGTCATTTCTGAACTTTTATCAAACTTCTTTTATTCTAAAACTTCTGAAAGTGTTTGATCTGAATGGTGTGTAATATCCATTCATCTCTGATTCTTCTTTTGGTGTTTCATCTCCTAGAAGATCTGAGTTCGAAAGTCTTGAAGTGATTCCGCAGCTTCAGGAAGTTTCTTTCAATCCACAGTTTCTAATCCCTACAATATGTCCATCCAATCTGTTTTGCATTCATCTAACAACCAGACTCACAAAGTGCATCAAAGGGCAATGATCTTCTCCATTAAGATCTCATCAGCTAGGAAAGTCCGAGCTATTCAAACAAGTCAGCTAGTAACTTCCGAACAAGTCAGCTAGGAAATTCCGAGCTATTCAAACCAAGTCAGCTAGGAACTTCAGACGCAAGTCAGCTAGGAAAGTCCAAGCTATTCAAATAAGTCAACTAGGAACTTCTGAGAAAGTCAGCTAGGAAAGTCCAAGCTATTCAAACATGTCAGCTAGGAACTTCCGAGCAAGTCAGCTTGGAACTTCCGAGCAAATCAGCTAGGAACTTGCGAGCAAGTCAGCTAGGAAAGTCCGAGCTATTCAAACAAGTCAGCTAGGAACTTCCGAGCAAATCATCTCGGAACTTCCGAGCAAGTCAGCCAGGAAAATCTGAACTTTCGAACAAGTCAGCTCAGAACTCCCGAGCGAGTCAGCTCGGAAATCCGAGCAGAACAGCTCGAAAATTCCGATCAAATCAGCTTGGATGTCTGAGCAGGACGCTCCTCTCGAAGAAAAACGGAACATGTCCGACTAACTTCAAAACATATCCGGACAACTCTCACGACACTCAGCTCATACAGCCAATTCACTCAAACAACTCCATATGATGGATCATAACTACATGCACTGCGCATCCGCAAAAGTTCAAACTCTCAATCCAAACGCTTGAATTTGTCCGGTACCAAAAATAAACCTTTTCTCATTCTCATTTAATTTACTTCTCTTAGATCGAAATTAGAATATAAACTTCGTAACTTAGAATTTGTTTACTATCACGTCATACCAAGTCGAATGCATGTTAGGAATAGTTTATCTTGTCTGCTGACGGCCGTAGCAGACAAACAAATACATCCTTTACGGATATTAGCCAACATGTTCTATACGGATTGAGGCTCTATACATCCAACAAACGGATAAAAGCGCGCTATATAAATTTTAAATACCGCCAAGGTATGTTTATTATCGGCAAATGGAACATAAGTCGAGAAGTCGGTAGGTCTTCAAATCTGCCGCACCAGTACTAGAGTCGATAATAGACCCCAAAAATACATTATGACGCTACTCAGCACACTGGTAAAATGACGTTTTAACCAGGTATATCTTGGTTCGGTATCTTTGAAAGGTGGGTCCTGCGCATACCGGCTTACTTTCGATAAACGGAAGATGCGAGGCGAAAGCTTCACAGAAAAACGGAATCGAAAATCCAAATCCAGTAAAACACAACATGTTGGTCTCGACAACGTCATTATTGAGTACACGACCGACACGGGAATGTAAGACGTAAAACCCCCGCACTAGTACCAAAGTCAACTGTAAAACTCCTAAACCCAGTAAAACGCTTCCGAGCACACTAGTTTAAATCATTACAGGTCCGCAAGAAGAGTACATCTCACTAATCTTCGGACTTAACCTCTAAACCCAGTAAACGCAACACACTGGTCTAGATCCTTACAAGTTCACAAGAAGAGTACGTCTCGCTAATCTTCGGACTTAATTTCGAAACCCATTAAGACGCTTCCGAGCACACTGGTCGAATCATTACAGAATTCGCAAGAGGATTACGTCTTCCTACTCCTCGAACTCGGTATCAAAATCCGATAAGGCGTTTCTGAGCACGCTGATCTGAGTCAAACACATATCCGCAAAAAGGATGCTCCTTGTGAAACTATCCAAAAATGGTCGACGACAGTACGATCGCTCGCTCTCACATAGACCAAGCATATCTGAAAATTCAGACGGCCCAGCTCGAAAATCCCGAGATGAAGCTCGGAAATCCCAAGCTGACCAAATTCCGAACTAAAGCTCGGAAATTCCAAAACTAGTCATCTCAGAAGTTCCGAGATGAAGCTCAGAAATTCAGAACCGACTGCCTCAGAACATCCAAACCGACAATCTCGGATTTTCCGAGCTAACTCAATTTTGTTCTCCGAATAAAGTTTTTGGATATCCCTAAACTTATAGAACACTATACGGCGAGGTGTCTATCAACCAAAAATTCCGAAAAACAACCAGGAAAATGATCTCGCAGACTAGAAACAAAAGCATTTTATTTGAAAATCAAAGAGTTCATAAAACGGAATGACCAACCATTCCGGAAAGAAGGAACGACAACATTCGAAGCAATAACGCAAACAAACATGGTTTTCAGAGATAGGAACCATAGACATTGGATACGCCGGCCGACTCCGCATCATCAACAAGGAAGTGTCCCATTGCAACGGCCCGCCAGAATCTCCTGAGAAAGGAGAAAAGATGAAATAATTCTCCGCCTCAGCCATCAACCTGTCATACTCAAGGACATCGTTCGCAAGAAGCTACGCTTTCGTACTCTCGAGTTGCTCCTCCTCGGTCTCGAACGTTGGAGGGTCCTGCGTGTAACACCCCTGATTCGATCTATAAGATTAAGAACCAGATGTGCCACAATTGACTACCGAGGGTAATCTGATTCAAGCAATGGGCAAGACCATACTATGATCTAACCTCCCAAGGTGCCTTACCTCTCAACCTAAGCCTAAGGCTTTTCAACTTGTACTAAGGTTTGAGAGTTGTGTTAGCTCGGACGAAGCTAATATCAGAGGAAACTCAGTCAAGATATAAAACACATCTTTATTTATATATATTGGTTTTCAAAACATACAAAAGAGTCCTTAAAGGTTTCTTCATTTCGGGTCTAAGAGCCCCCAAAATATCATACATAACCGGAAACATATGATTTTACAAAGACAACAAAAACCTAAACTGCTGGCGTAACGTTCCTCGCTTACCCGCTAATGTTTCCCGACTATTGGTTTCCTGCAAAAAGAGTGAGGGATGAGCTCTACTCGCTCAATGAGTTATAGCTCCCCTAACATGCAATATATTCCCCCCCCCAAAACCCAAAATAACACACATCAAGCAACAATCAATCATAGCATAGAATATATAAAGCTTAAACAATAATAACATTAACACCCCATCCTAAGTCTCCCGCATTCAATCATTCCTTCCAAACGTGAACACCTATGTCATAGCCACAAAGGCAAATGAGCATAGAACTTCACAATCCGAGACCCGTCCCCACGGTAACATCTCGGAAGGGTTCCGTCTAACCACGGCTATCCCTACTATCTCGTCGGATAGAACTCGGCCATAGGCTGCAATCCCGTCTCTCCGAGTCTTCTCACCTAGACGGTCCTTTTCTAGAGTGAGGCAGCAAAAGGAAAGATCGAACCGTCACCTTCCACCCTACCCATATTAATTCTAAAACACGAGGTACCCTCTCAAGCATGAATTTACTTACCAAAAGTCAGTGCAAGATAAGGAAAACCTCAACCGAAACAACATAAACGTAACAATAGATAAACAAGCAACACATCATGAAAATACTAATAATCTTAATCATAAATCAAACATTTAAAAATAGATCACGAAATCTAGCATGCATTCCTATCAAGCAATCACACATCACCATAACTCACAGTGCTTTTGGCGGATGGTTTTCTAGACTCGGGTTTTCTCGCTTATCGGGTACTTCCTCTTTTCCAACTTTCTTTCCCTTCTTTCTCCTTCTTACTCTTTATTTTTCTAGAGTTTACTATGATCTAAGAGTGGTGGATGAGTGAAAATGAGAGCAGGGGGGTCGTTCTATTTATAAGGGTGAGGTTACTTCGATCGGGGGTAAGCTCGACCAATGGGAAGAAGGCATGTTTTCTTGCTGATAATGATGGAGCCTGCAACCAACCAGAAAGTGGTAAACATTTAACAGCCTGACAAGTAGGGATAATGACCCAATGAGGTCGAAACACTTCTCCTCCAGCTTTGGGAATTTCCGACCAATCGGACGATAACACGAAACCGATAAGATTTTGGTCCAATGGGAGTGTGGCATTTCTCCTCCAGCTTTGGGAAGCTAAACCAATCAGATGAGGGCACTCATTTTCATTTCAGGTTGGCATGCTTTTGGTCCAATGGGATCATGCCATTCCTTCAGCAGCTTAGTTTTTGTGAGGGAAAAACCGGTAAACAAAAATCATCCATTTTTGTTTGGATAAGAATGAATGATGTGGCCAATGGGAGTGAGGCACACGTTCATAAAATGATCTTATCATCTTCCCAATGTGCTCAGGTTGACGTGGCTGATCTGCTGGAGAATCGTTCCACATATTGGTCATTACCGATTCACGTTATTTAGCCGTACGGGCCGTTTTAAGGCCGTTGTGGTAAATCTTCGTTTCTCCTCGAACCAACTGGATTTTCTTGTGACCAAATATCATAGTAGAGTCCATCTTGAATCTTGAATTAATTCAGGGTCGTTCCAAGTCGTTTCGGGATTTTTAGCTTCCTCGGTCGTTTGTATCGTCGGTCTTCTCGGAGGTGCTTGTGAGCTGTCTTTTGATTCACTCGTCTGTTTCTGATATTTGTCTGGACCCAAATTCTAATTATTTCTTCCAAAGAATTTTCAAATCATTCTTCCCGTGTTCCCTCGTCGTTGACTTTCCGGTCGTACGTAGCTCCCAGCAAGGTCATTACATTCTTCCCCCCCTTAAAAGAATTCGTCCCCGAATTCTATCGGTTAAGTCTAAAGGTTTCCTAACTATTCCGGTTTCTTCCTATAGGTAAGGTATCTAAGGTTTCAACCTATTTCCCGCCTTAACACATACTCATCAAATTTCCAAAAAACCAACCAAATACCCAATCACGAAATCAATCATTTAGAGAGTCAGAACCCTTACTTACCTTTTCTGAGACCTTAACCAGATCGTGAAGGTTTGGGTTTATCTACCTAGGGAATAAACACGTCCCACAGTTTCTTGTTGCTTTGGTGGTGGCGCTTCGATCGCAGGACGAACTGGGGTGGTGGAATGGGTAGTGGTGTCTTCAATGCTATCATCTCATTAAGTCGTGTACTGGGATGGATCCTTGGGCAAGTATTCGCATAATTCCCCTTCTCTGCACATGCAAAGAAAATGGTATGGCTTACATCAGATGATCGTTCATTATTTGGACACTTCCGAGCAATGTGTCCAGTTTATCCGCATGAGTAACATACTATAACTTCCTCAGTCGGTGCGCCCGTATAACTCTCCTTGTTTCCTCCTTTCTTTCCTCGATTACTATATTGTCCTTCGCTATGTGGCTTTGTTGATGAATCTCCTTGTGTAACTCCATCATACTTTCTTTTACGGTGTTGGACCTAGCTTCTTCTTCCGCAGATATTCCGTCTTCTACATTCACGGCTCGTTCGACCAGCTCGAGAAAATTTGTGAATTTTACCACCTGAAGTCGACTCTGAAGTTCTGGCTTGAGTCCTTTCAGGAATCTTCTTATTATCGCACCTTCATATTCATACCCATAGTGGACATATTTTCTGAGCATGGTGAATTCAGCTTCGAATTCTCGCACACTCCTCTCTCCTTGTTCAAGTCGTACGAACTGAGCTTCCAATCTGTCTTTTACTTCTTCTGGGAAGTATTTTCTTGTAAACTCCCGACGAAAATCATGCCATGATGGTGTCATGTAGTTGTAGTGCCTTTCAATACTTGACCACCAACTTATAGCGTCTTTTTCTAAATAATAAACAGCAACATCCTTCTTGTAGTCCTCGGGACATCTGGTGGCAGCAAAATTATTCTCCAAGTTTTGCAACTATGCATCCGCATCAAACGGTTTTGGTTCTCCTCGAAAATGGGTGGTTCCGAGCTTCTTCATCATTGTCACAATCTTTAGGAATTCTGGTGGCGCAAGAGATCTAGATGGAACGCTTGTACCCATTTGTTGGTGTTGTAGCAAGTATGAGAGCATGTCTTGCATCATTCATAATGTTGGTTCCGATGCTTGGTTCACCGGCTCCCTTGGATGTCCTCGGGCGTAGGTTGATCTCGGGGAATCGTCTCCACCTATGTGTTGTCGCTCCACCCGTTCATTTCTTGGTAATCTTTCTTCTGGATATGTTCACTCGGACTCCGCATGTTCTGGTGAAGTGATATATCATGGTTTTTACCCATTTTATGCCATGATATAGATGTCTTTTTAGTGTCTTTTGTGTTCTTTTTAGTATGTTTTCAGGTTTAGACACATCTGGAGCCTAATTGGACGTTTTGGGAGCATTTGGAGCAATTCTGCACTATTTAGAGACTTCACAGAGTTCATTGGCTGCATTTTCGCAGTGCAACGATCGTTGCAGTCTGTGCAACTGTCGTTGCAGTTCTGCGCCCAAAAATCTGCATTTTGGAGAAATTACAGTTTTTGCCCAGAAACTTCCCAGACTTGCAAAAAGGCCCCCAGCCGACTTTAGACCATTATATAAGAGTTTTTAAGCCATTGTTTAGGCTACGCTTTTCTTAAGTCTTATTTTATTTTCGGAGAGCCTTAGGGGCTGATCTTGCTCTCGAAAGAGAGAGGATTTCGAACCCCAGTTCTTTATTTGATTTTATGATATTTGGTTTTCTACTTAAGATGTTTTCTGTTTCGATGAACATGTCTGAGTAGATTACCTGTTAGGTTGAAGGATTCTCATTAGGGATTTCAGAGAATTATAGTTTAAATCAATCTGTAGAGATTTATATCTGCTAGTTCTTTATCTAAGTTGTTCTTAATGCTTAATCTGAAGTAGCTAATCAGAGTTATGATGTTAGGTTGATTAATTCAGCGGAAGTTGGTTAATTTAACTAGAAAGAACTTAGATAAGCAATTAAACTATTCACAAACGAAAGTTTGGTTTAGGATAATTGTGAACATATCAAACTTGGAATTAATGCTAGTTTAATCTGTTAGTTCTCGCAAACGAAAGTTTGGTTTGCTGCACTTAGACTTAGAGAATTATCGCAAAGGAATTTGGTTAATTCTATATCAGTGTTTGAGTTCTAGAATAGTTATTGATTGGATCTAGATAGATTGATTGCTTGCGTTCCTGATTTCCTGAGAACTCCTGAAACCTAACGCTTCTCTTCCTTGCTCACAAACAAACTCCTGCTACTGATTTACTTTTCTGCTCTGCTTTTAGTTTAATCACCTTTGCTTTCTCCTAGTTTAATCTTTACTGTTCTTAATCTATCGTTGACCGGAGTCCCTGTGGATTCGATACCCTAAGTACTACAACTACATCACTGTGCACTTGCAGTTAGTATAGGGTTAAAACTACACCTATCATGAAGCATGACCTAGATGGTTCAGCCTCGTTGATGGGGACTCTGAATGTACCCATCTCTCATACTCCGATCTGGATGACCCATCTCGACTTGATTCTTGTTGTCCATAGTCTTCTTCAGATAGCGTAACACTCTCACTCACCACTTCCGTTTCCGTATCCTCCGATACCCCCCAATCAGATTCTGTTGCGGAACTAGAATAAGAAGGAGACTGATTACGGTTTACTCCTCTTCGTCCCGTCTGCGATCGACTCGGCTATCCCCTTATCAAAACTCGTCTTGGTGCCATCTGCATCATCCATCAAGGGTTAATCCTAACCTGTCTACCTAATGCAAGGAACGTACCAGTTTTCCTAGTTGTCTTTGCGAGTCATTTTGACTCGATAAAATTTTGAAAACCAAGTCCCATATAGCATGATCGGATAACCATGCTCTGATACCACCATTTGTAACACCTCTGGTTCGATCTATAAGATTAAGAACCAGACGTGCCACAATTGACAACCGAGGGTGATTTGATTCAAGTAATGGGCAAGACCATACTATGATCTAACCTCCCAAGGTGCCTTACCTCTCAACCTAAGCCTAAGGCTTTTCAACCCGTACTAAGGTTTGAGAGTTTTGTTAGCTCGGACGAAGCTAATATCAGAGGAAACTCAGTCAAGATATAAAACACATCTTTATTATATATATTGGTTTTCAAAACATACAAAAGAGTCCTTAAAGGTTTCTTCATTTCGGGTCTAAGAGCCCCCAAAATATCATACATAACCGGAAACATATGATTTTACAAAGACAACAAAAACCTACACTGGATGGCGTAACGTTCCTCGCTTACTCGCTAATGTTTCCCGACTACTGGTTTCCTGCAAAAAGAGTGAGGGATGAGCGCTACTCGCTCAATGAGTTATAGCTCCCCTAACATGCAATATATTCCCCCCCCCCCAAAACCCAAAACAACACACATCAAGCAACAATCAATCAAAGCATAGAATATATAAAGCTTAAACAATAATAACATTAACACCCCATCCTAAGTCTCCCGCATTCAATCTTTCCTTCCAAATGAGCATAGAACTTCACAATCTCGGCAGGGTTCCGTCTAACCATGGCTATCGGTCCTTACCGATTCACGTTATTTAGCCGTACGGGCCGTTTTAAGGCCGTTGTGGTAAATCTTCGTTTCTCCTCGAACCAACTGGATTTTCTTGTGACCAAATATCATAGTAGAGTCCATCTTGAATCTTGAATTAATTCAGGGTCGTTCCAAGTCGTTTCGGGATTTTTAGCTTCCTCGGTCGTTTGTATCGTCGGTCTTCTCGGAGGTGCTTGTGAGCTGTCTTTTGATTCACTCGTCTGTTTCTGATATTTGTCTGGACCCAAATTCTAATTATTTCTTCCAAAGAATTTTCAAATCATTCTTCCCGTGTTCCCTCGTCGTTGACTTTCCGGTCTTACGTAGCTCCCAGCAAGGTCATTACATTCTTCCCCCCCCTTAAAAGAATTCGTCCCCGAATTCTATCGGTTAAGTCTAAAGGTTTCCTAACTATTCCGGTTTCTTCCTATAGGTAAGGTATCTAAGGTTTCAACCTATTTCCCGCCTTAACACATACTCATCAAATTTCCAAAAAACCAACCAAATACCCAATCACGAAATCAATCATTTAGAGAGTCAGAACCCTTACTTACCTTTTCTGAGACCTTAACCAGATCGTGAAGGTTTGGGTTTATCTACCTAGGGAATAAACACGTCCCACAGTTTCTTGTTGCTTTGGTGGTGGCGCTTCGATCGCAGGACGAACTGGGGTGGTGGAATTGGTAGTGGTGTCTTCAATGCTATCATCTCATTAAGTCGTGTACTGGGATGGATCCTTGGGCAAGTATTCGCATAATTCTCCTTCTCTCCACATGCAAAGAAAATGGTATGGCTTACATCAGATGATCATTCATTATTTGGACACTTCCGAGCAATGTGTCCAGTTTGTCCGCATGAGTAACATACTATAACTTCCTCAGTCGGTGCGCCCGTATAACTCTCCTTGTTTCCTCCTTTCTTTCCTCGATTACTATATTGTCCTTCGCTCTGTGGCTTTGTTGATGAATCTCCTTGTGTAACTCCATCATACTTTCTTTTACGGTGTTGGACCTAGCTTCTTCTTCCGCAGATATTCCGTCTTCTACATTCACGGCTCGTTCGACCAGCTCGAGAAAATTTGTGAATTTTACCACCTGAAGTCGACTCTGAAGTTCTGGCTTGAGTCCTTTCAGGAATCTTCTTATTATCGCACCTTCATATTCATACCCATAGTGGACATATTTTCTGAGCATGGTGAATTCAGCTTCGAATTCTCGCACACTCCTCTCTCCTTGTTCAAGTCGTACGAACTGAGCTTCCAATCTTTCTTTTACTTCTTCTGGGAAGTATTTTCTTGTAAACTCCCGACGAAAATCATGCCATGATGGTGTCATGTAGTTGTAGTGCCTTTCAATACTTGACCACCAACTTATAGCGTCTTTTTCTAAATAATAAACAGCAACATCCTTCTTGTAGTCCTCGGGACATCTGGTGGCAGCAAAATTATTCTCCAAGTTTTGCAACTTTGCATCAGCATCAAACGGTTTTGGTTCTCCTCGAAAATGGGTGGTTCCGAGCTTCTTCATCATTGTCACAATCTTTAGGAATTCTGGTAGCGCAAGAGATCTAGATGGAACGCTTGTACCCATTTGTTGGTGTTGTAGCAAGTATGAGAGCATGTCTTGCATCATTCATAATGTTGGTTCCGATGCTTGGTTCACCGGCTCCCTTGGATGTCCTCGGGCGTAGGTTGATCTCGGGGAATCGTCTCCACCTATGTGTTGTCGCTCCACCCGTTCATTTCTTGGTAATCTTTCTTCTGGATATGTTCGCTCGGACTCCGCATGTTCTGGTGAAGCATGACCTAGATGGTTCAGCCTCGTTGATGGGGACTCTGAATGTACCCATCTCTCATACTCCAATCTGGATGACCCATCTCGACTTGATTCTTGTTGTCCATAGTCTTCTTCAGATAGCGTAACACTCTCACTCACCACTTCCGTTTCCGTATCCTCCGATACCCCCCAATCAGATTCTGTTGCGGAACTAGAATAAGAAGGAGACTGATTACGGTTTACTCCTCTTCGTCCCGTCTGCGATCGACTCGGCTATCCCCTTATCAAAACTCGTCTTGGTGCCATCTGCATCATCCATCAAGGGTTAATCCTAACCTGTCTACCTAATGCAAGGAACGTACCAGTTTTCCTAGTTGTCTTTGCGAGTCATTTTGACTCGATAAAATTTTGAAAACCAAGTCCCATATAGCATGATCGGATAACCATGCTCTGATACCACCATTTGTAACACCTCTGGTTCGATCTATAAGATTAAGAACCAGACGTGCCACAATTGACAACCGAGGGTGATTTGATTCAAGTAATGGGCAAGACCATACTATGATCTAACCTCCCAAGGTGCCTTACCTCTCAACCTAAGCCTAAGGCTTTTCAACCCGTACTAAGGTTTGAGAGTTTTGTTAGCTCGGACGAAGCTAATATCAGAGGAAACTCAGTCAAGATATAAAACACATCTTTATTATATATATTGGTTTTCAAAACATACAAAAGAGTCCTTAAAGGTTTCTTCATTTCGGGTCTAAGAGCCCCCAAAATATCATACATAACCGGAAACATATGATTTTACAAAGACAACAAAAACCTACACTGGATGGCGTAACGTTCCTCGCTTACTCGCTAATGTTTCCCGACTACTGGTTTCCTGCAAAAAGAGTGAGGGATGAGCGCTACCCGCTCAATGAGTTATAGCTCCCCTAACATGCAATATATTCCCCCCCCCCCCCAAAACCCAAAACAACACACATCAAGCAACAATCAATCAAAGCATAGAATATATAAAGCTTGAACAATAATAACATTAACACCCCATCCTAAGTCTCCCGCATTCAATCTTTCCTTCCAAATGAGCATAGAACTTCACAATCTCGGCAGGGTTCCGTCTAACCATGGCTATCCCTACTATCCCGTCGGATAGAACTCGGCCATAGGCTGCAATCCCGTCTCTCCGAGTCTTCTCACCTAGACGGTCCTTCTCTAGAGTGAGGCAGCAAAAGGAAAGATCGAACCGTCACCTTCCACCCTACCCATATTAATTCTAAAACACGAGGTACCCTCTCAAGCAAGAATTTACTTACCAAAACTCAGTGCAAAATAAGGAAAACCTCAACCGAAACAACATAAACGTAACAATAGATAAACAAACAACACATCATGAAAATACTAATAATCTTAATCATAAATCAAACATTTAAACATAGATCACGAAATCTAGCATGCATTCCTATCAAACAATCACACATCACCATAACTCACAGTGCTTTCGGCGGATGGTTTTCTAGACTTGGGTTTTCTCACTTATCAGGTACTTCCTCTTTTCCAAATTTCTTTCCCTTCTTTCTCCTTCTTACTCTTTATTTTTCTAGAGTTTACTATGATCTAAGAGTGGTGGATGAGTGAAAATGAGAGCAGGGGGTCATTCTATTTATAGGGGTGAGGTTACTTCGATCGGGGGTAAGCTCGACCAATGGGAAGAAGGCACGTTTCCTTGCTGATAATGATGGAGCCTACAACCAACCAGAACGTGGCACACATTTCACAGCCTGACAAGTAGGGATAATGGCCCAATGAGGTCGAAACACTTCTCCTCCAGCTTTGGGAATTTCCGACCAATCGGACGATAACATGAAACCGATAAGATTTTGGTCCAATGGGAGTGTGGCATTTCTCCTCCAGCTTTGGGAAGCTAAACCAATCAGATTAGGGCACTCAGTTTCATTTCAGGTTGACATGCTTTTGGTCCAATGGGATCATGCCATTCCTTCAGCAGCTTAGTTTTTGTGAGGGAAAAACCGGTAAACAAAAATCATCCATTTTTGTTTGGATAAGAATGAATGATGTGGCCAATGGGAGTGAGGCACACGTTCATAAAATGATCTTATCCTCTTCCCAATGTGCTCAGGTTGACGTGGCTGATCTGCTGGAGCATCGTTCCACATATCGGTCCTTACCGATTCACGTTATTTAGCCGTACGGGCCGTTTTAAGGCCGTTGTGGTAAATCTTCGTTTCTCCTCGGACCAACTGGATTTTCTTGTGACCAAATATCATAGTAGAGTCCATCTTGAATCTTGAATTAATTCAGGGTCGTTCCAAGTCGTTTCGGGATTTTTAGCTTCCTCGGTCGTTTGTATCGTCGGTCTTCTCGGAGGTGCTTGTGAGCTGTCTTTTGATTCACTCGTCTGTTTCTGATATTTGTCTGGACCCAAATTCTAATTATTTCTTCCAAAGAATTTTCAAATCATTCTTCCCGTGTTCCCTCGTCGTTGACTTTCCGGTCGTACGTAGCTCCCAGCAAGGTCATTACATTCTTCCCCCCCTTAAAAGAATTCGTCCCCGAATTCTATCGGTTAAGTCTAAAGGTTTCCTAACTATTCCGGTTTCTTCCTATAGGTAAGGTATCTAAGGTTTCAACCTATTTCCCGCCTTAACACATACTCATCAAATTTCTAAAAAACCAACCAAATACCCAATCACGAAATCAATCATTTAGAGAGTCAGAACCATTACTTACCTTTTCTGAGACCTTAACCAGGTCGTGAAGGTTTGGGTTTATCTACCTAGGGAATAAACACGTCCCACAGTTTCTTGTTGCTTTGGTGGTGGCGCTTCGATCGCAGGACGAACTGGGGTGGGGGAATTGGTAGTGGTGTCTTCAATGCTATCATCTCATTAAGTCGTGTACTGGGATGGATCCTTAGGCAAGTATTCGCATAATTCCCCTTCTCTCCACATGCAAAGAAAATGGTATGGCTTACATCAGATGATCGTTCATTATTTGGCCACTTCCGAACAATGTGTCCAGTTTGTCCGCATGAGTAACATACTATAACTTCCTCAGTCGGTGCGCCCGTATAACTCTCCTTGTTTCCTCCTTTCTTTCCTCGATTACTATATTGTCCTTCGCTCTGTGGCTTTGTTGATGAATCTCCTTGTGTAACTCCATCATACTTTCTTTTACGGTGTTGGACCTAGCTTCTTCTTCCGCAGAAATTCCGTCTTCTACATTCACGGCTCGTTCGACCAGCTCGAGAAAATTTGTGAATTTTACCACCTGAAGTCGACTCTGAAGTTCTGGCTTGAGTCCTTTCAGGAATCTTCTTATTATCGCACCTTCATATTCATACCCATAGTGGACATATTTTCTGAGCCTGGTGAATTCAGCTTCGAATTCTCGCACACTCCTCTCTCCTTGTTCAAGACGTACGAACTGAGCTTCCAATCTGTCTTTTACTTCTTCTGGGAAGTATTTTCTTGTAAACTCCCGACGAAAATCATGCCATGATGGTGTCATGTAGTTGTAGTGCCTTTCAATACTTGACCACCAACTTATAGCGTCATTTTCTAAATAATAAACAGCAACATCCTTCTTGTAGTCCTCGGGACATCTGGTGGCAGCAAAATTATTCTCCAAGTTTTGCAACTATGCATCAGCATCAAACGGTTTTGGTTCTCCTCGAAAATGGGTGGTTCCGAGCTTCTTCATCATTGTCACAATCTTTAGGAATTCTGGTGGCGCAAGAGATCTAGATGGAACGCTTGTACCCGTTTGTTGGTGTTGTAGCAAGTATGAGAGCATGTCTTGCATCATTCTTAATGTTGGTTCCGATGCTTGGTTCACCGGCTCCCTTGGATGTCCTCGGGCGTAGGTTGATCTCGGGGAATCGTCTCCACCTATGTGCTGTCGCTCCACCCGATCATTTCTTGGTAATCTTTCTTCTGGATATGTTCGCTCGGACTCCGCATGTTCTGGTGAAGCATGACCTAGATGGTTCAGCCTCGTTGATGGGGACTCTGAATGTACCCATCTCTCATACTCCGATCTGGATGACCCATCTCGACTTGATTCTTGTTGTCCATAGTCTTCTTCAGATAGCGTAACACTCTCACTCACCACTTCCGTTTCCGTATCCTCCGATACCCCCCAATCAGATTCTGTTGCGGAACTAGAATAAGAAGGAGACCGATTACGGTTTACTCCTCTTCGTCCCGTCTGCGATTGGCTCGGCTATCCCCTTATCAAAACTCGTCTTGGTGCCATCTGCATCATCCATCAAGGGTTAATCCTAACCTGTCTACCTAATGCAAGGAACGTACCAGTTTTCCTAGTTGTCTTTGCGAGTCATTTTGACTCGATAAAATTTTGAAAACCAAGTCCCATATAGCATGATCGGATAACCATGCTCTGATACCACCATTTGTAACACCCCTGGTTCGATCTATAAGATTAAGAACCAGACGTGCCACAATTGACAACCGAGGGTGATTTGATTCAAGTAATGGGCAAGACCATACTATGATCTAACCTCCCAAGGTGCCTTACCTCTCAACCTAAGCCTAAGGCTTTTCAACCCGTACTAAGGTTTGAGAGTTTTGTTAGCTCGGACGAAGCTAATATCAGAGGAAACTCAGTCAAGATATAAAACACATCTTTATTATATATATTGGTTTTCAAAACATACAAAAGAGTCCTTAAAGGTTTCTTCATTTCGGGTCTAAGAGCCCCCAAAATATCATACATAACCGGAAACATATGATTTTACAAAGACAACAAAAACCTACACTGGATGGCGTAACGTTCCTCGCTTACTCGCTAATGTTTCCCGACTACTGGTTTCCTGCAAAAAGAGTGAGGGATGAGCGCTACTCGCTCAATGAGTTATAGCTCCCCTAACATGCAATATATTCCCCCCCCCCCCAAAACCCAAAACAACACACATCAAGCAACAATCAATCAAAGCATAGAATATATAAAGCTTAAACAATAATAACATTAACACCCCATCCTAAGTCTCCCGCATTCAATCTTTCCTTCCAAATGAGCATAGAACTTCACAATCTCGGCAGGGTTCCGTCTAACCATGGCTATCCCTACTATCCCGTCGGATAGAACTCGGCCATAGGCTGCAATCCCGTCTCTCCGAGTCTTCTCACCTAGACGGTCCTTCTCTAGAGTGAGGCAGCAAAAGGAAAGATCGAACCGTCACCTTCCACCCTACCCATATTAATTCTAAAACACGAGGTACCCTCTAAAGCATGAATTTACTTACCAAAACTCAGTGCAAGATAAGGAAAACCTCAACCGAAACAACATAAACGTAACAATTGATAAACAAACAACACATCATGCAAATACTAATAATCTTAATCATAAATCAAACATTTAAACATAGATCACGAAATCTAGCATGCATTCCTATCAAACAATCACACATCACCATAACTCATAGTGCTTTCGGCGGATGGTTTTCTAGACTTGGGTTTTCTCACTTATCAGGTACTTCCTCTTTTCCAAATTTCTTTCCCTTCTTTCTCCTTCTTACTCTTTATTTTTCTAGAGTTTACTATGATCTAAGAGTGGTGGATGAGTGAAAATGAGAGCAGGGGGTCATTCTATTTATAGGGGTGAGGTTACTTCGATCGGGGGTAAGCTCGACCAATGGGAAGAAGGCACGTTTCCTTGCTGATAATGATGGAGCCTACAACCAACCAGAACGACACATTTCACAGCCTGACAAGTAGGGATAATGGCCCAATGAGGTCGAAACACTTCTCCTCCAGCTTTGGGAATTTCCGACCAATCGGACGATAACACGAAACCGATAAGATCTTGGTCCAATGGGAGTGTGGCATTTCTCCTACAGCTTTGGGAAGCTAAACCAATCAGATGAGGTCACTCAGTTTCATGTCAGGTCGGCATGCTTCTGGTCCAATGGGATCATGTCATTCCTTTGCAGCTTAGTTTTTGTGAGGGAAAAACCGGTAAACAAATATCATCCATTTTTGTTTGGATAAGAATGAATGATGTGGCCAATGGGAGTGAGGCACACGTTCATAAAATGATCTTATCCTCTTCCCAAGGTGCTCAGGGTGACGTGGCTGATCTGCTGGAGCATCGTTCCGCAATCGGTCCTTACCGATTCACGTTATTTAGCCGTACGGGCCGTTTTAAGGCCGTTGTGGTAAATCTTCGTTTCTCCTCGGACCAACTGGATTTTATTGTGACCAAATATCATAGTAGGGTCCATCTTGAATCTTGAATTAATTCAGGGTCGTTCCAAGTCGTTTCGGGATTTTTAGCTTCCTCGGTCGTTTGTATCGTCGGTTTTCTCGGAGGTGCTTGTGAGCTGTCTTTTGATTCACTCGTTTGTTTCTGATATTTGTCTGGACCCAAACTCTAATTATTTCTTCCAAAAAATTTTCAAATCATTCTTCCTGTGTTCCCTCGTCGTTGACTTTCCGGTCGTATTTAGCTCCCAGCAAGGTCATTACACTGTGCCTTTAGCGCGGCAATCATTTCAAGGTTATTGTTCGTCTCAATGAAATCACAGTGTCTCTTCTTGGCTGCGGGCTGTTTGGCGAAAATACCGCGAAGTTTCCTGAAGTGGGACAAGAACTTATCAAACATCCCCTTCCTCCCTTTTTGGGTTGCCTCTTTCAAGGCAACCTCACGGGAAAAGTTCTCCGCAAGCTTCAGTTTTAAAGCTTCGGCCTCGGCAAGAGCCTTCGCCGTTTCGGCATCAACAGAATGCCGCGCCACTTCAAACTCAGCCGCTTGAACTTCACGCGCAGCTTTTAACTCGAAAAGAGAAAGTTCCATTTTCTGGTTATCGGCCAGATGTTTGCTGAACAAGGCTTGAGTTCCACGGATTTCTTTCTCGGACTCAGCAGCCGGCCTATTCACCGACGCCCACGTCTGAGGTAAAAAATGTATATGAATCAGAAATGGACATTAAAATCAAAGAGGGAAGATTTCTAACTTTCAGAAATCTTGGCCCGCGTGAGTAAGCGAAACCCCGCAGGACATGTCCTCGTACTAAACTGGAACGTCGCCTACATGCCATACCCCCGAACAGAATTTCGCAACTTCTGAGACGTTGTCATAAATAGGACCGTTGGACCTCGGATCGCTTGAGACAGATTTTGGGACAGTCCGAGGAATTTCAACCTCACTAGCCCTCCAGATCCTTTTCTTTCTCTTCTCAGGCGGAATATTCGGAGCCTCCAAACCCAAGACTGGTCCCATGGATATGCGGCAAGCGCCAGAGCGTCGGCCAGTTTCCAATCCACCCGTAGCCATAGTAACATCTTGGTTAAGCAACCCATCACACACGGCGTCTCGGCCGTCTCCAACTACCTCCGACGCCCTCTTTTCATTATTTTTCCTCTTTTCTTCCGCCGCTGCTTTCCTCCTAGCTTTCGCGAGTTCACACTCGGACAACGGAAGGGGCTCGCTATGGAATGACATCTTCCTAGCTATTGCGGTCCTCGCTATGGAATGACATCGTCCTAGCTATTGCGGTCCTTCTGAAAAACAGATGTCAAAACTGTTCAAGGACGTTCATGGGAGAAACTAGAGAGGGAAACTTACCCAAAATCTAGAGAGAATAAGGTGAGTGAAGAAATGAATGAAGAATATTTATAGATTTCTTCAAAGGAGTGGGGGTAGGATCATAATTTCACGTGGTTTCTCAGAACGTAATCACATTTTCAATCAAGCATGATCTCGAGATCAGCCGAACTATGCATAATGAATCGGCCCCGAGCGGCCGAACTAGGTCTTTCGGACTATTTTTTCGCCTCGAATACAAAATAACCTCGCCATCATCGCACCCGAATCTGACGAGCTGGGGGGTTAACTGTTGGGGTCAAAAACCCCTCGACGAAAACAATAGCCGAAAACAAGATCGGACGATCGGACATGGACAAACGTCCAATTCGGATAAACAGAACTTCGTACAAATGACAAGTTATACGAAGTGTCGATGACTTCGATGAATAACCTTTTACACGAAAAGGTTCGACGGACAACATTTCATACGAAACGGATCTATCGGACAAACACATCTTCAACAGGAACTACGGATAGACGAAACATCCGAACGGACAACTTCCGAGCTGAACCAGTTTGGATCCGAGCAAAACCAGCTCGGAACCGAGCTAAACCTGCTTGGATCAGAACTAAACCAGCTCGGATTTTCGAGCTGAACCAACTCGGAATTTCTGAGCTAAACCAACAAGCTTGGACTTTCCGAGCTAAACCAGCACGGATCCAAACATTTCCCTTCTCATTTTCAGAGCATGATTCACTCCTTCGGAAGTTCCGAGCTGAATGCATCTTTTGGAGACTTCCGAGCTAGATTTGCTTTTCCAAACATTCCGAACGGATAGCGTATGATCAAACATTTGCTGATATCTCATTCTACGGATGCGCAACTAGCCGCAATCCATCTTCGGAAACATCGACTTATACTTTATTGGCCGATAAACCAAGTCGTCGGATAAAGTTAGAGGAAATATGAACTTGAGCCCAAACATACAATATTCGTATGTCCGAAACTTTGGGCCGAATAAAGAAGTCTATATATAGATGGGCTCGGACCGTCCGTTCTCGGCCCATTCGGCAAATAGGTCAAGCCGCAGAAAGATAATTGCCGCAGAAAGAAGATAAACTCGAATAAACCAATATGAAGATATTTTCGAGCTAAAGAAAAAAATCCGAGATGAAAATGTAAATCTGAAGGGGAAATGGAAGGAGATAACAACAGGAAGATTTCCGCATATCTTGCGGAAAATATCCTCGGAAGCCGACTTGCCGCAACTATATAAGGAGATGGTAGTCATACAATTTAGAAAGAGGAAAAAAACTCTAGCATCTAGACTTAAGAGCTTAGCAATTTTCTTAGCCTTTTTCATATTTTGTACTCTCTTTTCCGATTGATTATCAAGAAAATATCCTTCGGGTCCCTATTTCGGTGTGTTTATCTTTGAGATTTTTGTTTCCTAAAAGTTTGCTTTACAAGTTTTGACAGTGCGAGTTCCGACTCTCACACTGATGATGGCTTTTTCTTGTTCTTGCACTTGGTCAGTAGCTTGATTCATTTGACATTTCACAGCTTCATTGACTTGGTTTTGTGGATTGATTCCTCATGGATCATATGTTTTCTTAGGGCCTAATTGTGAATAGATTATCAGTTGGTCTGGTCTGGTTCTGATGACCTCATCAAGCTGGTCCGAATGTGTGCCAATGGTTGGTGAATGGGTGCCAAGCCATTGGTGACCCTTCGGCCATAACCATCCATGGTCAGCTAGTGTCACTAGATGACCTTAGACCACCAGCTGACCCAAGTGGATGACACTAGGACCAGCTGAGTTGAGCTGGTTACCAGCTGGCCCAGCTGACCAGCTAGACCATCTAGCTCATTTGAGTTGAACACTTCTCCTTAACTCCCTTCTCCTTAACCAACCTCATGTCCAACTCAAGATTGGCTTCCTTATGACCATGGAATACCCCTTATTGTCTCCCTTGACTGTTTGTTCATCCTTCTGGTCCCATAGTCAGTCCCAATGACCCTTAGGCAGGATTGAGGATGTTACAACGTCCGACGAGAATACCACGACAACCATGTAAAGCGCTATAGCTGCATTACACTCTAGGAAGTTTGTATCATAACAATACTTTCCCAATAACACCCTTGACATCAATGCATCTGGCTTTGTAAGGATTCTCCAGCTCAATTTTGCGAGGAGGGAATCATTGTAGGCCTCAATATCTCTGAAGCCCAAACTGCCATCCTTAGGGATCGTTAGTTTTTCCCATGAGACCCAGCTTATTTTCCTTTTATCCACCTTATCATCCCACCAGAATCTAGTTAGAGCAGACTGAATCCGATTCACCAATGATTTTGGAAGTTTAAAACATGACATAGTGTAGGATGGGACTGAAGTAAGAACATATTGAAGCATCACAAATTTTCATGCTGCAGAAAGAAACTTTGTTGACCAATTTTGTCCCTTTTGTCTGATTCTTTCCACTATTGAAGAGAAGATATCCCTTTTCCTTCGTCCAAAATGCTCTGGTAGTCCTAAGTATTTCCCAACTCCACCTTCTCGATAAATCCCCATTAGTCATTTTACATTTTGCCTTCTATGCATTTGTGTCTTTGCAGCAAAAGTAATTGAAGATTTGGCAAGACTTATGGCTTATCCAGAATCCTCCTCATATGCATTCAGTAGACCCTTTAATGTAGTGCAAGTTGCTTCAAAAAACATTGTGTCATCAGCAAATAACAGATGATTAGCTGTTGGACTATTCCTTGCCACTTTAACTCCTAGTAGAGATCCATTAGCTTGAGCTTTCCGACACAATCCTGAAAGAACTTCAGTGCATAAGATATATAGGTAAGGGGAGAGAGGATCGCCTTGCCTTAAACCTCTTGTTGGGAGAACCTTTCCTTGAGCAGAACCACTAATCAAGAAAGAATAAGATACTGATTTAACACACTCCATAATCCACCTTATCCATATCTCATAGAAACAAAACCTATGAAGCACACTTTCTAGAAACTTCCATTCTATTCGACCATAAGCTTTCATCATGATAGTTTTTACTGTCATTGCGCCTCTTACCATCACCTTAGACCTTCTTAGGTAATGTAGTACCTCGTGTGTGATTACAAAACTATCTGAGATCGCTCGCCCAGGCACAAAAGCTGATTGATTCTCTGATATTGGAGATGGGAGTAACTGCTGCAAACGTTTAGTCAAAACTTTTGCAACCACTTTATAAAGCACTCCACAAAGAGCTATAGGTCTATACTCCGTAACTTTCCTTGCACTAACTGTTTTTGGAATTAGTCTGGCGTTTGTCTCATTCTGATTTGGTGGGAAAGAACCAGAATCAAAGAAACACTCTACCTCTCTAAGATTGTCTTCTTTGATTATAGGCCAATAATACTAGAAAAACCGAGAAGAAAAGCCATCAGGTCTGGGTATCTTCGGTCACTGTAAGCTTCATTGTTGCGGAGGTTATGCAAAATGCTTCTTCAACTAAAAAATAATTCACAATATTTATTCAATGTTTTTAAAGAAGTAAAATCAATATATGAAAGTATTTAAATTTACGTAGATAATGAACATCGTGCACTAACTGAAACGTTTTTCTTGTTTTTCCAGTTGTCCTACACGACCGATCTGCACTTGAATTTTTAAATGTGATCAGTATGTTCTTACAAGATTAACTTCACATGTTTTTTAATTAAAAAACAATTTTATATTACCAACGATAAACGTTGCCTACACTATCCCCGCGCGTGATATAACGTTCATTCTTTCTTAGGGCATCTCCAACCCACCTCTATATTTGACTCTAAATGCTATTTTAGAGGCAAATTCACTCCAACCCACCTCTATTTCTTCCTCTAAAATAGAGATCTCTATTTTTTCCTCTATATATAGAGGAACTCTATTTTTTTCCTCTATAATAGAGGTAAACTTTTTAATTTACAAATTAGTCCTTTAACTTTTAAATACTTTTGTTTATGACTAAAACAAATAAATATTAATATTTCTAATAACTAATAATATAATAATATAATAATTAACAAATTATAAATAATATTATTATATATTTAAAATAAATATTGAAAATCAAAATATACTTTTTGAGGAAAACATCCTTTGGTCATTTGTGAAAAAATTAAGGCTAGACATTTTATCCGGATCCGAAGATCTGAATCGGTACTGATCCGAAAATCTCTTATTTTGGTACCGGATCCGATGGGTATCCGAATATATCTTATATGATTACTTTTAGATAAAAATATAGAATCCGCACCGGATCCGATTTGGTACCAATCTGAATCCTATTTGAAATATAATATTGAACGATCGATATCATTTTATTCATATCCGAAATACCCAAAATTCGAAGCGAATGTTCATACTTAGAAAAATACATTAATGTTAATGGTTAAAAAAATTATTATGTTTTATATTTTTTATAAGATGTAATATAATATTTATATAGTACATATTTAATTCAAATAATATTATAATATTATAAAAAATAAAATAGATGGGTTAAATTGCAATTTTTATAAATAAAAGGTATAATTAGTAAAATACAAAAAAGAATATTAGATAAAATATTCTTTTTTAGAGGAAAATATAGAGGAATACATTGGAGCAAAACCCACCTCTATTACAGAATTCCTCTATTTTAGAGGTAGAAATAAAAAAATACATTGGAGATGGTCTTACCAACGAAACATCAAATATCATTTGTGTAAGTGCTGATGTTATTCTATTTTTTTTTTGTATTTGATGTGAATTATAAGAATAACAATTACTTTTATTTAATTTAGTTTTCTATAAAAATAGATAAATATAATTTAGTTTTTATATTACAATATTACATTTTATACTCTATTCCAATGATTCTATATAATTTGTTTTGAAAATAATTGTATTATATTTTCTATATATATATATATATATATATATGTGTGAT
Source organism: Orychophragmus violaceus (assembly GCA_030180135.1). Classification (NCBI taxonomy): domain Eukaryota; kingdom Viridiplantae; phylum Streptophyta; class Magnoliopsida; order Brassicales; family Brassicaceae; genus Orychophragmus; species Orychophragmus violaceus. The sequence continues at coordinate 54,029,727 of CM058237.1, read as the reverse complement.
TAAAAATTACAAACCCAATTCTCTCAAAATATTAACAAACGTGGATAATAAAAAATAGTGTGTTAAAATAGCTCAGTCAATTATAAGTTTGAGAATAAAAACTAAAGTTAACAAAACTTCAAGGTTTAAATGACTTAGTTGAAAGTCCGTGTTTAAAATGGTTTAAACGAAAAAAGTTGAGAGTTTTTAAGGCAAATTTTCCATTCTTTTTAATAATATGTTAAAACGACGTCGTTTTATTACTATAAACAGAATTTAATTCCATCTTAACTGTCTATTAGTGGGTTTTAACGGGTTGTTAACACCGTGTTAAAACAGCTCAGTCAAGTATAATTTGGGAATAAAAACTAAAATCAACAAAACTTCAGGTTTTAAATGTTATAGTCGAAATTCGTGTTTAAATGGCTTAAACGAGAAAATTGAAGGTTTTTTAGGCAATTTTCCCAAAAAATAAATATTACATTAGTCACAAAATGGACTAAATAAAGAGTAAAGGGGTAAATTAGATTGTAAACAAAAAGTACCAGGACTACAAAGCAAATCGGGTCCTTGGCATCTTATTCTACCTCTCGGTGTACGAGCCTTCACCAGTGAACCAAAATATCTCTCAATTTTAATAGCGCCTGATCTCGGTGGGATTCTCTTTGATCGAATATTATCGCGTGAGTCCTGCTCCGGCGGATCTCATAGCTAATATTACGGCACATGAATACATGAGACACCTTCGGCCGATTTTCTTTGGGTAAGACGTTTTGCTCCATTAGGCATTGAATTTGGATCTGAATGTTAATACTTTATTTGATCTCATGCCAGTTTCTGAATAATACGAACAGAAGCGGAAGCGTACCTTTTGGATCCATGGTTTTTTTGATTCTGAATTCGTTATGGCTCTTCCACGACAAACCCAAAAAAGCTGTAGATCTCTGTTGATTGGATGCAGAGAGAATTTTCTGTATTTCTTGTTAGGGTTGCCGTGGAGACCATAACTTTCTATTTATATAGAAACAATTTCTAATTTGGCCCTTCATCAAATTAGAAATTACATAGCGTATCCACACGTTAATATTTCATAACATTTATGCCGCATAGTCTTAATTATTTACCAAAGTGACCACATAAGTTTTGACTCCTTTAAATAATGACCCTAACACATTAATATACATGTGTGACCCCCAAATAATTCTTACAATCTCCCACTGGGTCACATAAGTATTCCGAAAATGTGTTAGACTTTATGAGCTTAAAATTGTCATTATTTTAACAGGCATAAACAATCTCGTCCAATAACTATACAAACATAGGATCATGGCGGCCTTCGTTACAATAACAAAATAACTAAACCTTCCATGGAATCTATATAGTCAAATGACATAGATCAATTATGAAAAGTGTGGCATGAAAATCACATGAAAAGTGATCAATACATGTCGATTTTCAATTGGTCATACTTTATTGAGATCCCTTAACTTTATTGTACAAAGGGTAAACTTTAAACTTTATTTCTGATCAGAAAATGTGCATAAACACAAACAAAACATAGAAACCAAAACCAAATGACAAAATCCCACTAAACCAAATGATCCTCAAACACTGAAACACCCATTCGAGCAGTATGCTCATGAAAAACTTTCGGTGGAATACCTTTTGTAAGAGGATCTGTTATCATGGATTTTGTCCCTAAGTGTTCTATGGAAATCTCTCCACTTTGTACCATTTCTTGAACAACAAGAAACTTAATTTCAATAAACTTGCACATTGTTGCACTCCTATTTTTGTTGGAATACAACACAGCTGATCGGTTGTCACAGTATAACTTTAGTGGTTTTTCGATCCCTTCGACAATTCGAAGTCCAGTGACAAAATTCCTCAGCCAAAGTCCTTGATCGGATGCCTCATAAACTACTACAAATTCTGCTGCCATTGTGGAGGAAGCTACGAGTGATTGTTTCGCACTACGCCAAGAAATCGCTCCACCAGCCAACAAAAAAAACATAGCCTGAAGTGGACTTTTTACTATCTTTGCATCCACCAAAATCAGAATCAGAATACCCAACGATCTCCAAATTATCTGACTTCCGATATGTGTGTTGGGAATGTCCTGAAATCTATTGTACTTACTCTGAGAGAAAGTCGTATTGTCGAGATGAGACAATCATATGACACTAGGTAGTCATAATGCTTTGCTAGAAGCCACTTATGATCAATGGGTTGAGAACTCATTGCTAGTGTTATATGATCCTACAGGGTCACACACCTAAGCAAACTGGACGTTAAAGACGAGGTTGATCATTAATGTAATGATCTAGTGAATGCATATTTGATATGCATTCGATATCAATATTCTGGGGCAGTGTCGATCAATGCAGATAGTGCATCGATCGATGCAACTCGCGGATTAATCAGATTAATTCGGTTTAATCGTTGGTTAATTCCGTTATGGTTTAAGTCGACATATATAAGATATATGGTCGACCTAAACTGATGGCTAACCTAATTTACAGCCACCAGAACTTGAATAGAAACCTCTGAAGAGATTGGATCTCTATAGGCACTAGCATCCCTCCTGTCCAGTTTGTGTGCGTGTGGATACCAGTAGAGGCGCAGCATTTGAGGCGCTCTAGATCTCGATTATCTGCAAATCTTCCGCTGCTAATCACCAGGTAATTCTGAGATCCCAATGATTCAATTACATGAACCCTAGATCCTAGGCTTGGAATTCAGACCAGGGTTGCCTAATTGGATTAGGAACTGCTAGAAATTCCTTCAGTGGTATCAGAGCTTTAGGGTTCCATTGAATCTGTAGCATGTTGATTAGATTGGTTGAATCTGGATCTCTGTATAAGTGATACAAGCATGCTAAAACTCGTTTTGATCAAAGTAACCTAGTTTAGTTTTGTTCGAAAAATGTTTTAGGGTTTTTCGCATGGTGTCGATCGATGCCAATCCGGCATCGATTGACACAGGGCGAAAACCCGAATAGAATTTAGGGTTTTTCGCATGGTGTCGATCGATGCCAATCCCGCGTCGGTCGACACAGGGCGAAAACCCGAATAAAACTTAGGTTTCGCCTGGTGTCGATCGACACAAGCGTTGTGTCGGTCGACAAAAACCTTGCGAGATTGATGAATCGGTTCAATTGGATTGGACCGGTTATCGAGCTTGGTTAATAATGGTTAAACGCTAAGAATGGTTTAATTGCGATTGGGTTGGTATCGACCGATGCTAATGTAGCATCGATCGACACTAACCGGTACTCAAAACCGGATCAATTGGATTGATCGGTTATCGCAGATTGATTTTGGTTAATCAGAATCGATCGACACTAAAGTAGTGTCGGTCGACACAAGATTCAATGGTTTAGGTTATGGAACCTGAAACCACAGAACCAAACCAAGACAAATCATTTAATTAGCAGAATTAAAACATAATAAAACTGAACGTTTTAAAGGTTTCGTTCCTCAACCAAATATCAAGTGATCCTTGATGTCTTTCCAATCTTGTCAACTGTCAAGACTCATTTCATTGTGCGATAGATTTGCAGTGCAAGGTGTCCACAATTACATGAGTAAAACAGGAAGTAATCGTGTTGATGGACTTGCAGTGCAAGACATCAACAATTACATGACTTAAGAGATTTGTTTACTTGACTGGGCCATCAAAATCGTTTTGGGCTCAGAGACATCAGGTGGATTGGACATAAGATGTCAATCCACAACCAAGAGTTATATTGGATATAACTAGCAAAGTTGTTGCTTACCTAGATAGCTAAAATTTGGGTGATAGCCAGTGGCTCACTCAAGTTTAGTGAAGTATGGGTCTTGGATCATTATATTCATCTGAGGAAACATTGTTTGAATATAATGCGAGTTTTCTTAATTGTTAAGACTTCTCAATTCTTGAACATCATAACTAAACCTCCCTTGTTTTTCAGCTATGTCTAGCACAAACCATCGTAACAATTTCTCCCTGCGATCCGTCCTTGAGAAGGACAAGTTAAATGGATCCAACTTTCTTGAATGGTATCGGAACTTGAGAATTGTTCTCAAACAGGAGAAAAAGGACTATGTCCATGAGAAAGTTCTCCCCAAGAAGTACCGAGCCAATGCCTGGCAGTCAGATAAGGATGCTTGGGATAAGCATTCTAATGATGCGGTGGATGTGAGTTGTCTCATGTTGGCTACCATGAACTCGGAATTGCAGAAGCAATATGAGTATGTGGAGTCGCCAAAAGAGATGATCACTGGCCTGAAAAGTATGTTTCAGGAGCAGGCACGAACTCAGAGATACCAGACGGTTAAGTCTCTGATTGAGTGCAAGCTACCAAAGGGCGAACCAGTTAGTCCTCATGTCATTAAGATGATGGGTTATATTGATAACCTGGGGAAAATGGATTGTCCCATTAGCCAAGAGTTGGCTACTGACATCATTCTACAGTCACTGCCGTCAAGCTATGATCAATTTGTTATGAACTATAACATGAACAACTTGACAAAGACGTTGACTGAATTGCATGGGATGCTTAAGACTGCTGAACCTGACATCAAGAAGGACACCTCAAATGTCCTTATGGTATAAAAGGGTAAAAAGTTTAAGAAACTTGGTAAGAACAAAGGTGATGGCAAGACGAGCTCGATTGTGAGTCCAAGCGAGTCTGGCCATGTTCCTAAGGTTAAAACCAGTCCTTCTGAAGATGTTAAGTGCCGTTATTGTAATGGTTATGGGCATTTGAAAAGAAACTGCATTAAATTCTTGGAAGATTATGAGAAGCTGAAGAAGACGTACAAGACTTCTTCTTCAGGTATTATCTTATAGAAGTAAATGTTACTTCTTATAGTCCTACTTATTGGGTATTGGATACCAGCTGTGATACTCATATTTTGTGAAAATGTGCAGGGCCTGAGCAAAAGTAGGACTATGGAGAAAGGACAAGTGGATCTACGCGTGGGAAATGGAGCAAGAGTTGCTGCATTAGCCGTAGGAGCATTTCATTTGTTTTCTTTTATGGCATGTTTTGAACTTAAAACTGCTACTATGTACCTGCTATGAGCAGAAAGATTATTTATATTCCTTGTTTGGATATGGAAGGATATCAGGTTTCAAATTAATAATAAGTGTTATTCATTTGACTACAGTGATATATTTTATAGTAGCAATCCATTAGAGAATGGACTTTATGTTCTAAACCAGAATGTGCCTAACTATAACATTAATACCAAAAGATTCAAGTCAAATGATACGAATCAAACTTCTCTCTGGCATTGTCGTTTTGGGCCACATAAATGAGAAATAGATTCAGAAGCTCCATAGTGATGGACTTTTGGGCTCATCTGATTATGAATCATAATGAGTAAAGTGAATCTTATGAAGGAATTTCTAGCAGTTCTAATCAGGATTAGCAACCCTAGTCTGAATTCCGAGCCTAGGATCTAAGGTTCATATAATTGAATCTATGGGATCTCAGATTTACCTGTTGATTTGCAGCGGAAGTATTAGCAGATAATCGAGATCACGAAGCGCCTCAAATGCTGCGCCTCTACTAGTATCCACACGCACACAAACTGGACCGCAGGGATGCTAGTGCCTTACAGAGATCTAATCTCCAGAGAGGTTTCTTTCTATGTTCTGGTGGCTGTGAATTAGGTAAGGGACGAGTTTAGGTCGACCATATATCTTATATATGTCGGCTTAAACCACAACGGAATTAACCAACGATTAAACCGAATTAATCTGATTAATACGCGAGTGCATCGATCGATGCACTCTCTGCAACGATCGATGATGTCCCAGAACATTGATATCGAATGCATATCACATATGCATTCACTGGATCATTACATTAATGATCAACCTCGTCTTTAACGCCCAGTTTGCTTAGGTGTGTGACCCTGTAGGATCATATAACACTAGCAATGAGTTCTAAACTCATTGATCATAAGTGGCTTCTAGCAAAGCATTATGACTACCTAGTATTATATGATTTGTCTCATCTCGACAATACAACTATCACTTAGAGTAAGTACAATAGATTTCAGGACATTCCCAACAATCTCCCACTTGTACTGGAATCATCTATTCCTTCAATCCCTTCGTCACTATATCTCGATCTAGCATAAGGCAAGAACCGTGTCATCCTTATTGAGCCAAGATCATGTTCATCGAACTCCGATTTATACTGACAAGACAAACGACTGACAATCACCTCGTTTGAGTGTGGCCACATATTTATCAGTATTAAATCTTCGATGGGCCCTGAGATATTTATCTCCTGTTATATAGGAGGGACAAATCCCATCTTGTTCCATCCCTGTTTCTTCACATACTTCATGATACGCCCAATCAATGCCTTTATAGTCACCAGTTACGGCTGACGTTTGAAAAGGTTAAAGCGGACCAATTCATATGCAAGAAAACATGATGAACTCAGGTCTAAGGACTATACTCTATAGTCGTAATGAAAACTCTCATGACACTTATATAACTATCCCGTAGAGTTCTCATCAGTGGGTCATGTCCGATCCTGTGTTCTCCAACACATATCTATGTGATTGACTTTAATACTCTTATTAATGACCCCATGAAACTTAGTCATCAGTCACCTCACATACTAGTCTCACGCGGTTGTTAATGTCCCACTTTAACAACCTCGACCAGGGACCAACATAATTTATGTCATTTATTATCTATAGGGTTTCATGATCAAGTCACATACTTGATGACCTATAAAATGTCATAAATTACTTTGGGACTATTATTTAATAACCATTATTAAATAATACAGATGTCAGATTTCAATAACATAATCAAATTATGTTTATACGAACATCATATCATAACTAAAATTAATAACAATGACTCCCACTAAAATTAAGATCACTTCTTAAGACATCTAATGCCTTTAGCAGTAGCCTGACCCTCATTCGCCCTTGCTCAGCGTGTGTCGAAAGACACTGCGTCTTGCTAAGAGTAATACCAAGAGTCATTTGCACGAAGCCCTTCTTGGAATCCTTCATATTGGACATGTGCAAGGCCTTATCACTATAAGTATCTTGACACAATCCAATTAGCTTATCCAATCTATCTCTATAGATTCTTATTCCAAGAATGTATACGGTTTCTCCCATAATTTTATCGAAAAACAACTTTCGAATCAAGTCTTAACAGACTGAAACAATGGAACTTCATTTCCGAGAAGTGGTATGTTATCATCATACAATACTAGAAATGCAACTGCGCTCCCACTAGTCCTCTTGTAAACACACGGTTCCGCTTCGTTCCTGACGAAGTCAAACATTTTGACTGCTTTATCAAAACAAAGATTCCAACTCCGAGATGCTTGCTTCAATCCATAAATGGATCGATGAAGCTTGCATATCTTCCTAGCTTCATTAGGATCAATGAAAACTTCAGGTTGTGTCATGTACACATCCTTTTCCAGAATTCCATTAAGGAAAACTGTTTTCACATCCATCTGCCAGATCTCATAACCATTATGAGTGGCGGTTGCTAGGAGAATCTGAATGAACATAAGCACGGTGTCTGGGATCAGGTTTCTTCACAGTTAACACCATGAATTTACTTGAAACCTTTTGCCACCAACCTAGATTTGTATATCTGAATATAACCATTTTCGGATTCAGCGGCTTTCAGCCACTTTCGGAGTCATGGCCCAACATTGCTTCTTCAAAATTCGCAGGCCCGTCACTTTCAATGATCAGTAGATCACGGCAATTGGTTACGAAAAATCCATATTTCTCGGGTTCGTGACGGATCCTTTCGGATCTGCGAGCTTCAGTTTTCTGTAAAAGTCGCGCACACATATCTCATATGTATACTTTTACCACGACCTAATTAACCAAGATTTAAACCGTAGTTAATTAAGTCATAAACCAAAATCAATATTTGGTTCGCGATCTGTGTCGATCGATGCAAATTTTGTGTCGATCGACACTTCTTCAGAAACTCGCCATTTAAATGTATATCGAATATACATTCACCAGATCCTTTATAAACTTTAGGCACCACAGGTGCAGGTTCTACAACTCTTTGTAGATCCAACTGCTGCTCTTCCTCATCAGGTTGAGCAGTCTCCTGTGATTTTTCGAATTTCTTCGAGTTCGTACTTTACTCCCACTGTTCTTCTTGGAAAGAAAAACTTTCTCAAGAAAACATTGTTTCGAGCAACAAACAATTTGTTCTCGAACTGGTTGTAAAAGTAACATGCCTTGGTTTTATTAGGACAACCAATGAAGTAGCACTTATCAGATTTGGGTGTGAGCTTATCAGAGATTAAACGGTTTATATAAGTCTCGCAACTCCAAATCTCCATGATGGATAAATCAGAAACATTTACATTCCACATCTCATGTGGTATCTCTGTAACTGATTTTGATGGAACTCTATTTAAAGTAAACTCAGACATTTCTAGAGCGTATTCTTAGAAGGATAATGGAAGATCTAAGTGACTCATCATTGATCGAACCATATCTAATAAAGTCCGATACAGGAGGAGTGAATTGTGAAACACTTTCACAATCTCTCAGATGATCACTAAATTCTTGACCTAAGTATTCACCTCCATGATCTCATCGTAGAGGTTTAATACCTTTGCCAAATTGATTCTGTACTTCATTTTGGAACTCTTTGAACTTTTCAAAAAATTCTGACTTATGCCTTATAAATAAGGCATAACTGTACCTTCTGAAAATATCAGTAAAGGTAATGAAGTACTGAAAATTTCCTCTAGCATTTGCGCTTATCGGGCCATGTACATCCGTATGTATAAAGCCCAATAATCCTCTGGCCCTTTCATTTTATCCGTTCGTTCGCAACCTGTATCGATCGTTGCATACATGCATCGATCGACACTACCTTTGTTGAAAGGGGCCTCTGTCGTTTTCCAATAAACAAGATTCACTTTACTCATTTTGATTCATAATCAGATGAGCCCAAAAGCCCATCACTATGGAGCTTCTGAATCTGTTTCTCATTTATGTGGCTCAAAACGACAATGCCAGAGAAAAAGTTTGATTCGTATCTTTTGACTTGAATCTCTTGGTACTAATGTTATAGTTAGGCACATTCTGGTTTAGAACATAAAGTCCATTCTCTAATGGATTGCTACTATAAAATATATCACTGTAATCAAATGAATAACACTTATTCTTGATTTGAGAACTGATATCCTTCCATATCCAAACAAGGATTAGAAATAATCTGTTTGCTCATAGCAGTTACATAGTAGCAGTTTTAAGTTCAAAACATGCCATAAAAGAAAAACAAATGAAATACTCCTACAGTTAATGCAGCAACTCTTGCTCCATTCCCACTCATAGGTCCACTCGTCCTTTCTCCATAGTCCTACTTTTGCTCAGGCTTTGCACATTTTCACAAAATATGAGTACCACAGCTGGTATCCAATACCCAATAAGTAGGATTATAAGAAGTAACATTTACTTCTATAACATAATACCTGAAGAAGAAGTCTCGTACGTCTTCTTCAGCTTCTCATAATCTTCCAAGAATTTATTGCAGTTTCTTTTCAAATGCCCATAACCATTACAATAACGGCACTTAACATCTTCAGAAGGACTGGTTTTAACCTTAGGAACATGGCCAGACTCGCTTGGATTCACAATCGAGCTCGTCTTGCCATCACCTTTGTTCTTACCAAGTTTCTTAAAATTTTTACCCTTTTGTACCATAAGGACATTTGGGGTGTCCTTCTTGATGTTAGGTTCAGCAGTCTTAAGCATCCCATGCAATTCAGTCAACGTCTTCGTCAAGTTGTTCATGTTATAGTTCATAACAAATTGATCATAGCTTGATGGCAGCGACTGAAGAATGATGTCAGTAGCCAACTCTTGGCTAATGGGACAATCCAGTTTCCCCAGGTTATCAATATAACCCATCATCTTAATGACATGAGGACTAACTGGTTCACCCTTTGGTAGCTAGCACTCAATCAGAGATCTAACCGTCTGGTATCTCTGAGTTCGTGCCTGCTCCTGAAACATACTTTTCAGGCCAGTGATCATCTGTATTGGCGACTCCACGTACTCATATTGCTTCTGCAATTCCGAGTTCATGGTAGCCAACATGAGACAACTCACATCCACCGCATCATTAGAATGCTTATCCCAAGCATCCTTATCTGACTGCCAGGCATTGGCTCGGTACTTATTGGGGAGAACTTTCTCAAGGACATAGTCCTTTTTCTCCTGTTTGAGAACAATTCTCAAGTTCCGATACCATTCAAGAAAGTTGGAACCATTTAACTTGTCCTTCTCAAGGACGGATCGCAGGGAGAAATTGTTACGATGGTTTGTGCTAGACATAGTTGAAAAACAAGGGAGGTTTTAGTTATGATGTTCAAGAAATGAGAAGTCTTAACAATTAAGAAAACTCACATTATATTCAAACAATGTTTCCTCAGATGAATATAATGATCCAAGACCCTTACTTCACTAAACTTGAGTGAGCCACTGGCTATCACCCAAATTTTAGCTATCTAGGTAAGCAACTCTTTGCTAGTTATATCCAATATAACTCTTGGTTGTGGATTGACATCTCATGTCCAATCCACCTGATGTCTCTGAGCCCAAAACGATTTTGATGGCCCAGTCAAGTAAACCAATCTCTTCAGTCATGTAATTGTTGATGTCTTGAGCTGCAAGTCCATCAACACGATTACCTTCTGTCTTACTCATGAAATTGTGGACATCTTGCACTGCAAGTCTATCGCACAATTAGATGGGTCTTGACAGTTGACAAGATTGGAAAGACATCAAGTATCGCTTGATATTTGGTTGAGGAACGGAAACATTTAAAACGTTCAGTTTTATTATGTTTTAATTCTTCTAATTAAATGATTTGTCTTGGTTTGGTTCTGTGGTTTCAGGTTCCATAACCTAAACCATCGAATCTTGTGTCGACCGACACTACTTTAGTATCGATCGATGCTGATTAACCAAAACCAATCTGCGATAACCGATCAATCCAATTGATCCGGGTTTGAGTACCGGTCAGTGTCGATCGATGCTACATTAGCATCGGTCGATACCAACCTAATCAAACCAATCGCAATTAAACCATTCACAGTTTTCAACCATTATTAACCAAGCTCGATAACCGGTCCAACCAATTGAACCGATTCATCAATCTCGCGAGGTTTGTGTCGATCGATGCAACGCTTGTGTCGATCGACACTAGGCGAAAATTAAGGTTTATTCGGGTTTTCGCCCTGCATCGATCGATGCCGGATTGGCATCGATCGACACCATACAAAAAACCCTAAATTTCATTCGGGTTTTCGCCCTGTGTCGATCGATGCCGGATTGGCAACGATCGACACCATGCGAAAAACCCTAAGACGTTTTTCGAACAAACCCTAAACTAGGTTTTTCATGAAAACGAATTTTAGCAAGTTTGTATCAACCATACACAGATTCAGATTCAACTAATCTAATCAACATGCTACAGATTCAATGGAACCCTATGAAGGAATGTTTAGGGGTTAATCCAGATTCAATTCTCAGATTCAACAGTCCTAAACATGCTGATCTAGGTTCTCTTGAATAGAAACAATTGTTGATCTCACCTTTTACCTGTTTTGTGCAGCGGAAAGGGAGAACAGGTCAGAGATCAGAGAGCCACCAAGGGATGGATCCTCCAAAGGTTCACACACGCACGCAAAGGAATCTGGCTGCTAGACCACGAGGAGAGAGGCGACAGAGAGAGAGAGAGAGGCGCAGACTTAGAGAGAATTAGAGAGCTAGGTCAGGTTTTATTCATTTAAAACCTGTCTTAGTTCTCATGGGCTTTCGGGCCCAATTCTCGGTCTTATTATTTCCTAGGCGTTCACGCACTGTGTCGATCGACACACCTTGTGTATCGATCGACACACGATTGCTGAACCCTTTAATCTCTAAGTACAGTAAATGCCTAGCACTTTTACCGTACTTCTGTCAATCCGTTCCTACACATTTTCCTGTAAGCTTAGGCGTGTGACCCATATGGGATCATATAATAAAGGTAATAAGTCCAAGACTTATAGATCATGAGCGGACTCTAGCAAGCCATCATGACCCCCAGTATTATATGACTTATGTCTGATCATTGACATACTCTTACTTTCTAGAGACAGTACCGAGATTACTGGACAGAATTCCAACAATCTCCCACTTGTACTGGAATCTCTGTATTCATAATCCTTTTGTCTCAATATCTCGATTAGTCATAAGGCAAGATTAGTGTCATCCTTATAAAGCCTAATCTTGTTCATCGGACTCTGATTTGATACTGACAATCCAAACGACTCGGGACAGTCCGTTTGAGCATGGCCATGCATTTTCCAGTATTCAAATCTCCGATTGGCCTAGAGATATTCACTCCATTTATATTGGAGGGACAAATTCCGTCTTGTTCCATCACTGTAAACTACTCATTTCATGATGTACCCAAACAAGGTCCTTATAACTATCGCAGAACGATAGCGTTAGACAATGATCAAAGTGCATCAGTCCATGTGCAGTCACATGCATGCGAACTCAGGTCTAAGGACTATACTCTATAGTCGTAGTGAGAATCTCTTATGACACAGATATAAATATCCTGAAGAGTTCTCATAATCGGGTCTTGTCCGGTCGTATGTTCCCAACATACACCTATGTATTGACTTTGATGCCGCGCATCTATGACACACTGAGACTTTGTCATAAGTCACATACCAATCCAGTCTCTCACGGTTGTTGGTGTTCCAATTTCAACAACCTTCGACTAGGGACATGATGATTTAATCCATCTATCAAATATAGGGTCTGATGATCAAGCTAAATGACTTCGATGACTCAAGATCAAGTCACTTACTTCGATGACCTATAAAATGGTTTATATCACTTTGGAACGATAATTTCATCACAGTTAAAATAATCTTGAAATAATAATTTCATTAAACATAAGAATGTTTTACTAGAACATATCAAATAACTAAATAAAAGCCCTCAAACTCCCACTCAAATTTAGATTACATTTCAATGTCTCTAATGCCTACAGCTTCAGTCAGAAACTCGAGCTTAGGCCTTGGGAGTGGCTTTGTCAACGGATCAGCGACGTTATCATCTGTCTGAACTCGGCTGATCTTGACTTCCTTTCTATTAATGATGTCACGTATCAAGTGAAATCTTCTTAGAACATGCTTGGATTTCCGGTGTGATCTTGGTTCCTTTGCCTGAGCTATAGCACCATTGTTGTCACAAAACAGTGCCAGAGGCTCAGCCGCATCTGGTATCACACCTAGTTCAATAATGAACTTTCGTATCCAAACAGCTTCCTTCGCAGCTTCTGAGGCGGCGATATATTCAGCTTCTGTAGTGGAATCAGCAACGGTGTCTTGCTTGGAGCTTCTCCAACTGATTGCACCGCCATTCAGACAAAAGATATAACCGGACTGTGACCGGAAATCATCTTGGTCTGTCTGGAAACTTGCGTCCGTGAATCCACTGACTTTAAGCACATCACTTCCACCGTACACTAAGAACTTATCCTTAGTATGTCTTAGATACTTCAAGATATTCTTTACGGCAATCCAATGGTTTTCACCTGGATTTGACTGGTATATACTCGTCATGCTCAATGCATAAGCAACATCAGGACGAGTACAGATCATGGCATACATGATAGATCCTATTGCAGATGCATAAGGAATATTCTTCATGCGCTCAAGCTCAGCAGCCGTCGTAGGGCTCTGCTTCTTGCTTAGCGTTGTGCCATGTACCATTGGCGTGAAGCCCTTCTTGGAATCCTTCATGCTGAATCTTTGCAGGACTTTGTCAATGTATGAATCTTGACACAAGCCTATCAGCCTTCTAGATCTATCCCGGTAGATCCTGATTCCAAGAACGTATGCGGCTTCACCCATGTCTTTCATGGAAAAACAACTTCCAAGCCAGTCCTTTACGGACTTCAGCATTGGAATGTCGTTTCCGAGAAGCAGTATGTCATCGACATACAGAATAAGAAATACTATCTTGCTCCCACTAGTTTTCTTATACACGCATTGTTCTTCTTCGTTTCTAATGAAGTCAAATTGCTTGATCGCTTCATCAAAACGAAGATTCCAGCTCCTCGATGCTTGCTTCAATCCATAAATGGATTTATGAAGCTTGCATACTTTCCCAGCATTCTTTGGATCTATGTAACCGTCAGGTTGTGTCATATACACATCCTCTTCCAGAATACCATTCAGGAAGGCGGTTTTCACGTCCATCTGCCAAATTTCATAATCATGAAAAGCTGCAGTTGCTAGTAGAATCCGAATAGATTTCATCATAGCCACTGGTGAATAGGTTTCATCGTAATCCACACCGTGAACTTGTCTGAAACCTTTTGCCACCAACCTGGCTTTGTAAATCTGGACATTTCCATCCACGTCAATCTTCTTCTTGAAGATCCATTTGCACTCGATGGCTTTTACACCAGCGGGTAAGTCAACCAATGAAAACACTTGGTTGACCGACATGGAGTCCATTTCGGAATCAGTGGCCTTGCGCCACTTTGAGGAATCTGGGCCCATCATGGCTTGATTGAAGTTCGATGGTTCATCACCATCAATGATCAGAAGATCATGACAGTCAGTCACGAGGAATCCTTGATATCTCTCGGGTTCGTGACGGATCCTCCCGGATCTTCGAACTTCAGGTACTACAGGTTCAGGCTCTACAATTTCTTGTAGGTCCTCCTGCTGCTCTTCCTCATTAGGTTGAGCAGTATCCTGTTCATCTTGAATTTCTTCAAGCAGTACCTTACTCCCACTGTCTTTCTTAGAGAGAAACTCTCTCTCAAGAAAGTTACAATCCCGGGCAACAAAGATCTTGTTCTCGGAACGTAGATAGAAGTAATAAGCCTTGGTTTCCTTCGGATAACCAATGAAGTAGCATTTATCAGACTTTGGTGTAAGCTTATCTGAGATCAATCTCTTGACATAGGCTTCACAACCCCAAATTCTTAGATAAGACAGCACTGGAGCCACTCCAGTCCATAATTCATATGGTGTCTTTGCTACTGCTTTCGATGGCGCTCTATTAAGAGTGAACACTGCTGTTAGCAGAGCATATCCCCAAAGGGATATTGGAAGGTCTGTGTGACTCATCATAGATAGAACCATATCCAATAAGGTCCGATTTCTCCTCTCAGACACACCATTCCATTGAGGTGTTCCGGGAGGAGTGAGTTGGGACACGATCCCACACTCTCTTAGATGATCACTGAATTCTTGGCTTAAGTATTCTCCTCCTCGGT